>CM023362.1:14939783-14960233 GCA_013282895.1 Eriosoma lanigerum
ACCCAAAAGCCAGAATCAACCGTGATAAGGGATGAAAAATGTAAAAAATGTATTTCTGACTGCGGGATCGTCTCAGGATGGGGGACAGGAACAAAGTTTCTATTTGGTGTTTTTCGATAACTCGACAATAATAATAATAATTGTAATTATACTAATAATAATAGTAATAATAATAATAATAATAATAATAATAAAATGTATGTTGACGTTAATTTAACTCGTAATTCTAATCGTGAAATAGTTATTTCATGCTTAATTTTAATACATTTTAGCTACCGAAAATTAAATTAAAATTCGTAAGAAATACGTAATAACCTTGAATATAGAATAGACTATGGTATGTAGTACGGTATAGTATTATGTGTATTATTGTGTATGTATTAGCAATAGTATTGTACGTTGGTAATACTTTTTGACAACGATGGACTACAATAGTGAGTAGAATATAGCTTGTAATTTATACTTTGATAAGGACTCGTATTATTTTTTAATAATTTCAAGATGACCCAAAAGCCAGAGTTCAACCTATTATATATATATTAATTAATGCTGACTCGACTGTGTTGACACAGTCTCAGTAGGAGACAGTTTGTGTAGATGGACAGTCGAGTTACAATTGCTTTAACAAACAGTAGTGTGTATAGATCTTTAGTTGTGAATTAATAAATTTAAATATAACCACTATATAAAATTATTGTTCTATATCTTCCTCGTATTGATCCAAACATCGAATTCTAAACGTTACTTAGTGTCTACAGAAACAACCGATCAGCCCATAACACATTAATCAATATTATGTACATTAAATTTAATTTAATATTTTATATTGTTGAATTGCAATTATGATACATGAACTAACCATGTAAACAACTAAACAACGTTTACAAACTATACCATTAAAAATAAATAAACAAACTACTCTAAAGAATCTATTAACTAATTTAAAACAATTTTACTTAAATTATATTTTTCTAAATTCTTGGAGTTACAGAACACAATTTTCTTAATATAAATTGACATAAAATTAAAAAATGTTGACCCGAAATAGTCCACTAATTTGTGATCAAATTATGAGTGAATTAGCCTTTTTAGTGAATTTTAATTTTACGTCATATACTCTAATTTCCCTTGTATTACATATTTTATCCACCTCCACTCATGAATTAAAATTTTTTATAATAAACATAATAGCTATTTTTTTATACAGAGTTTCAAATGGTAATATACTTAATATTTTAAAATTTGTAGAGGTTGAACATACCAAGTTTTGTTTACTTAGACAAGCTCTATTGATTTGTCTTTTTTTGTATTAGAAGTGGTTGAATTGCATTTTTGGCTAGCCCTCCCCATACCAACAAACCATATTGGAGAATTGCTTGAAATTAATAATACGTAAAGTTTTTACTGGTAAAAAGGCTATTAATTTATAAAAACGATAGGATACTGTGCGCACTCATTATACAATGTTATTGACATGTAGGTTCCATCTTAAATTTTTATCTATAGTCAATCCCAAATATTGAATACTAGAAACTCTATATATATTTTTACATATTATGATATGACAGATGATACCATTTCCACAATTATATACTTTTAAATAATCGAAGTTATTTTCATCTTTGTTAATTGAGAAATTAATAAAATTTGTTTTTTCATAATTAATCAAAAGCTTTCTATAATTTGAGTAATTTATAACTTTTTTAAATTCATACGCTTTAATTTGAACTTTGTCCCAAGAAAAATCAGAAAAAGAAGACAAGTGTCATTTGCATATGTTACAATTTGCCTATCTATTGATAAATCACATAAACTATTAATATAAAGAATGAACTAAATGGGTCCTAATACACCACTTTGGAGTACTCCGCTAGTTATTAACATTTCTTCGGCTGTAATACTATTAATTGTAACTTTATGTTTCCTGCCTACTAGATAACTTTTGTACCATTTTAAATTTGAGATTTTTAAACCAAAATGAGGCCGTATATTTACGAGTTCAACATGATCTAATCCAGAAAACCTCCCATAGCTTCCTACAATTATCAAGAGAATCATATATATATATATAAATATTTTAGCACTGTATAGCGCATTTTCAGTACCTAGGTTAGATCTGAAACCAAACTGGTGATTTTTTACTTTAAGAGATAATTCCTGTTTTTGACGCAATGAGATAAGCAAAACAGAAATCATTTACTCTTTTGATTGTGTGATTTTAGAGTCTTAGGTTTTTATTGTTGTTGCCATATTTAAAGCTGGGACTATTTTACAAATAAAAGTATCAAAACATTTATTTATATTTTTCGTACTATATATATATCGGCCAAGGCTCGTTTTTAATTAGTTCATTTAGTTTATTATAATTTATAATTTTATACACATTTTTAGTATGTTTTTAATGTCTAAAACTACCACTGTGGAAAAATGATCCGTAATATTAGTTTGTAATACACCCGCCTCAATTTTACTGTTTATGTTAGAGTTATCTTTCATAAAGATATGGTTTAAACATGAGTGCTTAAAATTAATCAGAATTTTAGTAAATGCATTAATTAATAATTTAAATCCGTACTCAAATAACATATCTAGATACTATAAATACTACTAGTTATTAGTTGAATTAGTGTCTACAATATTTATATGCATATTTTCAATAGTTGTAATAAATTCACAAATATCATGTAGTAGTTTGAAAAAATAAGAATAAAGGATGGGGGGGGGGGGGTAAAGGATGATAAAAAGATGGTAAAAGGGGTATTTAACTACTCAATATGTTTGAATGTATAAAATTATGTACTTACCTCTCTTTGAGCGGGTGTAGTAGTCGATTCCTATTAGATATTGGATGTGATATGGATATAAATTGATGTTAAAATAAATAATAATAAAATACTTTGAATTAATTTGTTGATTGTTACGAAATATAAAGTACCACAATGTGAATGTGTTTAATAATTATGTTAGGGTTTCAGATATTGATTTAACTTTATGAGACAGAGTGTCAAAGTAACAGTGTAAAAATCATTTTGAAACAGAGCGTCGAGTTGAGCAAATTTACCCTTTTTATAATGCTTTTACTCTGATTCAAAGGTCATTAATTATTTCATCATTTTTTATTGATAATTAAATTTAATATAATTATTATACTGTAGTATTTTACATATTTTATTTTTATTTTTAATGGATGTAATTTCTTTATTATAATAATTATTATTCTATACTTTCGATGGTCCGGATGTTCACAATTATATTTAATAATACTTAATCTATTACTGGAATATTCCATGTTCATTTATTACAATAAGTTTAGTTTATTATCTATAATATTAATTGGTAATATTCAGCTATTCTGAATATTACAATATGCGACTATGTTTTTTGTGTATCGTGTCCCCACGGTACAATTGTGGTGAATATAATATAAATGTAAGTAGAATGTAAACATTTATTATGAAAAAGTATAAGAATATAATATGAAATCTTGATTAATTACTGATGTGATAAACAAAAAGAATAATATGTTAGTTGGATATAATAATAACAAAATAATTTAGTTTTATTCAATATTATTAAGTATATATGTATATAAGTGTAAATAGTATAATTTATATAATAATATTTAGAAATATAATATAATATTTTGATTAATTATAAATATGATGAGTAATAAGAATAATATGGCGATTAAATAATATAATAGTAAAAATATAATATAGCTATGTCCAATATGATTAAATATATAAGTGTAAACAAGTATAATTTATATAATAATATGTATGAGTATAATATCTTGATTATTAATGTGATAAATAATAATAATAATAATACGATGGTTAATTAATATAATATATTTTTATTCAATATGGTTAAGTATACAATTATATAAGTGTAAATAGGTATAATTTATATAATAATATTTAAAAATACAATATAATATTTGCAATTTGTATAAAATAATTGTGTATTTAAAATATAAATGTAGTAGGTATAATTTTATAATATAATATAATGATACTATGATTAATATATAATTTAACAATGTTGTTTAATGTATTATTTAACTTTACTTTCCTATTTTTACATTTTTTTTTTCTGTAGGATAATGATATATATATATATATATATATAAGATAAAGAAAGGATTTTTGTACTGATTTCTTGAATTGTTGTTGTTTTTCTTCTTCATATGAATGGTTTATTTGATTTTGTATTCATAATTTTTTGTTTTGTTTTAGATTTTGAGCGAAAGGGTTGCAAGCGAAAGGGCTTTCGGTTGCAAATTATGTCTAGTTGGTACTTTATTTAGTTCATTTTTCGAATTTCTCAAAAGTTTTTCCGTGGGAGGGGAAAAACTACAAAAAAATGATAAAAAAATCGGCATATTACGATTTCTGTTATTTAAAATTTTTTAATTGAGTTTTGATCTTAGAGACTTGAAATTTTTTTTGAGTATTAACATAGGTAATATACAAGTGTGGTACAATTTTGGAACGGATCAGTTGATTATTTAGCCAAGTATAGAACTTTGAACTTTTTTCCAAAAATGTTTAATATTTCCTTCAATTTTCGGTTTATCGGTTTGAAAATTTTATCAGAGCCTAATCATATACAACTTTACCTTTTTACAAAATATTTTGAAAATCGTGACTGACAATTTTTTTATAAGCTTTTAAAGTAATAGTTCTTGAAAATCGGTAAAATTACGGTTTCTGTTATTTTATTTCATGATAACGTATTTGGTTGTGATCGTAAGGACTTGAAAAGTATCATTTCTGTGGCAAATTACGTCTAGTTAATACTTTATTTAGCTCATTCTTCAAAAATTGTAGTCAAAACCTAATTAGTTATCACAAATAAAAAAATGTTTAATAATAATAATAATAATAATAATATTATATTAATAATTAATTATAATAATATATAGTAACTGATTGAGTTTCGCTCAGAATCGTATTCTCTAATGCAATATTATTGTATTTAAATCTTAATTATAATAAACCACTAATTTCTCCGAGGACCGAAGGAGGAACGCCTAAAATCGACACTTTTGTTTTGTTTTTTTAAAATTCACGTTTTCTTTACGAGAAATATTGTTGTTACATTTTTGTGATCAATAAACGTTTTGTCGTTTGTTATGGTTCACTATTTATAAAATAATTATTCAATGTGTATTCTGTGTAGTATTGTGATGTGATAAGATTAATTGCTTTATTTGTGAATTTTTCTTCTTGAATAGGTGTAGTTGATTATCTTGCGTAATGTTGAAATTAAATTTAGGATAAGGATTGATTTAACATAATTTTTTTTTTTTAATATTGTAAATTAAAAAGTTTTGTACAAATTTTGTATTTTCTATTGAATTACAATTATATAATATTAATATTAGATTTTTTTTTTTATATATATATAAAATTAAACTTAATTTTAATATACGTAGGTATATTACCTATATAAATCTGATATATATTTTTTTATAAATTATGTAAAATTATTATTATTTTTTTTTTTAAACATTTAATATACATATATTTTATTTTTTTTACAAATTTAATAATTTTCTTTTTTTACACAGTTAATATATTTTGTTATGAATTATATAAAATCAGTAAATATTCATCGATATGAATTATACAAAATTTATTAATAATCGTTGATATAAATTATACAAAATTAATATAATTTTTTTATTTATATAATAGGTATGATATATGTATAGCCTTTTATGCGACTATGTTTTTTTTTAAATTTTTTTTTTATATATATATGCATATTTGTGTTGCTATTCTCTTTTTTAAAAATGTTTCATTATTTACGTATGCATTACAGACATTAATCTATAAAGCAAAAATTGAATATATAGATAATTAATTGATCATTCTTCTTAATTTTAATTTATTTTGTGCGACTTGAATGTTTTTTTTTTTTATATAAATTATGATTGTGGTTTGTCTATTTGTTTTCTAAATGTTAGTGTAATTTGTATAATATAATAATTATAGAATAAAATAATGTTCAGTGATTATAGGATTATATGATTAGTATTAGTGTTATAAATATAAATATAATTGTATGTAATATTTGTAAATGTTAAATTATAATTAAATTATTTTCACATTTAAATTAAATGTATGTTTTATTATATAGTGATATTTTTTATTTCGTTTGAATCTCTTTCATAATATGGTTATGTCGTCGTATATGAATTATATCTTTGGTTAATTTTTTATTTAATTCGAGTTCTACGATATAATTTACTTCATTAACTTTCAAAATTGTTTTACATGGACCTTTATATTTGGGTGCTAATTTCGAAGTTTTGTTTTGTTCTTGGAATGGGAATTTAACTAATACAAGTTGATTTGGTTCATAATGTGTTAGTTGGTATGTTTTATCATGGTTTTGTTTTTGTATTATTTGGGATTGTTTAATGTATTCATTAATATATTTTTTCTTTACTAATTTTAATTCCTCTAATGATTTCTTTTTAACTAAAAATGGCGGTGAAGCGAAATTCGATTTTGTAAGTTGTATAATATATGCTTGTATTGATTTATCTAATTGATTTTTTAATTCTTGTTTTTCTGAAGGTGATATTCTATATGGTGGGTGAAATTTTGGTTCTTTAATATTTGTTTTAATTTCACAAGTTTCGACTTTTGCTTGTTTAATCCGTGTTAAATCCTATGAAAATAAATGTAAGTATTGTTTTATCAATTTTATTGTTTCATTGTATTGCTCTAGTGTTGGGTGTTCCGATATTTTTATTTGTGTGCCTTCATTATCATATATTTGTTGTTTTAATGCTATATTTATGTTATTTATATTTTCTTCTTTAATAAACATTTTTATTATTTTATCTAAAGATATATAATTGTATGTGTGTTTTGGAATTTTATTAGTTATTTTTATAAGTGTTCCTGGACACCAATGTATATTATCTTTAAAAATATATAGTATTATGTGTGATCTTTGGCCTGTTCCGTAAATATATCCGTATTTTGTTTTATCGGAGTATATATATGTATCGAATCCATAGTAGTTGGCTATTGATGCTAATTCGTCATCATGCCACCAGTAATTAGGAAGTTCAGATAAGTTTAATAATTTTAATGTATTTGCTAGTGTTATTATTTTATTCTTTTTATTGTCATTAATTGCAGTAACTAGCGCATATAGACCACAATTTCCATCAGATGAAACGTTTTCAACGGGTTTATAATTTGAAAATATTTCTATAAATGCATCATTATCAGCTACAGTTTTCATTTTATTTATATTTATATTATTACTTATATTTTTTTATATAAGTAATATTATTTATATTTGATGTTATTACTATTATTATATATATATTATTACTTAGAATGTCGGGGACTCTGTTGGAATGTGATGGCCAATAGGTTGGATCAGGAGGAGACAAGTATTTTAGATTGTTTGAGAGTAGTGATCTGTAGAGTGAGAGACCTCTGGTATTGGTTACTCTATATCCCCATAGATGGTGTTTGGAATTGAAGTCACCTCCGGATAAGAATGTGTTACCGAGGGACTTGAAGTACTGGGTGAAATCGTCATCGGTTATTTTACTAGCGTGTCCAGGTGGACAGTATACAAAGGAAATTGTAGTGGGAATATCATTTAGTGAAATTACTATATTTGTTGCTTGGAGGGATGTAGTTTAGAATTGTGGAAGTACAGCGTGACTAATGTTAGTTTTTATTATTAATGCAGAACCAGCATGCGCAGTGCCATCAGGGTGGTCACAGTGGTATGTTGAGTCCCCGGGAATATGGAAATTTGAGTGTGTGGTGAGGTGGAATTCACTTATTAGAAGTATGTCTATGTTATTTACAGTAAGGAATGCTTTTAATTCATTTTTTTGTTGCAATAGGCCGTTTGCATTCCATAGAAGGATGGATATTGGGTGAAGAATAGTTTCGTGTCTATTTATCATCTTTAGAAATAATAAGTTTATTGATAACAGTTGTTAGTAGAGAGATTAGAGGACATATTAGGTTTTTTAGTTCTTCAAGAAAAGATGACAGTTTAAGAGATATGTCTGAATTGTTGAGGGATATACAATTGGTTTAATTGGTTGCGTTATCAATGGTGGCTTGGGCATACGTTTTGGGGAAATTTGAAGTTAAAATTGAAGTAGCGTTTACAGATTTTATGGGAATATAATTTGATTGAGGATTAGAGTTTTTTTTTTTTGATTGTAGAGTAGATTGAAATTCCTTATGGACTGGGCATCTCCGGTAGTTCGCAGGGTGGTTACCACTGCAGAGAGCACATTTTGCTGGAAGACTCTGGGATTTTTGGCATGAGGTGGACAGGTGATTTTCTCCGCAACGGACGCATTTAGGGGGATGGTTGCAATAAGATTTGGTGTGCCCAAACTCTTGACAGCGGAGACATTGTATTGTTAATTTGTTAACACGAGGTTCTTCGATTTTTATTTTTGTGTAGTACAAAAAATTAATCGAAAATATGTAAAGTTTATAACAAAAAAATATATAACATTTATAGATTTAGAAAAAGCATTTGACAAAGTAGATTGGTTCTTGCTGTTTGGTACATTAAAAAAAAAATAGAATCGATTGGAAGGACAGAAGGATCATTTTAAGATTATACAAAGAACAAGCAACACTGATAGATATAAATGGAACCATTAAGGAAGCTAAGATGAGAAAAGGTGTGAGACAAGGCTATCCCTTGTCGCCTTATTTGTTCAATCTATTCATAAAATAAGCACTCGAAGAAATGAAGATGATAACCAACGGTGTTACAATAAATGGAAAACAAGTGCATAGCATATGATTTGCTGACGACATTCCTTTGGTGGCAGAAGATGAAGACAACATGAACCTAATGCTGAACACCTTGTCCAGGATTATAGATAAATTTCATATAAAAATAAACGCCACCAAAATAAAAATAATGACAACACGAAGTGATTAAATATATACCCAATCATCTAGAAAATTAATCAATATTGTAATTCAAGAAGTCACCCATTCTGCTATCTGGGAAACACATGTAATAACGAATCCACCAATGATATAAAAAAAAAAATAACTCCAGCCAACCAAACTTTTGTGAAGAAGTATAATCTATTAACTAATAAACACTTCAACATCGGAACTAAGAAAAAAATCATTAAAACATTTCTATGGAGTGTGTTGTTATATTGATGTGAAACCTAAACTAAATTTGTTAATATAAAAATAAAACAGTAAAACCTACATGATATACCTAATTAAATTTTTAAATAACACAACATTGACTGAAATAAAATTTTGCTAAAATGTATCAATTGTTACAAAATTATGAATTCTACATTGATTCCATACTATAATTTCAATAAATATAGTTTTATAGTGACATAAATAATATATTTTTAAAACCTTTTGTAAGTTAGATAAATCATGTTTACAAACCCGCATGACATGAATGTAATGCTTTTTAATTTTAATGCATTATACATTTTTAAATATAAGAATTTATCATGCTTGCTTACAATTATTTTTTTACATAAATTTATGAACATAATTAGTAATTAAAAAATAAATGTTACCAATAAATTTTTAGTAAAATTCTCACCTAAAATGATGTATCATGCCATAAATACGATTTGGAGCACCACCTGACACCATTTTACACCATTTTGATGAAAAATGATGTGACCAAACATATTAGGATAGAATTTTGCAACAATTCACGTGGAATACGTTATTTTTAATTTTGATTATTATTTAACGAGTAATTATGCTAAGTCCGAAATTTTAAAGCTAATAAAATACGGAAAACAGTTTTCTCATTTTTTCGTCCTACTGAGTACGACTATATGATTAATTGTATACGCTAAGAAAACACCTGTATATTGTTACCAATTTATTTTGTAAATTTGTAATTATTATTTTATAATTTTTATATTGAATTAAAATATTATATTTCACATACAAAACAAGTATTTTTTTATTTAACAAATACAAACTTTCAATTTTAAAATTTTGATTAGAACTAGGGTTCAATTTTACAATCCTTAATCTCCTAGCAGTCGCGCCTTTGAGAATCTCGTTAAAAATTTCATTATCAAAATGTTTACAGACACATGGACGACATAACATCCAATTATGGGCACTACTTTATATTATATACACTATGACTACTTAGGCCAACAGCAAATTGAACCTAGCCTGTGTACACGACACGCGCAGTAAACGTGTGACCGAAACCCAGTCCAAATACATGTTTTTTAATAATAACGCATATTAAACTCATCCTATACCCAGTATGCACGATGACAGCAAACCTTCTTGATTTAGAATCTGAATCTATCAAATCTTCAATATAATATACGATTCTGATCGAGACTCAATATAATACAATACATTATGCTGATAAGCCGTTCCAAAAGTTTACCAAATGTGTAAACTACCCATGGCCGGATCTAGGGGGGGGGGGGCGAACCGGGGCACTTGCCCCGGAACTTTTAGTCGGGGGGCGCCAAATTATAAAATAAGTTGTGTATATATATTAATAGTTTTTATTCATTTTATAATAAAAGTATTATACAAATTACAATTTCTATTTCCATTTGACTTTATGGTTATAACAACAAAAAATTCAAAAACCAGATGGAAATTATTTAAAAAAAATTTAGATTATGACGATATAATTAACGATTTTGCCGCCAGAAACGCAAGAAAAATCAAAATTTAATGATAATTTGTTTGATTATTGTATATTATTGATTATTTTCATGTATTTGTTTGTTATAATTTGTATTTAAAGTTTTTTATTTAATACATATTTTTTCTAATTTAGCAAATATTTTTTTTCTTTTATTCTCTTCGATATTTTATTTTTAGAGTTTAACTGGTACATAAGTATAATTGTGTGCATAACAAAGGGGGAGGGCGCTAATTTTATACTTTGCCCAGAATAAAAAATATACTAGATCCGGCACTGAAACTACCTATGAGAATACTCAAAAAAATTTCAACAACGTAATTACGTTCAAAATCATGAAAAATCTAAAATACGATTGCCGTGAATTTTGACATTTTCCGCCATTTATTGGTAGTTTTTTCTTTTTTGAAGGAAAAACGTCAAGAAATTTAAAAAATGAGTTAAATAAACAATCAACTAAATACGTACAATTTCCTATCAAAACTCGAAAGTATAACCTAGTTGTGTTAATCGGACAGTATTTTACTCGAAAAAGTGTCTTCATACTGTTAAAAACACAAAAATTTAAACATCAATGTAAATTGTTATAGTTTGAAAAACTATAAAAAAAATTGGCTTTCAATTTTCAAAATATTTAGTAGTATATGTCTATATGATTATTGATTAGGTTCCTATAAAATGTTCAAACCCAAAATTGCGGGTAATATTAAACAATTTTAGAAAAAAAAACTCAAATCTCTATATTTAGCCAAAAAATTAACCAATCGTACCCAAATTGTTTTTCTTTAATGTACAAAAAATATTCAAGTACCTACGATCAAAACCATGAAATGAAAAAAATTTAAAAAACGGAAACTATAATTTTGCCGGTTTTCTGCCAGTTTTTATAGTTTTAACTTTAAAAGTCTTTGAAAAAAAATTGTTTGTCAGGATTTTTTAAAGTATTTTGTAAAAATATTAAGCGGTATATGATTAGAATTCTATAAAATTTTCAAACTGATAAACCCAAAATTGCAAATAATATTTTAAACATTTTTGGAAAAAATTTCAAGGCTCTATACTTAATCAGAAAATTAACCAATTCGTACCAAAATTTTACCAAGCGTGTAAACTATCTATGTGAATATCTATGAGAATTTCTCCCAAGGGAAAATTTTTGAGAAATTCGAAAAATGAGTAAAATAAAGTACTAATTAGATGAAATTTGGTACGGAAAAGACACCCTATTTGTGATAATTGAACCATTATTTCTACCCAAAAAAGTGTCTTCAGACATAAAAAAAAATTTTGCAAACATAATTTTGTACTCAAGACTGTTACTTATGAAATTAAAACCCGAAACATAATTATTTACTATGTTATGTTTGTGGTAAATTTTTCAAAGATTTTTTTTTCTTTCAGTGTTAAGTACAATAATACATAATACATATAATTATTGAAAATAGTCTATTCCTTATCAGAAATATTAAACTGTTTCCACATTGAAACGTTACGTAACGTTCGCTGCGTTAATCTCTAGAACATTCGCGTCGCCCTTCACCTCGTTCGCCATAGTTTTAGTTCGTTCTCGTACACTTCTACGAGACCGTGTTATTTATTACCACGAGACGCGGTCTAATATATCAACTAAAACGAAAATTTTGAAATATGTTTTGATTGGCCCGAAAGACAACACCATAGCTGTTGTTAATCTATTAATAAATTTAATTGTATAAAAAACCAATAACCAATAAGGTGTTGACTGAAAACCATCTGACACTTTGTCATTATTACTGCTCACGTACGTATTATCTGATCATTTCATTAATATATTTAATACGTCTAACACGCGTTTGTCGTTTTACTGAATAAGAAAAAGTTACAAATTGTTTTCAGTTTGAACGTGTGAGAAGTCTCTCTGTGTTATATTAAACATTAATTAATGTTTTTATTAATTGTTTTCATTAATGTCTATTGAATATTGTATTTAGTACCAGTCGGTAGCATATCAAAAATCGGGTAAGTTACTGTATTTAAATTATACTCTTTAGTTTTAGTTCTTACGAATCAAAGATGGTCAAAACTTGATTTATTGCGTTTTTTATTTCGATATAAAATACAAAATATGTGTATCTATTCACAATTCTTAATCTTACAAGCATTTACGTGATTATTGCTGACTAGTGACTAGTGTTATAGTAATTATTTTTTTAAATTTATAAACTAATTTATGTCAAGTATAAGCAGTTCACAGTAGTGTAGTACTTATTATAGATTTTTTATTTTAATGTTAATAATTTTCAAAATGTCTTGTTTTTAATTGTTTATTACGCTTGACTATATCTCTTATACTTCGTACATGGGTGGTTTTGACGAAACCTTCAAGGTGGCTTTTTTTCAATAATTTATTTATTTTTAATAAATTTGGTACAAAAATTCAAAGAAAAGGTAAACAATATATAATACAGGCGAATTAAAGTCTATAAAACCGTCTCTGACTTCGAGGGCCTTCTGTTAGGTAAAATGATGTTTTCTCCCGGTGTATATTTATTATATGACGTTCTTTTATTATAGAATAAATGACAATAATAGGTTTATAGGTACTTTTTATTACTTCATGAATTATATTTATGAATAATAATTTTATTTTATTATTTTTCACAATATACTAATATATAATTTATATTATATTATATATTATTTCATTTAAATTTTTTTTTCGAAGGGGACAATTTACAACATGTAAATTAATTAAATACGTAACAAAAATTTGTTTATTGATTCTAACTAACACCATAATTTAGAACTGATGCATTATATGAATGCTCACAGCAGTGGTGACTAGTCTATTTCTGATACTCAATGACACCAATATTTGTGCATATTTGTAATGGTTTATATTTTATCAACTTATCTGGCTTTTTGGGTATGTTAATAGGGATCTGATATACCACCCTCATAAGTTAAAATGCCAAAAAAGTCCTAAAAAAAAATGAAAAAGGAAGTAAATCCATTACAAAAATTTTAACATTTATCTTGATTAGTTAAATTTACCGTAAGTCTAAAATATTGAAAAACGTATATAATATAGGCAATATTTAATCAGTTAAAATACCATAAGTGATCAAAAAATTAATAGGAACTAAATAAATACAACATAGAATAATTAGGCTAAACAAAATCGCCATATATTTAATTTTATAATTACTGAAAATTCGGCATTTTAGTTTTAGTCTATAAGAATTATGTGCAGTGTTCAAAAAAAGGAATTCAAAAAGAAAAACAAAATTTATCTCGGGTTATTCCTGTTAAAAGAAAACCATTTTAGGAAAATATTCAAATATATTGAAATTGTATTTTTGATGTATTAAATATTTATATATCTCTTATTTTAAGCATATTTTTTATAAATTTTTATTTTTAAATTAAGATATATTATTTAATAATTAATTTATTAATGTTTATTTTTATTTCAATGTATTTCTTTGCAAAAATTATATAGGAAAATATTAATCACACTTATAGAAGTAAAATATATGAGGTGTTATGATTTTAAAGAAATACAAAACATAAAAACCACTTTTTCTCAAAAACGTTCTCCAAAGACTTATGGCATTTTAGCTTATGAGGGAAATATACCTATATTTTTATATACATATATCACAAATGACATTTATTATATTTTAATATAGTATACAAATAATTCACATAAAATATATACACATACAATTACAATTTTTTTTAAATTTGGAATTTCGTTATCCATTTTAAATTTGATATTCATAACTTTATCTAGTTGATGGGATAAAATATGTAAGTTCCATTTTATTATTGTTTTCTATATTTGATATAGTTACGTATTATGTACTTATGATTATAATTTTTATTTAATACATTCCTTGATTTATTGTATTTCTTATTAAAGATCTTGTTTATTAAACATTAATCATAACATAATCAATCATACATAATCATTAAAAAATATAACCTGTATTACATAGATTATAATACATAAAATTAAAACATAGATTTACAAGTTTTATTAATACATCTCTCCCTAGGTTTTTTTTGAAGACCTTGATATAAAATTAAAATAACTAACAAAAGAAAATTTAAATACAACAGTGAAATAATAAAAATCCAAAAATTTAGGTTAATACATTATAATTATATTTATCCGAAATTGTTCTCTTCCTTGAGTTTATTTTCGTGATTATCTGTTTGAGGTAGTTAAAAACTGAGTGAATTCTTGCTCATTCATCAAATTTAATAATTTAGTAATTTTATTACCAGTGGTAGCCCCATAAATATATATACACCATAAATATTTTCTTTAAATGGTCAGTGACTGTTTCAATTTTCAAATTATTAATTATGCTAACTATAGGGTACCTTGAATAGTCATCTATTAGTACTAATATATATTTACTATTAGGAAAGGATCCTCCAAAAACCATTGATAATTGATTCCATGACTCGGCTGGCAATTTTATGCTGGATATAATTCTATTATTTTGAATTATAGTTGCTTGACAAGGTAAACATTTTGTGACTAGTGTTTGAAAATTTCACGAAATATTTAAATTGTCAACTATTTTGATTTAAACTAATTGTCTATTTATGTATAAAAATGGAAAAGTTTTTGAATATTGATTCTCGTGTTGTTATTTATTTTATATTTATAATATAAAAACATATATTTATTTATTATTTTAATTAGTTTAAATGCAGAGTGTAAAATAAAATAATATAATAAATATACTAATAAACTAATAATAAATTTATGTTACTTGGATCATGATTTTCTTACACAAAATAACTATAAAAAACAAAATACATTTAAAAAATAATATTCATATGTTATGAAGATTATTGTTTTCTCACTTTTAAATATTAATAATAATATATTATAAAACAATATAATATGTTAATAATAGTATATATATATAAAAAAAATAAACTAAAAATAATTAATATTTATATGTTATAAAGTTATAGTTACATTATATATTATATTTGTATTACTCAAGCCAATATGCAGGATTTCTTTTAAAGGTTTCTTAAAAATTGTATTGAATATTTCCTTATAAGTATTTATTTTTAATTAAAATAATAAAACTAATAATTAAACATAAATTAAATACCTATATAATTTTAAGATACATATATAGTTATATAGTTAATACAATTTTTAATTAATTAAATTTATTATTATATAAATCAATTTTTTAATAATTTTAAATGCTATGGTATAGAAAATAATTCTTCTAATACTTGGTCGATGTCAACGTTTATGCCGCGATGAATATTAAAGGAAGCTAGTTCAAATCCATTCAAACAATTTTACCCATTGGCCATTGACTAAAATAAGTATTAAGACTAAGATTACACAATGTAGAAAATGAACACTCATTTGTTGTTTTAGTCACCGGTAGCACAGTCATCACACATAATATTTTATAGAAATTTGGAAATGCATCTGAATTACAAACATCAAATAAAACATTAATAGCATTAATAATATCCTAGCTTGCAAGTCGCCGTTTCCAAATTTACATCTCACTAATCTAAATTTTAATTGATTGGCACATAACTAATATCTTTCTATATGAATAATAAACTAGTTAAATTATTAAATAGTTAAATTGCTACGTGAATTTAATATAAATTATAACTCTTAAGTTAAAATGCTATTTAGTGAGACAGAAAAAAAATATCCAATAAAAGAGTACATATAAAACAGGTGTTTTTAGACTTCAAAATTTATCTTTAAAATAAAAAATAAAAATACTTTGTTCGTCATGTAATTACTAATTGTTATTATTTATCATAGTGACAAAATTTCACCAGAGTGATCCTGATCCTTTGTAGACAAGGCTATGATATAAAATAAATAATAAATTTATAAATAGGATTGACATTTAAAATATAAATATTATCAAATAATATACTTACTGCCTCATTATATATTCTTTTCGTTATAAGCTTTTGAATATCCATATTGATTATATAATATTATTTCATTAAATGTAAAAAACACTTAAACTAAAGTTGACCAATTTAATATTGATTTTATTGTGTAAATAATTTTACTACCTGGCAGGTACATGTGCGACCATGACAATAATGTTAATGGTTATTATAGTTTATTGATAAAGTTAAACATAAATTTGTAATTTAAACTGTAGCCTACAAGTATATCACTATTTACTTTTATTTCCTATATGTTTGCTTTTAACCTAGTACTTAGATATTATAATTTTAGTAATAAATTAACAATTATTTAAAGTCATGTCTCGTATAATGTATTTGTTATGTTATAATTAAACAATTTAATTACCAGGTATGTTAAATCCCCCACCTTGTTTATGGGCCAGGTATTACTATACATGTATATAGAATATAAAAAAAAGAAATAAAAATTAATTAATTTATATAAATTTTCTTGTTTTAACTAGATACAATAGCCTATTAATTTCTTTATCATCTTTTATCAACCTTACTACTCTCATTTATACTACTGTACTTATCTGTACTTATGAAAATACTTAATAATATCCTCCTATATAGTTTTTATGTAATAAGAATAATTAATCTTGTTTTTAATTTCCAAATCTTAACAAAAAAAAATTGAAATTTCAAAAATTTTAAAATAAATTAAATAATAATTTTAATTTTGAATTATTTAAATATAATTTTTATATTTTTTCAGATGATCCTAAATTGTTCAAGTAATCTTTTTCATCTAAAAATGAGTTAAAAATTGCTTAAAGCAACAAATATATGATCTTTTCAGAGAAAATTCTGAAAATATTAAAAAGAAAATAAAGTATATTCTTTCCATCTTAAATAAGCATTAGTAAAATAAGTGAAATGGAAGTGAATTCTACTATTGATAATCTTGAAGACCAATATGCTGATATTAATGATACTATTGATGAAGTATTTTCAATTATAGACTCTGATAATAATTCTGATATATCTGATAATGAATTTTCTAATGAAAAGAAAAATTATATTGCAAATGAAATAATAAAAATTATCAATGAAACTTTTCCACTGCTATTATTATTGTTGAACAAGAATGATGTAAATGATGTTAGTAAATACTAAATTGATTTAATTATTTTTTAAATTTTATTACAATACACTAATAATTTTTAATTTTAATACAATATTTAGAAATGTGGAAAAATATATCTACATCAGATTATTATAAATATGACAAAAAAATTAACTTGTGTTATATTTCGTTCAAAAATCAAGGACCATCAAAACAAAGTAAAATATTTGCGAAAATATTATACATCATTAGATAGAGAATTGAAAAATGTCAAATTAGATTTAAGTAAGCTGGATGAAAGTAGTAATATCGAAATATCGGCAGGTCAACAAGTAGATATGTGGCAAGAAACTCAATCAAAAGTAATTTATTATTATACCATAAAATAATTTACACGACTAGCTAACTTTATATGATATTTGTGATACGAGCAAAGTAGAAAATTCGTAAGATTTAAAAATTGTATTTTAAAACTGCAATATATCTTAAATTGTCCCAGGATTTCTGGACAAAGTATTCTATAACCAAATCTTGTAGGCAATGTGTATTTTATGAAATATAATATGTGCAATAATTGCTTATTTAAAATATTGAACATTTTTTTTTTTTTTGAAATTTGTATACTAATATTGTGAAATATTTTATTATTTTAATAATTTTACCTATTGGTACATTTGTTAATAATTTATATTTTATGAATGTAAAAAGTACAATGTTTATAATTTGTTATTGATTAAATAATAAATAGTGCAAATTAAATAGTTTACCTAACCTAACTACAGTATATTGCATATTTGTAAAAGTGCCATAATAGCAGTACATGCAAAAATAAATAACAATTTTTAAAATAATACAATTAATGTTTATTAATAAATCTAATGATAATTATTTTAGTTTGTTCATTATAAGTTACAAATTTACTTTGCCTATTATAATTTAATCATTGTGCACAATGTTCCATTTCCTACTTTGCTTGTAACATATATATATATATATTATGTATAATAATATTGCTTAAAACTTTTAGGAAGCTGGTAATAAATCATCAAATATAAACTTTCCTACACAACAATCTGTACATATAACTAATAATAATGTAGTTATACCAAAAGAAAATACATTTAAAGCATCTTCTTCTAAAAATATAGATACAAGAGTAAAAAAAGTAATTATTATTATTATCTTTATAAGACTAAGTATCTTGTATTGTAATTTTCTGTGTTTAGTTTTTCTGAAACTTTAAGTATCTAATGTAATTTTGATAAAGTAGTAAAATTTTAGTTCTGTTACTCAATACCCATAATTACAATGAAAATATTCTATAAATAACATTTTACACACCAAAATGTGAATATAGATACTTGATTGTATCTACCTGAGATTTAGGTTAATAATGTACACAGACGTCTATTTATAAAAAATATGTTAGTATATATCTAGTATTTATATTAGTAGATCAAAGAGGAGTGGAATAGATATTTGCTACTAAAGAACTCTTCTTATTGAACCTTTTTTGGATATAAGTACCTACAATGTTGTTTTCGTACTTTGTTCCAAAATAATGTCGATCCTTTTATGATCTGGTTAAAATGTGTAAACAACTTGTTTTTGTAAATCTCTCAACATTTCATATTGATTAAGAGATTGGTTATACCCTGGAGTATTTATTCGCACATTAGTAGGATGCGCTCTGTGTTGACAAACAACAGCAGTTGTTATTGTTCTAGAAACATAGTCGGTATTATTATTTAATATTATATATATATTATCAATTAATAATTATTGTAAAACCATTTGGGTTTACTATACCTATTTGAATCAAAGTGTTACAGTCATCTCTCTCTTTGGTATTCTATCCTGAGATTGGTTTGTAGCAATTTTCCACTCTTCCTTATTACTTGCCTTCCTCTTTGTTTCTTTATAAGAATAACACCCTTGGTTCTTTATTATTTGTTGAATATCCTCTATTCTTAGTCTTCCTCTAGTATTTTTACCTTCTATGCAGCCTTCTAAATTATTCCCAGATCCCACTATGTCTCAATACGTGCCAATCCATTCGTTTTTTCTTTTCTTGATACTACTCCATAGAGTTCTTCTCTCAGACATTCTTCCTAATACTTCATCGTTTGTTACCATATCCATCCTACTTATTTTAAATATTCTTCTGTAACACCACATCTCAAAAGCTTCTATTCTTTTTTGTCCCTCTTAGGCAATCGTCCACGTTTCACTGTCAAACACAGCAATATACTCTAAATAAAATCATTTTATTATTATTATTATTTTTTTTTTAGAATACTGATATACAGTTCCCAGTTTTTTCTATGCCAATACAACAAACTATTGATATTACTAGTGATGATGATGATATTGTGGTACTAAATAGGAATCAGTTTATTCCTGAACCATCTACTATAAACACAAATAAAATACAAATGGTATTATAATTAACTATTATATAATCAGTATTTTATTTAAAGATTAAAATGCGCATAACTAAGCATTTGCATCAGTTTGCATACATTTTTGTTATAATAAATATATTAATTTCATTCTTTGTTTGTTACATATAGAAATTATTACATATAGTATTATAGTATTCTCTTTTTTAAATAAAACATTCTATCTTTGTTAATACTTATAAGATGTAATATATTAACAATATAATATTGATAATATTATTTAGTCTAACTTAAATAATTTAATTTTTTTT
>CM023362.1:14960547-15002182 GCA_013282895.1 Eriosoma lanigerum
AATATAAATGTTCATTCCTTTGTTACATTGCGAAATGTAAAGTGTAATATTCATATTTTTAATGAAATATTTTATTTTTGTCACAACTAATAAGATGTTATATTAATAATATAATATTCATAATATTTTTAATGTAACCCAAATCATTTTAATTATTTTTTTTTAGAACACTGATATACAGTTGCCAAATTTTTCTATGCCTGTACAACAAACTATAGATCTAACTAGTGATTATGATGATGATTTTGTAGTATCTACTTCAACTACTATAAACAGAAAGGCAATAAAAACGGTATTATAATTAACTAATATGAAATTAGTCTTTTATTTATAGATCAAAATGCACATACATTTCATCAAAGATTTTATTATTACAATAAATATAATTATTTCATTCGTTGTTTGCTATACAGCAAAATGTATAATATTGTAATGATCCCATTATTAATAAAATATTTTATTTGTGTTATTACTAATAAGAAAATAAGAAAAAAAATTACATTAAGTTTATAATATTGTTTAGTTTTAACAATTTAAATTTGTTTTAAGGATTGATATACAATTACCAATTATTTCTATGGCATTACAACTATAGATCTTACTATTGAATATGATGATAATATTGTAGTACTGATTAAAAATCAGTTTTTTTCTAAATCATCGACTTCAACTTCTCTAAATATAAAGACATTACAAATATAAAACAAATCCAATATGGGTTCATAGCATATTCTAGAATCTAGAAATACTAAATACTAAATATTATTTATTATCTATTTAACTATTATTATTATTATTATTATTATTATTATTACTAATATACTTTATTTTCTGTATCTTACTAATTATATTTTTATTTTTAGAGAGACAGTGATCAGTTATTTCATGTAAATATGCCTTTATCACCTGTTGATAAGACTATGAATAATGATGATGTTACTCAAGAAATAGTTGAATTGTTTCCTAAAATATCTTCTAATAATACAACACGGAAGAGTATAAAAGTAATATTAAAATTATATTAAATAATTAATATATTCATAATTTATCTATAAATAAAGACCATAATCAATGTTTTTTATTATTATTTTTTGTTTATGCATAAAATTATTCTTGATTCGCCCCAAGTCATAAAATAATAAATAATATTGTTTATAAGTAATAAATAAAATTTAAATATAATTCCAAATAGGTTTATTGAATATTTTCTATCGCACAAATAAGCTAGATATTTTACAAACTAATTGTAAATTGATTTTTATCATTATAAAATTGTGATTTTTCTTTTTTATACTTTTCCAAACAACTAATAATAATGATAATGTAGTTGTACTTAAAATATAGATACAACAGTAAAAATAGTAACTAATTATTATCTTTATAAGACTAAATATCTTTTCATGTAATTTTCTATGTTTATTTATTTCTAACACTATAATAATCTATTGTAATTTTTAATAAAGTAGTGTAATTTTAATACTATTAATTATATCCTTGAAATAACAGACAAAATTTGATTATTTATATTATTTATAATATTATTGATTTTTAATGTACCTATGATTAAAATTTCAATTTACAAAAATCATGGAAATTACATTGATAATTTTTGGAATTCTTACCATTTTTGTATCACAAAATGTTAACCACTTTGTATATATTATATTTGGTTTATGTTACACATTTTTATTATACAGTTACAATACCTTAACCTTAAAACTAATCAATATTAATATTATAATTATAATTTATAATATTATATTCACGAAAGGGTAAAAATGTTACATTATAATATTATGTAATTACTTATTTATTAGGTATATAAATGTTTAAAAAAAAAAACTAAAATTTCTTACTATTTTATATTTATTTATTGTGTATATATTTGAATAGAGAAAAAGATTTTTAGCAGATATAGACAAGCACTTACCTCAAATTGCACCTTCCACTATCAATACTGTAGATACTCAGTTTTCAAGTGTCTCTAGTTTGAATACTATAAATCCAGTAATACCTACAAAACCTTTTCATACAACGAATGGAAAAATTATGAATTGTTTAAAATGTAAGAATTTATAATATTTATATTATGTATGTTATCTTATATGATAGTTGTTATTGCTATACATAATATTTTACGAAATATTGTTTGTATTTTCAGCGTCTTCCAAACCAGTTGATCATTTGAACGTTATAAATCAATTACCATCAGCATATCAACTAAATTTGTTCAAACAATTTCCTGTACCACCTGCTATACCTATAATACAAGTTATTATTAAATAGTTTATTTATAGTTATTAAGCAAATAATAAATTATTATTTTACATTTATTATATGTATACATTGATAATAAACCATAAAATATTTATAGTTAGTGCTTTATTAATACTGCAATATATTTTTTTGTTTTTCATGAATAGCACCCTATTCCATTGCCCAAAACTCCGTTCCAAACGAGTCTTACTTCATGGAAATTATTACCACCTGCACCAATATTGAATCTTCAAACAAATGAAAGTTTAACAACATTTCCAAATGGTATTTCACACACAAAATATTGTTAAATTAACACATTTTTCATGGTACCTATATTTTATTTTACAGCTGTAGTACTTACTTGGAATATTGAGTGTTTGGATAATTCAGTTGCTACAATATTGAATTATCAAATGTTTAGTTATCGCCAGGTCAATGATATAGTAGAACACCAATGGGCAAAAGTTGGTGATATAAAAGCTCTTCCATTGCCAATGGCTTGTTCAATTTCACAAGTAACTATATTTTTTTTAATTTCAAATGAATATTATTATTCATTTTGTTTTTTGTATATTTAGATTGATCCCGAGGAAAAATATTACTTTGCAATAAGAGCTGTAGACATTTATAATCGTGTTGGACCATTCAGTTTACCCATGTCTGTCTTAATACATTTGTAATACAAATGCATTTTAAAATTTAATATCCTTACACTGTTCTGCCTATGTTAAATATTTTCATTATTCTAAATTCTAATAATAGAATAATATATTAGAATATTGTTTTGTTCTTCTAATTCACATTGAAGTATTAATTTTTGTTTTAAATAATTTTTATTTTACCTAAGTTAAATAAGCATACTGATACAAATTGCAATTGTATTATTTTTATGATATAATGTTCACCATGTACACAAGTTTCTAAAGTTTATATCTTAAAACATTAATAAAATTAAGATTTTCATCCATAATTATAATTCAAAGTTAAATTTTATCAAATATTTTTATTATTTTAAATTCTAATAATAGAATAATATGTTAGAATATAGTTTTGTTCTTCTAATTCATATCGAAGTATTAATTTTTGTTTTAAATAATAATTTTTATTTTACTTACTTAAATAAGCCTACTGATACAAATTGTAATTCAAAGTTAAATTTTATTGAATATAAGAGTTAAATAAAATTGTGTGATTGTTTTTCTGTCTTTCAGATCTCATTTTTAATTTAGAGCAAACTTAAGCTAACTAATGATTTATTGTTTATGGGTTTCTTGGTTTAATAATGTGAATACTTTTTTTGCATAAAAGTGAATCAATAATCCTATACTGTACTTTTATAGATGATAAGTGTAATAAAAAGTAAAGTAAAATAATGATTTTAATTTCATCTATTTTTATTTTGTTTTAGTATTATAATCAAATTATTCAGCCGTAGTATACATTTAAAATGATATTTTAAATAGTATACATTTAAAATGATATTTTAAAAAAGTACTTCAAGCTTTTAAGTTCCTTTTAAGTCTAATCTAAAGATCACCAACAACAATTTTTTTTTTTATGAAATGTTATTCCAAAATAGTTTCTTAATTGTTTTTTATAATCTACTAATGTTAATTAGATAAATATTTTTTTTTTTTCGTTATCAAATTGCTACTATTTTTATTGAAATATATTGTAGAATGATAGGAAGGAAATATTAGACTCCGATAATGGTAATACTAAAAAGAAAGGAAATGTTTAATAGTTGAATGTAAAAAGAAACAACTAGAATATTTCAAATGAAAAAGAACATATTAAATTGGTAATTTCTATCATAAAAAAAATACTTACCTACTATGGTATGTAGGTAATATATTTTGAAGAAGTCAAATCTAATTTTAGATTATTAGAAGTAAGAAATGTATTGGTTTTACAAAGGTTTTTTTTTCTTATGATTGAAAAAATTTTTTAGTAAAAATAATGGTCCGATTACTATGTTTAGGGTATTCTTTTGATAGCAAATTTATTTAACTCATTTCGCAAGATTTTTCTTGGTAGAACAAAAACTACTAAAAATCGTCAAAATTATGATTTCCGTTAATTCGAATTTTTATATTTCATTATTACTATTTCAGATTTGATCTTAAGAACTTGAATATTTTTTTGAGTAATATTATAGGTAATTTACACATGTAAAATTTTGGACAGAATTTTTAGTATAATATATTGTATGTCTGACTAAATTTTTAATAATTATTTGTCATCTTATATAGTAATAAACATTCAAATAAAATGTTGAGATAATATAAAGTAAACTATTTTTTGAACTAATTTAGTAGCTTCTACTGATTATTTATAATGTTATGATACTTAGGTAGTCTATCTATATTTAATATTAATTAATATACTTAATAAACTATCAATTTTACCTTTTATAACTGAGCATAATCCTAAACAGCCAAATGCTAGTTTTTCACCTCTCTTTCCTTCCATATTAATACTTTCTGCAACACGGTTATCCGGTCATCACATAGTAAGCAATGCATTTGACATCAAAAGTTTTACCATTTCTTTATACAATATATTCCTATAAATAATTAATAATTAGAAATATTTTAATAAGAAAATTTGTTTTTGTTTATCATTTAGCTTCAAGAGCCTTTAACTGATCAATTGTCATCATGGGAATTTTCAAACTGGAATGATCAAAAGAATTATCTGTTGGTTGGGTTTGGGTTTGTCGATGTAATTTTTCAATAAGATCTATTAATAACTCCTGATTTTTCATGACATCAACTTTAATTATTCCAAGTTCTTTTTGAAAAGTAGATATTTGATTAGAAACTATAAATAAATAAATAAATGTAACCAATTTTAGATTTATTTATTAATTCCATGGTTAAAATATTCTGGCTTGTCTTTAACCTAACCTGGCTAACCTAATCTAACCATGATCAATATTATGTAGTGAGTAGATAACATCAGATAATGTAGGAACTTTTGAATATTCATAAAATTCTAAAATAAAAATGTTCATTTTCTTTTTCCATTACATTCGTTTTTTTCCATTGGGCTAGAAGAATAGTTGCCACTTTATGTGGTGTACTTCTGGACAAGTTATAGTTGACATCTTCATTGAATCAAATGTTTCTAATAATATAAAAATATATTAGCTATATATGTTACTGTTGAAAAGTGATAAAGTTCTAGGTTAATAAGTATAACAACCAATTATAATACATACATAATATATTTGAAATATGAAATAGATTTTTACCTATTGGAACTGAAGCATGACTCATAAGTACTAATTTTCAAAATATAGATTCACTGTTTATTTAGCTCATTTTTAGAATTTCTCAAAAGTTTTTCCTTGGAAAAGAAAAACTACCAAAAAATGAGCGAAAATCGGCAAAATTACGGTTTCAGTTGTTTTAATTTTTTTAATTTCGTGATAACTAATTGTGTTTTGATTGTTGGAACTTGAAATTTTTTTTGAATATTCACAAAAGTGTTCTTCATTGGAGAAAAACGATTAGTTTGAAAATGTTATCGAAATCTAGACATACTATACATATACTACTTAATCTTTTTACAAAATATTTTGATAATCGTGACTGATAATTTTTTTTCATAAGCTTTTAAAGTAAAAGTTCTTGAAATTGGCAAAATTACGGTTTTATTATTTTATTTCTTGATAACTAATTAAGTTCAGATCGTAGGAACTTTAAATTTATTTTAAATATTGACTTTTGTAATTTACATACGTGGTAAAATTTTGGAATGGATTATCAATATACCATATTGTAATATATTAAGTTTCGCTCAGAATCGTATTTTCTAATGCAATATCATTGCATTCAAGTCTTAAGTATAATAAACAGTATTGGGACTTATCTAGATAATTATTTTTTTATCTTTTATCATATTTTAGATAGGTAAATAAATACAATTTATCTAAGTATTTAGAGATTTTTAGGGGTATTTAGGGACGGAGGAACGTCCACAATTGACCTTCCTACTTATTTATATCTCTAAATATATTTTATCTATTTGTAACATACTATTATTTAATAAATACACGTACAAAATATTAAAAATGATTTTGGTAAAAAATTAATAAATACTTTTTAACGATATTTTAAATTATTATTATTTAACTTTACAAATTACTCGAATTTTTGTATAGAATCAGATTTTGTTTTATTCAAATATTCAGTATTTACGATATGAAAATTCATCAAAATTCCTTTTAATTCTTTTTAATTTTTCTATTTTTTTTTTATTGGTAATATCATCAACTTCCCTTGAACTAGTAATGCCGAAAATTGATAATTAAATTTGAAGCATATATTGTTTTAAATTTTGTAACATAAATAATTATTAAAAAATGTATAATATGAACGTAAAAAAATTTCTAGAAATTTTTATTCAATTTGAATTATTTATTATATGTGTCTAATGACTAAAGTCCTATATTGTATGTTTTTGGTACTTCAATATACCAAATATATACGTATATCTTTAAAACAATATCAACGTAACTTTGACGAAGCGATATTCAACGAATTGTATACGTAAATTTATAGTAAGTTATACCTATTTAAATATTTAAGTAAAAATATTAAGTTATACATGATTAGGCTTCGATAAAATTTTCAAACCGATAAACCCAAAATTGTTGGAAATATTAAACATTTACTTAGTCAAAAATCAACCAATCGTTTCCAAATTTTTTTCTCTAATGTAGCACACCTATGTCGATACTTAAAATATGCCAAAAAATTGAAACTAATTAAAGCACCAAATAATAAAATTAAAAAAAAAATCTTTGTAAACTCGCTTTATTCTTAGCTTCGCTCAGAATCTATTAAAAGTTGTATTTAATATTTTTTAATAAAATTAACCCCACTAACACAATATAACATTGGTAGCTAATAATTGATTAGACCATTAGACTCTATAGAATCTGATATATCTAATAATTGCATCGAAAGAACTTAGGATTTTAATAATTATTCGCCACTTTCAATAAATTCAAATAACTGTCCATCTGCTGATAATGATAAATTATCACTAGAAAAATGTTTTGTGGTTTACTTCGCTGGGTATTTAGTTAAAAAGTGTTTCGATCAATTTTCTTATAAAGATAAATAATATGTTATAATTTTTGGCCGATATTCATTTACGTAATTAATAAGTATTACTTAAATACTTAAATATTATAATAAGTATGTTGTTAATATAATAAGTAAGGGTGGTTAGAACATTTAATCGAATAACAATTATTTTCTACTTTGGTCGACTACAGGCATAGCCTGCCATAGAATGAAATATTTTTTATATTATATATAATATAGCCGGTGCAAGGAGTGGTCCAGGATGGGCCGTGGCCCACCTTAAAATCTTCTCGGCCTCTGACTGGCCCACCCTGTATGATTTCAAAGTATCGTTGTTAGCGATTTTTGTTACGCCACTGGCAATCGCTCTAAATCAGTGGCCCCAGCCAGACTCTCCCAGACAAAAAGTTCTGGTGGCTACTGAATATAGCTATAGCAATAATATTGTTGCCCTTACTATTCTAAAAACAAATGTCAAATAAAAAAAATACACATGGGCCGACTTTACCGTAAATTCTCGGGCTGAAATTTTTAACCTATCCGCCGCTGCATGTATTTCTTAGTTTTTTATGTGTAAATATATACATTAGGTAAAAAAAAAAAAAAAAAAAAATGATAAATAACTTTTATAAGTATAAAAACTTTAAATTATACATTTTTTTTTTATAATTTATTTCCCTTTATGATTAATATTTCTTCCAGTATATCACTTGAAATTGAATTCCTTAGGTCAGACAAAAGTTACGTTCTACACTTACCTAAATATATATATTTATAATAAGTATTCCATAAATTAAAAAAAAATTATTATATATCTAATTAAAATATAACGTAAACAATTTTTGAATTTAATGTAAATGTAAATGTATATTATGTTACAAAACATAATAATGTTTTATTATTGTCATAATATATTATATGATCAAATCAGTGTTAATAATGATAAATTTTACTTTTACTATAAAATAAAGAATGATTTGAGAAATTAGGAAGAAATAACAACAAATAAGAAAACAAAATTTGGTTATAATAAAATGTAACTAAAAATTAGATAAATATTATTAGTCACGATCAACTTTATAAAATTTATAAGTAGATAGGTATAAAGTATAATAAACCTTCAAAACACAACTATAGTTAACTTAAATATACAGTTACATTTATACTTTATTTCCATTTAAATAATTAATAAATTATAAAATATTGATACTTGAGTAGCTGGTACTGTCATTACTATTTGAGCTAGCTCATATAATTCTCATATCTTCCAGTTTTATTTTCAACCATTGTAATGGTGATAATGTAATAGAATTTGATGAATTGTTTAAATCCACAATTTTATTTTGTGTAGAGGTGTGTGAGCAATTTTTCAAAAATATTTGAAACTCGTCTTCATTTTTTTCATAATTGTTCATTATTAGTCCCGATTCATCCACCAATGATTCATTTAAACTTGAAACTGAATCATAAAAAACAACTTTATTACTACAATCTTAATTAAATAAAATAAACAAGCCATTGACTCAAACTATAAAATAGAGACCTTCCTTAATAACTAAAAAAAAATTGAATATGTACATAGAAATAATAAAAATAAAAATGTCAAGTTATGCATTATACAATATGTATTTTTGTTACTACCTACCTAGGAGAATTGTTTATATCTAAAAATATAATTATTAAAAATAAAAGTCATTGAAATGTGAAATAAAAATTAGTTATTTAGATTGGTAAATATAAAGTTATTATAGCTAGAAAATATAATCTGAGAAATAGAAACGTTCAAAAAAAATAAAAGTCATCAACAATCCATGATATTATTATAGTTTACTTTTTTATATATATATATATATAGCTTACCTAAAATGTAAATTTTCCGTTTCTGCAAAGAAAAAAATGTATCAATTAATAGTTTTACTCATATGAGTATTATTAATATTCACTAATAGTAATTCCTTTAACATCCGTGTTTTTAAAAGATGATTTATTGATTTTACTTGCAATGTAGAAGATAACGTGGATCTAAATAAATAGCTGTTAACAAAATAAAATAAAGTAAATTAATACAATAATATAAATATAATAGAATAATAATTAATATAATACTATAATATTATAAAATTACCTGAAACAAATATAGAGCTGTCTATTAATTTTTTTGGCGTGCATTCATAGAATTCACAATAGAATTACATAATATTGAATTTATTTGTTGAAATTTACTTTTAGTTTGCATCCAAATACCATAAAAAAATCTCTCAAGGTCAAATATTTTCTTTGTAGCATGTTGGTAGCTAAATAAGCTGGTTCCAGTGATATAATCTATACAATTAATTTAAAAAAAATATATATATATATGTATATATATATATTTGTTATTTTATGCATTATACATATTAATTTACCAAACAATTAATTTTATTCCAATCACGCGTATTTATTATTATTATTATTTAAGATCACGCGTGATCTTTACAAAATGACTTGTGTTCGTAAAGTCTAAAGAACATTAAATATGTTGAACTATCTTGTAACAATATCAATAATAGATTGTTTTAGATTTTCCTTTTTTAATAATGCTCCATATGATTGAGTTCGCAGTACTTTTACAATCTATATTTTTAATTTTTAATTTAATATATTATAGCTTATAAGATGTAGGCGCCATCATAGAAATAAAATTTAAAATCAATAAAGTAATATAATATTATAAAATACCTTTCGTGCTTTCATTAGTACTTTCTGAACAGATGGAGCCTTAAGTCCATATTCAACACACAATTGAAAAGTATGAACAGTACAACAAACACACTGTGTTAGTTGGCACTGTGTTTCATCTTCTAGTAGTACAGATAATTTCTGTTATAAATTTTCAGGAGATAAATCTATCTCAGAATCTGTAATAATATTTTGAACTTCAACTGCAGATTTGGTAATCAGGTTAATTACTATCTTCTAGCTCAACCGCAATAATTAGAAATGAAATATTAAAAACTATAATAAAATATTTATATTATAAAGTAATATAGCAAAGTATATATTAAGTTAGTTACAATTTTCATCAGTATTTTCTATATTATCATCCATTTTAAATAATTCAAAACGTGTTTCCTCTTCATCATTAAATATGCGGACCATTTTTACAATATTAGTTCCATTATCACAAGTAATTAAATACACTTGTCTTTTATCAATATTATACTTTTTTAAGATATTCATTAACTGAAAAATTAAATTAAATTAATTACCAATATATTTTGTGTTAGAATATTTTTAAGAACAGATTATTTAATGTAATATTTTAATTACAATTTTTTTTTAATAATATTCTGATGTATGTCATTGTTTCAGTTCTGTCATTCCCAATGTACTTATATGCAAAACACCATCTTTCATATACTGAACATTAACACTAAGAATAGATCGATTTAGTCTTGTCACGCAATCTACATTCAAAGAAATTAATCTTTGGTATACATTTAATTTGTAAAATATATTATTAGAAGAATGTCAAAACTGTCTCCATAAACATAAGCCTAATATGCAGTACAGCAAAATAACCATACTCTGTAACATATTATAATATATGAAAAAATAAAATTAATTTACTTTTAACTAAATAAAGTTAATATTTAGATAATAATTTTGAAAATCATAATAGAAATTTTTAACATTTGAAGAAATCTCACCTCCACCTATAGAATCCTATATCTATTATAGGATTCATAATTTTTCTAGAACCAGAATCATTTAGTAATGTTAATGGTCGTCCATTATTTGCAATGAGTTCCACACAAGCATCAATTATAATTTTTTATTTAATTTAACATTATTTAATGAGTTCTTGGTTACTATAACCATGCTATCAATTGATCCAATTATCTGCTTCTAAAATCAAAAATAATTGTCTATGTTTACATTATATTATTATAATAGGTTTTTATAATTATAATAGCTACTTAGCGACTTAACAATATTTTCTGGTCCAATGTATGACCTACCAAAATGTATAAGATATTACAGCAGGTATTAATGTGTGTTTTAAGTAATTTTAATAAAAATAGATATTATTCTATAAGTATTATTATTTTGTTATAATATCATACTATATACAAAATATTTTTAACTTTTTTTAAACTTAATAATAATATATTTAAAAATAATAGGTAGGTATTTTATTTTAAAAAAAATAAATAGGTCTGCCTTATATAAATATATAAATGAAGACAAATAATACATTAACAAAATCTTTGAACTTCATAATAAAAATATTATTCATAATATAAAAAAATAAGTTGAGTAAATTACTTATAAATATAATATGATATTATATTAGTCAACTTTTTTTAAAAAATTACTAATTAAATTAAAAATATAAATAGTTAGTAGTAACTAGTACTAACCTTTGCAACAGCTGGTGTAGAACAAACATTGTCATCATGTTTTAACTTCTTGGAATGTTTTTCTTTTTCATTTAAAAATAAAATGTATTCTTGTGAAAAGTTCTAATATGGTTTTCTAAATTTCCTGAATGATGTTCTGATCGCACTGGATTCAAACATTGAGGAATTTGACAACCACTTTCATTTGTGTTTATATTATACACAAATACATTTGTGTGACCGGATTTGAACTTGTTCTTCCCATATTATTAAAATGTTTAACATATGATGATAATTGATAGGTATAGTTTTAATTTAAACTTTCAAATAAAATAATATATATAAAATATAATATAATATATTTTTAAGTTTTAAATAATAATTATTACGCTTTACATAATTTACACATACATACAGTTATTAACAAAACACGTCAATAGGGCATCAACTAATACACGTCTGTGATGTTTGTGTTACATATAATTTCACTTTAATAAATTCTGTATTTTAAACTATATAATTTTAAATTATATTTGATCACAAATAGTTAAAAATAAAATAGTTGGTAATGAACTGATGATAATAATGTGGGTATCTAATAAATGAATGAATCTGATAAACAACGGACATTTCCTATTTTATAATGACATGTACAAAAATATTCCTATTAATAATACGAATAGATAGATATAAATAATTTTTAAATAACTCTTAAATGTGTATTTTTTATCTTGTGGTAAAAATTGATTTTCTAAATTAATAACAATATAAAATTGTTTTATTGTATTATTATGTATTGTGTTGTTTACTATTTATAACGGTAAAGTATTATTTCGTTTAATACTATGTTTTATTTATTGGTATTATTATTTTTTCGTTAATAATTAACCATTTAAATTAATATAGCATATTTCAATCGTTTTATTACAAGTTTATGTTAGTATGACGTTTGCAAGCCCTGGTACATACATACGAAAGGATTGTAGTTATACAATAATGTTTTATAATATAACACAATATAACGATTTTTGTATTAAAAAATTTGTGTTTATATTATGTGAAATTTTTTATTTTAACATCTCTTAGAAAAATATGCGGAAATCGACAAATCGTTTCTTTTATTACAGCACAAAATAGGTGTTCAAACTAACAAAAATGTATTACCTTTTTTTTAACACGGCGACATGTGTAGGCAATTTCACTACATTAACGCATTAAATAAATTTTTAAATAAAGTATCATGCTACTAGATAATATCGGGAAACGGACAGTGGGCCGAATCCTGGAGACCGACGTACCAAAATAACGAAAGTCATAATTTCGAATTACTTAAGGCCGCACACCAGAGAAATTATAAACACGAAACTTTTAATATGCAATCGGTTTCAGAAACTAGTTTCACATTGATCTGTATTTTGAAGAAACGTAAACAATGAAACTATAGAATAACGAAATATGACGTCTTCAATATAACGTTTTCAAAATGACGTCTGACGAGGATGACGTGATATTGCTTTGGTGGTGGACACGTCAAAAAAAAAAAAAAATTAAATAAGTATATAAAGTGTAATTTTGTTTTATTAATTAGTTAAAAAAATATGTTCCTACCAACTTACTTTATTTCAGTACGTTGAAAAATTCGAAAAAAATATTATTTTTTAAACTAGTACTAGTATAATATAGTATAAGTAATTAAATTGAATAATAAATAAGTTTATAAGTCTAATTATACGATAGAGCACAATAATTCACTCAGTAAAAACTACAAACGTATATGACTGTGTGGAAATGTTCATGAAACTGAAACAATGAAACCAGAATGTTAAATTTCGTGTTATCAATTTTGTAAACTAAAAATAAAAATAGTTGCATGAAACTCGGTGTATATTTTCTTATACAAAAAAAAAATAAATATATCGGTTAGCTTCATGCAATTATAGTTTTCGTATTTCATGATACAAGTTTCGTTTTTATAATTTCTCTGGTGTGCGGGCCGCCTAAAACCGACAAAACCATATCGCCGAAAATTTAATAAGAGCTGAATTTTTAAAATATGGTGGTTTAAACTAAGTTTTAAGAGCAAGGCAAGAATTTTGGTTCAACAGATAGCGAAACAATTAACTATATACCTAAAAATACAACTATTTTTATCAGAAAATTTAATGCCTCACAAGTTACAATAGATAGTATATAATAATAAGTTTTAATAATATTTCTTGTTCTCTTATTTCTACAAAAATTTTGGTCAATATCTTATAATAATGAAAATGGTATTCCACGAACCCAAAACAGCGTTGGCGCTTGGCATAAGTGGTGGACAATTTTAATAGGCAATTTTATTAGTCTTTTAAAACAGTCAATTAAATATCGACTAATAATTCAAACCTACCTATATGTTTTTATGGATTGATAAGCAAAAATCAATTATATTAAAATACACTAAAATAAAAAAATATTATAATACTATTAAAGTATTAACTGATTTTTTTTAGCTATTAATTTTCATCTACTTATAAAAAAGTAAATAATACCATTACCATAATTAAACTCTACAATAATCGAATCCCAAGACTGTATTAATATTTTTGAATTTTAACTCATTGATGATTATTCTCGTTGCAAGTCCTGGAATCAATATAATTTTTAACTTTATTAATAATTATAACATTAAAAAAAAAACGTTTCGCCTCTTGGCTAATATTGCTCATTTTTCTAACTTATTGACCTGCATACATAATAATATGGGTTTTTATATTTATAACATTAATTTAATCTATAGTGTAGTGTTTTGTGTTCATAGTAATATTATTAGATCGACTATGTATTAATGTGAGCCATATATTTATCAAGGACATTATGTCAAGAATTTATTTATTCTATTCAGTTCTATCGGCGCGTCGCTTTTTAGTTTTTATAAAAATAATGTCGTTATATTTCGACTATTAAAATATAATTATCTTAGTTGGATTGTATTATTTTATGTTTCATGTAAGAGAGTAGTATAAAGTATTGTCTGCATTTATTCTGTTTATTTTGTTCTAATTACCTTAGCTTGGCATCGCACTGTCGTAGGTAATATATTTTACATATTAGGTATTATAAATTTATAAATTCCATTGTATCATGATGATGGTATATTTTTTATGGTCTACAACACAATTGTGGAATTCAAATGTTGGTTTTAGACTCACCACATAATAAATGGTAGGTATATGATACATAAACACATAATACATTATAGATTAAATTATAATTTTCTGTTACTATTTATAGCATTTTTATATAAATATACTATTTATTTTATAATACTATATGTACCTGCCTGAAAACTAAAAGCCTGAAAATTTTAAACTATCGGGCGATGACTTTGATATTATAATATTTATTATTTTAAATCCTAATTACTAAGTTTAATTGAATCTCATATTTCTATTTAAATATAGAGAATATAAAAACTGTATAGTCTATAATTTTTTTAGACATACGCGAAACTAAGAAAAATGTAACTTATTAATACTTTTTTGAAAAAGTTTTAATCCAATATAAGTCGACAAATCACGGACTTTACTCGGTCGATACAATAATAATGGTTTGTTCAGAGGAATTTGTTTTAAATATTCTACTTAACTCGAATTATTAGTATTAAAACTAGTTATATAGCTATGGTATATTATAATATAGTTAGAAAAATAAAATTGTATGTTATATGAATATATACTATGATTAAAATGAATCTAATAATTTATTTATTTGTAGGTAACAACATATTGCAATAAATGTGTTAGATAACTAGTGTATAGAAACTATCATATTAATTACTTAATATCTTAATTATTTTATTATAATTATAATAGCTTAAATTATATACTAATAATTTGTATCGATAAATAACACAAGTTCACTTAAAGTTTACCGAAGTAAATATTTATTTAATTATCGAATTCGGAATAAAATTTTTGTATTGCGATGTTTCTTGAAAGCTCAAATAATCACCGAAGAAGGTTATTATAACACTATTGTTCAATGTATAACATATAAAAATAGAATATTATCAATCGCGTATCAATCTGTCGATGTCGGTTAGTTTATCTAAATGGATTTTTTATGTCGAGCATTATATGAGTTTGATTGTGTTATTTTATGCTTGGAGAAGAAAGCATTATTATGTGCCCCTCTGCTCTGCGTCACGTTTTTATTCTGTTTATTTTGTCTCGAACGTATTAGCTTAGTGAAGTATACTTTCGTAAATTATAATCAATGTATTTTATACTTGTTATAAATACCATTGTGTCTTAATGACATCTTATTTCTATGGTCTACGACACAATTTTGGAATTCAATTTTATATTTTTAATATGTATTTAATGTATATTGTACTATTGTGTGTCTGTAATAAGACTGTTTGACCAATTTTTATTAATGCAATAAATATAATATTATCATTGGTATTATAATTAAAATTACCTTATATGTTTATGATTTTTAGAAGGGAACATTCTTTTATATGAATATTATCATTATATTTCAACCATTTTAACATCACTACGTGAGTTTGATTATATTATTTTATACTTGGAATAAGATAGTATTATTGTCTGTCCAATGCCTCAGCATCACATAAAAAACAATATATTTCGTTAAACTCGTTGAATTAAGTTATTCTAGAAATGTTTAGCGTAAAGTAAAATGTAATAAAAATTATAGTTACCTAACCATAATGGGCATATAAACAAAAAGCGAGAATGACGATTTCGGACGTTTCTCCTTCGACCTTACAGTACTCGGAGAAATTAATGGTTTATTATAATTAAGATTTAAATATATTTCAAAAATACGATTTCGAGCGAAACTCAATATAATACAATATATCATACTGATAATCTGTTTCAAAATTTTACCACGTGTGTAAATACTACTTGTGAGAATACTCAAAAAAATTAAAAAACTGTATTAGTTGTCCCAAAATAATTAAAATAAAATTTACAACAACCTTAGTTTTGCCGATTTTCCATAATTTTTTAGTAATTTTTCTTTACTTAAGGAAAATGTTTAAAAAAATTTGAATAATGAGCTAAATAAAGTACCAAGTAAATGCAATTTTTAACCGAAAGCTACCCAATTTTTCGTATTCAAACCATTATATCTACCTGAAAAAGTGTCTTCAGATGTAAAAATATAAAATATAATCGATGTAAAACAAATACATTCTTCACTTCACTCAGAATCTAAAATTATATTATATTATAAATAGTTATATGCAATTTTATAATATAGTTATTTCATGAATTTAATGTAATATTACAATCTCGCTTTTATCTTTGAATAAGTTTTTATATTTGACTTTTGAGTTTTGACCGATTGTCGATAAACTATGAACGCTACTAAATTTTTTTTTATTGATCGAAAACAATTACATATACATACATGTATAGCTAGGTTGTTTAAATATTTACAATAATATTATTATTATAATTCTATTATCTCCTTTAAGCTAAACTTGTGATGGAGATAGAGATGTATAAAATGTTTATATTGATTAAATTGAAAATAAACATGAAAACAATAATAGTATTTACTTTATGATTAAAAGTTAAAGCGTACCTAACAAAACCTAAGTGGCCATATATTAATATTTAATAGATACTTATTAAAACTTTACATATAATACTTAACACATTATAAGCACTTATTATTACTATGGTAAGTTGTATAACCATCTAAACAAAACCTAATTAACTACATATTTATAATTAAGATACATATACTAAAGAAAACCGTAGGTACATAAAATACTATACATAATTATAAACACAATATTTGATATTTTTATAGTAATTTACATAATAAACTAATAACCATATATTTATAATTCTGTTTTTTTATTTTTATATTTATGGTATATTAATTTATGTTTTACATCATATTCCAATGAATTAAAAGATAGTCAATACATTTTTGACAACAAGTTTTATTAGCGTAATTTACTTTAACAACTAAAGTCCTATGTTGTCTTTTACTTTTGTAATTTTCTATATTATTCCAGTGATTATTATTCTTTTCGACCCAAATAATTTAAAAATTTTTATAAACTGATCTTATTAACAGTACGTTTAAATCTTTATAATTTTGATACGTGGAACCATCCAAACTATTTTCGTCTAAACCAGGCGTGCCCAACCCACGGCCCGCGAAAGTGTTCCAACCGGCCCGTGACCATTTTAAAAAAATTAGAAATTTTTATAGGTGTAAAAAAAATATAATAAATACAATTTTTTATTTTATTCAGCTTTTAAGAATTACAAAATATATTACAATTTTTAACTTTAATATAAAAAAAATGTATTGGATTTTAGAATATTAATAGAAATAAATTAGTGTGAAATTTGAGCTTATTTTCATTTAACCAATCTTTCAATATTCGGAGTGAAATTTGTAACACTAATTCTTAATAAGAAGTGTAAGTGTTCATCATTCAAACAAGATTTCTCTGAACATTTTTCGTAATTCATGCGTGAAAACGTTTGTTCACAAATATAAGTAGAACCAAATATTGTAAATAAACGCATTGATAATTCTTTTATATTTGGAAAATCATCAGTAAGGATCTTATAAAAATGTATTAAATCTGTGTTTTTATCTGTGATTTCTTTATATAAACCTTTCAAATGGTTATTTGTTTCTAAATCAATAAGTTCAATTTGAACAGTTTCTTGAACATAATTTTCATCAGACAGAAATGGATTTTCAATCATCCGAAATGAAATCATATGTGAAAACACATGGCTTTATTACGATACTCAATAAAAAAATAACTGAGACTCCAATATTATCATTGAAAACACGGCATTCGGTATCAATTTTGCGCTTTTTATTATGAGACATTTTAATGTAAACACAAAAATGTGAACCTGCAGTTTCTAATGACGAAAGCAAACTAACAACTATAGCGTGGAAATATTCAGTACTTTAAACATCGTAACGATTAAAGTCATAAACTCGATAATAGGTATCGATAACTCATAACAAAGATAATATTATATCCGATAATAAAATTGATAAAATGTACAAGAGATATACCTAATGTCTTTAGGATTGGGCACGCCTGACCTAATGTGTTCTCTATTTACTATTTTATATTTTATGGATATTAACAAAAAAAACCGTGAAGTACATACGGCCCGCAGTATAAATTTAAATTTCGAATGTGGCCCGCAAGTTGAAAAAGGTTGGGCACGCCTGGTCTAAACAAATCCTGATTAACTTCTGTTGTTGTAGTTTCAATGGTTTTAATGAATTGTTTAATAAACCACCCCATACTAAAATTCCATATTGAATAACACCTTGATATAAAGCTATATATAGCCTATATTACGTATTACATTTAGTGGCAGGATATTTTGAAGCATATGCAATTTATGAATCGATGAACGTAATCGCATTACTATATTATTTATATGTAAATTCCATATTAAATTGTTAACAAATGTTAAACCTAAATATCTTGTACTTTGAACCCTTGACATTTTTTTTACATATATTTTCATTGCATTCCGCGTCATTAATTACAAAAATGTACAGTAAGATCATGAAACGGGAAGATGGAATTATATAAGCTAAACGTCATAAAAAAAGTTTTTTTAGTATTCAATGATAGTTATATGTTGATATAATATTTTTTTTCGTATTCAATTCAAATCTTTAATCTGCGTTTGGTGATATCATTCTAATGTGTATATATACAGTGTACTCCAATTACGTTCGAAAACCATTTTCTAATCATTTAAAAATGAATTAATGAATTAAATGAATATAGTAAATTTATTATATTTAAGAACATTTTAGTCTTTAATCCAAATATAATTAGTATATAATAAATAAATAAATATATATACGAGTATATATTGATTCAGTTTATTATTCGTTTTGATATACAAGTGCGGAAAAGAAAATAATGCATTATAGATAATGGTACTTCGTACCTAATATAATATGAAAAAATTATAATGCAATATAATCTAAAATGATTTGGAATTAATATTTTTATACAAATGGCATCTTCTACTCTTTTAGAAATATATATAATTTAATCGCGATAAACTGAAATTCTGTTTAATGTAATTATTATAATTTATATTGCTATGTATTTTTTTTTTGAACCTAAAATATAATATAATTACGGAAGCAACTTTGATCGGTAGCTGATAAACCATTGACCCAACTCGGAAAATATTATTAACAACAATTTTTTATACAGCTATTGGAAAATAACTACTATAACAAGTTAATAATTACAGATTGATATAAAAATATTTTTTTCATACACAATTCAAATGCAAGTATAATAAATATTATATAGATCACAGGTATGCCCAGACATTTTTCGCAGATGGTTTTGTGTTACTTTGATACTCATTCAGGTATACAATCTATTATACTAATAATCCGTTCCAAAATTTTACCACATATGTGTCTACTACCTATGAGAATATTCAAAAAAAAATGTACAAGTCCCAACGTTAAAAGTGAGGAGGTCGATTGTGGACGTTCCTCCTTCGTCCCTTCGATCCTCAGAGAAATAGTGGTTTGTTATACTTAACATTTGAATACAATGATATTGCATTAGAAAATACGATTCTGAGCGAAACTCAATATATTACAATATGCTATACTGATAATCCATTCCAAAATTTTACCACGTATGTAAATGACAAAAGTCAATATTTAAAATAAATTTAAAGTTCCTACGATCTAAACTTAATTAGTTATCAAGAAATAAAATAATGAAACCGTAATTTTGCCAATTTTCAAGAACTTTTACTTTAAAAGCTTATGAAAAAAAATTGTGAGTCACGATTATCAAAATATTTTGTAACAAATTAAGTAGTATATATCTAGACTTCGATAAAATTTTCAAACCAATAAACCAAAAATTGCAGGAAATATTAAACATTTTTGGAAATAAGCCAAAATTATGTACTTAGTCAGAAAATCAACCATTGGATTTAAATTTTTTCCTCTGATGAAGTTCACTTATGTAAATACTTAAAAAAATTTTCAAGATACTATGATTAAAACTCAATTAGCCATCACGAAATTAAAAAAAATTTAAATTTCAGAAACGTTATTTTGCCGATTTTCCGCCATTCTTTAGTAATTTTTCTTATCCCAAGGAAAAGCTTTTGAGAAATTCGAAAAATGAGCTAAATAAAGTACCAACTAGATGCGATTTGCTATGGAAAGCATAGGAAAGCACCTTATTCGTGGTAATCGGACTATTATTTCTACCCGAAAAAGTGTCTTCATACATTAAAAAAAATTTCATAATATTCATTTCTATTAAAATTATTAAAATTTTAGAAGCTTTTAAAATAAAGTTGCAACTTACGATTTTCAAAATATTTTGTAAAAAAATTAAGTAGTATATGTCTAGACTTCGATAAAATTTTCAAAGCGATAAATTAAAAATTGCTGGAAATATTAAACATTTTTGGAAAAAAGTTCTATTCTGGGCTAAATAATAAACCAATCCGTTCCAAAATTGTACCACACTTGTATATTATTACCCAGTGGCAAAGCTACCTATGAGACAAAGAAACATTGTCTTCCCATTTTTTTTTTAAACTGATATATATATTTTTAATTATATTTTCTCAATTTGTGTTTTATAATTATATTAAAATTTAAAATATATTTTTATAAAACGTATTATATGTTATTATAAATAGATACTTTAGTTTATAACAGTAATATAATATAATATACATGCATAAACCGGTATAAATAGGTGCTGTCGGATCAAAACAACACAAGTCAATAATATTGTTATTTGCTAGATAATAAAGACAACGTGACTAGTCACTAGTGTCTCATACTTTAGGAAATGCGGTGTGCTGGGTTCTTGAAAGAAGGATACCACGCGCAGTGAGTTAATGGAGACATGTCTCACTAATATTTTTATCGAAAATTTATGAATGTACCCGCATCCCGATAATAATATATAGCAATATTCTTATTCTTTTCGAATAATAATAATATTTAATAATCATTTTATTTATGCATATGACATATTATCGGCAAGGAATTTTGTTGTTTTTTCTCTTTACGTAGTTGCTACGCACGTCAGGGTAGCCCTGAAAAGGACTGTTTAAGCCGATAGAGCCAGGAGGTCCTAGGACGTTTGGCTGTCGGTTTGATGTCGTTTCGTTTCGTGCCATTATCACATATACCCGCAGAACTATGTTCCTAATTGTATATTTTACGTAATAAATTGCACTACTCCCAGGAGGGACCACGGGAAGGTACGACATCACCCCCCCCCCCCTTTAATAATTATGTGCCCACGTAGTTAAAATAATACACATTTTGAACTGATCAAAACTTTTAAATACATTTTAAATTACTATTTAGTTGTTGTTTGCCGTTGGAACATAAAGTGTTTTAAATTTAATATGGAGTATTTAGATATAATTAGTGATATTTTAACAGTAGGAATTAATAACTATTCTTTTGAACATTAACTTGAATTAAAAAAGAAAAGACCTACACCACGATTAAGTTTGGAAATGGTTAATGGAAAAACTATACGAAAATTTCAAGTATCATGGTACACAAAATATGTGTGGTTAGTTGGAAGTGAAAATCTTGGTAAATTGTACAAAAAATAGAAAATTAGATTTTATTTATAAAATAATATAAAAGTTTTTGTATATTATATTATGAATAAAATAAGTTTACTCATGTATTTTTGTTTATATAATTTCATTCTAAAAAAAATTATTTGAAATTTGTCTACCCTAATCTCGAACCCAAGCTTCGCCACTGATATCCTGATACCTATGTTAATATTCAAAAAAATTTTCAAGTGCCTACGATCAATACTCAATTGGTTATAACTAAATTAAAAAATTTAAAATAACAGAAACCGTAATTTTCCCCTCCCAAGGAAAAACTTTTGAGAAATTCAAAAATGAGCTAAATAAAGAACCAAGTAGATGTAATTTACACTTGAAAGAATACTTGTAGCAATTAGACCATTGTTTCTACCCGAAAAAATGTTTTCAAACGTTATAAAAAAACATTTTTGTAAAACCAATACATTCCTCGATTTGCTCAGAATCTAAATAAATAAATAAATATATATATAGGTTAGGTGACCTATAATAGTATAATGCAATAAATACAGTGGTGGAATTATTTATTACTTTCACAGTTATAAAAATTTCGTCAATCGACGGTCTTAATTTTTCTTAATAACCGTTTAAAATTGGAATTTTGAATGTTTTCATTTAAATTGTATAGTCGAATATTTTTTCAAAATAATAATAATAATAATAACAATTTTATAGTCTTGATTATTATTTTTATGATTTACAGAAAATATACGGCTAGATGCAATGATTGCATTTTACGAAATTATAAGAAGTTATAGCGTATACCCTTCACTTACATATTGATTATAATAATTGACACAAAAAAGTCAAGGGGCGGGGACAAATCCTCTGCGAACGTCCATGATAAGTACTATTTTGGTAAATTTGTGGTAAATTGAATAGGTATCTAAATAAATTGTACATTTTAGAAAAACTGTGTGTCGAAAACAATATGTTATATATATTTTTATACCTTATCATACTAATATAAATACAATGTATATATTATACCTATAGATAACCTATACAATATTTATATATAATTTAATTATCAGTAAAAGTTAAATATTGAAAAGGTCATTTATCAAAAGTTCAGAAGATTAATATTAGAAGATAAGATTTTATAGGAATTATTTTTTAGAACATTTTTATAATCTTTTTTTATGTTACCAATAAATTCATTTTTATTAATTTTTAAGTCATTTCTATGGTATTTAATGTTTTTAGACCATTAAAATCGTGCCACTACTACCTAATAACCGTTATACGCCATAATTCATTATGTCATTTGTCAATCATTTATACATTTATATCTATAGTTATTCAAAAATAATAACTAATCGGTTACCTGGGGCCTATTCCACAAGTACACTTTTCAACTTTGCGCTTTGCGCTTTGCACTTTTCACTTCACATTAGATTTCACATTTAACAAACAATTACATTTGAAGAGTGAAAAGTGAAATGTTTACCATTTTTCATAATATATTCCATGTGCCGTTCCACAAAACAATAATTGTTGTGTGAAAATTGCAAAACATTTTTATATAATTTTCATAATAAATGCAAAGTAATTTATTTAGCCGTATAATCTTATAGGAAAAGTGGATATGTATTTTGTAGGTTTTGTTGTGGTTATTTTCTTAGAAGTTCTTACTACGATAATTCTGGGCACAATTTGTATCGGAATAATATAATAGATGCATTTATTACGAAAAAAAAACTTTTAGATGACTATTATATTACGATGATCCATCGCGGCGGCTAGATTAAGTTAGTGTTGCGCGTGCGCATACCGATCACACCGTTGCATGGTAGAAGGTCGCGGGGTGTGATTTGCCGAGTCCGTTTTGCCGCCGATTGACCCAACGCGACCGGGAAGCGATCTGTTGCATTTTGTTCGGTCTCTCGCTCGACTCGTGTGTTTCTTTTTTCTTCTTTTTTTTTCCTATTGTTTTCAATTTGCACATCCGAATCAATCGCAAAACATTTTGTAATTTCGCTAATTAAACATGTCGTTCGTTATAAATCAGTTATTTATTCTGTCCATCACGATGTCGGTGAACACGATGGTTAACTGTGCTTCGATTTCAATGGCGCCGCCGACATTTCCAGCAAACCGTCAGCCATACACCGTATCGGGCCAAGGTACAACGTATCGTAACTTTTCGTTTTTTTAACCTAAACCTTTCGGATCGACATTGTCCGTTTTTTTTTTGGTAATATTATTAACTCGTTTTAAATTATAATATTATCACATACGTGCCACGAGATTAAATTAACACGTTTGTGTTGTTATTAACAGTGGTGGCTATTCTGTATCAAATGTCTCCCTCAAACAAGATCAATTTGTATACTCAAAGCGGTCCTCGTACGATCAATTTTACTGACACTTTAAATATTTACAGTATTTCCATAATAACTGACAGTTTAACAACTATAATCGTCAAACTGTCCGTACAAATTATAGTCAATACTCAGCATTTTTTTTTTTTATCTCTATTGCAGTAATCGATTACAACGAACATCCCACAATTCGGGTAATTGTTTGTACTCTGAAATGATATCGCGCTAAATGGCACGATCACGAAATTCGTTACTTGTGGTTTCGATTCCGTCATCAATCGCTGATGAATTTTCAATATCGATCTAACACTATTAATATAGTCATCAGTAAACAAATACTGACCACTCGATATCCAAATTTTTCATCCGTATCGTTTTTTAAGTTATAAATATAATATGTAAAAATTTTATATCAACAAAATGTTCTAATCATAATGTAATTTTATTTGTCTTGTATTATAATAATATTTTTCCTTTGATTTCCCTTGAATTTCTTTTGGAAATATATTAATATATAATAATATATACTTTCTAGGATAGCTGCCACTAGTTAATATAATATTTATTAAAATTAATAATAATAATAAAATTATGTGCGCACATTAGTATCTGTCGTCATTCTTTTTTACTGTTATAATATTATCTGTGCATAACGCTAGTATACTCTGCGACATGTCTCGATCAACACAGTCCACCACAGTTATACTGCTAAATATTATTATTGTTTTGTCTGTTTAACTGTTTTCAATTGATAATACTACACTGATTTAACTAGATTTTCAACTATCAATAATTATTATGCTATCTATAAAAAATTTACATCTGTTTGTCATTTATCAAATATAATTTATATAATTTAAATAATAAAAATGACTACTCCTTCATATAATAGATGTGTGCTGTGGTCAATAGGTATGTTTTGCATCCAAAATTAGCAAATTTATTTAATACATAGACCTACCTGTACATTATAGTATATCACTACCGTTCATTACCATTGTTAATTATTTATTGTTTCTACTTAAATGTTCACATTTTTTATGTTTATCATTAATTTTTTTTTCTAAAATAAAAACTTAAATGTATATATTTTTTTAAAATCTTAAAATAAATAGTTTAAGAATAATAATATATTTTGTTTGTGTTATATCTAGTATTATTATTAGAAAATAATATTGACTATTACCGTTATCCCCTGTAGTTTTTAAATTACCATCCGTTTATTTTTTTCTCTATTCTACATGATTAATTTGTGTTTAAATAATATATTTACTATAGATGTTTTATATTATTTAATTGCTATTAAATATGGTTATTATCTCTATTTACACAATTTTTACACCCAAATTTAGATTTCACTGTACCATCATTGGTTCGTTGCTACTGCAACATGCCTGAATGTTTGTCCACAACTGATGGTGTCTCTACTTGTACCTCAAGCCGAGGTTGTTTTGCTAATATTGAGCACACCATGTCAGTGCCCGTAACCGAAACCATAATGACACGACCGACAACTCATTCACCAATACCAGTACCCGAGGAATTCATTGAAGGGCGTATTATAATTAATCAATCGCAACTCAACGACACATTTGGATGTCTCGATTTTCTCTCTATGTGAGTATTCAATGTGTACATTATCGTTATAAATTATACAAATAAAACTAATGTCGATAATAAAAACCTAATTATTATTGTTAAAGTCAAGTTTCATGCTATATTTTTCAATACTGAATGTTTTGCACAAAAGTGTAATTATTACGATATACCTAAACACAATTTTGTTTTAATATTATTCATAAAAATATTAAAAGGTGTAAACTGTGAGATTGCCCCATTAGATTTTAACTAAAGTAAGTGTATTAAATAGCTATAACAAAAAAAACTAATAAAATGTATATTTTAATATTTATCTACTATTATATGAAACAAATATTTAATAAGTAATAGTAACAACAGAGTTTTATATGTATATATATATATTAAAAAAACTATTCACAAAGAAAAATATTAAGGGGGTCTGTGATTTAAAAATGTCATTTATCAGGGGTCCTAAAACTAAAGAACCGCTGGTATAACATACAGATCTCGCAGGAATAACGTACATATCACAGAATAATTATTAGATTATTAATCCACTTATATAGGAAGACGACTTAAATTAATATAATTGTTTTATTTTAATTTAAATATAGTTTTTAATAATTATTATAATAATTTGCTCCCAATGCCTATGCATATATTATATACATTTTACTCAAAACATATATGAACACAGACACACAGTCTTATTGCATTGTATTGTAAATATTGTTATACATATACACATATGATACTCACAAAAATGCCTACCTACAATACAACTTAAGAAATGTTTGTTTGCACTGTCGACCATATTATACCTAACATTAGTATTTTATCACAATAATTATACTTTGCCATCACATAACATCATAATATCATTCGTATGTGTATAACAATATTATATTATTAATGTATATTATAAAAAAATTAATTTATATCCCTGCTGCTGTAATTACAAACATAAGCAAATGTTTATGTTATATCGGTACTTATATTTTGTGTAGTAGTATTTTTATAATTATAATTAATTAACAATTTCTTTACTGATTATTTTTTTTTTCCCCTCAAAACAGGAACCAAACTTGCAATGTGGTTCTGCAATCTCCAGACTCTAAATTTTCTGCCCTTCAAACTTTGACAATGTCTCAAAACAGTACTAGTGATATTACTCATGCTTACCACTGTTGTCGAAGTGATATGTGTAACGAAAGAAGTCATGTTGCAGCTACTATACAGGCAGCCCATAAAGTTATTAAACCTGTTAGCATCGGTAATTCAACTTTCTTCAATAACATATCAGTTGCCGAAGAATCATCCAGTAACATGAAAAATAGTACTATAAACCCAGTTCTATCTATGAATATTCCATTTATCTCTGAAGAGATAGTTAATGTTACTGACTTTGAATCCAACCAGACAAAATTGCAAGAGATTAATAATTTTAATTTAACAGATTATGAAACTACCATCAATATAACTGTTGAGAAAATTAAATCTCAGCATATAGTCCATGCCATCAACAAACATGAAGAAAAAAATAATGAACGTATGTAATAGCATAATAGTAGACATATATATTTTTTATATTAGGAAATAAATAAAAATTATTAGAACTACATAATTATTATTATATTATTGGCTATAGGTACAATGATTTGTAAATTACTTGTTTCATATAGTCAAATTGATTTTATATTATGAATTAATAATATTTGTATAAAAGATGTTCTGTAATTATTAATTTAATTAAATAACATCTTCAATTATTATTAGTTTAATATATTCATAACTATATTAATATAAAATTGCATGAAAACAAGCAAATTATTAATATTTAACTTTGTTTTAATTAATTTATAACTGTGGTATATTTGTCAAAGATATAGGTTCAAATACAATTTTAAAATATTGATTAATTTTTATTTCTGTTATTTAGAAACCACTATTGTTTATACCAAACCACAAGAGTTAGCCTCCTCTAAGATGCAAGATGCAATAAATGTAACTATTAATACTACATCACAGGAAATAGACGTTTTTATGACGACTGGAAATCTAATTGATGTTACAACCATTCAACCCATGCAATTCAGCCAAAAGATACAAAAAGAAAAGGTCATTGAAGTTGTGGCTATAACAACTAAAGCAACAATAGACAACTCTCTTAACACTACTGACGATGATAATGTTGATAATAAATTTATAACATATCAAATGTCTTTAGATACAAATAATAACCACGATGGGATTCTTGGTATCATTTTTTTCATGTTAGTATTTTTCGTTATAATCTCATTTATACGTTTTATGTTATGTTAATCATATACTTGAAATAAGTATAATTGTAGGCCAACACTTAAGTTACTGTAAAATTTGATTATATTGTTAGGGCAACATTCATAAAATAAATTTGATATTATTTTATAAATCGTAGTATAATATAAAACAATGTACGCTAATGTTTATTCTTTATGTAAAATAAAGTAAATTTTTATATGAACAATTTGTTGAAAAATTACTATCAAAAAATGTATTTATATGTTATTAAGCCAACTTTAATACCCAAAAATGATGATAATAGATCAATGTTATCCCATACTATAATCCATCAACAAGTTAAAATATTATTCTTTATAATAGGGTATTATAAATTTATCACACCAAATTGTATTATAATTATTAATCTAAAATATAAATTGTCTAAATAAAATTTTTAAAAAATTTAAACATTTTTTCAAAGGACAATTTTGTTAGACAGATTGATTAATTTAATAGTTATTTTTTAATATAATTTGAAGATTTTCATTAATTATGTACATAAAATATTTTAACAATTTTGATAAAATAAACTAATTATAAATTGCATTATATATTATAAAATAAAAAGTATAACAATTTTAAAATAGAAACAATATCCTACAACTAAATCTATATATAATAATCTACGTAAGGTACATACCATTAGGTACTCAATTTTGTTATAATTTATTCTTTTACATGCATAAAGTAACTTGTAATAAAATAACCTAACCAGAAAAAAATATAAACTTAATATAAGCTAAATGCAAGTTAATGATTATAATATTTTATACGTCCAGACAAATAATGAAAGTTATTATCACGTAAATTATGAGCTTAGGAGGTTAATAGTCTAATTCATTAGCCAAGACAAATTAATATCAAATAAATATGTTTAAAATACTGGTGTTATTAAAATTTATTTTCTTGAATAATTTATGTATAATGAAATTATAACGATTTTTTATAATCCTTTTCTGTATTTTTCCTTTTCTAAATTCTAATTAGCATTAATTAATTTTTATTAATAAGCAATGATTAAAAATTTCAAAATATGTTGAAAAAATTAAAAAGTACAAAAAGAAAATTTCAGTATACATCCTGGGACCTGCAACTATAAATTATATAATTGCATTATATATATTCGTATAGGTTACGAATTAGATTTGACCGTCAATTAAAAAATTCATATATTTAATATAATACTATAAAATTACTAAAGTTCATATCGCTATAATTTACAACAATTGATTAATAGTAGGAGAAGACAACAAATTTGTGTTGCCCCTCTACATATTAATCTATAATACGCCCCTGAATTTACCTAATCGTTTTATTACATAATATTACGCAATATAATTTTGATATCTATTCATATTTCGGAGTTTTAATTATATTTTGTAATAACTATAAGAAATATAAAAATAATAAAAAATATAATATTGAATAATTATAAAATTATGTGGGTAAGTATCTATATTATTTTAGTATATTGCCTATATTCAATGTAGAATTATAAGAACTCACTGAAAGTGAGTTTTATGTTTAACACATAATATATAACAGTTCCTTTCTATTGTCTTCTTCTAAGAAAATATATTTACAAGTTTAAATTGTTTTTTACATCGTTATTATGTGTATAAACTTTAAAAAATTAATTAAAAAATTTTCTTAATCTCTGAACATATAATTTATGAATGACTATACAAACTATAGTTACTTATTAGGATTTTGAATCATTCCATATTTTTGTAATTCGACTAAAGAATAGTTAATAGAATATATTGCATTAAAGTAATGATAGTGAAGATATTTAAACATTTATACAGATTTTTAATTTTCCTAATCTCAGTAATTAACAACTTATAAATAACCCTTTTTTTGACGATTTATAATTTCCAGCTTACCTTAGATCATATTATTATTACTATAATATAAATATTCCATACGTATTTTTAATAATATAACATAACATAACATTTATTACTATAATCTCTTTTAACTTATTATCTATAAATATGTTTAAAGAATTCATTGTTTTATTAAATTTAGCATTGCGAAAAATCACTTTAAATCTATTGTATCTACGTCATATTCATTTATATTATACAATTCATTATTTCAAATAATTATCGTCTACTCTTTAATTACCTATGTCTATCATCTGAAACTAGTATACTGGCAAATGAGTGCGGATCTCATTATTAAATATATCGACTTTATCATTAAATTATATAACATATAATTATATATTCTAAATGTTGTTTGGCAAAAACAATTATGCCATCATTTTGATTTCTTTTCATAATTGAGTAAAATGTTTTGTACCCAAGTATAAAATAAATACAATTTTTGGGATTATGCCAGGTCTCCATTAACACAATTACGTCTAAATTAGAATATTTATCGTTTTGAAAAAATAGTAGTAATTCATCTAAATTAGCATTAATGCTCCTAATATTAATACTTATCATTATAATTGATTGATTGTTACAAATATTATATTTTTTCATAAATTCCGATATTTTAAGGAAATAATTAGTATTATATAACAAATTTTTATCAACAATATCTATAACATAAATTATTTAAGAAAAGAAATGAATACAATTAAATTGGGTACTTAGCTCAATTATTTAATATTATTTAAAATATTTACATCTTCTATATATATGACTTAATTATTATCATCGTTTCTTAAGAATAATTTACTAGGTATCTCTAAACCAAACATATTTGTAATTATGAGCCTTTGCGAACATTCTAGTTTTGTAAAATAGATTATTATTTGTTTGTGTTAAATAATTGTTTAACATAGGCGTATCCAGACTTTTTTCGCGGGTCTTGCACAAACTAAATGCACACTGGATAACTTAAATGAGCAACAAGTGACTATAACAACATAAGGTAATCAAAATGAAAAGAAAATACTACCCTCAAGTTTTAAAAACCTTATATTTTGAATTACCATAAAACAGAAAAAAATTAACATTTTTTTTTTTCCCATAAAATTTATAAACAATATTAATTTTATATTCAATATAATATAACTTATAAAAAGGACTACTCCCGTACGTCTGTGTGCCGTGTGCTACAGGTGTATTATTTAACGCCGATAAAAAATTTGTGTCCGCCGTATTCCGGACGCTAAATAATGTACAAGTTGCCGAATTTGTGTTGACCAATATAATTTGTACTGATATATGAGCTAATTTATGAGCTGTCGTTGGTTAATGTGATCACACAACTATTTATTGTCTTTTGTACGTAGCTGCTGTTTGTATCGGGTATCGTAATAATAATATTGCAGAGGCGCAGGAACTATTTTTCTTGTGAGGGGGAAGGGCAAAAATTTAAGAAAATCATGATATATAGGTAGTATATTAAAATAAAATACAAATACTTATTGATTTTTGTAAAATAGGTTTAACTACTATTTTGTAGATTAAACTAATAATCTTATTTACCTAATTTAATTTTGAATATAAAATTAAAAACAATTTTAATGTAATTTAAGTATAAACTATAACTCTAAAATGTTTAAGTATTAAGTGTATAACTATGATGACACATTTTTAGGGGGGCATAATTATAATTTGCTCACCGAAATATTTAACGGGGGCCGAATGCCCCCTCTGCCTCCCCCCACAGCTCCGGCACCAATGTAATATTGTATTTTTGATTCTTATTATTTATAATAAAAATAATAATAATATATATTGTTTAAAACATTATGTCACCAATTTTGTATGAATAAATTTAGTTTTCAAGTTTTATTGTTTATACTGGGTGCCACCATTATGTACATAAATTTGGAATAATTAATAATAATAATATGAATAGCAATTATCTGTGGTTTACGTGTTTAATTTTTTTTTTTTTTTTTTTTTTATGCGCGCGAGTGCGTCGCTCAAACCGAGGGTCTTCGTCTCAAGGCGGGCGACGTGCTAACAATATTACATTTTTCAAATAATTTATTTTTACAATTACAAATCTTTTTAATTCATTGGCGTAACGTGGGTTTCAGCTTAGTGTACGCGTTGAAATTGTAAAATAATAAAATCGCGGGGGGGCTACGCCCCGATTCATTATTGATATGTCACACTCACAACATACAGTTAATACGCACGTTACAACTTATAATAATTATTTAATATAACCGCCGGAATAACGAGATCGACGACGGTCGATGACAGCGTACGCAATACTGATTCCGCATACACGACCGCGAACGTAACACGTTTTGTTATTAATATTATCGATGGATGAGAAATACATAAAGAACTGTCGCTAAATGTCTGTACCCAGTGGCGACGAAATACTTTTAAAATACTAGGGCAAAATAATAACAATTCAAATAACCACCCGCCCACTCAAAATATTTTAATTATTATTTTAGTGAATACTGAATAGGTACAGTGTACAATTCGTTTCCTATTATCTGTTTAAAGTATACTCGTATACAATTATACCAATACTATTATTATTAATAATTATATTAATTAATTATCATATTATTATAGTTCGATCTTTATAATTAATGCGTTATATTTTTAGTAGTATACCACCAACACATAAAAATTTGGCAGGGCATTCGCCCGACTTACACATGGCTTTCGGCGCCACTGTCTGTACCCGTTATGCAATAGCCGACGTGCATACTGCGCAGGGTCGGACTGGCCCGGACCGCTAGTCCGCGATTGCGGACGGGGCCCCTGTCTAATTTTTGTTATGGGGCCCCAGATTTTTTGCTCATTTTTATTTCTACCAGTAATACAATAGAAAAAGCAAAATAAAATTTATAAAATTTTATTGATAAATCTTAAAATGCACGAATCTAAAATCTACGTAATATTTGTTTACGATCTGTTGAAATTCTTAAAAATTTCGTCGGTTCCGACGCGTATCAACTTAAATAGTAAATAATGTTAATAATGTTAATCGAATAACACACGTACAAAACGTCGAGTATGATAACGCATCAATGTAAAACGGGCGTCAGTCAATAAAGTTATTTTGTTTCTAAAAATAACTGTTCTGACTAAATTTGTGATAGCAATTTACCAAATAAACAACATAACAATTCTACTGTACCTGACGATAGTTGCATTGATTTGTGATGTAAGCATGAGGCGTTTTATTAAAATTATTTTTTTTAAATACCGAATAACAAATAAAAAATATTAATATATATTATAAACTATTTATTTTGTTACTAGGTACTCTGCTCTCTAGCAGTACTCTAGTCAGCACTAACGTCAAAGTTACCGAGTGACGGGTTTTATATTGTATTCGATTTAAATTAGGTATTGTTTTTTTTTTTTTTTTTGCAAATCGTAATGTTTATTTATGATAACTTATAAACTCTCTTGTAAAAAATGAAATAACTGTTTAAAATTTGCGTTCAATGATGCACATGACATTATACAGCAATCTGGTAATTTCAATAATTAATAACTATTTTATACTACAACTATAATTATCAATATAATAAGAATTTAATTATTAATAACATAGTAAAAGCTATAAATTACTATCAAATTTATTATTTTAATATCTTGTTTATAATTTCTAAGCAATTTAATATGTCATATGTACTTAATTGTTTTATTGTTATAATTTTATAATAAATTATTATGTTTTAAAAAATGTTTAAATATTTTTGGCTTTGAATATTTGAACCTAGTGGTGGGCCCCTCTGAACTAAAGGCAGACTGGGCTTTTTGATCCCAGTCCGACACTGATACTGCGTACACAATAAACGTGGTAGGTACTAGCCACTAGATATTATAATGACTATGGCGCGGCTTAATGAACTCCATTAATATCAATAAAATCCACAAAACATTATGTATACACATAATATACAATATATTATAATACTAATTTAAAACAATTGAAAATTTTTTTATAAAAATATAGCATTATTAATGTATAAAAAAAAAATTATATTTGTAATTTGCGAAGTGTATGCTGTGCATACACAGCATACGCACACGCTACGCCACTGTTTTAATTCATATTATAACTCTACTCGTCGTTTTGTTGGAATTATCACTTTGAATTTCTCAATCACTTCGTCTTAATTAATATTTTATTAATAGTAACAGTAATTGACAATACATTAGTTGAGTCAAATTTCGCGGGTCATGCCTGTGCATATGATGACCCGTAGACCCGTAGACACGTCTATGATTGTTAACATAAATACCTTCATAATTCCATTTTTCATTGACATTCTTTGCCAAGTTTTTTTCTTTCTAGACATCTCCATCAACGTTTTCTTATTTTTATAGCTATTTAAGACAGCAATAATTCTTCTGAATTTATTTAGCACTTTTGACCGGAAGCGATACACCTGGTACAGTTTCACCTACTGCCATTGAAATTTCTTCTACTATTTTTCCACAATTTTCATTTTCTTGTGCAGCAACATCAACTATTTCAATATGATTTTCAAACGTTTTTTGTTCAATAAAATTAATTTTTTTATTGACTAGACTCATTTCATTAGTTAACTAAAGGTTTTGTTCTTTTAGCTGTTTGTTTTTGGTTCTAACATCATCTTACGACTTAATTATATCACGTAATTTCGTATTAAAATCGTCGAATTGCCCACTCATGAAACTAACCGAATCTTTCAGTTCCATTAATATTTTATCAGAGTGGGAAAAATCATTTTCTGATGAGGGTTCTTTCTTGACTGGCTACAGCACTTGATTCAGAATTAAAGTCTTTGAAATTTCCATAACAACATTTCACATTATTAGTAGTATTCATTTGAAAGGTGAAATTGGCTACTCCTATACCAGCGCTATTAAAATGTATAAACATATTACATTTACTGCATTTGATATTTTCATTATCGAATATTTCTTCATTACAAACGGAGCACACCAACATAATAATTATGTTAATTATTACTTAAAATATTAATTGTTAAAATATCACTTATGAAATATAGATAAGCGAGCAACATAAACGATCAACGTTCGTTTGGCAACGAATGCTAACTGCTAACTGTTATATACTTATAACTCATTTAGTTTCAATACAGTATTATAGTTACCCCATCCATATAATATTTGTTTTCGCCATTGAAAATTCCTTAAAAAATGCACTGAACAAGCGTTTCTTTTCAGTCTGGTTGTGTCCAGTATTAAATGATAATATATATTACATTATTGGGTCTAGTTTCAGTCTTTTTTAAAGACATATGTAATATATAATCGGCCGGATTGAATCCGACGACTTTTGGCGGCCTCTCACACACCACACTGGATGCTGGCGGACTTACGCTGAAACGTCTACGTTAGTCAATTTTCGAAACCCAAAATCCGACGTTGTAAAGTAGGTATTGAAAATATCGCGACGTGAATCGTTCTACTTTATAATTATTTATACGTAGATTAATAAATAAACGATGTATTACGAAATTAATATAGTTAATTTTTATTCTATATTATAATTGAGACACAAAGTCCAAAACGACAAATGATTATATATACTTTTATAAGTAGTATATAAATTTTAAGTACAACAATTTTGTGTAATACTTAAATACATATTACATAATAATCCTCACGTACAACGAACGGTGAGTGATGAGAAAAAAAATAACTTAAAGTTGATAATATATTTTAAATGATGTGTTCACTGTGAACGGCGGCGAACGAACAAAAATGGTGGTCGCACAATGCGAGAAGTACAAAACATGATAATAATATTATAATTCGATTATACATTTTAATTAATAAGATTATTTACAATGGTATATATTACATGGAATGGGAAAGTGGAGAGGAACTTGTGCGGTCGTTCCGCCACACAGTGGACGCTCACCACTGGTGCGATAAAAATACTTATTTATAAGATTTGATCGTAAACAATCGTCATAGGTTATTTCATAAAACTCAACTAATGATAATTGGTATTTTAAAAGTTTATTAATTTTTTAATATCTTGAAAATTTAGGACAATTTTAGAATATTTAAATAACCAAATTAAAATTGACCTTTGTCTATTCTTTCTTGTCATTACAATACAATAGCTCATAATAAACATCAAACGATTCTAAGAGTTTATTAAATATTTTCATGTTTAAAAATTGTATTGCTGTGCGTAAAATATTTTTATTTTATCTATGAGTATTACATATTGTGACTAACATAAATTGTGCACAAAATTTTGCAATTTTGCATAATCAAAACATACCAAATAATTTAATATTTTAAATTATATAAATATAGTATTTCAGGACATCAATAATATGTCATTATATCTCTTTTACATCACTAATATATTAGATTCTGAGCGAAGCGAGAAATGTATTGATTTTACAAAGATTAGAAATAATAGTCCGATTACCACGAATAAGGTATGCTTTCCATAGCAAATCGCATCTAGTTGGTACTTTATTTATCTCAAAAGATTTCCGTGGAAGGGGAAAACTACAAAAAAATGATGAAAAATCGTCAAAATTACGGTTTCTGTTATTTAAAATGTTTTAATTTCGTGATAACTAATTGAGTTTTGATCGAAGGGACTTTTTTTTGATTATTAACATAGGTTAGGTACAAGTGTGGAACAATTTTGGAACGGATCAATTGATTATTTGGCCGAGTACAGAACTTTGAACTTTTTTCCAAAAATGTTTAATATTTCCGGAAATTTTTGTTTATCGCTTTGAAGATTTTGTCGAAGTATAAAACTTTTTCCATTTTATGTCGATTAACTTAACTTAACTCAGTTAAAAATTTGCATTAACTTGCCCTCCTCAGCCTCAGTTCTAATCATAGTATACGTTAATACTATAATTAACAAGTTAATCTAATTACCTATTCATTAACATTACCAAAACATTTTAGATTTCAACGACTAATGAAAAAAATAAAAGTTTTTAGTACAAATGTATAACCTATAAAACGCACTATAAAAAGATATACCTATAAGTATAGTAGGTACCTACCATACCATCAAATAAACTAAATATACAATCAATAAATATTATAAAATTAATATTACTACTTATTAAGAATATTATATATAATTTTGTCACTCGATATAATTATCTTTTAATTCAAAACTTTTTTAAATTAAATTTAAAATTTAAAACTTACCGCGTGTACAATGTACTTAAAAATGAATACTACACTCAAGTTCAAACGGGCACGGACACAGAGTAAAAAAAAAAACATTAGTAGGTACATAACATGTGGAATTTACAGTTTAAATTGTTCAAAAGTCAAAACAGCAATAGGTTATAAGTTTATAACACAAATTCATAAAAACACGACATGACATAACCATGGATAACCAATGAGTAAATTATTTACTTTCAAATAAACATCAAACATAATAAAATAATAACAAATAAAACTGCACCAATATGTATAATAAAATGACAATCCCATAACTACGTAATATATATTGATATATATTGTAAAAATACATTTTTAGAGCTTAAAATTATATCAAAGCAAAACAAAGCCAAGCCAACACACTAATGTAATAAAAATAAACCTAGTTGGTGTTCACTCAACACTAAAAATCCTTAATTCGTAAATATGTAATGTTATTTATTCCAAAAAAACATACAACATGTTTAAAATAATAATTTATGAAATTTAAATAATTGTTTTTTTTTGTTTTTATTTTGTTTTTGTCAATTTTTAACTAGTTAATTGTTTATATTATACCTTTAATAGTTCTTATTAACTTATGATTAACTTATGTTATAACTTACTCGTAGTATAATTTTAACTAATATTTAGTGTTATTATAGTAGTCTGATAAAATTGAAACTATACAATTATATTGTTTATTCAATTACAAAATACAATCACAATAACTAATGTATTGTTGTATTGTAAGCCAAATTAAAATATAAACTATAATTCAGGACATTAGTCAATAACCAATATAATATCTGTCAATGCCTATTTGACACAAATAAATTTATAATTTCATTATTTATTAATATTTGTTGTGAATCTGCATTAATGTTACCATAATAATTTGTATTTAACACTTTAATTGAGTTTATATAAATTCATTGGACACTGACTTTAAATTTTAACTATTTGATGTAATAAGTAAAGTAAATATAACTCCTAAATTTCTATGTGTGTACGATACCGATAAGAAATATTATTACTTATAAAATATATATTAAAAATGTGTTAAGAAATAATATAACCGACACACCTGGTCTGAACAAGTAACGAATAAATATATTATAACGATATTAGTTATCATATAATAAGATGTTACAGATTTTAATTTAGTAAATAAATTGAAGGGGGTTGGGGGACGTTATAATCAGATGTATATGTTTAGTATTATATAAACAAATTGATTTATAAAAATTCTGATTCCGCAGCATACTGCATATATAATATACAACAATAAGACTGCATTATGAATATAATTATGCATATGGTAGTTCCTTCCCTATACAAACATATCTGTTAAAATAATAACTGTAAAACAAAAAACCTTAATGTACACTTAAACTCTGATGTATCTCCCTACGATGACTTCTGTGCAGATTTCACAAACAATTTAACGACTATTCTCTATATAGCATAAACAGATCTTCAAAAATCATACTATGATAGAGAGCATACCAAACCTATACTGTCAAAAAATATTTTCCAACAGTTTGCATAACTCGTTGCTGTTGATCTATTACGGTAAAACGATAATGTCAAATCGTCAACCGTAGACCTGCGAGTTGAATTTGAAACAAAAATACCAATTCCTGATAAAACTGCTGCATATTGTTTGGTATTACACGAACAAGTTATAACTTACAATCCGTTTAACGGTGATATTAGAAAATTATAATAATATACTATTATTGTCAACCTTATAAATGTAAATTGTAAATATTATTATTATTTTTTTCATAAAAATTTAATGAATAAACATTTTTATTAAAATTTATAACATGAATTTATTTATTTAACACACACATACACACACTATCCTATAAGTTATATTTTATAATAATACATCGATATAATATATTATCGATATTTTACAACATTTTTTTTAAAAAAAATTATAAATATATATATATATAATTTTATTTAATACATATTATATTATTAACATTATGTTTTAAAGAAAAAAATTAATTGTAAGTAAATAAACAAATTTTTATAATAGAATCAATGAAATAATTGCCGCTTTGCGTTCCATTGCGGAGTGTAAACAATACTGTAATCTCGCAGTGATGGTGATTCCATGTACTTTAAATTGTAAGATTCGGGACCATCGTTTTCGTCAACAGCCTGAAAGTTAATTATTATATATAATAAAATGTAATATAATAATAATTTTAAAAAAAAGTAATAATAAATAAATAAACAAATTTATTATTATTAAATTACCGGCTGCGGTGGTGAGCGTCGTCGTTTATTTAGCTTCGATGTTTCGAGTCGTGAAAAAGTCATCGGCGATACAGGACTCGACAGGCTGTTACGTAAAAAATTGGCGTTGATGTGAACTGTATCGGGAATAGAGACCTAATAAATTTGGGTGCTCCGGTGTTCTCATAGAATTTCTACAACATAACAATTATAAAAACAATTTATTATTTTTTATTTTATATTATTAACGTTTTTACCCTGGGCTGTGAATTTTCTTCGGGATCCGTATATAAACCACACTTCACCGCGGACCACGACGGCGATTGTAACGAATAGCCGGGTCCGTCCGTCTCGTCACTTGTCTAGAAATTATTAAAATAATTTTACACGTAAAAATAATAAAAATAAATTTGCGTGGTATTAAACTATTTACCTTTTCATCGTTCAATTTTAACATGCAACGCTGGACTATCTGTTTTGACGCGAGTGTACGTAATTGCCACGAGAAATCGGGCTCGCATTTCGATATCGTAATATCTAAAGTGTTCTTGATCGCCGACAGCATATCTTTTGTATTCGAATAATTATATTTTACTTTGAATACATCGGCAAACTCGTCGAGTTGAAGCAACACCAGCGGGCGAACCATCGCACATTTGTACGTCGACGATTGATTTATTGCCGACTCCGAAGTCTGTATAGTTCTCACGTCATTGAAATTTAATAACGCGCGACACTCGTCTTGCGTCTTAGAATTCACAACGAGTGTATTCCCGCTTCGATATACTGTTTTCGAAAGCGTCGTATTCTTGAGATTAATAATAAGGTTCTCTTGAGATTTTGTTTGCAGAACATTCAGTAAATTTGAAAAAATTTCACCCATCGCGTTAAATATTTTATTCAATTCTTTCAACGAAATAACGATGTGACGTGATTGAGTAATAATTTGAATTACGACTTTGAAATTATTTACGGGGTCGATTCCGATATTTATAAATTTCCGATCCCGAAAGTTTATGACGAACGACGTACAGTCGATCAGTTCGCTGGGCGATGCAGGCGCTACGTACATATATTTTTTCTTGTTATATGTGGCTACTTCCATTTTTAAAAACACTAGATTTAATAATATTAATAAAACACTAAGACACTCGGAGTAATTAACGAATACTGATTAATTTCAGACGCTCGTCCTCGATTATGAAGTATTGTCTACTAGTGTTACCGGTGGGGATGTGAAACAAAATAACTGAAAACGATGAATCGATTTAAATTATATAATAAAAAGAATCGTTTGTGATATGATATTTATGATATGGCGGAAGAGTAGTGGTTATTGTTTTTAAATTTAAACGGTTTTTTATGGCATACCCACTACGGCGGCAGCGGCAGGCCCTCTTCGGCGGCGGCGGAGGGCCCATTACGGTGACCCACCACCCGTGTGGCGGTCTCTACGGCGGTGCATGGGCGGAGTGGTGGTGGTAGGGTGGCTATGGCATAGCGTGGCGTTGAGTGGTTAATGATGAGAGGGGAGGGGGAGAGGTGGCGGTGAGTGGCGGTGGATAGGGGGAGTGGTGGTGGTAGGGTGGTGGTAGCATAGGGTGGCGTTAAGTGGCAGCGGATAGGAGTGGTGGGTGAGGGTGG
>CM023362.1:15002282-15149075 GCA_013282895.1 Eriosoma lanigerum
GATGGCGGTGAGTGGTGGTGGATAGGGGGAGTGGTGGTGGTAGGGGGGTGGTAGCATAGGGTGGCGTTAAGTGGCAGCGGATAGGAGTGGTGGGTGAGGGGGTGGATGACTGAGGGAGTGGGTGAGGGGGTGGTGGTTCGGCGGATGCGGCGGAAGAGTAGTGGTTATTGTTTTTAAATTTAAACGGTTTTTTATGGCAGGCCCTCTTCGGCGGCGGCGGAGGGCCCATTACGGCGGCCCACCACCCGGGTGGCGGTTTCTACGGCGGTGCATGGGCAGAGTTGGTGGTGGTAGGGTGGCTGTGGCATAGGGTGGCGTTGAGTGGTTAATGATGAGAGGGGAGGGTGTGAGATGGCGGTGAGTGGTGGTGGATAGGGGGAGTGGTGGTGGTAGGCTAGTGGAGGCATAGGGTGGCGTTGAGTGGCGGATGACGCAGGGAGCGGGTGAGGGGGTGGTGGTGCGGCGGATGCAGCGGTGATAGAAGCCCCCAAATCACTCTACTCGCGTTTACACACGAGTATTCCACGACAATAGGAATATATCATAAAACTTAATATATTAAATTATACATTTTGTATAAGTATTTAAAATCAAAGTATTTATGCTATAAAACATAAAAATATTTATATAAAAAAATCAAATTTCTTCGATAAGATTCAAAGTTCCATTTTTAAACGCTTATAAAAAAATGGCACTGTCGGTTTATGAAATTTTTAAAAATTAACCAATTAAATATTATATGCACATGTTCCTATTAAATTTTCAAACCGTAAAACCGAAAATTGCTAATAATATTGAATATTTTTGAGAAAAATTATACTTTTGGTAAAATATCACATTTCTATATTTAGATTTTGTACGTAGATTCAACGTAACAGTTCCAAAATCTTGTCTCGTATGTAAGATACCTATGTCAAAATTATTATTATTAAAAAAAATATTTAAACCCATACAATAATGTGAATTGTATTAGTTATACAAAAATAACTTAGAAATTCGTTGAAAATATATAATCAATAACTAGATTCCTCCCCATTAAGCTGGGCGTCCACTAAGTCGGTCGGTCGGCGCGGACTTTATGAGTGACTTCCGTCCATATAAGCGCGGTGCGGCGCGGCTCGGGGATGCGCTGCGTGATACGAGTACATAATATGTTTAATATGTTTTTAACTATTTTGCTATAAAATTATCGATCACATTTTATATCAATGATTATTTTTCTTTTACCTATTCATATTTAATATATTTGTGGTAAGCGCCCGCGAATATTCCAGAGCAGTCGCGCCATGCGGCACGTACTGTATGGCCGCCGCCGGAATGTTCCGGAATGTTCCTTAACCTTCAAAATATAATAAAAATGAAGTATATAAAAAATATACTTTTACACAAATTCTAGTATTTATTAGACAATTTAGTCATTTAGGTGAATATAAATATTAATGAGTAGGCCTATAAAAATTAATTTTTACAAAGAGGTATTTTATGCGTAATGGGCGTTATACCGAAACGTGAACGCAAGCAATGAATGATAGAATGCGCTTTCACTACTTTTGTAATGGCGCAAGCACGCGACGAACGCACATCGATCGGCTGATACGTGTTGTTAGACCACAAATCGAGAGCGCATTTTATTGTTTCATGAATGTTCGTAATGTTCGTAATGAGAGATACTGTTTGCTTAAATGTGTATATAAATATATAATTCATAAAATCGATTATACAATATAGTTTGAGTTATATTTATACTCTTATTACTTTTTAAAGTATACAAATAACTAATTTCTTACTCAAAAAATTGTAGGTAATATTAATTTTTTTTTTGAAAAAAATTCAAAGTTCTGTATTTGACCAAAAAATCAACCAATCCATTACAAAATTTTACTAAATGTAAATATTACCTATGTAAGTATTCAAAAAAATTTTCAAGCCCCTACGATCAAAACTCAATTAGTTATCACGAAATAAAATTAAAAATTACGGAAATCGTAATTTTGCCCATTTTTAATCGTTTTTCTACTCCTAGTACCAAGATAATACGATTTTCTACCGAAAGCATACCCCACTTATGGTAATCGGACTATTATTTCTACCCGAAAAAATATTTTCATATATTGAACAAAAAAAATTATCTTTATATAAACAAAACATTTCTCGCTCCGCTCAGAATCTAAAATTTCAATGCACTATATTTAGTTAAGGAATAATCTAATCTTTCCGTTATAATTTTTTTTTTATTACGTATAAGACTACGTATGAGAACACGCAAAAAATGTTCCAGTCTCTACGTCCAAAATTTCATTAGTTATCATGAAAAAACTAAAATCAATTTCGTCAAAATTTTGATTTTTGTAGTTATTTTTAGATATATTTCCTCGTTCAAAGAAATTTTAAATGTATGACAAATATAAAATAGTACATATACCATTTCTCAAAATATGAATTAAAAAAAAAAGTAAAGTTAAGTGGGAATGTCGATTGTGGACGTTCCAAATTCGTCCCTTCGGTCCTCGAATAAATTAGTGGTTTATTATACTTAAGATTTGAATGTAATGATATTGCATTAGAAAATATGATTCTGAGCGAAACATAATATATTACAATATGGTATATTGATAATCCATTCCAAAATTTTACCACGTATGTTAATTACGAATGTAAATATTTAAAATAAATTTCAATTTCCTACGATCTAAACTTATTTAGTTATTAAGAAATAAAATAATGAAACCGTAATTTTGCCGATTTTCAAGAACTCTTACTTTAAAAGCTTACGAAAAAAAACGATTATCAAAATATTTTGTAAAAAGATTAAATAGTATATGATTAGACTTCGACAAAATTTTCAAAGCGATAAACTAAAAATAGCCGGAAATATTAAACATTTTTTGGAAAAAAGTTCAAAATTCTATACTTGGCCAAATAATCAACCAATCCTTTCTAAAATTGTATCACACTTGTATATTACCTATGTTGACACTCAAAACAAGTTTCAAGTCCCTAGAATCAAAATTCAATTAGTTATCACGAAATTAAAAAAATTAAAATAATGAAACCGTTATTTTGCCGATTTTCGGGAATTTTTACTTTAAAAGCCTATTAAAAAAAATATGATGATATGATGAATGTAGAAATCCATTTTTTTTAACATTTTTAAATTTCTCTAACTATTTATTGGATTAATATTTAATAAAACGCATATGAGATTCCCTCAGAAATATTGTTCTCTACATTTTTTATAATAGGTGTTTCAATCCTAAAATCACTTTAAAAGGTACTTTTTTATGTTTTGCGTGAACATGTTTTTACGTTGGAAAACCGGGGGTATAACGTCCTCTTAATGTACCGCCTTATCGTTCACTAGGTGGTCGGTCGGCGCGGTGCCGACCTCGAATAGTTTTCGGAGCAACGAAGAGCGGCGCCGCGCCGCGCCGACCGACCGACCAGGTTGACGCATCTACATTAATTTATACGCTTTTTGTTTTGATGCCGAGCCGCGCCGACCGACCGACCTAGTGGACGCCCAGTTTTACACACCTGTCCACCGTGCCCTGAATATTTCAAATTTAGCCATCCCGTAGGCACGTGATATCGATAGAAAAGTATCGATACTTTTACTTTGTATCGAATCGAATTAAAATACTGATACGAGTAAAGTATCGAAACAAAAGGATCGATATGAGTAAGTATCGAAAGAAAAATACTCGTTCCGGGTTCCAATACATTTGAATTTTGAATGTTTTTTTCTTAAATGTTTACCCTAAATTAGACGTATTGCCACAATATTTTACACTTTGAGAGCAAATTAATATTTAATATCTAAACAAAAATAGTTTTTATGTAAATAGTAAATATTTAATCGCATCTTTCCCTCCTCTGACGAAAAATTAATATTTTTGCGATTCCATCATAATTGACAAATACCTAATTTTATACACATGATGACTTTTTCAGTGAATATTTTTCATTCTAACAATTTTAAAATTGTATGTTCTGTCCTTGTTGGGGATTTATCCCGAACCCCCCTCCCCCACCATTCGTATGCCATTCTTATCCAGTATTTGAGTATTTTCTCGAATTCATTGTAAAAATTATTTGAAAATAGATGATTTACCGCCAAGGAAACAATTATAATCGTATTCGTATCGTGTGATTTGTGTGAGGAAATTCCCAACCGGTCCGGCGGACCTAACCATTTTACTCGATAAGAATTGTTCGATACTTTTAAACCGATATGACGGTATTGCTGACTGCGGTAAATAAATGTTTCGATACCATTCATTCCATATTAGTACTTTTTTGCCGATACAAGTAAAGTATCGAAACCATGGTATCGATACAAAAAGTACTCGTATCGAAAGAAAAGTATCGATACTTTACTGGTATCGGTAGTATCACGACGTGCTTAGCCGTCCGTTGTCATGCGCATTTAATCTTTCATTCTTGTCTATACTTATGTCTAATTACATCGAATCCCCTACTTTGTATTCCTCATGGTTAACTTTAAAGTTTAAAGTCCCTGGCTGCTAAACTCGTTCTTCTTCTCTATTTCATATTCCTCGTGTAAATATTAATTACCTCAGAAACTCTCTTCTTCTTAGTCTTAAGACACCGGCTATTATAGAAATACTTCCGTCTATTTTTGTTTTATTTTTTTTATTATATAATAAATAGTCATAATTTTGCATATATCAATTTTAAATGTCATATATTTTTGGACGTGTTCCTCCTTATGTTCCAAAATATATAATCGGTACAGGGGTGGATCTAATTCAAAAAATTTACATTTAAATACATGTGGGTTAGAAGGCACTAGGTTAGTAGGCACTGAAAAGCAAAACGCAAATATTTATTTATAAGTAGGTACTTAAGGGGGGGCTTAAGCCCCCAAAGCCGCCCCTTGTATCTGCTTCCGAATCGGTGTATATATATATACATGTTATATATAGGTATAATCAGAGTCGTAGCAAGGGGGGAGGGGCGAAAGGTGCTTGTGCCCCGGACACAACAATTCAAGGGAAGCAAAATAAACTAAAAACTTATAATACAAAAATATATATATAAATATACCTATATTAAATTGTTGATTAAAAAATATTACACTAAATACTATATAATATTTAAATGATGAATTCATTATTTCAAATCTAAAAATAGTATATAATTGTGACTATGTTTATTTAAATATTCGTGATCACAACAGTGGGTAGCTATTGTGAATCGTAATTATTTTAACGATAAGTCGAAGCTCGTAGGTAATTAATAATATTATAATGTCATTGAATTATTGTGTTATATATTTATACATAATATAAGAAACTCTTTGTAATTTAATATTAATATTCGGAGAACTTTCGCTGTCTAAACAGATTATATATTACATTTTTATTAGAACGAGGGGACGAAATGTGTTTTTCTGTTAAAATATTATTGAAATTTTGAATATGTAAATTTGTATTGAATAAGTAAACTATTTAAAGAATGATTGTTTGATAATTCGTAATAAGAACGAAACGCACAAAAGTCTTATCTATTTATCATAATATTATAAGATACTGAATAATCGTGATGAATGGACAAAAGAAAGCGACAAGTGCAAATATATATATTAGTCTACATACTCTACAACATTAAACATTAATTAAAATCAGTGAGACACTGTCGTCAAGTGCCACGAAGATTTTCAGTAATTCTATTTTGGAACTATCGTCGAAATTCGGGGTAATCTACGGACATTTCTCAGAATAACCGTTTGGTTAATGATCAACAGATTATTATTATTTATTGCATTATAACACTATTACTTTATATTGTAATGATTTGATGAAGACGAATCACGGTTTGGTGGGGAGGTGGTGTGGTGTGGACTGTACCGATGTGGCGTGTTTTACGTATGGATAACTGCAATAACATGTTGTAATGAACCAAAATAGTTTTTATAAAATATATTGGAATATTAGTTTATCACGGATCATTTCTTGATATTCAATAATACCGTACCATACTAAACTAAAGTTTATTTTACTAGAGTCTAGTATACACTACTGTTATTTGTAAGTACCTACAATTTACTAATTAATATTAATATTATTATGTTAAGTACGATTCAGAAATTTGAATAATCTAATAGATACTTTACATAATTATACGTGATAACTGATATTAATGTTTTACGTATTAATATTTGGATTTGTTATCGTCAAATTTCGTAAATTTTTTTTTACTTACAGATATTTTTCTTTTCTTATTTTTAAAAAAATAAATCTAAAAAAATTATCCAATGCAGCTTTTAGAAAAATTAGAGAAAAAAAATGAAACTCAACGATCACTTTCAAAAAATTTAAATTTATAGTTATCTAACGTTAATCCGCATTTGGGCTCATTTGATTCTACTTATTTGTCTAATTCTTCTAAAACAATAAAACCAGTTCAAATACACTCGGACCATAAACCAGATCCAGAGAATAAATTAGAGGAAGACGATTTATCTTTAGATGTAGAAGTTCAAAATAAAACGTTATGTTTAAATTCCTCAAACAAATACACCGACAATATTAATAATATTGAAATTGTTTCTGAAACAGTTTTCCAACCTATTCCTTCCCCAGTCATAGAAACACCGCGTGAAATTGAAATATCAGAAAATTTTGATTTTGGAGATCCAGTAACTTGACCATTGATTAATGATACATTTCCATTATTTATAGTAAAACATGGTCCCAAATTAGAGACTTACAAAAATTATAATTTACCACTTGATGAAATAGATAAACATTTTAATGAAAAATGGCTTTTTAGAATCTTACCTAATGGCGAAGAAGTTAGGCGTCAATTTTCTTTTTACTACAAAGTAATCTTTATAGTAAAAAGAAAAATGTATTATTTTGCTTTCCTTGTGTTCTTTTTTTAAACAACAAAAGACTATATTTTTGAATATATAAGCATATTTTATAGATTTTTTCGTTAAAAAGTAATTTTTTTTCTATATTTTTTATTTATAATAAATGTGAAAATATGTTTTTATACAAAATATGCACTATTAATAAATCTATATCTTCATGGACTTTTTTTACCTAATAATTAGTTAAATAAATATTGTTTGTTAACTATGTAATTAATTTTTGTTTGACTGAATGATGTTTAGAAAAAGGACTGAATAAAACCAATATAAATATTAATCTAACCTAACCAAACCTATATAGTTTTTTCTAATAAATGGCATATTATTATATAAATTAAAAAGTGTATTTATTTTTACATTTTTCACTTGATTTAAAAATATAAAGTAATTATAAAAAAATATATATTTGCATTTAAATGCATATATTTTGAATAAGAGCATATTAGGTGTATATTTCAAGTTTTTTTAATGCATATTTGCATATTTGCATATTATTTTAAGCTTTTTTAGTGCATATAAATCCGAACTTTAATAATGATTATATAATGACAATAAACTTTGTTTTACTAAGCATTACAAAGACTTTACAATAGACGTGGTTTATCCACGGGAATTATTCCTGAGAATGCCATACATTTTGTAGGTGCCAGCCGGCGACTACAAGAATAAACAAAATTATTTTCATCGATAGAGCACTAAGAAAAAATTCAAAATACATTGTCAAGAATGGGGATCCGATGGCATTTTATCCCACCCCAGTCGCCGCACTTTGGTGGACTATGGGAGGATGCTGTCGAGTCAATCAAGTCACATTTATATAAAACGTTAAGAATGCAACATTACATATTAAAAAACTTACATATCAACATAATGATAAGAATATATATATACTTATGGGAAATTCGAGGAACTCGCTTTAATGTTTCTTTTAGTCTACGACATAAACTGCGCATTTTTCGTAATATTAGACAGCTGTCCGAGTACGGATTAATGAGGTTCTACTGTATTTCACATACATTTTAACTCAATATTCAATTTTATTTTTCTCAATAATAACCTTTTTTTATTGATTTAATTATTTTATACATTATATTCGTACCTTGTTGAATTTTTAATATGTCCTATATTACTTGTCCAAGATTTACATCTCTTTATAATTATAAAAATATATTTAATTGAATGTTAACATAATTTAATATTTCTAGGTTTTATATAACAATATGTTAGCGTAATTCACAATGAGTTAAAAAAAAAAAAAAACGATAAGTTATTAAAAAAAAATATTTTAATTTAAATATAGTTATATATAATATTCTGATAATACCTAGTATTATTATTTTTGTTGTAATGTACACATAATATATTATTTTTAGGATAAGTTTTATTTTAATTTTTATTATCGTTTGATCTTAGAACATGTATGTGTGTAATTAATGTTTTTATTATATTTTGGAAATTGTTGATATTGATTGTTAATGTAATTATCTGTTTTTTTATCGTAACAATTTCCAAAGAAATTTTTATTTCTATTGAAATTATTGTATTGTGGTCTTAGTATATAAATTTTATAATGATTTTGAAAGTTAAAATTTAATTTATTTTTATAATAATTATCAATTTAGATTCTAAGCGAAGCGAAGAATAGGAATATATTGGTTTTACTAAAATATTTTTTTTTTTATATTTGAAAACATTATTTTGTGTAGAAATAATGGTCCAAATACCACAAATAGGTTATGATTTCAGTAAAAAATTGCATATACTCGTTTCTTTATCATTTTTTGAATTTCTCAATTGATTTTCCTCAGAATGAAAAACTATAAAAGAATAACGAAAAATGGAAAAATTCAGGATAATTTTTACGAAATTGATTTTAGAATTATATGATAACTAATGCAATTTTAAATCTAGGGACTTGTAATTTTTTTAAGTATTCTTATAGATAGTATATACACGTGTTAAACGTATGGAATGGATTATCGGTATAATATATTCTATTATATTAAGTTTTGCTCAGAATCGTATTTTCTAACGCAATATTATTGCATTCAAATCTTAATTATAATAAACCACTAATTTCTTCGAGAATCGAAGGAACGAAGCAGCAACCGGAATCAATTTTCCGCTTTTTTATTATCTTATTTATTTTTATCTTTATTAATTATTTCAATATAATTACCCTCTAATTATTTCGCTGTTTATATATTTATTATTATTAATATTAAAATTTGTTTAATCTATTTAACTCTCATAAGTATATTAAACTCCATATACTCAATATTTCTTTTTTTTTTATTTATTTAATTATTTTATATATTATATTCCTGCATTAGTTGAATTTTTTTATGATTTAATATTTCTAAGATCTTTAACAATGCATTTGTCTAATTCACAGAAAATTAAACAAAAACTACGATAAGTTATTAAAAAAAATTTTAATTTCGATATAGGTAGTTATATAGAATTATGATAGTTACATTATTGCTCTTTACATGAAAAATAATATTTCAGTGTTTAAATGTATAAACATAAAAATTCTTTTAAAATATTATAATTAAAATTTTATTACGGAAAAAATATAGTAAATACTGCGTTTAGGATTTTACGTAACGAGTGTGCGGAATATCACTAAAATTAATATAATTGTCAAAATCTGTAATAACATTATCTTGTATAATTGTTTTTACAATATTCTTTACACAAGTTTTAATATTTGGAGCTAGGATTTTAAAATTTCACGAAATATTTCATATGAGTGAAAAATAAAATAATTTCCGTTTTATTTATTGTAGTATACTTATTGTGTTATAAAATTAATTTATAATAAATTTTATGTCCTAACTAAATATTATTTAATGATAACAATGTAACAAAATTTTTTTACTAGTAGAAAATAATAAATCGCATAACAATCAAATAATTGATAAGCAATGGTTACGGAACTCGTACGATTTTTATTAATATATTTAATATTTAGTTTATATGGATTTTATAGGTTTTATTTAGACTGTTACCGGAAATTGCGATACATCAATATGGTAAACGATTATTAGTTCAAGATATCAAAGACCCGGTCGAAATTAATTGATAAAATGTTTGTTAAATATTTTATTAGTTTATTATAATGTGTAGTAACTGTGTAATAGTATACTATTATAATGTTATTTACGTAAATTTTAAATATATTGACGAAATATTATTATTTAAAAATTATATTATATTATATCAATAAAATAATAAATTACCTAGTTCGTATGATTATTAATTATATTTTATTAAAAAAAAAAGGTAATTAGGTAACGGATAAAAAGTAATAATACGTATAATAGGTAAATTGATTAGAAGTTGCCGTGAGTAAAGAAAATGTAATAAACTGACCAAATGTTAGCTGCGAGTGCGGGTTATGATATTTCGTTTCGGATTTATTGTGTTATCGTCTATATAAGCTAATATTACGCTTATGAGTTTATGACAATATCATCGAGTATATTATAGAAATATAGAAAATTTAATATAAATAACGCGTTGGGCACATCAATACAAGATGGACGCTCCGGATATAAATTATTATTGAATATAGAGCGTACGTTTGTCGGTCAAAGCAATGCCAAAAGCAAAGTGGAATGCCGATACGGCGCTCAACGCCATCTATTGAGCGTCTTACACATTTAACATGTACTAAGACGGCCTTCTTAACAGCTGCAGCTAACGACATGCCGATTTTTCGTTATCAACACTATGGTATACCGAAGATCACAACTATTGTACCGGAGCGTTATCATAAAACATAAGCCGATTATATTGCGACGTTTGACGGTCACCATATCAAACGTAAAAATTTTCAAAAGCGCAACATCGTTCGTGTGAAGTATTTCAAATTTAAAACCCTACTTGGAAAACCGGTAAAACATAATAATAGTGAAATAAAATTTAATTTTTATAGCCACAAATTCCTATAAGGCAAGTATATATCAAGTTTATTTATTAAGACACAACGTTATTGAACGTTTTGAAGGTCGGAGACAATATAAAGATAAATATATAATAACATGAAAGTTGAATTAACAACGAAATACTGAGTTAGATATAGACAGATATAATTATGTACGTTGCTTAAAATATGTGTTATTTGAGTTGAGAGATGATGTTATAAAACTGTGAGAAGAAATCAATGGAAATGAATGATGGTAATTGAATTCAGACGATCATGACAAATTTTAAATCCTTAAATTAAATTTGTGGAATTTCAAAATTGATTGTGTATTAAAAGTTAGTAGTTATAATAAGCTTATAAGTTCAACCTTTGAATGAGATGATAGATAGTAGATTGTTAGATAAGTGTAGACAAATGATGAAGTTTTCCATGTTAGGTAAAATCATATATGGAAAATAAGTATACAGAAGAAAAGTATTATTAACTCAATAATTATTAATTAAATCATAAGTAAATAATACAATCTACATAAGGTACATATTATTATTCAATTTTGTTATAATTTCTTCTTGTACATGTAAAGTAACTTCTAATATATTCTAACCATCAATAAATATAAAATTAAATGTAAGTTAAAGATTTTTATATATTGTACGTCTAGATAATAACTAAATTTATTACTAATTAATAACAACAAATTAATTATGATTACGATTTCATATTATATATTAAATAATACATACTGTAATAAAATATTTTTATAATGTACGATATGTGGTGACACTGTTTTCGTATAATCTCCTTGAAAACATTATGGTATCAATGTAATGTTAAAATGATTGTCGTTTTCCATTATTTATTAAAAAATAATAACCTAAAGCCGTAAAATGGCGAATAGTGAATGCTAGATAAACACTTAACCGTAAAGTGAGCTAATTTGTTTTTCATTTCATGATTTTCACGTGTTTATCATCACCGTTCATGTACGTTTGTTTACTGATACCAATAAGAAACTTAATTATTTCGTATTATTTAATTATTATAAAAGAACGTCGTTTTAATTACCTATTATTTCTGTTTAGTGGATTCATTTTCATTGGATATCTTTCTTTATATGTGGAACCGGATTGTGCCAGAACGGTAAAATACAATTTGTGATACCTACAAGTCAAATTGAAAAATATAACTCGTAAGTATGTGTATGATATTTTAGCTGCATTTCTAAGCGAGCAATTGTAATTTAATATAACACAATATAAGAAATATTTTCCCAATTTTTCTAATTTTTGTCATCCAGATTAATGTTTGTTTTCTGAAAATTTGTATTAAACATTGAACAACTAATTTGGTATACTTTAGTTTAGCTTTCATGTGTTTCCATAACAAAATCTTGATTAAATACGTTTATAAACATTTTTTAGCTTTACATGGCAGAAAACAGCTCAGTAAGCAATAACAGTGGTATTGTGGCTTCTAACCAACATTTAGTAACTGAACAAGAAACAAGAATGAGTCAATCAAATGGTGAAGGAACTTCAAGCGGCAATCCAACAACCCATGATAGCACGGTTAGTGTATTATTACCAAGTGATGGTGGTGAGACGAATCACAGAAATGCGGTTGGCAATAATAGTTCTCATAATGTCGACGGTTCTGCTTCAAACTCACCATCTGTTGATTTAGCATCATTTTTTGAGTGCCCTGTTTGTTTTGATTACGTTCTACCCCCAATATTGCAGTGCCTAAGTGGACACTTGGTTTGTAGTACATGTCGACCAAAACTCAATTGCTGTCCAACATGTCGTGGCCCATTAGGAAACATTCGCAATTTAGCCATGGAAAAAGTAGCTTCAACAGTCATATTTCCGTGTAAATATTCTTCAACTGGTTGTCCTGTATCATTATTGCATTCTGAAAAAGACAAGCATGAAGAACAATGTGAATATCGACCATATACTTGCCCCTGTCCAGGTACTTCATGTAAATGGCAAGGTAGCTTGGAACAGGTTATGGAACACTTGAAGATTGCTCATAAATCAATCACAACTTTACAAGGTGATGATATTGTGTTTTTAGCTACAGACATAAATCTTCCTGGTACAGTCGATTGGGCTATGATGCAATATTGTTTTGGTCATCATTTTATGCTTGTACTCGAAAAACTGGAAAAATTTGAAGGACATCAACAGTTATTCGCTATTGTTCAATTGATTGGTAGCAGAAAACAATGTGAGAAATTTGTTTATAGGCTTGAACTTAATGGGCATAAAAGACGTTTAGCTTGGGAAGCAGCACCAAGAAGTATACATGAAGGAATTTCAACAGCAATTTCGAATTCTGACTGTTTGGTATTTGATATAAGTACAGCACAGTTATTTACAGAAAGTGGAAATTTAGGTATTAATGTTACAATATCAACTAATGTATAAGGGAAACTGAGATTTATTTACAAATTTTTTTTTTTTAATTTAAATTGTGTACATCTAATTTTGTTAATTAATATTTGACTTTAATTTCTATTCAGTTAATAGAAATATAATACAAGCAATTAAAATTTAAAAAAATATTAAATTGTGTATTTCAGGCAGAGGATATAAGTGTGTTTTGTGGGATGTATGCACAGTTTAATTATTAATTATTAATAAACATTTATATGTTACAACTACAGTTTGAAATTGGCTAATGTGTAACTTGGATAAAGTGAAAACATAATAGTAAAATAATTATTGTGTGAATTCTGGAAATAAAAATTCAAATAGAGAAACTTTAATACTTCTGTTTTTTGGATAAATTTTGTATATTTAAAGATATACGGTGCATAACGTAGATATGTGTAAAATGTTTATCGTCAACTGGTACTAGTTACTAAAATGATTAAAAAAATTGTATTTCTTATGGGTATTGGCAATATGGCAGCATGAATGATATTATTCATACAATATAAGAAATAACTATATTATTTATTAGTTATAGTTTAAAGTTTAAATCTCAATTCATAATATACCTGGTTATGTTAAATGCATGTTTCATAATTTATATAATATATATATTTAAATATTTAATATTAGTTCATATACATCTTACATTGGAGACAGTCTTTTATAGTTGGTTTAGCAGCCACTTTAGTAGGTTAATGTGTGTAATTATTCTTTGCGATTAAAGTGCGAGAAGCTAATGTTTTCACTTTTTCAAGCGATATGAAAATGTGTACTTGGCCAATTTCTGACTTTAGCTGTAACATTAATATAATATATGTTTATAATTATAAGTATAAATTTAAGATAATATTATCTTGTATTTTTTTTTTTTCAAGTATTTACCTTTTATCATGTTATTTAAGGATTATTATTATTTTTTTTTATTAATTAACAATTATTAGTTAATAAATAATAAGATATATAGGTCCATATGTCTTATTTTTATAATTCTATATTCTTAAATTATGAAACTAAAATGTAAACAATTTATAAACTACATTTTTATTAATTACAGCCAACACTAATTTATATTTGTTGTTGATTTAAATAACTACTGAATAATTAAACACTGTTTTTATAAACTATTTAAAAATTGTTCATGGCAAATATTTAAATTATAGCAATCTTTTAATTCCAGTATCTATTAATTATACATTTTTATTTTGTACTGTAATAAAATATACTAAAAATTAATTTTTTATTTTCAATGTATATTTTTAAATTTTAACTATTAAAATAAATACAGTTATCATATACTAAAAATATATGTTAATTGACTGTTTTTAGTATACAATTAATGTACTATTCAGTGTGCAACTGTTCAATGCAGATATGTTCACTACTCATTATGTGGGTTTCTATAATAAGTTAGGGTTATTATTACAACATTTAATACAACATTACCTCATTTATATGCTAATATGTATTTTGCATGTATCGTATGACTTAGTTTTTAAGTTTAACTATAAATAAAGCTTATTATTAATTAAATTAAATATGAGCTTGTCATTGTTTCATATATTTTATAAAAAAAACAAATTTGTATTCATAGAAAAAAATAATTGAATATTGAAATTATTTATTCTTTTAATTGTCTCAAATATACAAATCGCTAAATATAATTAATTGTTAGTGAGTATTTAACAAATTAGTAATTACTTTGAGACTTTTATAAAATTAAAACAATTGTAATATGTTTGAATTTGTAATGTTATACTATTTTAATAGAAAATATGATGCAACTTGAATATATTTAATAAATTATTTGCGCAGTAGGTTTTTTTAAGCTCTTAATTTGTTAATTATTTGTATTCATTTTATATAATGTTGTATCTTAATATGCATGTGATTTATAACAAATTTATAATTATAGTACGATGGACAAAAAATTATTTTTTTCAAATTTTGGAGAAGATTTAATTTAATTTAATTTTCTAACCTTAATATTATTTATAGTGGGTTTATTATTTTAATTAATTGTAACTGGTGACTACTTAAAAATATTTTAGTTTTATTTTTTATTAAAAATTATTTACCTAATTCTTATAAGTTATTCGCAAAAATCTAAAATGATGATTTCAATTATTATTAATTATATTGTAAGGCACAACACTTTCTAGACCTTAATATGTTTAAATAATTTAATTTGATAAAACTAATATTTGTATGCATGTATGGCATAAAAATGTAGACATAATAATTGTACCTTATGGTCTCAATATATTTGCAGTTCTGGCAGTTTCTTTGTTCATTATATCATTACTATCTGTAAGTTAATTATTAATCTGACTATGTTACTATAGATAAACATATAAGAAAACTCTTAATTTTATTTTATTAACTCAGTTTTATATTAATATTAAAATTAAAATTGGAGATAATTATTTTAAGTATTGATTATTATAACAACATTGTTAAAAAAAATATGTATTCATTATAAATAATAAATAATATTCATAAGTACAATTTTATCATCATGGCTATTATTTTTAAATATTATTTACAATCTACAAATGTTCAACAGTTCAAGTTTGTTATATTTTAAATTAATATATACATACAAAATAATATATCTTAATTATTATCCTTTTTTTTTTCAACCAGATATATCTAATGCTAATATAATTATCATCCCTAAAGCATCTAAACTCTAATACATAAAAAACTATATCAACATTTAAAACCTTTCATAACTAATCTCTTTACCTACAATCTTAATAATAGAGTCCACTGTCTGAAAAGAAAGTGGTTCAGAAACATATTAACTTTAATAAAACATGATAGTAATACAATAATATTTATGATAAAATAAAATAATGGAACTCAAATTTATCTTTGATAAATAAGATATTTGTTATGTTACTACATTTTATGTATAATTTAGATTACATAATATTGATGGCTTTTTTTTATATTCAGGTTATTTAAGTCATCTCTCACTATCCTCAAATTTACTTATTGTATTATCTTAATAGATTGTAATTACTAATTATATAAATACAAGGTTGCTTGACACAAAATAATAATAATAATAATAATATAAAAATTTAAAGAAAACCAGATTATATTTAGATAATATTTTAGTTTATTTTTGTCAATATTATAAATAATTGCTTTATAACATATTTTATTACCAGTAGGTTCAAATAAGTGGAGTGATGAGATGATAGATGTGGAGGGATGCCTATCTTCAACCACAGTTTATTACTTTATTCAATAAATTAATGTAAATAATTTATAATTATTAGAGTCTTACATGTAAACACATTTTTAATTACCAATTAATTAAAGTGCATCATGGATCAACAGTGATTAAAATAGTTTGTGAATTCAAAAACTATGTTTTACTAAAATATTGTATACAATTATCATAAAAATTGAATTATGCAAGTATAGTACAGTGAGAAATTTGCAGTAAAACTAATTCATTTAAGTATAACCTAAATAAATAATATAAAAATTTTTTAATAACATCTATTACAAATATTGTTTATTAGACTTTAAATCATAATGATAATACTTAAAATAAAGAATTTTATAAAAATAGACTGTAAGTTATTTAGTAAGTTGTTCATTATTTTTTATCATGTCGTATAATAACTATATATTAATTAAAGGTATTACAAAAAAAAATATTACCAATTGGGCAATAATTATCTAAAATGAATGATAATATTAATTGATATTTGTAATATTAAAGTTCCTATGATAAATGTGTATATGAATAAAATAGGTAGGTATTCAAAAAGCAATGGTATATATTACATATTTCTAAATTTGTTAAATATTAGTTTATACAAGTTAAATATTTTTTACTATTAATTTTGTAAACTCAATTTATGTCACTAACCATATAAATGTAATGCATTATACACAATTTATAGAATAAATTAATTTTTATATTGTTTTAGTAAAAACGTGCACATGCCATATTAATGTATTATAAATGAATGATAATATTTTTAATGTAAATTTATAATAAATTTTTAACCTGACAACAAATATTGTGGAATAATAATACTTAAATACTACACTTTTGTTCATTAATTACCTGTAAATAAATTTAACAATTTTTAATTCATTTTATTATAATTATTAATTAATATTAATACATATATAGCAAACTATACTATTTAATTAATTCTTTATTTATTTAAAACAAAATTATTTTTCCTCAATACACATTTATTATTAATAATTTATAAGTAATGTGAATGTAAGTGTCTTATAATATATATTCAATCTATGTATTTATTTTATACTCTCATCAAATATTGAACAAAATATAATACCTAATCATGTTGTTTTTTAGAAACATATTGAAAACAAAAATTTTTAATGTTATTTAGTGACATATTTTATAATTATACTTTAGAAAATAAATTTAGTTTTTCAAATTCATAATTATTTATTTAACTATAATCTATATATACTATAAAGAATATATTTTATCTGATCCTAAATGCTAGTAAATTTCTTTACTTTTTTTATATATAGATATATTCAATAAATTAATTTAAACACACGTTTAATCAAAAATAAAAATAAATGTTTCAATAACAATTAAGAGTACAAATTATTTTATTTTTTTTTTATGTATTTAAATGTAATTTTCCTATGATAAAAGTTTTGTAAATATAAAACAAATAACTATTAAAGTATTAAAAACTTTACCAATATACAAAAGTGTTTACCCTAATAAAGTTTATTAAACTTCTTTAAAGAACAAAGGATCATTGACAACTTTTATAAGACCAAAACCCTCACTTTTTTTAATTTTAAATGTACCTGCAAACATTTATAAATAATGTAGTAATAATATTTTATTATAGTAAATAGTTATCATAATTATGTATTTTTTAAAAAATGAAATTTTGTAAAATGTACTCACCAAAATTGTAAACGCGAGAGGGAAAGGGTAAAATACATTTTGCTTTTACATATAGTTATTTTGTTTTGTTTTTACACTACTACACAAAGCACAAGCCTTAAACTCATGGAAACTACTTTTATTTTATTTTAGTAAAAAAAGTCCTAATAAGTCCTAATACATAATGAAATAAATAACAATATTACAGAAATACTGAGTATAACAACCATTTATAACATTTATTAGTTGTTTGTTATTACTTATTACATATTTTGGATTCCATAATGTTGAATGTAGATAATGTAAAAAACAAGCGAATTATCTTATTATCTTATCTGTATGTTAACATATTAGTAGTGTTACGTTTCAAAATTACATTCTGCATAATATTGTCTCTTCAATTACTTTTTAAAGATTTTAAAATTTGAACTGTTAACTGGGGGGGGTAGGGTAAAATGATATTAAACTGGCAATGATTTATTTATTCCTGCAGATAATATCTCAAAGTCTAAATCTCTAGTTTCATCAACAATAACGACCATCCCAGCTTTGCCTTCTGTGTTTGGCACCTACAGTTATAAAAACAAAAAAAAAGGTAAAATAATTAAGGAAAATCTAAATATTATATAAATGTAATATGTTTAATTAAAATTAAAATTATTTGATATTATCTCTATTCAGTAATCTATGCAGTCTTTTAATTTTACCTCATTACTTATAGCATCTTCTATATCTGATGTAGAAACATTTTCACCTTTCCACCTGGTTTATTTAATAAAATTACAAATTACAAATAATTTATAATTACATATATATTACAGATTTCAATATTGGACTTTTGATAAATATAATTTATAATAATATTGGATATGAATTTTAAATGAATACACATGACTATATTCTAATTCTTTTTTTTCACATATAATTAAAATATACACTTTGTTTATATATATATATATATGTTTATTTTGTAAAAAAAAATATTTTTCAGTCCACATGATATAGAATATTAAGTCACTCAGTTGATAAATAATATAGTGCCTATCTCCAATTATGTACAATAATTTAACGAGACACATTAATTAAATATTATTTACTATATCTGAAAGTATCTCTAGTGCGATCTTTAAAGTAATAAAATTTGTATTCATCTCGAATTAAAACGTCACCTACAGAAATTTTAAAATATATTGAAACATCGAGGCACCAAATTAATCATTAAATATCATTTGAATAAAACACAATATAACATAGGAAATAATTTACCAGAGTTAAATATTTGATCTTCTCTCTGAAAAACGTCTCTGATAATTTTTTCCTCAGTTGCTGACTTTTCTACATAACCACTAAAAAAATTTTCAGTTGTTTTTCAAATTTTTCCAACTAATAATCCAGGTTTTCCAATTTAATTAGTATTTATTTATTTATTTATTTAGTATATGCCATTCAAAGATACATTATATGTTATAATAAATTTTAAATAATTTAGCAAAAAGTGTTTTTATTAAATATAATTAAATTAAATTAAATATAAGCTACAGACTTAAGTCTGTAACTCATATCAACATATTATCAACTTTACATCTAATTCAAAGGTTATTTTCTCTTGATTCGGTTCATTAGTTTCTGGATTAACACGTATTATTGTGACAGAATAAAATGGTAATCCAGTAAATGAAATAAATTCTACAGCACCTACTTTATTTGTTGCATTTACTAAAAAAAATTAGTACACCCAGTTCTGGGTTGTCTACTAGTAAAACGTTCCGTACGCCAGAATTTTTTAGTAGTATAACGACTTATCAGTTTTTACTATAGTGCGTATACTTATAAAATAATTTGTATACAAATATTTTCATAAACAATCAATTAAGTTTTTTCCGTAATTACTATTCACTAATCGGTTTATATATTTTAATACCTTATGAAATTTAAAAAAATTAAAAAATTAATGTCAAAAATAATTATAACTTTTAAATTGTTAAAAACTTTGAATATAATTATATACTTTGGGAATTTTTTACGTACACTCAAACTTTTTTAATACTACACCACTGGTCTACATACAAACTAAAAGAAAAGTAAACGAATGTAGGTATTGTAAATACTAAATAGATTCGCTTAGCTTAGAATTTATTTTATTATTGTCAACAACAACAAACAATAACAAAACTAGTATTGATTACGTACAAAATCCATAATATGTATTATTCATAAAATCATTATTCTACAAAAAACTGTTTGTTGAATGAAAATATAGTGAACATTGAACACAGAACCACTATATACGTTATAAACAATCGGTTGACCACTATTACGGACGGCGCGTAACATAATATATTTTTCTTTTAAATAATATTTCATCATTTTTCCCGGCAGAGAGTGTAAGGAATTGTCCAAAAAATTTAAATATTTTCTTTTATACTTAACTTCGTACTTCATGGATTTTAAGTTTCATTGAAAATTCAACAATTATAGTATTTATATGTCTGAGTTTTAGTGCAAAAGAGAATATATTATTATGAGAGGCGATAGAGAAAATATAAAATAACAATTAAACAACTAATCCATTATTATTATAAAATTATACAAAGTATTATTAGAAATTAAAATACAGAAATAAGTAATAAATTAATAACGACGGTACGCGTCATGTCAGCTGATAATAGTCTATTATAAAATTAATAGTAAAACTTTACAGGTACAGATTAATGTTATAGACGGAGAATAATAATAAAATATTATTGATATTTTCACGACCAAAAATATATATTTCCAATATAGTCCCTGTGGCTGTTTTTTTACCATAGTAAAAAGCGGTTTTGCTCTATATTTAATAAATACAATTTTACGAAATAAACGTTTTTAAGTTCCTATTTACACAATTTAGATATGGTACGCTTTTCTTAATGTTCATACAACAACAAAAAATTAATAGTACAAACTAATGTAAATTTAAAAAAAGGTAGGTATGTAGAAAATAACATTTTTTAAATTTTAATACAACTCTATAAGAAATCAGATAATTAGATTCTCCACAAATAGCTTTTTCCCGGTACATTTTTTGTTTAGAATGTTGTGGACTAGACGTTAATACGTTTATTTCTTTTCTTTATGTCTTTCTACAAATACATTAGTTGATGCCTTGATGGTATTGTCAAAACTAGGCAAAATAACTAATACACTTCCTTAAAAAATTTTGACGTCTCAAACTGTATTAGTATTTTAAATATCTATACATTCTTGAATAAATTGAATGAATATTAAATTTTAATTTAAGTTTATAAATATATATTAATCAACTGTAATGAGTTTTGATTGCATGCAGTTATGCAATTTATATTATATTAAGCAATAGCTAAGGTGTATATTATTTTGAAACTAATCTGATTTGATTTTATATAATTTATGGTATTATGATAATTATTACATATTTGTTTAAATCTATTTATAGTCTATTTTTGACTGATCTACTTTTGATCTGATTGATATATTGAAGTGGTCAGTAATTCAGTATTATTACGTTGTAATAACGTAGTTTAATGTAAAACACCGTTTTGTTTTGTCGATTAATACCACAGTAGCATAGATCTATAAAACAAATTAAAACTTAGTTATAAATTTATTATTTTTACTGTTACTGGACATTTATTATTCATTAATTGTGTTATTAATATAGTTATTTAGAATAAATTTCCGTTCGATTTATAATTTCAGCCAGTGGCGCACACAGAATTTTTTTCGGGGGGGGCGGGGCCCCGCTTATAATAATTTTTTAAAGAGGGGAATTTCATAGAAAATGCAGTAATATGGTAAAAATTTTAATATTATATTAACTAACCTACATAATAATTTTAATTGAGTACCTATTGTCTGGTCCTTATAATTGGTATTTTGTGTTGTATTTATTTCTTTTAAATCGATTAAATCTGGTCTAATACAATTTATATTCTCGCCCGTGTTAATTGTTACTTAAATTTTTTATTGTTAAATGCGGTTATTATGTATAAAGTATTAGTTTTTCTGTTTTCGTTACTGATTGTTAAAATTATATTCTAATTTGTATTATAGTTAAATTCAGTATCACATTTTTCAATTTTTAAAGGAATTATGTTAATATTTTCATTCGAATTTATTTGTGGAAGGATGCTATTTGAATTAAATAGAATACAAATGCGAAATTCCAGTGTGTGGATTTGACCTGTTTACTCGTTTTTTTAATTATTCAAATTTTTTTAATAACGCGGATCAGCGGTACCGGTAATACGGTGAACTAAATATAGTATTTATGGCATAAATTGCATATTAATTTCCATTTACGCTCAATACTAGTACCATTGATTATAGAATAGTCTATTCTATAATCAATGTTAGTATTATTATTTTTGTTGCAAAGTTCACATAATATATAAGTATTTATAATATAAATATACATTATATTTATTATAATACAATTTTAGGATAATTGTTATTATAATTTCCATTATCGCTAGAACTTAGAACGTGTATGTGTGTAATTAATGTTTTTATTATATTTTGGAAATTGTTGATATTGATTGTTAATGTAATTATTTGTTTTTTTTTAGCGTAACAATTTCTAAAGAAATTTTTATTTCTATTGAAATTATTATATTGTGGTATTAGTATATTAAATATATAATGATTTTGAAAGTTAAAATTAAATTTATTATTATAATAATTATCAATTTCTGAGCGAAGATAGAAATATATTGGTTTTACAAAAATGTTTTTTTTTTTGATATTTGAAAACATTTTTTCGGTTAGAAATAATTGTCCGATTACCACAAATAGATTATGATTTCAGTAAAAAATTGAATATACTCGATTTTTTATTTAACTCATTTTTGGAATTTCTCAATAGATTTTCCTCTAAAAACTATAAAAAAATAACGAAAAATGAAAAAATTCAGGAAAATTACAATTTTTACGAAATTGATTTTAGAATTATATAATAACTAATGCAATTTTAAATTTAGGGATTTGTAAATTTTTTTAAATATTCTCATAGGTACGAGAAAGTTCTCGTAGTATATACATGTGGTAAACTTATGGAACGGCTTATCGGTATAATATATTCTATTATATTAAGTTTTGCTCAGAATCGTATTTTCTAATGCAATATTATTGCATTCAAATCTTAATTATAATAAACCACTAATTTCTCTGAGAATCGAAGGGACGAAGCAGCAACCAGAATCAATTTCCACTTTTTTATTATCTTATTTATTTCTATCTCTATTAATTATTTCAATTATTTTTCAATATAATTACACTCTCTAATTATTTCGCTGTTTATATATTTATTATTATTAATATTACAATTTGTTTTTTCTATTTCACTCTTATACTCCGTATACTCAATATTCACTTTATATTTATTTCATATACATTTTAACTCAATATTCAATTTTATTTTTCTCAATATTACCTTTTTTTATTTATTTAATTATTTTATACATAATATTCGTATCTTTGTTGTATTTTTTAATATGTCCTAGATTTATATTTCTTACAATTATAAAAATATATTTAATGGAATTTTAATATAGTTTAATATTTCTAGGATCTATAATAATGCGTTAGTCTAATTCGCAGAAAGTTAAAAAAACAATGATAAGTTATTAAAAATACATTTTAATATAGATTTAGTTATATAGAATTATAATAGGTACATTAATAATTTTTTACGTGAAAAATAATATCTTAATGTTTAAATGTATAAATATAAAAATAATTTTAAAATAGTGGAATTCAAATTTAATTATGAAAAGAATATAGTAAATAATGCGTTTAGGATTTTTTGTAACGTCCGGTGTGCGGATAAGTATCACTAAAATTAATATAATTGTCAAAATCTATAAAAAGATTATCATGCCTTGTAAAATTGTTTTTACAATCTTCTTTACACCATGTTTTAATACTTGGATCACCTGTAAGGCTGTAAAACATAATAATAATGAAATAATATTTTCTATTTATATTCCATTCTACACGAATGGGAAATTAACAACGAAATACTGAGTAGGTACAGTTAATTTGTATGTCAAATGGCAGATATAGTGGTTTGTAAAAATATGTATTATTTTAGTTGAGGGATAATAATATAAAACTATAAGAAGAAATCAATGGAAATTGAATGGTAATTGGTGGAAATTGAACACAGACGATCAATGAAAAAATTTAAATCCCTAAATTAAAAAGTAAAATTAAATTTGTGGAATTTTAAGATTGATTGAGTATTAATAGTTAGTAGGTATAATAAGCTTGTAAGTTCAGCTTTTGAATGAGAAAATAGAAAGGAGACTGATAGATAAGTATAGATAGATGATGAAGTTTTCCACCTTAGGTACACTAATTACACTTTTTAATAAATTATAAACATTTACCGAAAGTACTAATTATGTAGATACATATATATAATAATAAATTTAATTCCCTATACCTTCACAAGTAAACTTATGAGATATACCTTATACTATCAATTAATACAATAGAAATATACCTACGAATTACGATAATAATAATATTAATTAATATAGTTTACCTTGTACCTAGGTACATTTATTGGTTATATTAATATATAAATATTAATCAATGTTAACAGATAAATGAATAAAATAAAACTATTTAAAATATTACAATTTACATACTTTATAGTTTGTTAACTTTATATTACGTATGTACCAATTTGTATAATATGTAAGTAGGTATGTTAATCATTACATACCTTTTTAATAATTATTTATAAACAAGAAACAGTATAATATATGACTTATGAGTTTTACAATGCTTATAATTAATATTAAAATTTTTATTGCATAATTTTCAATTTTAAATCAGACCATACTAAATAAATTTGATGTGTATAGACGTATAGTTATAGTGTATACATAGGTAGGTACTAAATTATTTGTAGGCGTTTAAAAAGTATTTTATAAAATATACAAAACTTTTTACATATTTATATGCTTAACACAATAAGTTAAAAACATATTAAATATTAGGTATTTATCTTATAATTTTTTAACTAATTCTGTCCAACGTTCTATTTGATTATTAATTCAAAATGTTATTTAATTAATTATTATTCAACTATCAACTGTATTCATATCACGGACTACGATACTTTTTATAGGTATCGTATCATATTCCGTGATACTGAGTGTTCTGACTATTGTTATTGCTCACAATTCGCGTGTAATAGAATTCGTAATTCAGAATAGAACAGTACAAGATACCTTTTATATCGTGTTATTATTAAAAATTAAAAGTTTATTATAGATGTACAGTAATACGATCTTAAATTATTATTTATATAGCCAAGGCACAGAATAAAAATGAAAAATTTCATTTATTCTGTGCAGTGTTGGGATTATCTCGATAAAATTATCTGCAATATTATCTAAATGACATTAAATCATTTTTTATCATTTATCTAGGTAAAAATAGAAATATTATATATTTATCTTTATCCAGTGGCAGTCAAATAATTTTGTCATGGGGGGGATAATTTTGATTTTTCAACATAAATTTTGACAATTGTAAATATGTAAACCGTAATATATTAATAACATTGTAATCAAATTATTAAATTATTAAATATATTTTAGTTTCTGAGCGGAACAAGGAATGTATTGTTTTTTTTTATGTTTGAAAACATATTTTCGGGTAGAAATAATTGTCTGATTACTACAAAAGGGTATGCTTTCGGTTTCAAATCGTATCATCTTTTCGAATTTCTCCAAAGTTTTTCCCTAGGAGAAGAAAAACTAAAAAAAAAAAAAAAATGGCAAAAATTTTTATTTTTTGTCTCGTGATAACTCCTTGAATTTTGATCATAGGGATTTGAAATTTATTTTGCATATTTACATATGTAAATTACACTCGTGGTAAATTTTGGAATGGATTATCAGGATAATATATTGTAATATATTGAGATTCGCTTAGAATCGTATTTTTAATACACTATTATAGCATTCAAATCTTAGTAATTATAATAAATCACTAATTTATCCGAGGACCGAAGGGACGAAGGAGAAACGTTCATAATCGACCTTCTCACTTTTTTTTATTATATATATATATATATATATATATAGGTAATAAATGGTATATTGTTAAAAATAATACATAATAACAAAAAGGTCACGGGAGAAATATATCCCCCTAATTCCCCCCCTCCCACCCGTTTGACCACAACTGTCTTTATCTATCCTGTTTAAAAATTAAAAAAGATAAAAAGATAATTTTTAAATATACATTATTACAATATATTTATAATACAATTTTTACTTTGCAAATTATTAATTGGAAATATAAATTATAATGTCATCACGGTATATTATATTTATTTATATTTTTAACGATAAATTTTTTTTGGTGAAACGTCTCGCCAGCCCCCCATATTGGAATTTCGAAATTTGTTTTTCCTCCATCGGTTTCTGCTCTATTTGTATGAATTTGTGAAATAACAATTATAATTTGTTGTATACCCATTATGCCTTATACGGTCATAAAAAAATTTTGTCGAGATGGGCTGGCGTGACGTTATTCTGGCTGTGGTTATGTGTCATGATTATAAAATATAAAATATTCATAACAGTATAATTAGTACATTATACATAATAAAAAAAATTACTTGTTTAAATTTATTTTTATTTAAAAATTTGTAAATTATATATAAATATAATAAATATGACATATTGTATAATATAAACAAAATCAATATAATTTAAATCGTTTTGTTATAAATAATAAGTAAAATGTAATTACATTTTAATTTGCAGTAATTATATTGTATACTTATAATAGTATAAAAGTCTCCGCATATTTCTATTTTACTTTTTACGGGTATTGGTTTTTCTTTTGATTTGACACATATTTGACGCCCCCTAATATTAAAATTTTTTAGAAGCCTACTTATATAATACTTAATCTATTTCGAAAATATATTGAAAATCCCAAGTTATAATTTTTTTTTAAGTTTCTAAAGTTTGAATATTTAGTAGAATTAAATATAATATTTTTTTATGTCTGAGGACATTTTTTCGGGTAAAAGTAATGATCCAATTACCACGAGGGTAAAAAACTTTCAATAGAAAATTACATCTAGTTGGTATTTTATACAGCTAATTTTTCGAATTTCTCAAAAGTTTTTCCTTGGGAGAAGAAAAACTATCATAAATGGTTGAAAATCGGCAAAATAAGTTTCTAAAATTTAAATTTTTTTAATTTTGTGATAACTAATTGAGTTTTATTCATAGTATATAAAAAATTTTTTGGAGTATTATCTTAAGTGAACTTCATTGCAAGAAAAAATTTAGAAACGAATGGTTGATTTTCTGACCAAGTATAGAGTTTTGGCTTTTTTCCATAAATGTTTAATATCCCTGCAATTTTTGGTTTATTGATTTGAAAATTTTATCGAAATTGAGACATATACTACTTAATCTTTTTACAAAATATTTTGATAATCGTGACTGACATTTTTTTTTAAGCTTTTAAAGTAATAGTTCATGAAAATCGGCAAAATTACGGTTACATTATTTTATTTTTTGATAACTAATTAAGTTTATAGATCGTAGGACTTTTTTTTTTTAAATACTTACATTCTTATTTACACACGTGGTAAAATTTTAGAATGGATTATCAGTATTGCATATTGTAATTTATTGAGTTCACTCAGAATCGTATTTTCTAATGCAATATTATTGCATTAAAATCTTAAGTATAATAAACCACTAATTTCTTCGAGGATTGAAGGGACGAAGGATGAACATCCACAATCGACCTCCCCACTTTTTATTATAAAAAATTGTTTATTATTAAAATAAAACATTTACATTTATATCAAAACATTAACACACGTTAGACGAATTGTTCAAAACTAGTCATAATACGTAATCATATTATAATACAATGTTATAGTACAATGAACTATTTTAGTGGTGTTGTTTAGTACTATGGTCTATTTTAATTTCTAAACAACTCTTCATTGTATACGAATCGTCCCAATCTATAAATATTATAATATTAGCGTAACATTAAAAACAAGTCGCGTGCATTCAATTCTATATTTATAGAAAACGATTCTAATATATGACATGATGTCTTTAATTAATATATTATATTTTTACACATACTATAATAGATAGAAAATAATTTGTATTTTTACCGATATTTATTAACATAAACAAAATATTTTCATGGGTTCTGAATTATTCTCAATAAAAAAAAAAATGGAGGGAAAATGTTTCATCAATATCTTATGCATATTATATTATGTTTTGTTTATCATCAAATTCATTAGCAAAAAAATTGTAGAAATTAAAAAGCGATAAATGATGAAATTGAAAGTGAATTAAATAATTTCACAGACATTATTAAAAGATGCAGTGTCATAGTCGGGTATTTGTATAGGAAGGGGGTGTGGTCTCAAAGTTGATTAAAAAAAGTGTGAATAACATAAATATAATTGTATAATCATAATATTATAAAAGACAGTTAACTATAATAGTGAATATATTTTTCCTCCGTTCATACAATAAATTTAAAAATAAATACTTTTTAATATGGTAATAATGTTTATATTGACATTGTATAAAGAGTATATAAACAATCTAAATCCCTCGTGTCTACAGTCCTCAAAACATATTATAAATTTAATGGTGACATAAAAATTGGAATACAAGTTCGTTTAAAAAAAGGTTGAGTAGACACAGAAATTCTATTGGACATTTTTCTGCTAACTATACAAGTGATGAAAATTGGCAAATATTTGACAATTAAAAAAAAACCTAATACCTGTAAAAGTAAAACAGAAATATGTGGAGATTTTTAATATAATATCAATATAATCAATATAATTATTGTAAACTAAAATGCAATTAATTATTCATTATAAAATTATTTAAACAATATTGATTTTATTTATAAATATATATAATTTACAAATTTTTAAATAAGAACAAATATAAATTAATATAAATTACAAATTATAATTGTTATCCCAAAAATTCATACAAATAGAGCAGAAACCGATGGAGGAAAAAAATTCAAAATTCCAATATGAGGAGCTAGCGAGACGTCTCACCAGCCCCCCCCACAGTATAATTTTGTTATAGCAGGAAAAGGGATATCGTACAAATTAATGATGTTAAAATTTTTTCGAAATTTGAAAGTGGGGGGTTAGTGAAACGTAAGTTAACTATTCTATATGGAAGTACAATTAATATTATTATAAATTTATAACCGATAACATTTTGTCAATACATCCATCCGTATTATCAACCAGTAGATGGTATATGTCATAAATTATTTTTGTCTATTGTTAGTTCGTTAACAGTTACCTATTATAAATTATAATACTTGATACTTATTAAAAGTATAAGTATAAAAATGTTACAAATTACCTAATATACTTAAGTAATATTAATATAGTAAATGTAGTAATGCAAATAAATTAATAATAGAATATTATATTATATTTTTTAAATTATTATAATGAATAATTATATTTCATTACTATATAACTTATAAACTACAATAGATATAATATGCACTTTATTGTAGTTTATTTATTTCAATTTAGAGAAAAATTATAAATGAAATAATATTATATAGTTTTATTAATAAAGTAAAAATGTTTGTAAATTTATTATAAAATATATATTATATTTTTTAAATACGATTAAGAAACATATAGTATAAACTATATTTATAGTACAATTGTATATTTTTTTATTTATTTGATAATAAACGCTCTTGTTAAGGTTCAGTACAGATAATGTGGATAATACTTAGTAGTTAAAAACAATTTAATTATGCTATTAAATTACAATAAATATGATAATAAACATAGACATAATAAAAATAAACTTGAATGACGATAACATAGAAAGACATATATATTAATAATTTATGAGTAAATTAAAGATTTTAACTTGGTTGGACTGTCGTTAAAAAAATCTATGTGAATGGAGCAAAAAGACTATAATTTTGGCGGAATGTTTTTGTATAGAACGGTTGAGTTACTCTAGGTACATTTATGGGTATTTGGAACAATAATTCCGGTTTTAGTAGTTTTTATAACCAAAGCACATCATTATATTTTCTACTATTTTCCAATGTTTCGATATTAATATTATAAAATGTTTAACAAGTTGTTCAATGCCTATTTTGTTGATTTTGAATGCAAGTATACGTAAAAGTCGATTTTGTATACGTTCTATTTCGATTATTAAAGTAGATTGATACGGCTTCCAAATGACTGAGTCGTATTCTAAAATTGAACGCACCAGAGAGAAATATAACACTTTTAAGCAGTTTGGATTTTTAAATTCGGAGCAATTACGTCGTATAAATCCAAATGTACGGAGTGCTTTATTATATATTAATTTTATATGACTATTAAAAGATAAATCATTAGTTATAACGATACCTAAATCGTTAATTTGCGATACTACCGGTATATCCAATCCATTGATTTTATATTAATGTTTTGTCGAATAAACGCAATTTGAGAACATTTATTTACATTAACACTTAGACCATTAATTGAACACCAAGAATAAATTTGATCTAAATCTGATTGCAATCTAATATTATCATTGGACAAATAAATCGGTAAGTATAATTTTAAATCATCTGCAAACATTAAGAAATTACAATTCTTAAATATATTTTTAACATCGTTCATAAATAATAAAAAGAGTAAAGGAGATAGATGTTCCTCTTGAGAAACTCCAAAAATGACCTTAAGGGTCTTCGTCATTATATTTTTTCAAACTTTGAAATGGTATTTGAATTTCCATAAATTCACATTGTTATAATAGTCCTATATTAATTTTAAAAACAGTTCTGAATTTGTTATTTCATTGTCTACGTTTGTATCAGATGATTTTTGAAAATATAATTTTATATGCTAAAAATAAAAAGATTGTATTATTGATGAAATTAAAATTCATCTGATAAAAACACAGATTAACTTCTTGTCTTTAATTTTGGTCTGGAGTATTATTTGTCTAAGCTAAGTCAGAAAACCATAATTATGGAAATTCAAAAACATGTTTACTACATATTTGACATAATATTTTATAATTTTTTGACCCGCCGCGTACGCGTCGATCGTCCGTTACAATAACTAAAATCCTACTTTATGTCTATATTTTCCCATAGTAACCCATCAATCACGATTGACAGCCGAGGAGCCGACCGGCGACCATCGGATGTCGGGCTATTCCAGCCTAGCCATAATATATTATTGCATTAGGTATATTATTTTTAAAAATTAGAACTAGATTATTGTTATAAGTTTATAGCATTGATAAATAGTAATAAATAGTATATAGAATATAAATAAGTATATCAATAATAATAATAAGTAATCAATGGTTATAGCCTATAACTTATAGGTATATTTATATTGTTATATTTGTTTTATATTGATTATTGTATGGAAATGAACAATAATATCATCATAATATTATGTGACAATAACATGAAAATATAAAGCGTACAAAACACCTGTACTGTTATTTTCATGCATATTATGAACTATGAGTCTTTATGAATTCATTTACGTTCTGAATTTTCATCTACTACAGTATTAGTCGTAATTTACTTTATTAAATTTATAAGTGCAAATGTAACTTATTTATTGGGTCTGAACAACATACGACTGTTTTTTGTCCGAATTTTTCGATTGCAGCCATATAATTAGCTATATAAATTACCAAGATATAAAATAATACATATAGATATGTATATGCGAATAAACAGAATAAATTTCGCTGTCCTTTTACACGATATCTATTACATTTCTAAATTTCTTCCATTATTTTCTTTTTACATACAATCAATCTATTTAAAATATAGTGTAAACATATTTATATTTACTGTATATCAAGTTATTTATAATTTTCGGGTACAGCATATACTATATATTGTAAAACGAGTAAAAATTACTTTTCCAATAAACCAAGATAATACATATTTAGCTCAACCTTTGAATACCGCGAACCAAAATATTACAGAGACTGAAATATTATATTCTAACATTGATACACATAAATTAGATATCAAGTATTTCGCCAATTAAAAGTAATGTAGTACAACATAATATAGTCGGAAGAAGAGTATTAGATTTAGTTTATATACGTACACAAATCAAAGAAAAATATAACCATTACCCTTACGGTTGTTCATTTAAAGATATGGTTTGTATTTTCCTGTATTTATGCTTTTTGAAAAAAACCTTATATAGTATTATATATGTGTTTATCATGTACGCCTAACGTAATAACCTAATAACCTGTCATATAACAAAATAATGAAAGTAATAAGCTAGGGGCACACTATTCACACGCTGCGAATTTTAAAACGCGTGTTGTCCCATTTGTTTTTAAACAATAATCAATTTTGCGATCATATTTGTAACACGCAACGCGTTCCCACTCAATTCCACTTCGGACGTTTCAAACAATTTAGAAAAACGTGTGACGTGTGATGGTAAATTACGTCATCTTATTCCAAACATTCGACGTTTGACAATGTCCTGCACATACTGGAAAGAAAAATTAATAGAAAATGTATGTATGCGTTTTAATAGAGTCCTTCACCAAAAACCCGAAAAACTTAACCCGAAAACCGAAAATATTACTATTTGTAATCCCGGATTTACTTCGAAACCCAAAGAATTAAAATTTTTGTATTTTATTCAAAACGAGAAAAAAAAATTTAAAAAATAAATATTTTATAATAAAAAATAAGAATATTTTCATTTTCCTACACGTAATATTCAATTCACATTCATGTTTTTCCTTTAGTGTGGTGAATTAATGAAAATAAACCATACTATGTATTGTCGTCGCGTGCATGCGCCGCTAGAAAAGTAGTAAAAGCGCATTCTATGATGCATCGCTTGCGTTCTCATTTTACCATTGAAAACCCTTAATGTTTGATGATAAAAATGACATAATTTTACTTTTTAAACTTTATCGTTCAAATAAGACTCAAACCATTTCAATAGGTACACATACACGAGAGGATTTTTTGACGGATTTGGTCTGTGGCGGATTAAATCATCTAAAAAGTCCTACCGTGTGTGGTGTTCTAAAGATTAAATCCTTGCAATTTGAAAGTCCGGCAGATTTAGTCCAACGGACCAAGTCTCTCGCTTCTCAACTAATTAAAAAGACCGGGTCCGGCGGATTTTGATGAGAAATTTTTATTTATGATAACTTTTTTAATAATGGCATATGGCCAAACAAGTCCCTTCTAGCGAGCCAGTTTTTGACCCACTTCCGCCTAATTTTTATTTTTGAGGTATAATGGTACCCGACCATCAATCCCGCAGCGGCAATCAATTTTTTTTTTTCTTGAAGGCGTATTATTATTATGTTTATTTATTATTATAGATCAATTATATATTTAATATGTATGAGTATGAAATAACATTTACTTAACACAAATTCATAGATAACATAACAATAATAATAATAATAACTGATAATAATAGCTATAACCCGTCGTATAAATTCGCAGATCTTTCAGAATGACTTGAAAGACCAGAGGACTAGGTCTTAAGCACAAAATTCGACGGATTTCCTCCACTAACCAGCGGACTTAGTCCGCTAGTGGATTCGCTCCGCGAAAAGTAGCGGGCTTTTATTTTAACGTTAGTGGACACAACTTAGGACCTAGTCCGACGGACCAAATCCATCGAGGACCTACGGTCTTAATCCGTCAAAAAAAACCTAATAAAATTCCCGTAATTTCATTATACTTCATCTTTTTCAACAGAATAGTTATATGAACAGTATAAAACGTTTTTCTTTATATCAGTATATGCTGCATCCATCAATTTGGTTACCATTACTAACTGAGAATACAAGATCAGAATAATATATTAATAAATTTGTACATGTTGATTTAGAACGTCGAAATTCGTGTTGTTTATCAGTACTTATATGCAGTGGTTGCTCGTGCATTATGTGCGACGGTGCGGTCCCTACATCCCTACAGAAATGAATGATTTCTAGTACAAATATATTTACAAAATAAATAGGTACCTACATATTTTAGTATATTATTGTACGTTATAATTATACGTTAACAAATTAACAATTAAATATATTTTCAATTATTATTAAAATTATTTTCATAGTTTATTATAATATCCGTTACGAACTCGCGATCTTATTGTACAGGGTATATCGTAAATGGATAGCTATAATATACGCCTATGCAACGCCGCAGCTTGTGCGACATTGTGAATCGCACATAAAAATATACGGTTTCCCGTATAAATTGTAGGTCTGTAGGTTTTTAATGATACGAGTAATAATATCATTAGAACGGGACCGGCGCGGCGGCCTTAGAAGCTTACGATGTGCGGTGAATTTTGTCGCTCAAATCGGACGGCAATGACGCGTTTAATTTTGTATTAAACCATAATAATATAAACAACAATAATATTATATACAAGGTACCTATGCAATACTGTTTAATGTCTATAAGCGTAATCGTGTGGAAATTGAATTTAGATTGTGCTACGATTCCCTATCGTACCATTCGGGCGGCGTGGTGAAATTTGTTTATTTCTAACAATGTATTATTATAACCGCTTAGGTAAAATATAAACGATATTAATATAAATATTAATATTAATATAAATATTAATATTAATATTAATATAAACCATTATTATAAAAATAATATTAAATTATTATTTGTTTTTAGACAATTCTATTCGTTTTCATTTTACTGTGAAGTACGTGTCGATGCGGTTGAATTTTGAATGTTGTACATGATCGAAAGTGGTAAATATTTTATGTATCATTATTTTGTATTATTATGATCATTATGATTAAAGAAGAAATTGATTTCAACAAGGAAGTAATTGATAATTTTTGTAGTTTAAAAGAATCGATTTTATGTATAAACATTGCACATAAATATTATAAATAGAATAGTTGTATAAAAATAATTAATACAGTACAATATTTATAGGTATAACGTATACAATAACTATCAGAAATAATTTGAAATTTATTTGTGTAGATTTTTTTTTTTTAATTTATGTTTCCACTTCATTCTAAATAAATAAATAAATACATTTTGTTATTATTTTATCATTTTAATTTTTGTATGATGTATTTTAGTTTTTTAATTTTTTCATTGCACACCTGTGCTAAACTACTACGAGCCGCCAATGTTTATATGATTAAATACTGCTGTTATTTTAGGCGTCATTATTTTTTCTAAAAGTTTAAGTAGCATACTTGGACGTGAAATAGAGCGATAGTTTTGTACTACTCTTCGGTTACCTGATTTAATATGGGATAAATATAACTTAATTTCCACATATATATATGGATAACAACCAGTTGACAATGAGAGGTTAAATAAGTAATGTATAGGACGAGACAACGTATAATGACAATTATGATAAATTATTTCGCGAATTAAATCTGGTCCACATTTATAATTATTGGATACATTTTTTAGAGCCTCGAAATATTTCAAAAATAGTAAATACACATTTAATTAAATTAATCTCAGTATTAGAGTTCTGAATATTGGTGGTAATTTTACTAGGAGGAATATAAATTGATTCAACGTGTAATTTAAACATATTAATAATCTCATCGGTATTGTTAGAAATAGTGTTACCATTAATCATATAATTAGGAATATTATTAGATATCTATCTGTTTTTTATACATTTCCAGAAAGATTTTGGATTATTTATTATTGAAGCCTGTGTTTTATCAAGGTGTTTATCATAACATAATTTAACAAGTGATTTACAATTATTCATTAATGTAGAAAACTCAGCATAGTATGTATTAAAGCTAGTTGATGTATATAATTGATGTATCTTTTTTTTATTTTATTAACATACGTAACTCAGTGATATAAGAGCATATCTAACTTAGTACGAAAACCTCTTTCATTTTAATAATAACCACATAATGATTTTTTTTTTATTTAATTAGATCACTATTACAATTATGACATTTATTTATACTAATAATATTACTATATTGTTTTTTTTTTCGTACAATTAGAACAATGACAACTTAAACAATGACTTGTTCCGGAATGTTTTTTAAGCAGATAGTTGGAACACCTTTAACATATTTTATGACTGATTTAGAATCTTCTTCTTCTCTTTTGCTACGAAAGATATCCCTTAATTCCTTCATATGGATTTGTTGATTACGGGTAAGGTCAGCATTTATCCAGACATTTTTCCATCCAACAAGAGAACGTAATTTTGAATTATTTTTTAAAAGTGATGTAGCACTTAGAGAATTATTAAATTCGATTAATAATTGTCTCCCACCAGAACGAAATTTACCTATTTACCGTTTTGCATAATTTCTGTTTAAATTGAGAGCAATATTACAATATTTTATTATAATAATTAATAAAAATAATATTATCCTAAAGAATAAATTAAAATTTGATAATATTCATAATTTCATACAACCATTAACTTAAATTTTTAAAATTAAAAGTTGCATGATGTTTAAACTTAAGTTGCAACTTATACTTATAAATTATTTTAAACCTAATTTTTTCATGCCAATATTCAAAATTTTAAATAATACAATTTTGCAAATAAAATTGTTTTTATCTTATCTAGATAACTGAAAATTATCTTTTATCTTCATCTGAGATATAATTCAAATTACTATCTCTATCTTATATAGTTATATCTGGATATAAATATTTAACATCTTTTTCCAACACTGATTCTATGGCCAAGGCATAATATAAATTTAATGGTACAATGTTTTCTACAGTGTTTAAATATATTGTGCTTGAAAAAAAACTGATAGCATTCGACTTTTACAGTTATATTCGCACTATTCGTATTGTGTATACAATAGTTGCAATTTGTCGGCATTTTTCTTTTATTTACATTATTTTTAAATATTTTCAATATTTATCATAAACTTAATATTCTTAGTTTGTTTTTATTCGATAATGCTGTAAAAACTAGTAAAAATAATTTTTTAGTTATATACATATCACACTTTAATTTATTCTTCATAAAATGTATTATATTTATTAATGTTATTGGTTTCTTGTTAAGAATATTATTGTTTATAAAAAATGAGTCGCAAAGAAGCATTAATACAATATTTACAAAAAATTCATGGTCTTCCAGTAGTAGTGAAATTGAATAATGAAGTTGATTACAGAGTTTATTTTATTTTATTTTATTTGTACACTGATATTTAGGATCAATATTTTTTTATTTTTTGACTGTTTAACATTAAAATTTTTAGGTATCATGTCATGTATTGATGGTTACATGAATATTGCTCTTGAGCAAACAGAAGAGTACATAAATGGAGAACTTAAAAAAAAACTTGGATACTGCTTTATTCGTGGCAACAATGTATTATATACATTAAATTAGTACACAAAAAAAAAAAGTATAAGATTTTTAATAATAATGTAATTTATGTTCTTAATAGAGTCCTATGCTATTGTGAGAACAAACACAATTGTACACATATTATATTTGAGCTTGTGTAATAAATATTGTGGTTAATTTATCCGGTATTGATTTATTTCTAGTGTAAGAACCCAAATAATTCCAAATTGTTTTATTTATTTTCTAAATAATTAAAACAATTTTGAATTACAATTAAGTAGAATTGCATTCTCCGGCAAAGAATTAATATGGCCTAGGTGCTAGGTACCTATAACTTTATTTTTAAGTTGTTCACTTGATACACATGCAATTAAAAGTATCGTTGTCTCTGTGTCAAACACCTATAATTTATACTTAGTACCAGTTTAAGCTATTTGTTTAATTTTGTTTAATTTTAAATTGAGTTTTTTTATGTGGGAGTTTATATTACAAGTGATCTAATAATGTTGTGTTTTAGCAGTGATTCTTGTGATAATTTTTAACAACATGGATTTTATGCCTGTAGTTTTAATCATAGTTAGTCTGATAAATATATCTTTGACCATTTAGTAAATAATATTATTACAAATAAAAATATTTAATAATTTTTCATAAAGAAAAGTTATAAATAATTTGAATAATTTGACCATTTATCGAATTTGTTTCTTTAATAATATTATCAATTGAAAAAATATAACTGTAGTTAAGTATTTGATTAATTGATAATGATGCAACATCAAACAGGGTCAGATAATATTTTCCTGAATTAAGGCAAAAAATTTAATTTCATATATATTTTTATTAAAAACCTAAAAATATAACATTTAATAGAACAATAAACTATAATTTTAAAATAGAAATATATTACTGGTATTTAAATGTACATAATTTTTAATTACAGTTATTTTCAAATGCCTTGTAGCATATGTCATAAACTCATAACTTATGATTATAAACATAATTAATCTGGAGAAATTTACAATATCCTCAAACCTTAGGTTAGCATAGTCCACTTTATTTTATTATAATATATAATTTAAATATATTTATTTTTGTCACTAGGAACAAAATTCCAAAATCAAAAATCAATAAACTGTATTAATAATATTTATATATACCTAAATAAATATATTTCAATAATTTTATTTAAACATACCAATCGAACACTACAATCAATAATATTAAATATATAAGCATAATAATTATTATTATAAAAAAGTATAACAATATTACATTCTACACACAGATATAAAACTGTACAAATTAATTAATATTCAATATAGTAGCAATATTTTCCATAAAATAAAATTTTTAGATTTTGAGTAAAACGAGGAACGTATTGATTTTACAAAGATGTTTTTTTATGTATGAAAACAATTTTTCGAGTATAAATAATGATCGGAATACCACAAATAGGGTATGATTTCAGTAGCAATTGCATTGTTGGTACTTTATTCTTCTCATTTTTCGAATTTCTCAAAAGTTTTTCTTTGGAAGAAGAATAACTACCAAAAAATAACTGAAAATCGGCAAAAATTACCGTTTTTGTTATTTTTAATTTTTTTATTTCATATGAACCGTTATTTTTTTTTTATAAAATGTACATAAGATCCGTAAAAAAAAATCTCAAAAAAAAAAAAATGTGCACGGTACATTCTAAAATGTACCGTTATATAAAGAGATATTACACGATACACAACATTTAATAATATTAGGGGAGGGCGGCAAATTTGTATTGCCCCTCTACATATTAATCTTTAATAGATCCCTGATTTTATCTAATCATTTTATTATATAATATTACGCAATATATACATATTTGAGAGATTGAGTTATATTTTGTAATAACTATAAGAAATATAAAAGTAATAAAAAGTATGATATTGAATAATTATAATGTTATTAAAATTATATGGGTAAGTATATTATTTTAGTATATTGCCTATGTTCAATGTAGTATTATAAGTACTCACTGAAAGTGAAAAACATAATAAATAACAGTTCCTTTCTATTGTCTTCTTCTAAGAAAATATATTTATAATTTTAAATTGTTTTTACACCGTTATTATGTGTCTAAACTTTTAAATTTTTTTTAATCTCTCAAAGAGTGAACATATAATTTATGGATTACTATACTAACTATAGTTACTTACTAGGATTTTGAATAATTCCATATTTTTGTAATTCGAGTAAAGAAAAATTAATAGAACATATTGTATTAAAGTAATGATAGTGATAATATTTAGAAATTTGTACAGATTTACAATCTTCCTAATCTCAGTAATTAAGTATAGGACATTTTTTGACGATATATTAATTTCCAGCCAACTTTAAATCATATTATTATTATATAAATAGTCTATACGTAATTTTAATAATATAACATAACATAACGTAACACTTAGGTATTACTATAATCTCTTTTAACTTAGTTCCTATTAATATGTTTAAAGAATTCATTATTTCACTAAATTTGGCAATGCGAAAAAGCAATTTTAATCTGTTGTTCCTACGTCATATTTACTAACATTATACAATTCATTAATTCAATTAATTATCGTCTACTCTTTTATTATGTTTATCATCTGAAAAAATTAGTATACTGAAAATTGAGTAGGTACGGAGCTCATTATTAAATATATCAACTTTATCAGACTTACTTATGATAAATTACTTACCAATACAAGCATGAAAATGTTTCATGGTTCATGAAAATGACGTACCAAATAAAATATATTGTATTCTTTTATATGTTAGATTCTGAGCGGAGCGAGAAATGTATTGTTTCTACAATGATTTTTTTTTTATGTTTGAAAACATTTTTTCGGCAAGAAATAATTGTCCGATTATCACAAGTAGGGTATGCTTTCGGTAGCAAATTTTATCATCTCGATACTTTATAAAACTCATTTTTCAAATTTCCCAAAACGTTTTCCCTAGGAGAAGAAAAACTACAAAAAAATCGGCAAAATTACGATTTACGTAATTTTTTATTTTTTATTTCGTAAATAACTAATTGAGTTTTGATATGAAGGTCATGAAAATTTTTTTGAGTACTAACATTAGTATTATACAAGTGTGGTAAAATTACAATTTCATCTAGTTGGTACTTTATTTAGCTCATTTTTTCAATTTCCCAAAATTTTTCTTTAAAAAGCGGAAAATCGGCAAAATTACGGTTTCCGTTATTTAAATTTTTTTTTATTTCTTGACTACCAATTGAGTATTGATCGTAGAAACTTGAAAAATTTTTTGAGTACTCACATAGGTAATATTTACTTATGGAAATTTTTTAAACGAATTGGTCGAATTGTTGATTAAATATAGAGCTTTATATACTTTTTTCAACAAAAGTTTAATATTATCTACAATTTTCGTTTTATCGGTTTGAAAATTTTATAGAAGCCTAATAATATACTACTTAATCTTTTTACAAAATATTTCAAAAATTGTGACTGATAATTTTTATCATGAATGATAACTCCTTGAATTTCGATCGTAGGAATTCAAAATTTATTTTGAATATATACATGGGTAATTTACACTCGTGGTAAAATCTTGGAATGGATTATCAGTACGTGCATTTCGCCAACCCCACCCATTAACATTTTTAAAATTTTTTTTTGCAATTATTTAGTTTGCCATTTGTATGAATTCCTACGACCACATTCAGAATTCCTACGAAATCCGTTTCGCCGCAAAATCCAAAATTAACTGGGTGGAGCTGGAGAAACGTTTACCTGTCATGGAAAAATGATTTCATGAATTTTTTTTATAACATTTAGTATGCTATTTATATAAATTCCTGACATCAAATTCAGTGTTTTTAGCCACAAAATATAAAATTATCTGTCTGAGTACCGTCCATTATGGTTAAATTAAGTCATATTTTATTTATTAATTGTTTGTTTTTTAGTTTTTGTATAACATTAGTCACATTTTTATGCTTTGTATTAAAAAATTTTTATAGGTATAACATTTTTTTCAACAACAAATTATAAAAAAATTATAATATATTCTTTATAATTTTTGATTTGTATGTATAATAAATATATATCTTACCTTACCTTTTTATAATATAATGAATACATATTGCGAACACAAACTGTTGAAGGTAAAAGACGTATTTCGATAAACAATTAAATATGAATGGGTACCTATTTATTTTATTTTATATTATATATTACTTAATCTTTATTTAGTATTATGACATATTTATTTTAGTATTTTTTCTACGAATTTTAATGATAGACTATCAATTTTTCCTTGAATGCTGAAATATTCAATATCTATAACTATCTATGCATAAAACTTCATTCTTTTATTTTCAAATGTTTATAAAAAAAATATATCAATATCTATATTCCGTATTATTTTTTTGACGTAATTGATTTTAATTATTTTATGATAACTGTGTATGTCAAAAAAAAAAATTTTTAATAATAATATTAATATTAGATGGGTATAACAAGCCAATAGGCTGTTTGAAAATATCTACCTAAATATAGGTACTATATTATATACATATTATATTATTTTATTGATTATCTCTTTTATGAAACCAATCTAATATAAATTGGCAAATGAAATTATAAAAATAAAAAAAATATATAGATAAACATTAATAAATTTATCGTTATTTAATAATAATTTACGAAATAATAATAATAAATTATTATTTTATTTATTGCTATATTTTTTATCTATCAATAATAATATTTCAAATTATATAAGTATTTACAGACATGCAGTTATTTCTACTTATTTTCAAAATAATAACATTACAAGTCTAAGCTTTATAATATGATTAATTTTATAATCATAAGATTGTAATCTAATATAAATTAAAAAGATACTTATTGTTTTTTAAACGGTAATGTTGTTGGTTATTAAAAATAATATATTTAATATAATAATATAAATTTTTATATATAAATATAAATTATTTAAGTGTACGATAAAAGTTAATATTTATGTAGAAAAATGTTTTCAAGGGACTTTATGTTTTGTCAATAATCAGACAAATAAATAATAATTATCTATATTAAGAAGACGTCATTCCCAAATGTTCTGTTTCTGTCTCCGTCTATCTAACGGGGAATATAGCAAAATTACAGCTTCTCAAAAATTAAATTATGATATTTAAGTCGAACTTAGAGGATAAAAATCTATTAACAAATTTAAAGATATGCATATTCTGGAGGTACTGTCATATCCATTTTGTAAAATATATTTTAGAAAAGAAGTAATAGTATATATTAAGTTTTATATTTTCTTGACACGTTGTAACTTCTTTACCAGATGATATTTTACAAAATTAATAAGACAGCCACTCTAAAATATGCTTTTTTTTTAATTTTGTTAATAGATGGTTCATTCTAAGTTCGACCTAAATATTACAATTTAAATTCTATATTGCTGTGAATTTGCTGTATTCCCCATTAGATGGATAAAGACATAATAGCGTGTGTGATGTTAATATAACAGAAACATGACTACAAAAGTAATTTGTTTGTTTGTTGGATGAATTGCCAATTTTATCAATTATATTTTCATAGTCAATACTTATATAATTTTCAATTGATATTAACATCAATATCTCTAAATATTGTTAACTTAATGTTGACCAAAGTTTACTTTTTACTACTTAATTTAAAAAATACTCGTTTACAAAACGCTTCAGTTGACGACAAAAGAACATATTTATAGATTATATATAATTACAAAATAAATTTGATTGAGACGATAGGCTATATGAAATAGACAATCGAATATTTTTTTCCAAAGTAGACCTAATTTTGTTTTTATTTATGGAGTTAAAACAAAAAAAAATTTTAAATACTTGTTTAAGAATGTAATATATAATTTTGTATTTATGTTACGTTTTATAACTATTGTATATTATTTTAATTTTAATAAAAGTATTTTATCTTTAAAACATAAACTTTACTGATATACAATTATTTAAATTATTTAATAGATAATTATAGCATAGAACACGATAGGTAATCGAAATGATATCCAATAATGTACTCCAAGAAGTAGGTTAACAATTAAAACGATAAAATATTCCATTTTCGTAAAATATTCTTTAATATATTTAAATTTAGATAATGTTAATATAACAATTGAATTAAGATGATTATTACCATTCTATAATTATTAATTGGTTTTACTTAGTATATAATTGAACAATATTATGAATATATATGTAATATGGACGGGTGTCCAATACCCCTATAAACCTGTTAGGACGTAGGATATAATAATATGTAATACTACAATATATAAATGTTATATTGATATTGGGCTAACAAATGTTTTTCAATTAGGACTAAAAATATATTTTTCATAAATAATTTATATTTATATGTAATTATAATATGTATACCTATAGCTATATTATAATATAATATTAATAGATATTTAAACATACTGTTATGAGTAAAAGACGAGTTTCTATAACAATGATTCAAAATTAATAGGTATTTATATTGTTTTATATTGTTATATTATAAATTATAATTATTTACTAAATTACTTAACTAATCCTAATTTAGTATTTTAACAATATGACATATTAAATTATACTATTTTTTCTACGAAATTTGAATGAAATGCAGAGTATCAATTTTTTTTTTTTTAAAAACTAAAATATTCAGAATTTCATAATGTATAGTGATACCCACCTATAGTGAAAAGTAACCTATGCAAAGAAAATTTCAATCGTTTATTTTCAATGCTTAATGATTTCTATACTTTGTACCATTATACTATAATTTTTATCTTTTTGACGAAATAATTATTAATTATTTCATGACAAAATATAAAGATATTAACACAAACCATAAACGTATAGACTTGAATACAATTTTGATATGCGCGATAAAAATGTATAACTGTAAAATACATAACTGACATAAAATATTTCATAAATCAAAAATTCAAATGTTTAATAAGCTTTTAGTGTTAGGATTTATAGTAAAATTATAAAATTGTAAAATTGTATTAAATTATAATATAATCAGTAGTGTTCCCATAAGGTATACTCCATAATCCATATTCCATATACGGTATATTCGTATACACTCTGTAAGCTTTATTAAAAAGCATGGGTATACTGCGTATATTCTCAAAGTCTCAAACAGATCGCATAACGAAAATAAATATTTATATATTTGTTAGTTTTTTTTTGTAATTACACATGGAATTTTACACAGTTATATTTTTCTATAGTATTTTATAATGGTTGGTGACCAGCTATATATACGATTGTCTATTACAGTTGTCATTCACAGAAATTTGATGAATAATATTGAGGAGATAGAAAATAATATAGAAAAATATAAATTAAATATTTGTAATTTAATTTGTTATTATTGAATAACACCGCCTTTACCATTGTATGTGTATATTATAGCATTAGATGACTTAATATACTCTCAAAGAAATGAATTAGAACAACTCTGAATATAACACTTATTGGATATTTTATTATAATTTAATACATGTTTTGATATGTTATTATTTCGTAGGAATTTTAAACTAATTTCACAAATCGAATGTTATCCATAGAATGAATAAGCAAATTAAAAGTGCAAACATTAACACAGAACAACGCATAAAATAGAACAAGGGGATTAATATGATATTTTTAAGTATCTAAATTTAAAATAAATCTATAACTTGTAGTTCCTAATTTCTTTTGTTTACACATTTCATAAAGAATTAATTAAGATATATACCCTTATATGTCACAGACCATCGTATATTATAATATTATATATGTATATTGTATAACATAAAATGTAACACAATGTAAATTTTAGACAATAGCTATAAGAAACTGATAAACCGTTTCTATAGAAATTATATAAAAACTATTATAAATGAAAATTTGTTAAGCAAATGATCCATTTTATAAACTCCAAATAAATGTAAAAATAATAACGAACCTTATTTCAATAGCCCATCAAAACATAATGTATGAGCTATAAGCTATGAATATTGCTTATATACTTATAATACAAATATTGAAGTATTAATAATAAAATTTAAATAATATATAATATATTAGATATATGTTAATGTATAAGATACTCGTATATGTTGATATATGTATTATATGTTTATGATTAAATTTATTTTGACGAAACTAAGAAATATTAATTAAAAGTTATATATTTAGAAATGATAGATAAAAAAGGTTAATTATATAGTTATAATTTTAAAAAGCTAGTTAGTTTAGGTTAGGTTAAGTTAGCTGCTACAAAGCACTAAAAATATACGCTAATGAATTTAAAAAAAAAATCGTATGTAGGTATATTCATTGCATACAATATTTTATATTATGCTTTATATACTTTCCATTTCAAAGATAAATCTATTTTAACATAGAACGATAAAGATAAAAAAAAATTTTAATTACAATATTAGTTAAAAATATAGTACCTACTAAAATTAAAGTTATTTAATTTTGTTTTTTTTGTGGGGGGCTAGCTCTTTGTGAGAAATCGGTAATAACTCGGAAACCATGAAGTTACAAATTTCTGAATTTTGGTTACAAATAGTTTCAAATTAAGCACTATCGATTGCAAGTGGTTTCGGAACTTTTGCTCTTAGTTGGGGGCTGACCCCCCCCCCCCCCGGTGAGAAATCAGTAATTACTCAGAAACCATGAAGATACAAATTTATAAATTTCGGTTACATGTAGTTTCAAATTATGCACTATCGATTGCAAATGGTTTCGGAACTTTTGCTCAAAATTGGGGGGCTGGCCCCCATAATCAATAGGTCATTACTCGGAAACCATGAGGTTACAATTGTTAAAATGTTGGTTACAAATAGTTACAAATTAAAGGAAGAAATCGAATTTTATTGGGATCGATTTAGACAACTTGGGGGGCTACTTGAAGTTGGCCCCTCCATGGAGAAATCATTAATTTTTCGGTAAAGAAGAAGTTATAAATTTTAAAATGTTGGTTACATGTTGAGTTACAAATAAATTAACGTAGGTTACAAATATTTTTGTTGAGTTTTTAAAATGTTGGAGGCTAACTTTACATACGTCTCAATTTATGCTATAACAGCACCCATATTAGCTGAGCAATGTGTGAACGTCGCGTGCTTGCACCATTACAAAAGCAGTAAAATCGCGTTTTATATTTCATTGCTTGCAGCTTGCGTCCTCGTTTCGGTATAGCGTCCTTTTAACATTGCATGGCTAACTGTCTTTTCTATAAACAAGGGTATAAGCTAATGAATGTTTAAAAAAGGGTCGGTATGTATAAAACAACATTCTTTAAATATTAATACAATTCTATCAGAAATCAGATAATTAGATTTTCCACAAATAGCTTTTACATTTTTTTGTTTAGAATTTTGTAGACTAGACATCCCCCTTAAAGACGCCCGTAGGAAAATTATCATGGAATTTCTATTTAATATTTACCTTGTTGCACTGGATAATCAAGAGTTCCTTAGGCAACTTATGCTCAAATGTTAATTTTCTTCGATTATCTGTAAGTAAGTTTTTATAAATTGAAAAACTTTGTTCGACGTCAGCAGTATTTATTGGAGCGTACTTTATACATACAACATCACTCCCTCTCCCGAAATTGATGAAATTGTCTTCATTACATGATAACCAGAGTTTTTCTTTAATACCGAGATAAGTTTACTATTTATAATACCTCTAATATGGTTTTTTGATTTTTTTAATTGTGGTTTCTTTGTTTTCAATTTTTTTATTGTTTCTGATAACAGGTGTTTCCAACGTTTTGATTGTGTCGGGAATTATTTCAAAATTTGATTTTATATAAATTAAATTGGCCTTTAAATTTGAATCTTTTATTATGCCTTGAGCTTTTGTAATAGAAATATCATAATTTACGATACATAGCTATTGATTTTTAGTATAGAGATAAGTCATCCTAATATATTAATTTTTGACGCGGTTATGTACATTCAGACTCCTAGAATTGCTGATTTCAAAAGCGTGATAATTAGACGAGTGATGCGGGGTCGGGAATTTTGTTTACGAGCCACACGCTCAATTATCATGTCGAACATTGCACAAACATTGATTATAGAATAAACTACTCTATAATCGAAGTACGAAGTACAAAAAATGATCCCGCATTTTCGATATAAACGATTTATATACAGCATAGCAATAATTTGTTGAGTTCATAAGTCATACCAATGTCAATTTACCAATAAACAATAATATTATCATAATTTATACAAATAATTATAAAGATTCGAAATTATATTACATTATTGCATTATTTATCAATACGTAGGTACATATTATAATAATTAATAATATTAGCGTTTTATGATCGTCGGAAGATCTACGTCAATACTCAGTGTTAATACAAAGTACCATTATTTTTCGTTTTTCGTCCAATTATATTAATAATGCCTGATTTTAACCCATATAATATTATAGAACGTGAAATTTTCAATAATTTAGGTTAAAAAAATTATCGAATTTTGATCAATATTCAACGTAGGTATAAAAAAAATTTGAATTACATATTTCATCGAAACAAATACCTAATTAATATTGTGTGTATATATGTATACACATTATGTGTAATATTGTATCCTATATATGCTATGGAAACCGTTATCGTCTCGTTAATTTTTACTAGAAATGACATAGGTACCAATAAATATTATAATATGTGATTTATGATTTTTATGAATACATCGTGAATAATTCACAAAATGTTTTAAAGAGATTTGGCTCATAAGCGTGCAGTGGTGGCGTGAACTTTTTTTTAATGACGCAACTTTTTTAAACTCATTTCATTCGTAAACACAAATTAGAAAATTTAAATAAATTATTTTTGTGTATTTTTAATGTCCTTACATTGTCGATTACAAAAATATATTGAGGTTGAGAGACGCTATTTTGAACAACTACTATAAATAAAATTGTAAATTTAAATTAAAAAATTAATTTTTTGAAAGAACCTATTTTAATTATTTCATATTTACAAAATAAGATTATTATTTCACACACTCGAGTATAATAAATTACCAAATACAAGATAAAAAAACTTTGTTTTTAATTTATTTAAGTAACATTATTAGTAATTAAAAATAAATGTTACCAGGGAATTTTTGGTAAAATTTTCACCTAAAATGATATGTCACACCATAAATACGATTTTGAACACCACCTGACACCATTTTGCACCAACAAATCACATGGTATAGATTATTTTTAATTTTTATAATTAAATAACGAGAAATTATGCTAAGTCCGAAATTTTAAAGCTAATAAAAATGAAAAACAATTTTATCATTTTTTCGTCCTACTGAGTACGAGTATATGATTTGTTGTATACGCTCAGGAAACACTCTGAATACTTAATTTTTTGTTTTTACACTACTACACAAGGCACAAGCCTTAAACTCAAGGAAATTACTTTTATTTTATTTTAGTTAATAATAATCTATTAATATGTGTTAATAATTATACTAATAAGTCCTAATACATTATGAAATAAATAATAATATTACAGAAATACTGATGTAGTGAACTGAATGTTCTAAGTTCAGTCCGCGTGGATGAGTATAACAGGAGAATAATAAATAACAAGTAGTTTAAAAGACTCACTGAAACACTGACCGCCGATGGGACGGTCCAGGTCTCTTTTATATTATATTACTAATTACAATGAGACTAAAAATAACAACAACGATAATTATTATTTAATTGTTAAGTATTATTGTCATGAAGGTTATATGCTTACGACACTGAGTATAACAAACAGTTATAACATATTAATTGATTGTTATTACTTGTTACATGTTTTAGATTCGTTAACGTTGAATGTAGATAATGTGAAAAAACTCGCGAATTATCTTATTTTGTATGTTAACATGTTAGTAGTGTTAGTACTGTTACGTTTCAAAATTACATTCTGCGTAATATTATTCTTTCAATTACTTTTTAAAGATCTTAAAATTTGAACTGTTGACTTAAGCAAGTGCCCCTGCTTGCCCCCTCCCTCACCCATTATTACGCCACTGGAGATATCTATGGAAAGAATATACGAGTAATATAAATATATAGGAATAAAAATTGGTAAGTAGCATGTTAATACGTATTGGTATTATAGGTTGATTTAAGGCATACAAATTTTAAATTATATATAAATAAAAATATTGTTTACACTATATTACTATTTATACGAATACTACACTATATAACCTTACAAATAATAAAATAAACACATTTTGTTGCAATTACTTAAATCACTAATATCGTATAAAATAAAATAAAAATTAATTTATACCCAAGTTACAGCTTAAAAAAAAAATATTTATATTATATTAAATACTATACGGTCATATAGCCGTATTCAGGGGAGGTCTGTGTTCAAAACCTTCCCAGAAAATTTGATGACATATTAAATGATATATATTTTAAGTATATTTTAAGAAACAATAAGATTTTCATTTATCTGTTTATCTATAATATAAAATATAATATTATAAGATATTATAATACATATTATATAATAACGTAAATATTACGTCTTATTGTGTATACGAGAGCTGCGCGTCGCCTACATGCATCGTAATATAGTGTATTAAATTGCACCGCGTCAAATATTACAGAACGCAGATAAATATCGAGATAGAAAAAAAACAATAGAATCATATTTGTTGAAAATTTTGTCAGATATATTTTTTTATAGAGGTATTTTTCTAATAAAATAAATATTTTCAAAGATAATTAAAAAAAAAAAAAACTATAACTCGGTTAAAATCCAAGATAGCGGCGGAATCTTTCGGACTTCGGAGGGATGGTGACTTTTTTTGGTTAATCAAGAGCCTATAATGAAATTTTCTGTAGAGTTTCAAAACTTACTGGTTTAATTCATTAAAACACCTATTTTAAAGCCTATATGACTGGATGTATGTAGCTGGACTAATGTAGCTTGTACAAATAAACAAAAACCAAGTCATACTCGTACAAATGGAAAAAAAACAATAAAATAAATTCAATATACCATTGTAATACCATCATTGTGTGTTGGGTATAGTTTTTGAAATGAATTAATTAGTTTTATTAATATTGTCTTGGGGATTTAAATTTATAGCTATTTCTTGGGAAAATTAAATAATATGGCTGTCATATTGTCGTCGTCACCATCAGCTTTTATACATTTATAATTTATGTGTTTTAAAAATAAATTACAATGACTTCATGACTGAATATAACAATATAATATAATTTATAGTACGATCAAACATCATTTAGTTTTATATTTATAAACGAGACCAAATATTGTTATGATATTTATTTATCTTTCTTATGTCTGGACAGAAAACATTAAAAGAGTTCCTGTGGCCTGTGTTCCGGGTACGTAGCAGCTGCATACCACCTACGCATGTCTATGAAATAAACTGAATTGGAGATTACTTTAGAGGGCTGAGGGATATAATATATTAGTGATGTTGAAATTTAGCTCAAATTAAAGTCATAATTTCAAATTGAAAACTATTATGGTTTATAATATAAAATTATATTTGATCTACGGTCCTATACTTACTCGATTAAATTATAAGTAGGTTTGACGTTTAAAATAATGCAAGATATAAACATAGGGTAGCTAAAAAACGAAGTAAAAACATATTTAATACAAATAGTGGGCACAATATATTTAATGCACCTACAATTTAATGTACACTGCACACAGTGATTCACAAAATATTGCTCACTTTTTTATTATATTTATTTTGTAAATTTATATATAATTTAAATCTAGTTAATTTTTTTTTGAAATTTTCGATGTATAATATTCAAAATTTTAATAAATGGTTTCTTACTTTCTTAGTTATTAGTTATTATTTATTAATTAACTACCTAAATAAAAGATTATAGAGACAATTATACAAACGTAGATAAACAATTACCCATTTGAGTGCCTATATAATTTATAATTCTAACTTTAGCCACTTAATAAAATAATTATATTCGAATATCGTTTAGGTACCTACCTAATTTTTATTTAAATGTATAAAAAAATTATTATTTTTCAACGAATAAATACTTTTTCAGTATAAATTAGAATAGTTTTCTAATTAAAAAATATACACATTGGTATTTTAGTTAATTTTTAAAAAGAATTTAATTAAGTAATAATTAATAAGAGGAAGATGTAGAAAAAAAAATAACCCATTTAAAAAATTTCGCTATTTCGCCCACGGTTATTTACTTTGATATGATATTTAATAGAATCGATACACAGGCCTTCCACATACAATGTTTGGCACCGATAATTTACAAAAATTGTGCTCCACCTAATCTATTTTTAGATCTATTTTAATTCAAAATAAGAATTAATGTATTAAACTAAAATCTATACAAAATTATATGATTTACAGTTACTATATCCTACATAGTATACATACCTTAAATACAAAAATGTATTTATGAAATTTAATTTAATTAAAAAATATAATATAGATACATTTTTTGAATAGAATTTTCTTTTATAATTCATTGACGTATGTCACGTCATATCGTTAATATTTTGCGACCATAAACCAGGATCGAAAAAATATTTAATCTCGATTTCATCTGTAAAATTGTCAAACCTATTTTCTTGTGGTTTATCTTACAAAAATATCGTGAGATGATCCAGGAAAATTAATTTCTATATCTTTGATTTTAGATTGAACAGTTTAAACAAAATGTGTCAACGTGTGGCTTTTTTTATTTGAATCTATTGGTTTGAAAAAGGTACTTATGTCTTTTTTCTCCACTTTTTTTTTTCTTTTCCGATTCCCAGATTTATGTTTATAATTCGTATGCGAAGACATTATATTATTAAAATAAAAGTTGTAATACAATATTTTATATTATAATTGATTACACTTTATATGTTACTACAAAGAACGCGAAAAACAAAACGACACGTCATAGTACATAGTAAATACGTGTCCATAATTCCATTTCCATATTGTAGAAAACATGAAAACAAATAATACAATAATTACGAAAATAATTCTCAAATAGTATAATATTTGAAATATAGCATCGAGGATGTCAAACAAATAACAATATAAATGTATTAAAAATAGGACTATTGTCAATAATTTAGAATTAATATAAACATATTCTTATTATCTTGTTATTAAATAGCTTTGTCCCTCCTCTCACACGTGTGTGAAACAACAACATAATAATATTTATACATTTATAATATTACTATTACATATTACAGTTGCCAGTATTACAGTCAATAGTCATTATAAAATTATTATAATAAATAAAAGCGGGAAGGTCAATTTAGGACGTTCCTCCTTCGTCTCTTCAGTCGTCGGAGAAATTAGTAGTTTATTATAATTATTAAGATATGAATGCAATAATATTGCTTTAAAAAATACGATTCTGAGCGAATCTCAATATATTACAATATATTATAGTGATAATCCGTTCCAAAATTTTACCACACATAAATATTACCTATGTTAGTACTCAAAATTTTTTTCAAATCGCTACGATAAAAACTTAATTAGTTTTCACAAAATAAAAAAAAAACAAATTATGGAAATCGTAATCTTGCCGATTTTTTGGTAGTTTTTCTTCTCCTAAGGAAAAACTTTTAAGAAATTCGAAAAATGAGCTTATAAAGTACCAATTAGATGCGATTTTCTACAGAAAACATACCCTACTTGTGGTAATCGGACCAATATTTACTCTACCAAAAAAAATGTTTTCATATATATAAAAAAAAAATCCTTTGTAAAAATAAGATATTTTTCGTTCTGCTCAGAATCCAAAAAATTTAGCATATCGTTCAACAGTTATATGGAGGCCCTGTCGGCTGTCGACACATGTAATATACCATGGTTAAATACCATATAAATTCAAGTATAAAAAAGCCGATATTAGGTACTTATTCAAATAAAAAAAAAAAATTTAAATAAATTGTCTAAAGGAAGTAACGAGTTATTTAATTGTATTATGTCTGTTTTATCCAAATTCATTATTATTTTTTTTTTTAAGGGAAATAAATTAATTTAAATATCATAAAATTATTATGATACCTCAGTACTATATACTTTTGTGGTAATTGGTCATTTTTTACAGTAAACATTATTTTATCACTCGGCCCATTTACTTTACGTAAGTACGTATCGTATTATTTTTATTAGAAATCTTTTACATGAATATAAGGTACCTAATATTATACAATTATAGATTAGGTGTTTAATTTGTTGGAATTTAAATTGCTAAATATGAAATAATACATAATATTGTCTAATTAGACAATGTTATGCAATATAATAAAATGGCGACGGGACGTCAATATTGACAATAACAATAACAAAATAATTGGCGACAACAAGACGCATAAACGAACTAGTCTAAACGAACGCATAATATTCACTAATCCAGTGGTTCTCAATGTTTTTCGGAACCGAAAAACTATCGTGGTCTACGTCTTTGAAACGGATTTACAACGTACGAACAATACCCGTCGTTCGAACAAACAAACGAATGGGAATCGCACAAAAGTTTTCATTATGTTTAATTATCTTTAGTATCGGTTTAGGTTTTTAAATTTTTCTATACGATTAAAAAAAAAAAAAAAACATTTTATTTCGGCCGTAACTATGTTTGAGAAGCGCTTGCTCCGATCGTATTCACTTTATCAGTATTACAAAGGTTACGTTATCGCATTTATGGTTTCAGTAGAGGAGTGACAATCGTTCTGCGATGTCGTGATATCGTCGTCTACAATCTGTAATCGATGGTTAAAACAGTGATTACTAAATTATTAATTTTAATTACTAAATTCCACTCGGACTTGTTGCACAAGCGGTCTGCCGGTCCGGTGCTCGGATGTCAGATGCACGTGACTTTTTTGATGGACATCTATTGTGTTGAAGGTAAGTTTCGAAGTTTTATCGTTATCACTAACTACACGTGTTTGCACGTTATGTATCATGATAATGTCATTTCAATTGCATTCAAATATCTACGGCGTCGTGTGAGGTCGCGTAAAAACGAATAGGTTTTTTTGTTCTTTTTCTTGCTATTATTTTTCGTCGTAAAACCATGATTTAAGACCGTAAGCGACGATGATTTATTAGTCGTTTAAGTATTTTATGAGTTTATCGTCGGTTAAGGCGTAACTAACGAAGTTGATATTTCATTTGAATTTGTATCGAAATCCAAATTTTACCCCGCGTTTGTTATTTTGTATTTATCGATTGTATAATTTGACGATAGTTTACGACACCGTCTGTAAAGAAAAAAAAACAAAGTTACCTCCACGATTAGCCGTATAGAATATTTACATAATATATCTGATAAGAGAATTGATAATTATGAATTACGACGACCGCTTATATGTATTTGGACTTCTAAATTTTAGATTCTGAGCGAATTGATGAATAAATCGGTGTGTTTTACTGCATGAAGACACTTTTAGGAGAAGTAATAATGGTTCGATTGCCACAAACGGGGTAGGTGTTTCGGTAAATAATTGTATCTAGTTGGTTAGGTTAGGTTTTGTTTAGATTAATGTTCGAGAACTTCCCAATAGTTTTCTCGAGCGGTAGGAAAAGCGACATAAAATCGCGGCAACTATATTTTTAATTAAACTGATTTTAATTAATTTATGCTAACTGAAAAAATATATGTCGTAGAAATTTGAATTTTATTTTTTATCTTAAGTATCTAGTATTTTATATGATAAAATTTCGTACACTAAACTATTATTTTAAGTCTAATTATGGAGCTTTAACAATTTTCGTAATTTTTTAATGTTTTTCTAAATAATGATTAATTTAATTTGCAATTTTATAGAATCTTTAATCTAACTAGCAATAAAATATTTTGTAAATCGTCATTTACATTTTTTTTTAATTCAAGATTTAAAATAATTTAAGATTTTGAGTAATATTAAAGAAATGAGAAACGTTTACTGCTTTTTAATATGTTTAATATTATTATTATTATTAGTTTTAAATTTGAATTACAATACAGCATTATATTCTTCCACCACCAGTACCAGGCCAATTTTTTTTGATATTAGATATATTTAATGTAAAAATATATATATATTAATATTTTATAAAATAATATATGTATAAAAATTATATTATATTATATTTGTATATAATTTTTTTATATTTTCACTTGTGTATTATTAAATAATATTTAGTAGTTTTTTATTTGTTAACAAATCAACAATATAGTAACTTAAATGGACGTAAAAAATAATGTTGTTTATTTATTAGTATCTTATAAAAAAACTATTTTTGTGTATAATTACTATAATCCAATTTACAATACTATTTTCAAATAAAAATGTTTACTATTAAAATAATAATTGTTTAGTCAATATAATTATTATAACATTTAAGTATAGTTATGATTCATAAGCTATTAAAAACTTAAAATAATATTGATAAGCGTTTTATTTTATTGCAGTGCACCTGGATTGCTGTTATTACATGGTATTTTGAATACTTGATGATGGATATATCTAAAGCGTAAGTCCATGGATTTTTTTATGCCAGTTAATATAATTAATTCATACATTCCATTTTGTTTATCCATAAAAGTATACGGAATGCATGTTATATTTTTAAAAAAAATATGGAAATTATTGAAACAAGTAATAGAAATTCAATTTAATTATCATTTGTACAAAATTTAATTCACCAGATGAGTTGTCTATCTAATTATTTATTCATAATATTAGTATTGTATTATCCATATTGGTAAATTTATAGGAATATAATATTTTATAATTGCTACTTCTTTAAAAGTTAAAGATTATATTATTTAATAAAATATTACGAAAATTACACACTATTTAATTCTTATTGATTTTATCAAATAATATTTAATTATAATAATTTATTGTTATTAAATTTGTACACTTATGAATAATAATTCAATTTGTTATTAGTTTCAAATTATCAGAACTCATTAAAATATCTGATGATGAATATTCCGATAGTTCTTGTAGTGACACTGACATTGATATACTAGATAATTTTGATGAAGAACAGAATTTTATTAGTACAAAATTAACCGAGTAAGTATCCTACTATAAAGATTATAATTTATTCATATAAATTTGAAAATAAAATTAATGTCTTTATTCATTACAGTAATATTAAATCTGAAGTAGTTGAAAATAATTATCCAAATAATATTATTAAAACTGAATATATTGATAGTGATTCAGATTCAGTTTTTCAGTATGATAATGAATTATCTGAAATTATGTAAGTATCTCAGACATAATTAAAATGATTAATGTTATAAATGTTTAGATTATTTAATACCTATATTATGTTGGTGTGTATTTTAAATTATTATTATTTAACAATTTAGCAGTACATGATTATGCATGTCCAATTGTGAGGTGTTTTTCAGGTATACAGAGAATAATATACAGAGAATTCTGTATATTACTATTAACTATAGTCTTTCAGTTTGTTAAAATTTATTATTTACTATTTAATCTAGTTTGTGTAATTTGTTTTTATGATATTTAAACATTGAATATTATGTATCAATATGATATCTTTATGATGTAGAATCATCATATAATAATGTTTCTTCTTAATGTAGCGGTTAGTCACTTTTTTTATATTAATTTATATTTATGTCCACTTGTTCATTGTCTTTTAAGTTCCAGTATTTGATAAATCATACTAAATAAACCCATATGGGGTGGATTAGAGACTGTTTTTTGTTAAGTATACTTATTGCCTATGAGTTATTACAATCTTATGGTAATCCTATTAAAGTCTGGTTTATTTTAATATATTTTGAATTAGACAATAAAACATACTCAAATTTATTATTTCTTTGTTTAAAAATGATACATTTTTCATAACAAATTGTACATGAATAATATGAATAATATATTCATTTTGTATTCTTCATAATTAATTTAACTTAAAATAAATTGTTACAGACCCTTTAACTTAAATGCAATTGAAGCCAATGAAAATATTGGAACAGGTTTTTATCCAAAAAACAAATTTAAAATCTCTAGACAAAGGTAAATATATATTATTATTCCTAATTAATTACATAATAAAATTAATTTAAAATAAATTGTTACAGAACCATTGACTTAAATGCAATTAAAGCCAATGAAAATATTGGAACAGGTGTCTATCCAAATAACAAATATAAAATCTCTAGACGAAGGTACTATTTATAATAATAATTTAATCAAATATTTCATTTGGAATAGTGTTATACAAACACACTAGACAATTTTTTTTTTATGATTGGGGTTTCAAATAAACATTTAATTACAATTTATACATTAAAAAATTTAAACAAACTAAATTTTGTCTTTTAATTAATAGCACATCAAATTAATACTAGTTATATCAGAAATTTAAAAAAATTATTAGTGTTTAAATTAGTTTATGAAGAAAAATCTAATACCTACAAAATAGTACTATATTATAATATCTAGAAATATAATTACATATTAAACATAAAATTATATATTTGTTTTCTTGTGTACAATACATGTTTATTAAGTTATAATGAGAGCTTCCAAATAGTTATTTGTGATTTTGTTACTATTAAATTAAAAAAGTGTGAAAGTGTTGTACTCTACCTGTACGACTATAAACAAATCTATGTATAAAAATTGTACTAAGAAAAAATAACTAACATAAACGGTTTTATTATTTAACACTCACTTTAGTTAATTTTTAAGTAAAATTTAAGTGATTATTTAAACCAAATAAAATAATATTTATTAAATCTTTTATATACTAAATATTGAATATAAACATCTATATTTAAATGTTTTCAGTTTTTATCATTTATTTATTTATACATTTATATATAATCTAAAAATAAAGTATGCATTTGTTATAGAATCAATAAATTAAAGGATAATAATAGTATGGAAAAAGCCTTCAAAATTACTACTAAGACTAATGTTATGCAAAATAAATCAAGATTAAAAAAAAAAAAAAAATCCAATAATTCGAAGTGAGTGATTAATAATATTATTAAATAATACTTCTAACTTTATTGTTTATTTAATTATTAAAGATAATTATATCTTAATATTTTGCTAAAATAAAGTTTTTGTATATCTATGAGGAATATAGCATAATAACCTAACACAATTAAAAAATTATTATATTTAGGTTGAACTCAATAGAACATTTTAAAATACGAATATTTTAGAGCTAATAACATCATCCAAAATATTATTTTCTTTAAATTTAATAATTGGTATTCTTACCAGAAATTTAGAGATGTGTGATTTTGATACATTTCGTATTCTGAGTTCTAGTAAAATTTGTAGACATCCACAATTTACTATTTAAATTTGTGCTACAGTCGATCAGTATTCGATATTTGTAAATATCTATTTTATCCAGTTAAAGAGTAGTTAGATGGCTTCCTAATACACTAACTAAATTTTTGACAGGGTCCTTAGATCGATATATAGATTCTTATTTAGATTAAACAGATCCTAGAAACTTTTGACCTGTGTTCATACTTTAATGCAATAAACAAAATTAACAATGCAAATAAAAATTTATAAATATGATAAATAATATTATAATATGACAAATACTCTATCACCTGAGTAACGACTGTTGTTTGAGGGTAGTTTATTGAAATTACAATTGGAAGTAGAGTACGAATTAAATTGATTAAAATAAAATAAATTAAATTAAATAAATTATATTAAATTTAATTAAAATAAATAAACTAAAAAAATGTGGTTAATCATATATATGATATCTAACTGATAAAATATTAATATATATATATATATATATATATATATCCATATTACTTTACCTATGTTTTATATCTAAATGTTATTACAGAATTTATTTATTTTGTGTTTTATTTTAAAGTTTTTTATTTGTCATTATTGTAATATTGTCTTTTATGGCAAAGTATTTCAAATAGTACCAAATCTTTATGAAATATTTATTCATATGTTTGAACTCCATTAATGATAGTATGATAATTATTAATCATAAAAGGTTCCTATATAAATCTAAAATATTCAATAATTAATTGTTTGTAATATATTTTGTAAAATAATATAGAAATATATATTAATATGTACATATATTGCAGAATTATTGATTTCGATATAAAAGATTTTAAGGTTGATATAACAAATATTCCACCAGTATATTCAACTTTAGTTAATGCAGAAGACTCTAACACTAGTAGGTGAGTAAATTATTGCAATAATATATTATTGTAGAAGTAATATATATAATTATTTTATAATATTGAAATTATGTATGTAAAATAATATTCTTTTTTGTATGGATATGATTTATTTTATTGTACAATGGTATCAAAGTATTTATTAACACTTGTTTTTTACCAATTCATTATAATATTTTTTATTAAAATAATTCTGTAATAAAAATTACTAACAAATGTATAAATTTAATATCACTACTAATTAATTAGAATGGCCTAAAAGATAATATTCAATATAATTTGCAATTTTATGTTTTATGATTTGAAAATTAAATAAATGTATAACCATATATGACTTCACCATGTTTTAAAATAATTCGTAAATCATCGACAATTTTTTTTAATAATCATTTAAAATTGAAATTTTGAGTGATATTTTTGTCTAGATTTTTGTATGTTATATAGCAGTGTTTTTGATTTTAAATACACTGAGCAGAAAATTGTATTTATGACATACTCCTGAATGTGATTTTAAAAATGAAAAGACCAATTTTTTTACATATATTCAAATTGTATGATTTTACGTTGATGTTTGATTTTAGTGTTTTTAAAAGTCTGAAGATGCTTTCCGGTATAAATAATGGTCCGATTACCATAAATTGAAATAACAAAAACTAATAGTCCACCAATATGCTTTCAGTAGAGAATTCTGTTTAGTTAGTATTTTAATTAAGTTAATTTTTAAATTAATTAACCTAACCTAACCTAACGAAACCTGGTTCTATCTGGTAAAACCTCTAATACAGCAGAAAACGGCAAAATTTGTAGGATCTACAATTTTGACGAACTTGAATATTATTATTTTTTAACTAATTTTTCTGTTGAATGAAAATAAATATTATCACTATCAGTATATTGTATTTTTGACCAATTTTCGCTCAATTTTTTTTATTTTTATTAATACAATATCATTGCATTCAAACTTAAAAATAATATACCACCATACAATTCTTTAAGGTCCTTGGATAAAAGATGAACGCGATTAAATTTTAACACATTTTACTTTAATATCTTAAGATTTTTCCATTTTATACTTTCAGCAAAATAATAACCATTATAATTTTTAAACCGCTTTACATAATTTAAGCAATTTAAAATTCATATTTTATGCTATATCTATTACAATTTAATAACTAATTCATATTAATATATTAGTTACATTCTAATTACTAGGTTCCAGATAATAATGCTCTGATAACAATAAAATATTATTTATATGTATACAATTCTCTACAAAAAATATGGTACACATCATAAAAAACCTGTAAAAAATTTTGTATAAAAAAAAAAATCATTCACTATAAATATTTTTAAATTACTTGACAATGAATTCATTATGCCTGTACAGCATACCGTATTAATTACTGAGATACTATTTTCATTATCCAATATATAAATAGAACAATATGTAACAATAAATATGAGTATCATGTTTGGTTTCTTTAAATGTTTCCAATAAAACACTACATCTATACTCCTACACTATTATATAATTTTACGTATATATATAATATTAATAATAATTTACTTTTGTCATCTCAATTATATGTAATTATCCTGTATATTACCCTAAGAATTTGATATTATGAAATATATTTGAACCGATCATTATATAAAATGCCTAAATTTTCTGTAAATATATACAGGATCTTTAAGATCTATTTACTTATTAGTAATGTAATTATATTAGTTATGAGACAATAGACCCAGGACATCAGTAAATATATTTCAATGAAAATAACTAAATTAACTCAATACATTAAAAATTTAATTGTTATGAATTTCCAAGAATATGGTATCTCCAACAAAAATAAATTGGTTTAGTTTAAGTTAGTTAGATAACGTAGAAAACAAAATAAATTTATACAGTTTCCAAAATATCATTAGTAAATATAAGAAAAATTAGAATTGTGGTTTCTTATCTAATTATATAAATACATATTTTTCTTTTTAATAGTATGTTTATGGTTAATGTAATAAAAAATATATTTTTGTTTTAGTTCAAATGATCCAATTTATGAATGTTGTTATTGTGGAAAGACTTGTAAATACAAGTCCAATTTGATATACCACATACGGAGTCATTACACTCAACGTCCTTTTAAATGTAAGATTTGTAAGAGGTCTTTTGTAAATTCAACAGATTTGAAAGTACATCATAGAATTCATACTGGTGAGAAACCTTATAAATGTACAATATGCAATAAATATTTTGCTCGCACCCAATTTTTATCGAGACACATAAGAGTGCACACTGGTGAGAAACCATACCATTGCGATATGTGCGTTAAAAAATTTCGTGTTTCATATCAATTGACGGTCCATAAACGAACACACACTGGCCATAGACCATACAAGTGCGGGGAATGTGAAAAATCATTTACTAGTTCTTCCATTCTGAAGAACCACTCAAGGTCACATACTGGGGAGAAACCATACAAATGCAATAAATGTGAAAAGACATATACTCGTCAAGAAAATGTAAGAAAACACAAGAATAAGTTTCATCCAGAATGATAATATATAATAAACATACTTATATTAGCAATATTATTATAACCTAATTGACATGAATATTCATTTTTTACTGTGATTATTGTAATTTTTTTTTATTGTCGGGTTTATTATTCCCTGCTTTGAAAAAAAAATTTAGTTTGTATTAATTTAAATTTATAATTACAAAATGTATTCAACACTTTTTACACTTCATCAAATACTAATAATTATAAAATATTAATATTTTTTTACTGACGTATGATCAAAAGTAATAAATCCTTAATATTTATTTTTACTAGTTATTTCCATTATTTTTTTAGAAACTATTACGTAAATCAATATATATGTGATTAATTATTTTCGATAGAGGAAAATTTAGTACGAAATATAAATTTATTTATTTTTATGTAATTATGCCTTAACAGTCATTAATTTAAATAAAGATAAAATTTGCTTGATTAAAACTAATATAACACTAGTAAACAAAAGTATTTTAAAACTAAATTTAACATTAGATTGAACATGACCAAGTATATTGAGTATTTAGGAATATTTGATATTCATTACTTTTATGTAATTTAAAGTACTCGATAAAATCATTCCAATTAATAAATGGATGACTAACAAATGACTTTGGATGTGAATTCAAAACTTTACTAGTTCTTTCCCTTTTGTAGAATAATACATAATACTTGTAAAACACTTCTTTTCTTAAATCCTAATAGGCCAACCAATTCTAACATTGAAACCAAGATAAGTTATATTTACTACCTTTTTTACCAAATACTTTTATTGCAAAGTATAATTACTATTTAGTGTCTTGACATTAAAAATCCTCTAGTTTTTTTAAACAAATTATTCTGGATGTATTTTCCAATGTCATTTTAGATTTTGGGGAAAGCAAAGAATGTATTGGTTTTACAAAGATGTATTAAAACATTTTTGGAGTAGAAAAACCAATTACCACAAATAGAGTAAAGTACCCTTTCCGTACCATCTAATTGGTACTTTATTGTACATAAGCTATGCATACATAAATATACCAAATATATACGTAGATATAACAATATCAACGTAACTTCGGTGAACCAATATTCAATGAATTTTACATGTAAATTTAACGTAGATAAAATGTGTAATTTATATGTACATAAATATACCAAATTTATACATAGATATTTATAACAATATAAAACTTATTGATTCTAATGTATAACTTACATATTTTATCTACGTTAAATTTACTTATAAAATTTGTTGAATATCTGTTCATCGAAGTTACGTTAATATTGTTTTAAAGATCCACGTATATATTTGGTATATTTAAGTACCAAAAACATAAAATTTAAGGCTTTGGTCATTAGACAAATGTTATAAATAATTCAAATTGCATAAAATGGTCTAGAAATTTCTTTCAGTTCATTTTATATATTTATACCTAAATATAACAATATTGGGCATCATTATGGATATATCTATTGTAATTTATAAATTTATAATTATTATTTATTATAATAATTTATGTTTCAAAATTTAGAACAATATAAAGATGCTAAAATTCAATTTTCAGCATTTCGATGACTTTTCAGATATCGAAAATACTGAATATTTAGTTAATTAATTAAATAAAATCTGATTCTAAGAAAATGAATAATTCAAGTAATTAGTATAAGTTAAATAATAATTTAAAATATTTTTAAAAAGTATTTCACAATTTATTACCAAAATCATTTTTAATTTTTGTATAAATTATGTATAATTGCTATATACAGTGTACACAATTACAAAACACAATTGCGTGTGCCTACGGGCTTTCCTGAACGAAATTTATATAAAATATGGAAAACAATAGTGAATATAAATATAATAAATATAATATTAGTATTATAGTATTATAATATAATAGTATTATTAATATACTTCTTAAAATAGATAATGTATCACTTTCTGGAAATTAAGATTTTTGTTAGTTGTTTGCAATTAACTTTTTGTTAGAACTTTTATGAAAATACACTTGATAGTTTTTCTTTTTATCATATGTAAACAACATCGTTCGTGTCTGATTTAACTTCTCTCATTAAATCCAAGACATATTTTTGTTGATTAATAAATTCAGTTTTTTCCTCAATCAGTTTGTTCTTATCATTAAGCTGATTTCTATAAATAAACAAAACTAACATTTTATAAATAATATAATATTATTTAGGTACATTTAATTTTATTCTTAAATTACATAAAAGTCAACAGTATAAGAAATTATTGAATTAATAATAATATGTTATAGGTAAATATAATAATTGTACGTACTTCATTTCCGACATTTCCTTATAGTGTAATTCTTCGGTTTTCGCGAACTTATTTTTCAAGTCCACTATGATCGTAGAAAGCTTTTCGATTTGATTTTCATGATTTACAAATTCATCAATTTGTCCTTGGTTTAACTTTGCCATCAAATTCTGTTTATCTTGGTTCAAACTATCAATTATGAACTGTGTTTCTTCAATTTTTTCTTCCTGGCTATCTAATGTGTTCTGAATATTGTCTAATTGAATTTCTAGCTTGATTTTTTGGTCATTCCATTGACGACGCCTTCAGAAAACCAATAAAACAATTTATTTTAATATGGATTCCAAGTAAATTATATAATATTTATACTCTTCTTGTATTTCTTTTAACTTTTCAGAGAGCACAAAGGCCACGTTTCGTTCATATTCTTCGACCGGAGAGTCACGTTTATCATTTATTATGTTCGCCAATACGTTCTCCAATTTTTCCAACCTATTAATTTGAAAAATCTAGTTGTTAAAAAACTATTAGATATTTGAGCCCCGCAATTCTTTTTGACCACCGGCTGATATTAGTATTATTCACAATATATATTTTATCAATTTCAATCGCCAGCTTAAGAGATGATCAAAACGTTTAAAATACGAACATATTATTATTTATGACTTAATTGGATATGTCAAGTTACAATAATTATACCATTGCTGAAGATCGCATTTATCGGATGTTAAAAAACTGTGTTCCAAAGCTTCGTTGGTTTTTTCCACTTTTCCCACGAGTTCGTCTCGCGTCTGCCGTTCGAATTCGAGTTTTTCATACTGGTCCAATGTGGTCAAATTTGACAACGACATTTTATGATTTTTCTCGGCCGACAGTTTTGCAGCGGTTTCGGTCAATTTGTCGTCAACCATTTTCAATTCGGCTTTAGAAGTTTTGAATTTGCTGTTGACCTTCGATGAATTAAATACGTTCTTCGCGAACGCATTCACTCTGTTGTTGTTGACTTTACCACTCTAAAGTAGGTGTTTATCATTTTGGAAAAGAAAAAGTAAATGGATTTATTATCTCATTACATTAACATAATAATTGAACTTACAAATACATATATTATATATGTTTACTAGGTCCTCCAGCTCACAGCCCACGTAAAACGCATGGTTTTTAACAGTGGTATAACCAGAAAATTTTTTTAGGATGTGTCACAATTTAATATTAACACTTATTATATTATATACTAAACACCAGCGGTAGATCCAGGCCAAAATAACGGGGGAGGGGAGGTCAAATTATAAATTATGGAAACTATATGGATAATGCAGAATGTCCGTATGATACATATAACAAATTTAATTGTTATTTTTTCGGATAGGAAAAACTCCCACTTGGATATTGAATATGGTCCTGAGCAAAACTCAATATAATACAAAATAATAAACTGATAATCTGTTCCAAAATTTTACTACGCGTGAAAACTACCTGTGTGAATACTGAAAAAAATTTTCAAGTCTACAATCAAAACTCAATTTATTATCACGAAATAAAAAACATTTAAAATAACGGAAACCGTAATTTTGCTGATTTTCCGCTATATTTTGGTAATTTTTCTTCTCCCAAGGAAAAACTTTTGAGAAATTCGAAAAATTAGGTAAATATAATTTTCTATCGAAAGCATAATATCCTATTCGTGATAATCGGACCATTATTTCTATCCAAAATCGTGCATTCAGATATAAAAAATGAAAAAAAGAACAATACATTCCTCGTTTCCCTCGGAATCTAAAAGCGAGAAGGTCGATTCCGGACGTTCATTTTTCGTCCCTTCGACCCTCGGAGCAATTAGTGCGGTTTATTAAAATTAAGATTTGAGTGCAATGATATTGCATTAGAAAATACAATTCTGAGTGAAACTCAATGAGATATACAATATACTATACTGATAATCCATTTCAAAATTTTACCACGTGTGTAGACTATCTATGAAAATTCTTAAACAAATTTATAATGTCATACTTTCAAAATTGTATTAGTTATCACAAAATATTTAAAATTAAATTCACTGGAACCGCAAATTTGCCGATTTTCTATCATTTTTTGGTACTTTTTCTTATTCTAAAGGGACACTTTTGAAATATTCGAAAAATTAAGTACTAATAAGTACTTAAACCACTATAAGCTACCAAAAGCTTACATTACTTGTGATAATCGGACCATTGTTTCTACCCGATAAATGTTTTCAGACATAAAAAAAAAAACAACATTCCTTACTCGGTTCAAAATATAAAAGTAACTCGTTATTATTTGTAGCTTAATTTAAATTATAAATTCGTTAATGTTTATTCTTGGACTTTTGTACTGTTGCACAAAAAGAGTTAAAAGTGGTCGATGATAATTCTTAATTGGCCTGCTACGAATTTGACACCATGCAAAAAAAACTGATATTGCGCCACTATATATAGTACTGTCGTACTGACGCCTTACCGCGTTAACTATTATTTATCTATATAAATACTACATAATTATTACTAACAGATTGTTTGCCAATTGTAGTTTTGGCCTTCGAATTATTATTGATTTTCGAACGTTGCTCATTACTTTCTGGTAACTTATTAAATTTCATCTCCTCGTCACCGGTTTCTGCGAGTGTTTGTCGTGCGAATTCCGAGCACGAGGTCGCGTCACCCGTACACTGAAATAAGTACATAATAGTAATAAATAATAATAAAACATTCAGTATCATTAATCATTTTGTTGTTTCATTACTCCTGTTTCAGACTTTCCCCGATAAGAACTGAACATTTTCGTTTCCATTAACAGCCTGTCCCAACATTGTATGGTGGCTGTAACTGTTGTCGCAAAAAAAAAAATTAACCTTATTGGGATACTGAGGTGCAGGGGCGACATTTCAGTATTTTAATGGGGGAGCGAAAATTGAAGCAGCCCAAGTTTTACGCAGATCGGGCCAATTTTGTTTGATATTAAAATTATGTTAATAACTGACAACTTCATTTGCGATGCATTTTTTAGGAATGTACAATGGTTTTTAATTATACTTAATTTTATTAAACATACCTATATCATTCATTGTTCAACAAATCATAATGCCACAAAATTAGAAACGATAAAATGGTACAAATATACAAATTTACATTTAGTCCGTCGACAATGTTATTGTACATTATGAAGGTGGCTTATGGCGTTTGAATATTATGTTTCGGCGCGATAATATACGTAAAACAAATAGGGAAGCCGTGGCCCCCCCTGCTCCCCCTTAATGGCGCCCCTGCTGAGGTGTATCTACTACCAGTGGATATGCGAATTATGATAAGTAATAAGGTACAATTTTTATAATATGTATGGATACACCAACTTATCTACATCTTCAGGTTTATCAAAAATTGAAAAATGTATTCAATATCTACTTCGAAATAGTTACGTAATACCTAGAATCTACGACATTTTTAAATAGTTAAAAGTATAAATTATTTTTTGTTATAAAAAATTATGTGCCAGGTAGTTAGGTACCTAACTGAAAAATAATAAAAGATTTTTTTAATACGGTGAGCTCGGTATTTACATACTCAAAAAAATGGTGAATAATTTCGTTTCATTTACATAAAACAAGATAAATTGCATCTCGGTTGTAATTCAGTTATAACAGTTTAATTGCCTATTATTAAATAGGTATTTATCTATTTAAAAGTTTTTCTTCTAGTTTTGGATGATTGATCTATATTTTATTATACCTACAATATTATAATATTATTATGGCATTAAAAAACACTGTCTTTAAACAGCAATACCAATTATATACGTCGTATATAACTTTTTTTAAATTTATGAAATTGAATCTTAAAAACCTTCAAATATAAAAGTATTTTTATACTTTTCACCTATGCATTATCTCATTTTATAATAATTATTTAATTTTCATTATAAGTTATAGGTAACGTGTAATGTGTTTGATGATTTAATGATGAGTCCAGGCTTAGGGACTTATAGCTCTAAAAACACCTAAATATACACTAAAAGATATCCAATTATGCACTAAAAATTACTAAGAGTACCAAGACCAACAATGCCAACAATAAATTACTATTTTTAATTCAATTGGAAAAGTTATATTTCTTTTAGAATAGTATTGTCAATTTACGTAGGATATATAAAATAATATAATGGAACGTACTGTAGTAGTAAATCGAAAAGGATAAAATAAGAGTCTTTCACGATCTAATTACTCAAATATGATTGTAGTGTAAAAATTATGTACTTATCTATTTACGAGCGGGTATGGTTTGTCGAAGCCTGTTGGAATAATCAATTCTAGATATATATGCATACGGTTTGTATATGAAGTATATAAAATAAAATAAAGATCATTTTTTTAATTACGTTAGTATAAATTGTATGATAAAAAATATTATAGTATGTATGTAGAAAAGGTATTGAATATGTTTTTTAATGCATAAAACTTAGTGTGAATTTGAATTGTTAAAATATTTTATTGAAAGTCATTTGGACATGTGACAGCGTCTATTTAAATATTAAAAGTGACTGAGCCATAAAGTAATCGTGTAAAAATTACTAAAATGATCGATCGCTGGACTATGCAAATTTACTCTTTTTATAAGGCCGGATGTTTACATTTGTATGTAATAATAGTTAATATGTGACATTCCACGTTCATACATTATAATAAGTTGTTATTTTTCCAGCCATTCTGGATATTGCAGTACGTACATTATATAATACAATAAATCATATAAATGACAGATCGTGTGCTGTTATTGGAATGGAGAAATAAAGATATATTAAAAAACGAGCAATGAAATTATTATTTTTAAACGATTATTCGATAATATTTTCGAACGCTCCCTACTCAAATATTCACCCCGACAAGGGGAGCAGAGAACATTTGGGAACAACACACGATGGCGGTAAATCATTTATTTATTTTTACTCATAATAGTTAAATAAAAGTACTAAAAAGCTAAATAATGCTCAAGTAATATGCTCAAATAACCAACAATTTAAAAATATATAAAATACGATTTTGCACATAGTTTCCCAATGCCACGAATGGGATTTTAGTTTGATTCTGCTAGTTTTGTAACTATCCAAAAATATTATGCAAATGCTAGAAGTCCCTAAGCCTAATGATCATTATTACACAACCACATGACATGCAATCAAACTATTGGACGATTATTGTTTTATATTTTATTATTATTGCTCGTAAATATCGATAAGAAAAACAATTTTGGACTTTCACGGTACGTAATCATTAAGGTATAATATAAGTACGTAAATTCAACGCGATTCAACGAACTCGAAAAAAATTACATCCACAACTGACTGCTTACTATCAATGAAAAAACTAACCTTCGTTTTCCGTGTCTCTTACGCATTTGTCGGTGATGTATACGTCCCCGTTTTCCATCGCGACGGCCTGTTTACGTCGCGTCGCGATTGTTTTATTTCCATTTCCTTTAAGATTAATTTTCGAATTTTGATATTTTTCTCGTAGTCCGGCCTACGAAATACACAATCGTTTTATTATAATATTTATTAATAATATTCATAAAAGACGCTAAAAAATAACTATGTTAATATATAATAATAATATAAGACGTATTATAACGTCGACTATACTTTTGCCATTTTTCAACTCCTGTTTCTATATTCGGAACAGTCCACATTGACGGCTAAACGTTTTCGAAACGTTTACTAAATTATTTATATTGTTTGGTAGGTATCTTAGCAGCGATCGATATTTTATTTTGAATATATTATAGTGGATGGATCAGTGTCATGTTAATCTATATGATTTATAAAAAAAAATTAAAATAATTTTCAGAAACATGTCGTTAAAATCTATATCTAAAAAAGTTATTATTATATTGGGCTTACTTATTAGTAGAGTACGGATTTTGAAGGCATTTGCTTTTTTTTCTATTACTCTAAAATGAAGCTATGTCAGCTACAAATTTGATTTATACTACTTACAATAAAATGCACGACATTTTATTTTGCTTTTTTTGCGTTTTTTTTACGTATTTAAAATGTTAATATTTATTTTTATATTATATATTGTGTTCCAAGGTCATGGCTGGCTCAATCGATTTTATCTCGTTATGTTTGATTTATGGATATATTTATCGATGTAATTTAGGTAATGTGATTCACGAGCTTGTGAATACATTTTTTATAATAACTTTTTTTTTTAAAAATAACTTAATGAACTAATAAATAATTTTTTTTTTAAACTTCTCTTTTAATGCTTTTTTAAAGCTTTTTTGGAAGATTTATGCAGCTTTATCGCTTTTTTCAGTGCTTTTCTATAATTTTTTATTGTTTTAAAATCCGTACTCTACTTATTAGTTTATCAATGTAACGATATATATAATATGTCCTACGTGAACGCGAATTTACAGCTGATACGAGCGAATTCGCGTTAGCCTTACACGCCGCCCGCAATCATGTCACACGTGTGCGCGGCGAAAGCGAATTTGCGATTGATGCCAACGACTTTGTATAAGGTGATATTTTTTGTTTTTTGAAGCGCAGTGCGTTTAGTTATCTGCAGTTGTAGAACGTATACTTTTAAACTATCTAATTTTTTTTCAACTAAAAAAATGTCATTAAATCCACAATTATTATTATTGAAAAGTGCTTCAATAAAATATTTGCTCTATAAAAAGTATTAAAAAAAAAAAAAATAATAATAATAAAAGAAAAAAAATAATGTTCGTATACTAGTATATACGCCTGCGTCATATAATATCAACATATCGTTGTATGTACATTAAAATAAAATACAAATACTAATTGATTTTTGTAAAATAGGTTTATAACTACTATATTGTAGATTAAACTGATAGTCTTATTTACCTAATTTAATTTTGAATATTAAATTAAAAACAATTTTAATGTTTTACATTTTTTAATTTTATTTTTTATACAACTTTACAAAATTCATTTTATTACATATTATATTATATAAATATTTAAAATAATAAAATTGTAATTTAAATATAAACTATAACTCTAAAATGTTTAAGTATAACTATGATGACAATTTTTCAGGGGGGCAAAATTATAATTTGCTCCCCGACATATTTAACAGGGGATCGAATGTCCCCTCTGACCCCCACCAATCACCTGTGTCACTGGCCCGCACACTACGCGTTCAGGAGGGGCACACGGTATAATTTGGGACCGTAGTAATTTAATTCTATAGTTTAATTCCACTGAAAAAAATTGAATATTTGCTTTTATCTAATTTTTTATCATAATATGTTAACAAAATTTTAAAATTAAAACAAGTTATTTACCTATATCTGATTAGTGCTTTTAAACTAATATACCTAAACAATATTTTAGGAGACTACATTTTTGTTTGACGCCACCGAAACCAAACCTACACTGTGAAATACGTTTTTAATCGCGCGGCGACAAACAAAACATTTTCTTCTTGGGAAGTTCTAAACATCCGAACGAAAAAAAACTATTTTTACTTCGAAGCGAAAGCTCTCGTTCTGCCAAAAATGTAACTGTTGATACAACACGATAAAGATTTTTGTCTAATATGACATTTTAGATTGCATTTCTCATCTTTTTATTTTCCATCAATTGTATCATTCTATCTATTGATAAAAGACGGATTTACACGATGATAATTTTATAATTTTATGTAAATAGTTACTATCCAAGGTTTATAGATTGTTAAGGTTGTCTAATAATCGTATAAACACTGCAAGTCTCCCGCAGCGCCAATACCGTGCGTGACGTCATCGATCGTATACATTTTGTAGCGTCAGACTATACATAATACATACGATCCTGAGCGAAACTTAATCAGTTACGATATATTATACTGATAATCCGTTCAAAAATTTTATCACTTAAGTAAACTACCCATGAGAGTACTTAAAACAATTTTCAAGTCTCTACGTTCAAAATTACATTAGTTATCATGAAAATCAATTTCGTGTCAAAATTATACGATTTTCGTAAATTTTGCCGTTTTTCCGTCATTTTTTGGTAGTTTTTCCTCCTACAAGAAAACAAATTTACGAAATTCGAAAAATAAGCTAAATAAAGTACCAAGTAGATGCAATTTGAAACCGAAAGGATACTATATTTGTGGTAATTGGACCATTATTTCTACTCGAAAACCATCATTGTAAAACCGCTTTGTTTCGCTCAGAATCTAAAACAAGAAATATGTAGGTACATATTTGATATTACAGTTCATTAAAGATATTAATCAATGATAACTAATAATTGTATGGATGTTAACCATTGGCGCATTTAGCAATTTTTAAAGAGGATGGGGTAGGTTTGGATTTTTTTTTTAGAAGCTTTCATTAAGCCAACCCCCCCCCCCCATCACCGTTTGTTAATATAAAAAAAAAATTGCAAAATTATGAACCACGTGTGTAAACTACCTATGAGAATACTCAAAAAAAAAAAAATTCAAATACCTACGTTCAAAATCATAAGAAATCTAAAATCAATTTTGTCAAAATTAAGATTTCCGTGAATTTTGACGTTTTTTCGTCATTTTTCGGTACCTAGTTTTCCTTTTCTCGAGGATATGCTTTATTAGGTACAAACTTCTAAATATAGGTATTAAACGATGCAATTAGTTTAGTCTAACACCAATTACGTATAGTAATAGGAAATAGTTACCTATCTATTTTATATATGAACCCGAATCAAAAGTAATTTTTCCGATAATAACCGGTAGGTAGATATGTATTGGTGACAATAATTGATATCGGATTATCCCCGTTTCGTTATTGCAAGTTAATTAGCCATGTTTATATCGCGATGTCGTAGAGAACTATTATTATTAACTATTATCAATATCGACATTGTTTATGAGTCATATTGTTCGAATGGTAAAACGTTTTGTTTACGTGACCGATTTTTAATTTTCTAGGCTAGATTTTATGAGCCATTCAATTTACTTGTAAATCCAAAGTTTCTTCTTCCTATTCGATTTTTGTCGGGTTTTTCGTAATTCAACTCGGAATTTTCATCGCAAACGCGTGAGTGTATTTTATTTACCGTTTTACAATGATTGTCAGTTTTTCATTCGGTGTCTAACACGTCATTTTAAACACGCGGTTGGTAGCTAATAATTACGTTTTAATGTTGTTTTAGTTCTTGATACACGAGACAAATGTGTGTTGAAGAAAATAACATATTGTTTTTTTTTTGACCACATACGAGATTTATGAGAAGATTATATATAAAAAAACCGATTATTGTTTGTCACGACTCCCCCCCCCCCTCACAGGTATGCAGGAAATAATGTTAAACAATTATAGTTTTGGGTATTTTTTTACGATAATGGAGAAAACACCGTTAACAGAGCACACGCTAGAAATAAAACAACACTGAAATTTTCAGCTACCTATAGGCTATAATGTATTTACTTATAAGGTACATTATTTAAATGCTCAAAATAAATTGGCCATAAGTTATTATAAATTATAATGCAATATATTTTCAAATCTGCTGAATAAAGTGATAAAAAACAATATATTAACATTGGATGTAAACAGTCCTGTTTTAATTGAATGACTTCGTTTTTAAACCGTTTCTCCTATATATTTTTTTTCTACAATAAAATTCTATCTTAAACCTTATGCTAACACCAATAAATTATCTTTTTAAACGATTATATTTCACGTAATATCATAAATGTTTTAAAAGTGTTAAAAGGTTATACATTCAATCTAATCGACTAGGTACAAGATATGTACAATTGATTATAAGTAGATACATTAGAACAAGTGTCCAATAGGTCTTAGATAGTATTTTATTAAATTAATATTATTTTTAAAATAGGTAAATAAAGTTTTAAAAATATGTGCCACAACTTAATCTGTAACATATTAATAATTAAATATTTATGGTTTTTATAATATTAGTTACCTAATCAATTTTACTGTCCATTACTTTCTATAGTCTATAACCATAGGCGCAATTTGAGTTTTAAACTTGAGGGGGCTAGAATTTTCTACTAAAAAAAGACCTATTGTGACTATGAATTATGATTGCATATTTTTATTTACAATAACTCATAAGTTATTAAGGAGCTATATTACAACACATTGTGCATATAATGCAATATATGTATATATATACAATTATCTTAAAAGAACAACAAAATATTGTCATGCATATTAAAGATTAAACCTTGATATTTTTAATAAATACACTTAATTTAAAAAAAAAATATTAAATTTTTAAATATTTTTAACAAATATACAATATATTTTTATAATTGTATGCGGTGATTTGATAAGGCAAATTTATTTAAAATTGCTTCTCTGTCAACATCCCTAGAAATATCTTTTTCCATGTAAATTAGGGAAGAATTTGAAAATCGGTCCTGAGACATGGATGTACGGAACCAATTTTTTATCCCCCTCATTACTGAAAAAGATCTTTCACATGTACTTGAAGAAATTGGTATAGTAAGAGATATAGATAAAAGTTTATGCAAATTAGGATATATTTTAATATCTACAATTAATTTTAAATCCTCTAAATCAAAGTTTGATTTTGTATTTAATAAACAGTTTTCATTACTAGCATTTCAGATCCTAGGGTATTTACATCCACATTTACAAGATTCTAGATAAAAAAACAATAAAATAAAATAAATAATTAGGTACAAACAAAATAATCATGAATATATTTACTTTGTAATGTTCTACAAAGTAAATACTCAGATCATATAACAATATATTAATTATGATGTTATGCTATAATATTATTACAATAATATTCTATATTCATGCACCATAAACAAATGAACAAAATTTTTTTTATAGCGTTGTCATACTGTCATCATTGGAATTATTTTTACTTTAATATAAAAACGAATAGAATTATGGTTGGCTAATTTCAATAATGAGGGGGCTAAGCCCCCTAGACCCCCCAATTTGTGCCTATGTCTATAACTATGATTTTAAGTAGTCAAGTAGGTTTATACATATAGTATATTTAATTTATAATTTTATAATGTATTTAGATTAGGTTGCCAAATGAGTTGCATAATCCTAAAAGATTTATTATTATTATTGATATTATTTTATTATATATTCTCATAATGATTTAATATTCTAACTTGTTTTTTTATTTTAGTGAATCCTGGGAAATTATTTGTTTTTACATTTGAATATTTGACAATGGATTATTTTAAAAAGTAAGACCATAAATATTGTTATTAATATAATTAATTAATTTATACCTACTTAATAGTTATTTGTGTTTAATTATCTTAACTACCTAGTTATAACAAATATTAAACTATAATATAATAAATAAGCAATGGAGCAATATTTATGGTACAATTAATTCCTTATTTAGTATAAAATATAAACCTATTTATTACATATTGGCCATTATTAAATTTTAAATAATTTTAAGGGGATTGGAAGCGGCAATTTTTTATTTGTCTAATACATGAAACATAGGGATTTAAATGTTTTCTACTTCAAACGTAAAAGTTACATCTAGTGATGATAAATAATCAGAAAACTGATTTGAATTCGTCATTGATTAAATATACTTTCACACTTTTTCGATATTTTCCTCCTAGGTCATCCTAATGTTTATTGAACAAATTCAAAATTGAAATGTTGAAATATTGAACTTTTGAAGATCTATTGCAATGAAATAGAATAAGTGAGAAAGTGCTTAAAGATTATTTTAGTTTCTTTATGGTTAGTGTAATATTTTTAAAAACTTGTAACACAAATGATAAATAAGATAATTTAGACAAGAAAATGAAGCATAAATTATAATTATAATATTCTTATAATTGCTTATAAAATTAGTAACTTCTACCGAGAAAGTATTTTTAAGATTTCTATTTTAATTCATTCAAATTTCAACAAATTATATTTTAATCTATTATAGAATCATTAATACAGAGGACTCAGATGATGATTATCCAAATAATTTGGTCATAATTGAAGATCATGAATCAAAGAAAATCAATGGAAATAAATCAATTAATATAGAAGAGCCAGAAAGTCAGTAAGTACCTTAAACATAACATATTATATTAAAAGTGATTTAAAAAAATAACATATTGTATTCTATTGTCTATCAGTTGTTTTTTTTTTTTTTTTGATTCGTATTATAAATATTATGTCAGTAATGACTACCTAAAATTTAGGTAAATCTACTTGTTTCATTATTATTATAGTTCTTTTTTATATTTTTAAGTAATATATATTATTTTTGAATAGTATAATATTATATAGAATATATAAATATATAAAGTATAGGTACTTTATTAGTTCATTATAGTAATTTATTTTGGTGATACAATTTGTATGAATATTAAATTATATGGATATATTAATTTAAATAAATAATATAAATTGTTAATAGTGTTCAATTATCAAATAGTAAAATTCAAGATAAGAGCGATTGTAATGGGTTTGTCAATGTTTCACCTATTAAAACTGAAGCACAGGATTCAGATAATAATAAATTTATTAATACTAAGTAAGTATATATGAGTTTTATTATCTGGAGATTTGCTATATTTATTTATTCAAAATAAAGTAACGAATGTTGTAGAATAATCAAACCTGATGACTATTATAATCATTGTCCACAAAATATAAAATTAGAAGAAACATTCAAAGTTAATAATTATAATTTATTTCAATATAAGTATAATTCTATTAAAATTATTAAAACCGAAAATGAGTAAGTACCTTGTAAATAATATAAATGTATAATTTATTTATGAATTTTTAGTAGATTTATTTGTCTTTTTTATATTGTTAGTTTGAGTAAAAGTTATGACTATAAATTACAGATTGCTATTTCATTTAAATTGTCATCCAACAGGAAATAACAATTATAACAATTATAACAATTATAACAATCATAATTTGGTTTTATTAACTAAAATTATGGCAGTGCATAATTTTCTGTATTTGTTTGTCATAAATGTATAATAAAATAAATATATTGGTGTTTAGGGCAAGTTTAAAAAGAAGAATATTGTTATTTACATATTAATTTTGTAAAATATTTACTGAAAAAAGTAACTTACTGCGGTTTGACTTTTTGATTTATATTAATTGTAATTTATAAACTTTTGAAAAATTCGAAAAAATGAATCAAATAAAGTACTAAATAGTTACAATTTGCTACCAATAGCATACTCTATTTGTTGTAATCATTATTTTTTTCCGAAAAAGTTTTTTTTAGTCTTTTAAAACACAAAAATCAAATTTTAATATGAAATGTTAAAGTTTGATGGAGTTTAAAAAAAAAATTGACATGATTTTCATAATTTTTTACATAGATATTTAAGAGTATGTTATAAATCATATCAAATAATCAACTTAAAATATTAAGAATCAAAATATTTAACATTTAAATTTAAAATAGAAATAAAAAATATAATATTCAATTCTACTAAAAATTATAATTTTAAAAGTTTATAAAAATATTTGTGATACATAATTTTCAAAATATTTTGTAAATAAGTTAAGAAGTATATTATGATTCTATACAATTTTCAAACCGTTAAACCCAAAATTGCAGGTAATATTAAACATTTTTGTAATACCAATACATTCCTCACTTTGTTCAGAATTTAAAATAAATTATTTTTTATTTGGGTAAATTTTCTTATTGATATGCAAAATTTTTTCTATATTTCTTATTTTTGTAGTTTATTCTTAGTTATTAATTACTTAGTACTAGTAAACCCATATGTAAGACATAATTTATTTAAATTAATTAATAATTTTATTTTATATTATAAAATTAAATTCTTTATAGACTAAAATGTTTAGTTAGAAAACTATGTTATTCTAAAAATAAAAACAAACACTATGATTATAATATCATACTGCACACAAATATTATTATTGATAATATTATATGTATAATGTATTAATTATATTTATTATAATTATAAATTAATATTTTTTAAATTACATATTTAACTTAATTTATATTGAAATATTTTTACTATTACTCGAAGTGATAAAAAACCATGATGATATTGATACTGAGATACTTGAGATTGATACTGTGCAATAAATTATATAATATTATAAATATATTTTACTCATAAAGTTTAAAATATTATGCATATAATAAACTGCTTACAATTTATTTTTTTAAATTTACTGTATAGTATATTAATAGTATTTGCATTTTTTTATAGACCCAATGAATTAAAGAAAGGCAATGCCAATAAAAACGTTATCAAACTCACTACCAAATTAAATTTCTTTCTAACTCAAGATTCTACATCAATGTAAGTAATAAATTACCTATTAACACTAATTAATTTGTAATTTTTCGATAAAATTTGTAATTAATTTACATCCATATCCATATGTTATGTTCTTAATGTAACAAACTTTTTATAGTATTGGTTATATTAAATACAATTACCAATACAGAGATTGTCATTCATTTGTCATAATAATTTAGATATAAATTTTAATTATAAATAATATTAAAGATGATGCTAGCCACATTTGTATTGTCTCTATCTTTTATAAAAAGCTATAAAAGCTATAGGTTTTATAAACCTAACCTTGATAACAAATCTATGTACTTCATTCTTGTAATTAATATTTGATTGAATAAAAATTGTGCTCTAGTGTTGAGTTTTATTTAATCTACATATTTGATAATTGTTATTTTTACTCTATTATTTATTATAAATAAACTGTACTAAGAGTGAGGTACATTGATTTATTAACTTGTATCATATAAGTTATATGTATGTAAGACAGAGGCAACAAACATGGGGGCAGTGTACTCTTAAATAAATTTATTTCTATTCATTAAATAATCATAACAAATAAATGTGGTTTTTACAAAAATTTGTGCATTTATTACACTACTTGTTTAAAAATATAAATAAATTAAAAAAAATACTAATATTATTATAACATACACTTGATTTATATAATATTTTATTTAGTTTGAGGTCTAAAACAAACAAAATCATACTTAACAAATACTATGTTCTATTGTTCATGACTATTTTGTATGCACCTAAGTGCACTTGTAATAAAATATTTAAAAGAGTGCATGGTTTCTTACTAGGGTTTATATTTTACAAATAACATACAATTAAACCAAAATAACTAAGCATGCATAATGTAGAACTGTAAAATAATATAATAGATGCTATATATAAATATTTTATATTGAATTATGATAATATTTATGTTTCAGTATAAAGAGAATTAGCAATAAAACAGTAAAATACAATGGAAATCTTTTACTCCACATACAGATTCACAGTGGAGAAAGAATTTTTAAAACATGTGGTATATGTGTGAGAACATTTGCATGTACATCAGAATTAATGTGTGATCACAGATTACAACACATTGATAAACTGTTTAAGTGTTATGTATGTGGTAAAATATTATTTAGTTCTCCATCATTATTAACACACTTGAAAATTCACAAGGTGAAATACCCCATTCATTTTGACCCAAGTATAATGGTTTTTCGATCGGGTCATGAATTTAATGATCATACACAGACTCGCACTGGCGAAAAATTGTTCCAGTGTGAGATATGTGAAAAAGAGTTTAATTGTTCATTGAAACTGCTTAATCACATGTGGTATCACACTGTATTTTAATTATACAGTTATAGATTGCTATATTCTTTCTGCAGAAATTTGAGAAAGCATATAAAAAGATGTTTCATAATCTGAAATGAGATATTATGGAAATGTATATAGTTAAAAAACTTATGTTAAAAAATAATATAAGCAAATAATATTTACAATAAAATGAAGAAATATTCTGGAGAAATCCTTTTCTGACTAATAAATAACAATATATTATTTTACTTAAATATTTTATATTAAAATATTTTTATCGTTTTAATATTATTTTCTTCTATGAATAAATGTATACTTCTTATTTTTGAAAATGTCTACAAAATTAAAATGATCTAATGTTACACATTATTAAAAATTGTATAAAAAATTCTTATTGTTAAAATAAAAAAATTATATCTATGTTTATAATTATATACAAATCAAAATCTTCACTATAAATTAAATAAATTATAAATTATACCCAATAAATAATAATTTTTATTTTCTAACTATAAAAGTTCTTGAAGTATTACCATTTAATTTCATTATTAAACGTTTTCTTTCTTTTCAATTATTACGTCATTGTTATGCCAAAGCATTCGTTTAATTCTATAAAACAAAACAAAATGAAATAAAAAATATGCTATTAAAATAGGTTATTTAATTTATTTATAATGTTATGTAATAATATATTATGTTGTGAACATAAAGTTGGTTTTTTGACATTATATATATATTATTTTTAATTAAATTTAGGTTAGCATTTTAATTAGTTTAAGTTTAGTTTTAAATATTAATTAAAAATTGTTTAGTATTCAATGTATATCCACAAATTTACAGAAGATATATACAAATTAGAAATATAATTTATTTAACATGTAATTTTTATTTATTATTTATTAACCTTATAAAACTATTAGTCATCTAGAATTTTACTAGTTCTATACATAATGTAGACAGTTGCTAGTATATAGAACCTATATACCTATATCCCTATTTATCTATATTACCTAAATTGTAGGCAATATATTGGTGTTATATATATATATATATTAGATCAGTAATTGGCATTTTATCAGATCTTTAAATTTTAAAATGTTTGTGACCAACTAGAATATTCAAAACATTTAGATTCTGATCGAAGTGAAGAATGTATTAGTCTTACAATGATCATGGACCAATTACCAAAAATAGGGTATGCTTTCAGTAAAATTTGCATCTAGTTGGTAATTTATTAAGCTCATTTTTCGAATATCTCAAAAAATTTTTTTTTTTAATGAAAACTACGAAAAATGTTTAGAAAAATTGTAATATTCACGAAAACTGTAATTTTGACAAATTTTATTTTAAATATTTTATATAATTTTTAACATTTTTATTTTAACTAATGCAATTTTTAACGTGAGACTTGAAATTGTTTTGAATACCCACATACGTATTCTACATATTAGAAATTTTTTTTGAATTATTACATTTATTTTATTCTTAAATATAAAACTTTGAAATTTACCTAAAAATTTTTTCTCAATTATGTTCAATAATCAATATAATTTGAAAATCTAGATTTTATTGTGAATCGAAAGCTCGAAATTTCGTATTATTTAAAAAGCATAAAATTGTAATTTGGAGTAAAATTGATAAAATATGATAATTTTATATAGATTTTTATGTTTTATATTATAAATATTTTTATTTTAAATACATAAAGCTGAAAACTTGATATATGCTTTATGGCATAGCCACATAGATACTTTTGAGCATTCATATAAAAAATTTTTAAAATAGGAAGTCACAGTTTTTTTTTTATACGCAATTAAATTTTAAGTTTTTACATTGATATTATTTGTTTTTCTATTTTTAAATGTTTGAAAATTATTTTGGGTAGAAATAATGATCTGAATATGGTATTCTATCAGCAGATACATGTTTAGTATTTTATTTAGATCATTTTTAGAAATTCACTAATGAACTAGAAAAGACCATGAATAATGATAAAAATAGCGGAATCTACATTTTTTATGAACTTAAATTTTATTGTTTTATGATAACTACTTTTTCTGTTACATTTTACTTAATAAATAAATAAATATTATTAGTATATTGTATATTTGAATGAGTTTTGCTTAGAATCGTTTTTTCGAATGTAATATTATTTCATTCAAATCTTAATTATAAAATAACACTGTAATATTCTACTGCCAATTTTTTCAAGGATCAAAGGTCCAATGGGACGAAGAGGGAGCATTCAGAATTTACTACCCAGCTTTTAACTTAAAAGCTTAAACTTTAAACATTAGCAGATTGGTGTTTTAGAAAGGAATTTTATTTTAACAAAATATATCTTAAAATAATATATTATTTATATTATTATTGATCACAATAGCAGTCATTAGAGCCTATGTTTATAGGTATAACGATAATATACCTATGATTGAATATTATAAATTTATAACTCAATGTTTAGATATTAGTTATAATATATTATATTTTATTTAATTTGTTTTATTAAAAATTAAAATTAATATAGAATTTTAAATTTAATCTAAAAAATTAACAACACAATTATTCATGTTGTTAAATTATATATTATTATTTAGTACATTAGAATTAAGTTTAAATCATATACTCTGCGTCCTAATTATAAACTTTGTATTAAATTTTAAAATATTACAAAATCTTGGTCCATCAAGAAAGTTACTACGGAAATTATTGGTTTATTGAAATAATCTACTTACGTTATGATTGTGATATCGACTATTAAAATTACACTTGTCGTAAATATTAATGTGATCCAAAATAATGCCGATCCGAATATAATTTCATTTAAACTGATACATATGGAAAAATCCAATAAAATTTTCTTCAAGTTCCTAATAATAAAAAAAATAGTTTTAAACACTTACAATTTTGAAAAAACAAAGATAGATACCTAATTCAAATTCATAGACTCACCTAGGGAAATGCTTAGAGGTGCTTAGTAACCCAAGTTCTAAATGAGCAAAAACCTAAACCAATATTAATCTGGTGATGTAAGAATTTTTAACATTTTGAGATTGAAATAAAAAAATTGTAGCTATAATATATTATATACAATTATAATTCTAGTGTTCTAAATTCACACCCTATGTGCGCTAATGTTCAAATTACATAAATAAATTAAATTTATTATAAAATTATTAAGATAGTATATTATATTCAGTCGATTCCTCTAAGATCGTTGATACGCCATTTTATTAAAACGTAAAGAAATATAAAGTGTAAGGATGCCACTATCTTAAGGAAAGGGAATAATAATATATCATAGGGTCCAAGATGTATACTATCTTTTGACTTTTACATGTGGTTATTTTGACTTAAAAATGGACTATAAGCAATGTTTGGATTGGAAAAATAATAGAAAGGGGGTTATGAAACTTAAAAAATGTAACATTTCTTGCAATAATTGAATTAAACCTAACCCATTTAGGTTTATGAAATTAGAATAGGTTCTTTCGCTAAAAAATGATTAAAACAAAAGAGGTAAGTACTCCGTCTCCCCACGTCACACCCAATTGAAGTATAACACTATAAGTTATTCCTTTTTAACAATTCACAAACATTGGGGACAATTCGAACCAGTGTTAAAATGTCGGTAACATAAAGAGCTATTAATTTACCATTATTTATTTACCAAATTTATTTGCTATTATGGGTTTATGGTGTCATATTTTTTTGTGTTTGAATACTGATGGGTGGCGGAGAAACGTTTTGGGACAACTTGGTATGATTGAGATGGGGGATAACGGAAAATTATCTAACCAGTAACCTCCCCTATTTGCGCTTATATATTCGTAAAAAAGATTAAATACTTACTCGTGGATGATCACGAACGAAATCCATGACAGTATCGACATCCACGTAGATAAATGCACGACGATAGACCACGATTGAACGTGTAAACCGGCCTTTAAACACGTAATGACTAATGTGCACTGAAATATGTTTTACGTTTAAAATATAAAACATTTTAAAAAAAAAAAAAAAAAAAAATCAAATGCATTATTGGATGCGCCATGAGCTGTACCAAAATTAAAGTTATCGTAATAATTTATAAGAGAAATATTAATGCATCAGTTAGGATGTGTGTCGTCTGCAGACGAAAGTGTAATAAAAACAATATATTGACTTATTGTGAAGACAGATTCGGAGGAAGGAAAGTGAGATGGATGGGCTTGAATTTGAAAATAAAAGAAAGTGCACTATGAGACTTAAAAAAAAAAATAGCATCCCTTGCATTGAACTCAATCTAACCCATGGATAATAGGTAAGTACTTCAATAAATTGGGGTTTGCTAAACAATTTTTAAAAAACGAGGGATAAGGGTTCATCTTCCTCTAATTCAAGCACTGAGTGCGGTTAAACATTATTAAGGAGCTGCTCGCTTCTGAAATCGATAACAATAGAACAGATTGGTGTATGGCATATGATAATAGATTTGGATGAGAAGAAATTAAATCGTGAAGGTGGAGAAGAGCGTGAAAGAAAAGTTTCAACGAATATAATTGATTTTTTCTCCAAAAATAATATATTATTGTTGATGCAAAAACAATATTTTAAAATCTAAGTTTTTTTTTATATAGGAACCTACCACGCATGTTAGAACGAGATGAATACGTAGATAGATATTGTATGTTCGTCGATTTTCAGTGTTATTCATAAGTTTTTCGAAAGAAACAGTTTTGATATTTTTCACTTTAAATTACTAAGTAGTCCTACTAAGTGATATTATTATTATGATTTGAGTATATATATATTTATTAGCGCGGTAATAACTATAATAATATTATCTAATTATAAAACTTTTTTTTCAAACACATTGAATTGTATAAGATATTAAAATTCGATCGTTGGACTTTTCGTCGAAAAATTTCCAATCGATTCGTTATATTATTATAAGTTTGTCCGCGTTGTCAATAAAAGATTTCAATTTGTTTCCGGACGTTCGCCACTTACCGTGTATATTACGTTGCCCAAGACCGAAAAATCGCCCGTTCGTCCTTCTGACCATATCGTCTCGTGTTTCGTGACGAACAAGCAGACCCAGAACAGTATGATCGAGTGGAGGACACCGACCGATATCCACGTCCAAAATGTTTTGTAGTTGAACAAGTTTTTAGTTTGCGAGTACAATCGCGGGTACGTCAATCTTTCGTTCGCCGTGCGCGAATTGAGAAACAGTCCTATCGTCAACGGCGACACAGCTGTAAATATCTTAATGCAACAACATAAAGGTTAGGTTGGACAAGAATCTTCTTTTTTTTTTTTTTAAAAAAAAAAAAAAAACAAAAAAAAATACAACATAAAAAAAAAGAACCGTCTAAGTTTCATAAGAACTCTCGGATAAAAGGCATTGGGTTTCTTTCCGATTATTATGGGTCTCGTCCAATATTTTTGATTAATTACGATTCGATTAGGTACTTAAAAATCGATAAAAATGTTTACATATTGCCTGTTCTGACCCACAGTGGCGTATTTAGAAATCTACAAAGGGATGAGTTCAGATTCTTTTTTTTAGAAACTTTCATGAAACTGAAACCTCGTTTTATAATATAAAAAAAAATAATTATAAAAAAATGAAATTATAAACATATTCTGTATCTGTATATACATTATAATATAAAATCTAAAATAATATTATTAATAGCAATTTTTAATTTTTTTATTGGTTATGGGAGGGGGCTTTTCAATGGTTCTCCAACAAATATCATAAAATTAATTTACATAATATTTTAATATTTATATTTTATATTTGTATAGGTAATTAAATCAATAAAAACATTAATTTCTTATTCAATAACTTATTCGTGTAAATATGGATTTTCGATATTAGCTACCAATAAAACTAAATATCAAGGAATAAACTCGTTATCGAATCCACAATTCGTGTTTCACTAACAAAATTCATAGAAGTACGAATTGATTTATTGGTAAACAATTTCAAGACCAAGGAATTCATTAAATTATAATATTTAATAACGTTTAAATTTTAAAATAAATTATAATAAAAGATACCTATCTAAATAATTTTATATATTATTTACTTACCACGTTGTACATGCAAATATTCCATCTATCAAACAATACTTGACCGGACCATCCAGAATATATAGCGAACCACAATTGCAAAGCGTAGAAACATATGCTTTTATAGTAGTAAAAAAAAATCATCTTTGAAATCCGTTCATAATTCCAAGTTCCATGCACGAACAATAACTTCGACAAATACTTGAACTGTCAAAAATATTATTATTTCGTTAAATGAATGACGAAAATAATTAATCCCAGAAAATGTTCTGGATGCTTACATTAAACTCAATAATTTTAAATATAGGTAAATTAGAAATAGGTTGTGGCGTATGCGAAGACAAGAAAAGGAAATGATAAGATGAGAGAATATCAGAATTATGCTGCCAATAAATAATATAATAATAATAATATAATGCTAATAAATAGTAAAATGAATATAGCTGAGTAAAATTTAATTATTCCATACAGAAAAAAATATATTGAATTTTTAACTAGACTTCAATTTTAGATCTATTGTATTAGTTTTACAATGATGTGTGCTTTTTTCTAACCTATCCTACCTATATACGAAGACACTTTTTTGTGCAGAAATAATGGATTATCACCTGTTAAGCTGTAGTATATGCTTTTCAAAAACACACATATTGAGATATTGTACTTAATATTTAATATTGAATGATACTTAATAAATCTAAACGTGTATAATATCAGGGTTTTCAGCCCCCCCCCCCCATAATTTTGACTCTAATTGCGCCACTGTGCTTTTGGTAGAAAATTTTGTCTTGTTAGTACTTCATTCCGGTCATTTTTGAAAAAAAAAAAAAAAAATTCACGAAAACTGTAATTTTGACGATTTCAATTTTAAATATTTCATGATAACTAATTCTAATATTCTCATATGAGAAAAAACTTTGGAACTGTTACAATGATTTTATAGGTTACTAAATATAGAACTTTGAATTTTTACAAAAATGTAATTTTTTCCTCAATAATATGTTTCATATAATTTGCAACTTACAATTTTGGGTTTTATGGTTTGAAAATTTAATTAAAGCATAAACATATATTAATTAACCCAGTTATATACCTCTTTGTTTATAGATTTTTGTAAGTTATATTATATAACATAAATATTTTGATATTAAATATGCTAAGCTGAAATTTTTTATGTATTTTACTATTTTATGACATACTTTTTCTTACACATGTACAATATTGTGACAATCGATGGGTACAATGTTTTTTAAACTCCTCTAAAATGTAATTATTCATCTAGATGAAGATTAACATTTTACTATATAGATAAAAAAAAAAACAACATAATTTCTTGCTTGTTTTATATAGACTAAAAAGTAGGTAAGCTAAAAATTAGAATATTTACTAATTATACAAAACTATAGTACGTATATAATTAGTGACCATACGTTATATACATTATAAGTATACATAATTGTAAGTTTAAAGTAATGTAATGAAGTATACAAAGAAAATAAAGCAATATTTATATATATGTTATACAGATATATTATTGTTATGTATAAGTACTCGTCTTAATAATATAAATAAATATTTCATTTAATTAATATTTGTAGAAAATTATTAAAAGTGTAAGTGTATTTAATAGTTTCAAAAAGTGCCATTTTTTTTATTTAGATGAATTAAATAAAATACAAATTTTGATTTGATTATGGTAATTGTTACAGAAAAACGCCAGAAGGGGAAATTGCCCCTACTTTCTTCCTTTAAGGATTCCGTTGCTCTTAGCATACCTAATTTTTCAAACGATTTGTTTACTTCAACAGTTAGAAATAAAATGTCAAGTACTGAAAAAATAATTTAAATAATAAAACAACAATAATATAAAATAAAACTTTTATCAATTAATTTAAAATTTAAATATTACATCGACTCGTATCGTATTACCCTTGAATGCGATTACGATACTTTAACAAACAGGATATCATATGTCAAAACAAATGTATTACCAACAAATGGGATATAGGAAGGTATAAACTTCCAAATCGATAATATACCCACGTAGATGTTTAATATTTGAATTGATATATTTTCATAAAATTGAAAACTGAATAGACCTAAATAGGTAAATTAAGTTTTTACTTATATTTACTTGAGCAATGGAGTAGTCCGATGCATTTGATGCTTGTAATCCATCCAATCCTAATATACCCACTCCAATACTGGCTTTATGAAGCATCGGCACATCGTTAGCACCATCACTTATAGCTAAAGTCACTTCGTTCGTATATTTCGTCACAAGATCCACTATCTGTTGTATAACATATTTAATTAATTTTTAATAATTTTTTTTAAAAATTGTGTTTTTAAATCTCAATACGATATGAATGTATTCAAATCATTTATTTTCGTTAATTATCAATCAGTCTTATTAAATATTAATTATATTAAACAAATAAGTAATATGTATTTTTTTAACGTAAACAAAAATTAAAGTTAGAATTTTAACTTTTTTGGCTAATTAAAAAATCAATAATACAATAATCTAGTTAGGTTTCTATTTTAGAAGGTAAATGGTAATTTTTCGAGTTTGTTTTTAAGATTTGATTTATTACTATTTTTTTTTTTAATTTAAGCAATTTAATAACTTGCTCATGCAAGTTTAATTAAAATATTAAAAATTTCTAAAACTTGAAATGAATTTAAATTAGGTATATTTCAGTCAATAAAATTGTATCTTATTGTAATAATAAATCAAAATAATTCCGTGTTCGTCAAATATATTAATAAAAATATAGTAAGTCGATCACTTATCGAAGAATTTAATTATCGATTTAGATTAAATCTCTTAAACTTAAAGCTTATTATAGTTTATAATTGTGTTTTATACATATTATACAGGTACATTACATTGTGTATAAATATTAAATGTTATACCTACTTCTGCTTTTTGCGTGGGTGTTATCCTGCAACAGATGACCGATATGCAATTAATACATATTTTTAGAAAATCTAGCTGGAGGTCATTTGACAGTGCAAGTTTCAACGACCGTCCGTCGATCACTAATGTGCAATTATTATTATTTTTATCTCCAACGTCCAAATTGGATATTTGTTTGTGTATCGCTTGTTTGAGATCCTAAAAATAAAATAACTTAAACGCAACTTTTAAATATTAAATTATTATTACATAATATGTTTATTATCTATTTGTTATTAATAATAAATACCAACTTAGGTTGGTTAGTTAAGTACAAACCTAACTTAATAATTTCAATTAAAAACAATATATATATAGACTAAATATAAATACCTAATAAAACTTAAAAATTAGATTTTTGCACTTTCGAAATAATTAAATCTTATGATTAATTTACAATCTTTTTACTTTTAATACAAATTTAACAATAATAATTTTTTAAAAACAAATCTTTGAAATCATTGAAAACTAACAATTAAGTGTTTAGTCCTATCAAATTCTCCTACGTACAATAAAAGCCACAGTGTGATAAGAATTTTATGTCACAGCAATTTAAATTTATAAAAAAATATGTAGATGTTATCATTTGATTTTTAAATTTTGACTATCGGAGAACATTATAAAAATAAAAAATATATTTAAAATAATTTATTAAACCTTCAAATAGTTTAAGACTACCTATAACTTTTTTTTCACATATTAAAATGAGAAAATTGCTGTAGCACCGTCTTGTATTTATTTAAATTAATAACTAATTAAATATTTTAATTAAATATAAAATAATTTGTCTGCTATTAAACAACATTGGAACAAAATGAGAAAAAATTTCCAATCTATAGAATTGATTTATATTAAGTACGTAGGATAAAAATGTATTTCATAATATTAGTACCTATAGGTATATTGTAGCTATTTAAAATTAAACTGAACTATTTGATATGTATTATATAATTATATTTTATTTATAATAAAATAATAGTACATAAATATGACATATGCTGATAAATATAATTAGGTTTAGAACATCTTATTATTGTAATTATTGTATAAAATAATAATAAATGTATAAACAGTACCTATTAATAGTATCATGAATAAAAATTATAATTTTAGTTTGAATATTATGTATTATAAAATAATAAATGTATAGGAAATAGTATTTTATTAAAAATTTAAATGATATTTTACTTTTTTAATCATCTATGATACCTATCTACGTTTGAATTTCGGGAACTATACCTAATTGTTTAAATTTGACTTTTGCAAATAAAATAAAAATATATTAACGATCTATGCGATTTACCGTCAAGTTAGATTCGTTGAAAATGATTATCGAACTATTTGGTGCGATGAGTTTTGTTGACAACCCAATATGAATTGCCGCTTCCTGTTTATCACCAGTGAGTATCCATAATTTTATTCCTGCGTTCATTAACGCTTGGATAGTTTTTGGTACCTGTAATCGATTTTATCGATAAAACTACTAAATATATTACACATACTTAATAAAAATAAAAATAAAAAATTCATTATTAAAATGTATAAGGTAAAATAAATACAATTCGTTTATTCAAGCTCTTAAAAATATTCGAGTGTTGAATTTTAGCAATAGGTATCTACATAATCAAGCTTTAATTTAATAGCAACAACAAATTGTTGATGTACTGCGTAAGGTTAGGTACATATATAGACGAAAATAGCAATTCACACGCATCCTTATATAATTTTAACGAACATTATCTTGTAATTCGTTTTCGATCGCTGTCGCCCCGATCAATTCGAGTTCTCTTTCTATTTTTTCGGCGATTCTGTTTTTGGCAACGTCTCTGTCTACTAAAACAGTCGATGCCTCGAGATACTCTTTTTTCCACGTTTCGTAAAAACTCTCCGAAATGTCCACGCATGCGTAACACAACGTCCTGAAACCGGCCCGAGCAAAATTATTCAAATGGACTACTGTTTGATTTTTGTATTTTTCCCCGTTTTTCGACAAGCAATTAAAGACAGCGACATCCGCACCCTAAAAAATCATTTGTAATCAATCGTCGAACTCAATAATCAGTGATGTGCTTACAGATCATTAAATAGTTAAGTATCTAGAATTTAGATAAAATAATACGAGTATTTAGTTATGAAGGTCAATCAACTGTTTTAAAAGAAAAACTTATATAGGCATATAAAGATAAATTACTTTTAAAATTTAAAATTATGGACATTATATATTATTATTATACTCCTATATTAACTACCTATATTTATTTTAAAAATATATCAAATATCAGTTATTATAAATTAAATAATAAACATTGTAATTAGTTATTACTTATAAGTATTAGGTATGGAAATCTAACAATACACATCAGTCAAATTTTATTATAAATTATTATAATATTCTTCTTAGTCTTCATATACTTCGCCTTCAATACACTTCCAACTAGACTAACGATCGGTTCAATTATGTTAAAAACGTAAACATTGAACATATATTGGTCGTGTAAGTGGTAGGTAAATTATAAATTATATAATTGTATTATAGTTAGATATATAATTATTACTTTGCAATATAGTTTGATTTTGGAATCTGGTGTCCGGACGATGACTGACATTTTTTGTCTGGAATTAGTAAACTCTATTATATTGAGAATTTCATAATGCTCTTGAGAATTTACAATTTTCACAGTCACCGATTTTGGATTACGAGTTTGAAATGTAAATCCAAATTTTTGAGAACCAACAACTAACGCTTGTTCGTCTAAGTTTAACATAAGAAAATAAAAACGATATTAGATCTGAAAAAAAGAAGGTACTTCAAAAGAATTTCCCTAATTACTATGTATAGGTACAAGGTACTGTTGTGAGTTTAAATAATAACTCAATAATCGTTATACCTATTTATTTTTAATATTTCTCAATATATAAATACAAAACTTACGAGTTTTGTAAGCTCGATTTTCTATAATAAAATTTTAACTTTCAATATGGATATTTAAATATATAAATTATTATAGAGTGCAACCGACACTTATTAATTTAAGACAAATTGAATATAAAAAAATTAACGTTATCATAATAAAAATTATCGTCCATAATTAAGATTTACCTGTTCGAACTTTTGCAGTTTAACAATCAAAATAGTATTTACCTGGAGATGAGGTGTTATATACGATTTCATCGATATGTTTTGATTTTTCTGGTATTGCCGTATGGCAAAGTAAAATTATTCTGAAAAAGTCTAAAATATAGTTTTTTGTTGAGTGGCCGATGATCAATTTCTGCAAATTTAAAAACAACAACATCGTTTATATACATATTATTACTTATATTATACTTAGATGTTATTCAGTTGGTGTTAAGTACAATATAGTGGTCATTATACTCATTACTATACGGGTATATTATGATAAAGAATCAAATGCTGAAACATAAAATATAATAAAAAATAAAATTCAAGGAAATAACATTATAAGAATTTCTTAATCATTGACTTAATCATCATTATATTGAATATAGACATAGTTAATCGTTTTAACAATTTAAGCAGGTAATAAGTACATTTATGTTTCACATTCAAAAGTTTATTATTTAAAATTAAAATTATATAAAGATACCTAATTATTAGCTCTTACATTAATAATTTTATCTTGAGATCCATCCAGATAAAGTTCTCCGGCAATAGAACAATGTTTTAATTTCATAATGTTTTTAGTTAAAGTGCCAGTTTTGTCTGAAAAAATATATTTTACCTAAAACAAGAAATGTATGAATATTATGTAATATAAAAGTGTTTTTCGTGAATCAAACATTGATGTATTTAATGTCTAACTTTTCTAAGACTTATTGAGGTTACTGTTTTTATTAACTAATATGATTCAAGATAATAAAACTCAAAATGTTGATTTATTAGTTAAATAAACCTTATACTGCTATTATCTAATATGATAAAAACTAACTTTACTAGCCACTGAATTAAAAAATGTAATTTCTATTGACAATTTTCTGATTGAAATCTTAACCCTAAATAAAAGCTTAGGTCATGAGCGTCATATTGGTTAAGTGCCTATAAACATGTAGCTAATACCTTATACCTTTACAATTGTTTGTTTCTGATAACCAACATATTTAAAACTATAACTACATAATACATTATATTATAGTATGTCATAAATAGTATACAGTATTTAGTATAATATGTTAATATGTATATATATATATATTATTTTTCATAAGATATAAATTATATGTTAATAGAACGAAAAATGAATTTAGTACTATATATTATAATATAGCGCTATTTTTCTTTATTGACTAAACATGGTCTCAAAAAAATACAATATGATAGGTAATAAAATTAAAGAATATCTTATATTGGAAAATAAATACCTTGCCCAGCTCGAAATTAAGATTTGGTGATCTAGCCATAGCAGGAGTATTGCTTTCTTCGTGATACATATCAATATCATTACGGATAAACCATGCCTAAATAGTAATAACAATTTAAATTAATATAAAAAAAAAAAAAAAATTGATAATTATTATTAATATAAAATGCGCTGTAAATTTATAAAATATACCCTTAACATTTTTTTCATAAACATGTTGATTAATTATTAAATACAAAAATGAAAATTCTCTTATATTAAGAATATTGGACAAATTCTTTGGGAGTTGTATACAAACAATAAGAGTGATATGCAAGTTTCTTGTGACTCTATCTGAAAACGTTCGATCAAATTATAAAACGATGTTTTGAATATTTTGAAAAATTTTAAGTCCTTAATTTAAAGTTTATAAGAAAAGCAATAATAATTTAAAACTTTTTTAAATACTTGTGAAAATATACTATTCAAATCAAAGAGTCTATAAGAGTTTATATTTAATATAAGTAGGACACAATATAAGTATATATATGTAATTAATTTAATACTTAAACACAAATGCTGGTAATATATACAGGTATTACCCAAGTATATCGCTTTAATACATCAGACACAAATTTTGTAAAAAAAAGTACAATTTTTATCAATTAATTTAATATTTTAATATTATCCACATTATGCAAATAGGTTAATTAAAATTCGATTTGTAATCTTTGATTAATTATTATAAAAATTATAAATAAGTATGTATTACCTACTTATCTATTTTATTATTTAACTTATTGGTACAAATTCGAAAATTAAATGAAAATATGTTACTTAATTGCCATAAATTAGAAAATGTTTTAAATAAATATTTATTAAGTAGTAACCTACCTACTTAATTAAATTTTGAAGTAAAATTAATCTATTATTCTTATTAACTCAAGTTGTAATAATTTTTTATTATAGTTTTTTTTGAAGTATTAGTATATTTAGAATTAACACATGTGACAGATGTTTATAGAAGTATAAATAATAAATTAGGTATATGAAAAAAAAAAAAATAATAAATTGCGTATAGTTTTTAAAATATTTAATTTAAAATCCAAAACAATATTAAAACAACTGTGTAATATTATATATCATTTATACGGAGTGATCACAATTTCATGTTATAAAAATAATGGAAGTAGCGTTGAAAACGTTTAATAGTTGGTAAGATTTTATTGTTTTTTTAATTACCTGTATGAAACGTACTAATTCGATATAGACTTGAAGTGTTACGGGGACTGTGTTATGAAACAGAATGAAAAAGCTGATCGTTTGTAAAAAAAATGTGTACGCATCGAAATCTAAATAAATAATATTATAATATAAGTACGAAACTGATTTATTAATATGTAATTAATATATTATAAGTCGTGTTAAATCTAGTCAGGTATATAGGTAAGGATGGTTGCGTGTTCACCTCGATTTTTAGCATTAATTATGGATATTTTTTGGAAAATTTCCTATTTTAACTATTATCTTAACCTAATAGGTACCTATATTTAATAATACTTAAATTATTTATATTACATAATATTTAAAATATATAAATTATATACAGTGATACAAGTTACAACCCATTTTTTCTAATAGAATTAAGTTTAAGTACCTACTATTTTTCTACAAATTATTATTCAGCTATTGAAATGTTTTATGTATAAATATAAATATTCTGTTCAATAATTTATTTTTTATAATTATTAATATAAAATATTATATACCCAAGTGACTAGTCGAAAAATATTAGACCACATATCCGCAGCTTATTTAAACACATAAATATTGTTCGGCTATATCTATTTTTCAGTTATTTATTTTGAAAATAATAATGAATAAATGTTACGTATTCTATTCACATTTTATAATTATAGGAATTTTATGTATAGATTTGTACATTGTACACGAATAAATATTTATTATAATTATAATTATTAATTATAACTAAGAAACTATTCTATAGATTTTTGATAGATGTTGGTATTTAATGAGCTGAGTACTAATTTGTAGAAAAACAATTTGTCTCACCATACAATAATTGACATACAAATCTAAGTCCTATTGAAAAATATAATAATTTAATCATAAGTAGGTAAACCTACTTAAACAATATTAAAAAAAAATCCACTTATACACATAATAATTAAGATTAAATAGTGAAGTGAACACGTTTAGTGACTCGTCCTCATCCTGTTAATATTTTATATTATTTACAGACTACAATACTATAAAATAACTTCAAAATATTATATTATTCAAATTTCGTACGATATTTGTTTAAAAAAAAAAAGTAGGAATGTTGATTATAGGCGTTCCTCCTTCGTCCCTTCGGTCCTCGGAGAAATTAGTGGTTTATTATATTTATTTTAATTATGTTTATTATAATTAGGATTTGAATGCAATAATATTGCATTAGAAAATACGATTTTGAGCGAAACTCAATACATTACAATACACTATACTAATAATTCATTCCAAAATTATACCTCACTTGTATACTACCTATGTTAATACTCAAAAAAAATTTCAAGTCCCTACGATCAAAACTCAATTATTTATCACAAAATTAAAAAATTAAAAATAACCGAAACCGTAATTTTATCGCTTTTCGATTGTTTAGCTTTAAAAGCTTATAAAAAAAATTGTCAGTCACGATTTTCAAAATATTTTATAAAAAGATAAAGTAGTATATGATTAAACTTCGACAAAATTTTCAAAGCGATAATCCAAAAATTGCCGAAAATATTAAACATTTTTGGAAAGAAGTTCAAAGTTCTATATTTGGCCAAATAATCAACTAATCCTTTCCAAAATTTTTTCTATAATGTAGAATACTTATGTTGATACTCAAAAAAAGTTTCAAGTCCCTATGACCAAAACCCAATTAGTTATCTCGAAATTAAACAATTTTAAATAATGAAACTGTTATTTTGCCGATTTTCGGGAATGTTAACTTTAAAAGCCTATAAAAAAAAATTGTCAGTCATGATTTTCAAAATATTTTGTAAAAAGATTAAGTAGTATATGATTAAACTTCGACAAAATTTTCAAAGCGATAAACCAAAAATTGCCGGAAATATTAAACATTTTCGGAAAAAAGTTCAAAGTTCTATACTTGGCCAAATAATCAACCGATCCATTTCAAAATTGTACCACATTTGTATATAACCTATGTTAATACTCAAAAAAATTTTCAAGTCTCTACGATGAAAACTCAATTAGCTATCACGAAATTAAAAAATTTAAAATAACAGAAACCGTAATTTTGCCGTTTTTCCGCCATTTTTTGGTAGTTTTTCCTCTCCCAAGGAAAAATTTTGAGAAATTCGAAAAATGAGCTAAATAAAGTATCAACTAGACATGATGTGCTACCGAAATCATACCCTACTTGTGGTAATCGGACCATTATTTCTACCCGAAAAAGTGTTTTCATACATCAAAAAAAAAAAAAAAACATCTTTGTAAAACCAATATATTCTTCGCTTCGCTCAGAATCTAAAATGTAAGTTTTAAAATACCATCGTATGTATTATACAAAGTTCAAATTTTAATTTAATATTTATATATTGTACCATTAAAATTACAATCTATATTAATTACATAATACTACATATTCAATATAAAATATCAGAATGTACATTAAACTATTAATATTTAATTATATTTCAAATGATTACACTAATCGGCACTTGGCCCGTGAGTACGTATATAAAGTGTTTTAAATTTGTTTATAAGTTAATATAGATATCTACTAATAACGCTGAATATTAGGATTATTTATTATGAATTTTATTATTAGACTATTATTACCTTTTGGATAAATATACCAATGACTCTCAAAGTGTAATTTTGTCCACCACGTAGAGCATGTTGCGCATACAAAACTCAGTAAAGAAATTGATAGAAAAACGATTTTAATTTGCGAATTCAAAATTGTATCCATTTTCGACTTTTTGACAAATCTGACATTTCGATTTAGCATCAATTTCGTTTCGTGACCTGTGTACACCGCAACTCCGTAAATCCATTTTGTTTTTCGTAGGACTGATCCTCTTGGCAAGAATTGTCTCTCGTCTAACGGCATAAGACTATACAAAAGTAAGTAGATACAATTGAGATAAATATCGTTTATCCTTATATTTTAAATTTAGTAGGTCTAAAAATAAACTATAAACTTCATAAAAGAAATTATTTTATACATGGTCAAAAAATAATACTAAAAAGTTTATAATGCTTTAAATAGTTATTTCGTTTAATTATAAAAATATAATTAATAATACAAATAATAATGAGCTTTTATCATATAACAAACTATTTAAAAATTATATCCTTTACATTTTTCATAATATCATATTGATATAAAATAATAATGTAATATTGCAATAATTAATACTTGCTTAGTTTTTTTTTTTTTTTTTTAATTTTGAGTTGTGACATTTGTATGACTAAATAATATAACTATTGTGAAACTGGTAGTAGAAAATGTTTTTTTATAAATTTATAATTTAGGTATAACAAATATTATATCGAGATAGAACTAAATAATATAACAATTGTTTTTAATGAAAAATAAATGTTTCTTACACTTAGTTGTATAGGTATTTATCATAGGCGTAGCAAGGGGAGGGACTTTGGGGACTATAATCGTTCAATTTTTTTTTTAAATCCCCCTATTATTTAATTAAATTTATTAAAAAATTTCTATATTAATATGTATACGAAGAATCAATAAGACTCAAGTCCCCCTAATTCTTTAGGCCGTCCTACGCCTATGGTACTTACTCTAAGCAGTCTAAGCAAATGAATCAAATTTTCAGCTAATATAAATTGATATACACATATTAAAGAAAAACAAATTTTTTATACAAAAAATAAACCTACTTTATAACTAAAATATATTTTACGAAAATTCTCACCAATTATTCCCTAGCGTTAGTCTTCCTAAAAAATTGTATAGGATTTTGTTTGGTAGTTCGCATTCGATCATTCCGTTCAAGTTGACGAAATCGTGTGGTTTGTTATAACAAGATGTTTCCCGGGGACAGTGTCGGATTTTTAAATCGATTTCACCATCCAAATTCGTAGTATCTATACGGCAAATGCCGCAGAGTTCATCACTGAGAATATTAGACACGTAGGATTATTATATCGATACTATGATAAATAAATATTAATAAGATGCTAAAAAGAAAATCCGAACAATAAGATATATAGGTACCTTGTTGAAAGCAGTACGAGATCTACGGGCAACATATCGTTATTTTCAACTATGAGAACGTCGCCGACGCCAATTTCACTCCACCGTTCTTTGACTAAAACGCCATTTCTCAATACTCTAGCTTGTTTGTTGTTCATTTTACGATCATTTCTATGATTTTTCTGTTAACGAATGAATCGCTATAAAATATAAGACTAGAAAGACGCATTAAAATAAACCACAAGAAACGCGTTAAAAATGTGAAATAACGCTATTATATACAGTATTATCTATTGAAAATATTTGTCTAAAATAGAATATTCTACTATAGAATTTAAATTATTGATCAATTATAAATTAAAATCATGATTTTTCCATTGGATCATTTTATATAATTACATTTCACACAAATTCACAAATATAATATCCTACAATTATTATACAGTTTTCGGAATTTAAATCCACGATTGTTCAACAAACAGGTATATATTCAAAATTGTTTTTGATAAATATGAATTATGATACGTAATATATATTATGAAATTTTCGGTTGTTTAAATCGGCAAAATAACGGATTCTGTTACTTTAAAATTTTTATTCCATGATATCTAATTAGGTTTTGATTGTAGGAATTTGAAATTTTTTTTTTGAGTATTCACATAAGTGTTCTTTATTGGAAAAAAAAATTTCGAAACGACTGATTGATTTTCTGACTAGGTATAGAGTATTGAATTTTTTTCCAAAAATGTTTAATATTTCCTTCAATTTTCGGTTTATCGGTTTGAACATTTTATTGAAGTCTAATCATATACAACTTAATCGTTTTAAAAAATATTTTGATAGTCGTGACTGAAATTTTTTTTAATTTTTAATTTTTTTTAAAAACTAATTTAGTTTTGATCGTATTTTTTTGAGTATTAACATAGGTAGTATACAAGTGAGGTAAAATTTTGAAATGAATTATTAGTATAGTGTATTGTAATATATTGAGTTTCATTCAGAATCATATTTTCTAATGCAATATTATTGCATTCAAATCTTAATTATAATAAACCACTAATTTCTCCGAGGTCTAAAGGGACGAAGGAAGAACGCCTACAATCGACATTCCCACTTTTTTTTTATAAATAAATTTTAATTGTTCAGATATTTAAGATTTAGTTCAATATTATATACACTTTTGAATAAATTTAATTAGGTATTTGCACTTACTATATCTTCAATAATTACTTTAAATGCCGAAAGACCAATTATAATACTCAAAGGTATTATAACTGTAAATCGTCCCACTGGAGATGCATTGGGTATTTGCTAAAACAATACATTAAATAACTTTCATTTTTATATTTAGGTACGTACATTCGTATAATACCTAGGTATAAGTAATTTTGAATTATTTTTTTATTGGATTTTAGCTATCAGTGGCGTATTTATGGAGGGAGGGGAGTTGAACGGGTTTGAACCCCCTCCATGACCCAAAAAAAAACAAAATTGCTATTAATAATATTTTTTTGCCACCTGTTTTAGATTATAATGTATACAGATACAGAACATGTATATTTAAATTTTTTTGCAATTAATTTTTTTATATTATTAAACGGCGAGGGGGGCGGCGTCCGGTATCATAAAAGGTTCTAAAAAAAATCTGAACTCTTCCTTTTAAAAATTTCTAAATACGCCTCTGTTAGCCATATATATAATGAAATACCTATCACATATTATGTGATTATTATTATTAGTAGAAAATATTTTGTAAAATAATAATTATAATATACAGTGTAGGTCTACATTAATATAGTTATATAACAGGCTTGCGCACAGGATAAGGTTAAATATGTAAAATAGTATAATATCGCTAATAGTGAACAGGTAGTAAAAAAAGTACAATAAATTGCGTCCAGCGTATTTAACTTTTGTGATTTTTTTCGTTATTATTATTTACTATAAGAACATAATATTTATCGTTTTTATTATTTTAAATAAATAGTATTTATAATTTTTTGAATATTAATTGTATAACTAATTGAATTACATTTTTCGCAATTATATTTCATAAATAATCTGATTAGAGACAAACCGAAGCGGTCGCAAATATGTAACATAATTATACATAATTAATATATATATATATAAAAAAAGATAAATAGGTGCCTATTTTAATAAAATTTTTTAAACAAAAAATTTTTCGATGATAGTGATATTAGCCTTATCGTATTCTCGTAATATCTTCTGGATAATGTTAAATTATAATATTTTTAATAAACTAAAAATGCGTTGGGCGCAATTTACAACTTTTTCTTTTTCTCGGATACTATTAACGTCTGCCTAAATTAAATGTATATTTTAATAGTAAATATTTATTTTGCATAATATAATATAAAATAATAATTTTATTCAGTACCTACCCATGCAAAATACAGTTTATAATAATTAAATATGATGGATACACTATTATATAATAAATTAATGTGTAGGTACTGATTTGTATTGACATAATCTTTTTATCACCATCACACTTAAGTTACTAATAATCAGATGGACGGTGATATATTTTAGTATAAAAATAAAATTGCATTTTCGTTTCTTGAGTCTTAACTATCTGATGTCCATTGTAGTAGGTACCTAATGTTGTCTATGTCAGATAATTTACATAACAACTGTAAAATCTAACTAGGAATCTTATTATCACAATTACTGTTTAAGTATAAATAAATACGTAGAGCATATGCTTAAATTGTATTTTGAAATTTTGTATACATATTTGATTATTTTTTGTAAAATAACCTCTTAGCTATTTTTCAAGCATTATAAAAATATTTGATCAAATTTTATGATTTAGTGTAGATAATTTGTATTATTATATCGATGGATAGAAGGCAAAAGGGCGTAAGCTCCAATTTTTAAATTGTTCAGGAGAGGCAAAAAACATAATTTTTAACATCAATTGTTTTACAACTTTTAATTATAAAATAATCAAACAAAATTATGGGTTTTTACGTATTTTTAAATATAATATTGTTTATAATTTTAAATAATTATATTATTATAGCCAATTGGAAAAAAAAATGGCGCTTACGTCCCAATTTTTTCGTGCATAACTCTTACGCCCAAATAATGTTACATTAAATATAATGCATTCTTAGTATAAACTATCTATCTAATATTAATTTATATTATAATGATTTGTGATAAAAATAAAAATAATTTATTATATTGCACATAATATAAAAATAAACTTAAGGGCGTTGGATACCTACATATTCTTTCTCTGTTTAACACATACGAAGCATTATAACAACAATTAGACGTTTAAATGATTTAGACCTAGACGTTTTCTACTTCCAACGTTACGATCGATCTATAATTGTTATTTTCAGCTGTATCTCTCACGCGAATTACGATTATCAGATAACCCTTTTTATTATACATATTATAATACAAAAATAAACGCCTCCAAAAATGTAAACAAATTACTTCAGATACTAATTTACAATACATACTCGTAAACGACATAGGTACCAATAAGTATGGATCAATGACATTTTAGATTATTAAATAGGTCAAATTAAAAATATTCCAAGGACTAAAAGAGAAATTTAATACTTACTTTAATTTTATAAATATTAAATAGGTATATAAAGAAATATGACAATTTATTATAATATATTATAAACAGAAAATATCTTATTGTTACAGATGCATAGTAGATCTAAATAATGAGTATTTAAAATATAAGTAGGAGACGACTACGTACATTTTTTATTAATATTTACTATTGTTTACTTTAGATATGTTTTACAATTTTCAGGTGCAAAATATTATATAATTCAGACTAATAAAAAAACAAAGTATCCAATAAAATCTGCACTTTTGAAAAGTGTTTTATAGACGTACCAATATCAAATATTTAAAAAGTTTTGAGAAATTTATTTTTATTGTTTAAACTCGAATATAATACAACAAATGTTTTATAAGAAACTTGTAAATATTGTGTTAAAATAATTTATATACTTATGTATAACTATTCACTATTATAATAATTGTATTAACTACTATAATAAGTATAAAGCAATATATCAATATGTCAATTATATAGACTACTGTGCTGGTCACAACTGCTTCTAGTATAAGATTCTTTTCGACTCTTCGACGTTTGAAATTGTATTTACGAAATACGACTGGAGAAAATTGTTTGGCAGGAATGAATATACATTGTTATATATAAGTTTCCACAGTAGATGTAATACGTGAAATAAGTAGGTATAAAAGTCATCGTGTAAGATTAATGTAAACATTAAATTTACTACTTTTTTATTTATTTATTTTGTATTATACATTATAAATATTTTTATGTAAATCATATTTTCAAAATATATCGACAATAGGCGATTAATATGGTACTGGTATATTTTATTTTTCTCAATTATATTTGTTATTTTTCATAACATCCCCCTTTGAAAATTCCTGGCTACGCGCCTGATTCAGGGTGCTCAAAATGTTATGTTACACGTAGATGACATTAAATCGTATATCGTATCGTTATATAGATGCCTATGTACCTCCTTTATCATTTTCATCGCAATACTCACATTTAAAAAACGACAATAGTTTTTTATGCACTTACTTGCAGTATAGACACGAATATGAAATATTGGTTTGGAAAATGTCGTAATTGTTCGATAAAAAACAACGGTATAAATGACAAAAAATTATATCTAGCAGTAATGACACGATTTGATTTTGTCTGAGGTTGTTCCTTGTCATTGAAATGTATAAGTCTGTGATTGGTTTGTTTGTTTTCGTACGTTTCGTGAAAATCTGTCAAATATATGATTATATAAAATAAATTACATTTTTTTAATATATAATATCATAATATCTAGGTCAAGAATATAATTTATAATTAATTGTTCTTATAATACTTATTGAACGTATAAAATGTTGGTGATTGGAAATGACCACTTTATAATATAACCAATACAAAGTGTCCGCAATAAATAGCCAATATTTAAATTAATTCAATTTTAAAATAATTTGTTTATCTTTATATTATATATTTAATAGTATCTATTTAGTTATTTATACTTAAAAATTGTTTTAATAAATATTAATATTATTTTAAATATTGTTAATAGTAATTAATAAATACCTACCTAAATATATTAAATAAAACATGTGCCTAATGGCTAAAATAGATAAAGCAAATTATTGTCTGTCAAATTTAATAAGTTGTGTAGTGAAATATGATTTTAAAATAAAATTATTTAAAAATAAATAACAAACATTTTATTTAGGTACTTATTTATATAATTAATTCAATAATATTTCAAAATGTGGTAAAATTATCTGTCAGATATAGTAAATTAAATTATAATTATTATTGCTTTAGTATGGTTTTATATTTTTTTTGTTAATTGTTATAGTGATATAAAATTTAAAAAAAAAACTTTATAATTAAATTATAATATGACATAATTAGGTATATTATAAGAATAATTGAAAAATTGATTTTCTTAGATTTTCTACCTAATTGTCACAGGTTTATCTATATTCGAAAAATAAACCGAAATTCACAAAATAAATGATTTTAATGAAATCATCGTTTGATTAATCAAAGCGGCTATGCATTATTGTTATAATGATGCATGATTTCTTTCTTTCAGTAAATCATGTTTATAGACACCTTTTGGAATAAGAAACGCTAAAAATCAATATTTATATAATAAAGAAATAGACACTGATGGTATTATAAAGTTTAAAAAGTAAATTTCGGTTGTTTAATAACTTTTCTAAATGTAAGAAAACTAGCATTTAAGAAAAACAGTAAAATTATCTCGTAAGATATGATTTCATTTTAGATAGAAAATATTATGTAAATAATAAATATAGATCTATAGTATACACCTACCTATCTATTTATAAATATAAATATTTCTTATGATTTTGTATTCGAATTAGTAAGTTTATTAGTAATAATATTGATTTACCAACAAATAAATTTGGACATTAGGTACTTTCTTTAGGTACATACACATGTACATATATATATATATATATATATATATAATACATATGTACTTAGTTACCTACACAGTAAGTAATATCTAGTCATCTAGGTAGTAAAATTTTGTCTTTAGATACCTGAAAATTTAGGCTGCACAATTTGAGATGTTTTTTTAATTTTTTTCCTTCCCCAATTTAACATTATTTTCAGTACAAACAAATCACTTTAAAATTTATGAAATAAAAACTGATTCGCACTAGTCACTAAACTAACGCTTGTCTTGTAGATTCTATAGTACTAAATAATAAAATTGTATAACGTGGAAAATTTGAGTTTAATTTTAAGTTTTATATGATTAAAAGCTTCAAATAAAGTATTTAGGTAATTATTATGTCATCTTGACACTCAATATATCATATTTGTTTCCCTGAAATAAAACCGTTATCTTATCTTTGTTGTTACAAACTACAGTCACTTAAGTATAAGTATTAGGTATATCATCTGTCTGTAAAATATACATTTTATGTATAATATTAGGTATACATACTTATTATAAATATTATAATATAACATTACTTATATGCTACATACTTAAATATATTTTTTTATTTTATACATTTTATTACATTGTGTATTTGCTATACCTACATATTAAATAACTATTGACGAATCTATAAGATAAAATATTTAGGGTAAATAAAATTGTAAGAAATATGTCACGTGCAACGCATTTTTGTAAAATAAATGTTTAAATTATACCTACCCACTCAAAATTGATAAAAATCATTTTTTTTCAATTAAAACCTGTAGTATTGTTCTGACATAGGTAGATAATAAATAATATTTATTAAATTTTAAATTTTAATTCAATTTCTTAATTGAAATTATAATATTGTATACAGAGTGATCAGGATTCAGAATAATGGAAATTAAATTAAAAACTAATGTAATTATCACTATTTTTGTAATAAAATGAAACTGTATATAGTATACGTATTATATTACCTAACTATATATTTAGTAAATGGTAGCTATTGGTAATATTTAGTTGACTAGGTGGCTATATACATATAATAACATATAATATCTTTAGGTTATATTGTACGGGTAAAAAAGTGAGAGGGTCGATATTGGACGTTCCTCCTTCGTCCCTTTGGTCCTTGCAGAAATTAGTGGTTTATTATACTTAAGATTTGAATGCAATGATATCGTATTTGAAAATACGATTCTGAGTGAAACTCAATATATTACAATATACTATACTGATAATACATTCCAAAATTTTACCATGTGTGTAAATTACGAATGTAAATATTTAAAATAAATTTCAAGTCCCTACGATCAAAATTCAAGGAGTTATGAAATAAAATAATTCAAAATAACTAAAACTTTTTTGCCGGTTTTCAGCCATTTTTTAGTCCAAGAAAAACTTTTGAGAAATTCGAAAAATGAGCTAAATAAAGTATCAACTAGATGCCATTTGCTACCGAAAGCATACCCTATTCGTGGTAATCCGACCATTATTTATACACAAAAAAATGTTTTCAGACTATTAAAATTTCATAAAATATAATAATCTGTACTACTAAAGATTATAAATGTAAAAGCATATAAAAACATTTTGTAAAAAGATAAAGCAGTATATGAGTAAGCTTCAATCAAATTTTGAAACTGTTAAACCTAAAACTTCATGTAATATTAAACATTTTTGGAAAGAATTTCAAAGGTTTATACTTTGTCAGAAAATTAACTAATCGTTTCCAAATTTTTATTTCTTATGTAGGACACCTATATTCAATACCTAGTTGTTGGAGATTACGTATATACGAATACTATAAATCAAAAACTGTCAATAATTGAATAGATAATATTGATTGAACATATATTATTATGTTTAATATAACCGACTATTACATTTCGATTTCTTTGATAACCCTAAATAACAACACTATAGAGTACCTACACATAATTTTTTTTATTATTTACTCATTTTATTGTTTTCGTTTGGATATTTCCACTTAACCTAAATTATAAAAAAAAAAATGATTTATTGATTTTTCATTAATTTTGCTTATACGCCCCTTAATATTTATTGATTACGTGACATATCATACGTCTTTGTCTACACCAAAGTCTTATTTTATGGTAAGGTATTTCTACGGAACTCAGTGGAGGCGCTAAGGGTGCGCCATGGCCCACACTGTTGGCTGTATAATTGACTAGTAGTGTAATAATTGTTAAACTCTATATCACATTAAAATATAAAATATAAATTATAAATTATTGTAATATAGGTAGTTTTTTTCATATTTTATATTATTATAGGTACCTATTTTATAATATGAGAATATAAATATTATAAACATCGAATTATGATTATAATATTATTCTTTATTCATTTAATAGGTATAATATACGGGTACATAATGTGTAATTGTACAATTTCAATAATTTACAAATAATAATAATAGTATATAAATAATATATAACTTAAATATATATATAATTTATACAATAAAAATAAATAATGTATTATAAATATAACTTATATTATATGATGTATATTAGGTAATATGAATAAAGGATAATGTATAAGAAATAAAAATTTATGCAATTTTATGTGTACCTATCTAATAATACATGTATTTTGATATTTTAAATAAATTAATTTACGTTTTTAATAAATTATTACGTAAAACTTTGTGTATAATAAAAAGTATTCATTTTGTAAGTACCTAATAAAAAAAAATGTTAAAATGGTGTGTATTATTGAATGATTTGTGCGGGGGGAAGAGAAAATAACGCATATATAGATAAGTAAATTTTCATAAAAATTAAGGCCTACCCAGAAAAAAATTGGCCACAGACAGGCTCACCTGAGTTAAAAATCCTGGCTCCGCCACTGACAGAACTATATAATATAATAATCTTATCTATATTTTAACAAGCACATATCTTGTTGGATAGATTTCAATATTTTACAAAATGAAAAGAAAATCAATGAATTCAGAATAATAAATAATTTGAACCTCCGTTATTGTATGTAGGTAAATATAATGTGTGTACTTGTGTCTTGTATTATATTATATATTTTCATTTTGCATGTATGAAGAATTGCACAATTAAAATGGTTGAATTTCTAAAATACCTATTAGTTTACATAGTCGGTTTCTGTAAACCCTTTTGTGTTTTGTGCACTTTCGTTTTCACATTAAATAAAAAAAAGCGGTTTAGATCGATTTTGTACGTTTATCCTTCGTCCCTTCGGTCCTCGGAGAAATTAGTCGTTTATTATAATTAAGATTTTAATGCAATGATATCGCATTTGAAAATATGATTCTGAGCGAAACTTAATATAATACAATATATTATAATGATAAACCGATTCAATAGAATACATCGTGTGTAAACTATCTATTAGAATAGACAAAAAATTTACAAGTCTCTACGTTAAAAACTGTATTAGTTATCATAAAAAATCTAAAATCAATTATGTCAAAAAGACGATTTTGTTTTTTAAATTTTTTTTTTTTACGTCTGAAAGCACGATTTCGGGTAGAAATAATAGTCTGATTATACAAATAAGGTATGCTTTCGGTAGCAAACTGTGTCTAGCTGGTACTTAAATTAGCTCATTTTTTGAATTTCTCAAAAAATTTTCCTCGGGAAAAGAAAAACTAGCAAATAATGACAGAAAAACGTCAAAATTTACGGAAATCGTAATTTTGATGAAATTGATTTTAGGTTTTTCATAATAACTAATGCAATTTTGAACGTCGGTACTTTAGATTTTTTTTTAGTTTTCTCACGCACACGTGGTAAACTTTTGAAACGACTTTCTCAGTATAATATATCGTATTGTATTATATTGAGTTTCGCTCAGAAACGTATTTTCTAATGCAATATCATTGCATTCAAATCTTAATTATAATAAACCACTAATTTCTCTGAGAACCGAAAGGACGAAGGAGAAACGTCCAAAATCGACGTTCCCACTTTTTTTATTTTATAGATAGATATGTGTCAATACCGACGGATGTTTCATTCCAACTCAGTGTCTTGGCGAACTTCGAATTTCATAGAAGCAGACATTATATTAATGACCATTAATGAATATTATATTAATTAAATCCCAACTAGCTCTACGAGCCTTGAAAGGCTTAAATTGATTAATATGAAATTTCACCTTTAGTAAATTTTCTTTCAGTTTTTTTTTTTCCGGCGATATTTTTTCCAGAGTTATATTTTCGCGGTACACTTAAACTATTTAAAAATTGCCTGAAAAACCTGGAATACTAAATTATAATTTATACTGTATGTTGGCGACTGTCAAACGTGAAATTTCTATTCCTTAACGTTTCAATACGTTATCTTTTTCCAATCTAATTCTTCTAATTATAATATAATCTTGTGCGATCAATATTTTTAATCCAGTAAAAACGTTCGCCTACAATATGTGCGGAACTGTGGAGGCATTAACGCTGTCGCCATGGTTTACCGTTTACCTCCAGCATCCGGTAGTATCGTTTTTTAAACGATTAAAAAATATACCCTCGAGTTTAAAATGCAAGTTTTCCAATCTCTATTCACTATTATTCCGATATTATTATACGTCTATAGTAATAAATATGTTTCCCGTATTTTTTTCACACACAATTTAAAAATTTTTAATTTACATTACATTCACGCTAACAACTTAAAACATATAACATATTTCGAAATTTCGCATATAAGATAACGACGAAAGTGATTACGCAGAGATTTCTATAATATGTACTATACGTGACACGCAGTTACGAGGCCGGTACTGTTTATTTGTTACACGTTTTGAATTTCGATATCGATTGATTTGATAGCGTCATAAACATCGTAGAGTTTTCGTTATCACTTTATCAGTCGCAACACAACAGTGTTCTGTGATAGCTTATAACTAATTTATACGTTTTTTCTTTTCGTGAAATTATTAATTACGGGACTGCGAACTATAAACTTCATTTGTTTTGTCATTATAGTCGTCGTTGTAAATATTTTTCCTACAACGTTGGTGTCGATTTCACCTGCAAACAAAAACCAGTCGTTAATGATTACAGTCGCAAGTCTTGGACTTTCGAAACGAGTATACTAACTATCCGCCGGATATCATTATGTATCTGAAGACGTGGAAAGAGTTCGAAACAGCGTCTTATAATTTACTGCTCAAAGATCCGACCAGGGTGATTATGATTTCGTTGTTTAAATGCCTATTTATTTGCTGTTTTGTACAATACATTTTAGGCAGTTGTTTGTGTTTGTTGATAGTGTGTATTTTTCTTTGTCACAAATATCTATTGTCTAGTTGTCTATTAACTCTCTAATTTTATTGTTAACAGTTTGATAAATTACATAATTTCAAAAAAAAAAAACTTATTTTCTATATCCGATTTTTTTATATTATACAATCCGATTAGCATTAAACGCTAGTGATTAACTAATCACTATTATAAGCTGTCAAGCTGATATTATCTTTTTTTTTTTTCATAGAGAGTAAAGATAACTGTATAATATTATTTTACTAATCATATTTCGGAATGTCATAAACATTTATAAATGTATTGAGAGGACATTATCCAATATTTTTGTTAACTTGCTGTAACTATAGCTTTTTTGCCGGACAATATTCTACAAAACGGATATGATATTCCCTACAGAATACATTTCACTTTAAATTCGCTAATATATTTTATACTCTCATGTCGAACCTAAATGTCACAATTTAAGTTCTGCATTGTTTTGTCCCGTTAGATAGAAAAAATTAACATTATTGAAAATCATGATGTGTTAAGTAACAATAATAATATTATTTTAATTAGTATTATAATATGTTCATAATTATTAGGTACATCATTCTATTTTAAAACATTTCAAACAAAATTATTTTAATGACAATCATCTTTTGTCGCAATTCTTGCAATAATATTAGAAAAACTTATTTATGTTCTGATTAAAATTTTAATTAAAGTTGAATTATAGTTTGTTGTACAAAAACTAATATGACATCTAATATTGTACATTTAAAAATATTATGAAATACATTTGAATTGAAAATACTTATACATTTGTAATGCGTATATTGTTTTTGACAATGACAATGACAGCTCAATAATATTCGATTACCAAACAATTTGATTTCCAGTTTGATGCATACCATTACAGTGTTTGATAGTTAACTATTGTAATAAATTTATTAACTATTCAATAATAAAAAAATATATGATTATATTTGGAAAAATATAAACTTAATAATTAGTTGTAATTATAAAATGAATTCATATTCACTTATGCAGAGTATTACAATTATATCAATTTGTATTTAGTTTATCATGTTGTAAACTATATTATTGTTATAATGATTTATTTCTATATAATTATAAATTATTAATATATATTCTTTTTCATAAATATATGTTTTCGCCTAATGATAATGACCAATAATTATTTTTTTAAACAAATTATTTAATTTGAATATTTAATAGTTTACAAAATTATTCGGACATTAAACATTATAAAATAAGAATATAAGAAAATAAATATTTTTGAATATCTAATAATACAACTATTATACATAGAAAATAACAAAATAAAATATTAGGTATATTAGCTAATTAAATTATTATTATTATTAATCTTAAAACATTAGATTAGTATAAATGTGTTATAATCAGCTATAATATCTAAGTATCAATTATTAATAACATTAGGTATAAACAATGTATTAATTAAATTTAATTGGTTGTCATAATATTAGATAAATAATTTATAAGTTAATTTTTTGAAAATTTAAATATAATATTTTTTTTATTTTTAGGTGAGATGTACAATGAAGTATTGCCATAGTGAATCAACTGTGCAGTTGAAAGTTACAGATGATATTACAGTAAATACTAAATATTAATATTATTTAACTGAAACTTATTTATTCGCTTGCTAAAAATTATTTTAAATGTTTAATTATTTATGTTTTGTTTAACAGTTCATTATTTATATATTAGTTAATATTGTTCCTATAATCTAATTATACATATGTATATAATATACGTGTGTGTGTATATGTTACACCAAATTTGTAAAATTCACGAATTTATTAAGTGCTTGCAATACTAAATAACTTCGATTTTAAATATATTTACTAATGATTTGTAAAAGAAAAATCATTCGTTTTTATTTTAAATAGCTTTGGTTAAAAACATTTTTTGTATCTCTTGTAAAATGGTGTTTTTTGAGCCCATTCGTATAAACACCATCTATATAAAATAATATACTTTTATACACATTTCAAGAATTATTTACAAAATTTACTAAATTGCCAAGATAAAAATGAATAATTAATATGTACTAATTGTGTCTTGTATTGTTGGGACGGTGTCACTGCATGGTTTAAACATATCTTTCGTCCTGATTTGATTCCTGGGTACCTATGGGTTTTGCACATAGAGGCGTCTGGTTTTTAATCTTGATCAAGCCATCCATACAGTTATTTGAAACAGCTGCAATCATTTAGTTAACTAAAATGTCATAGTTTAGTTATCCAAGAATCATCTTGACATGTGATTTGTGTGGCCAGGTAGCGTTAGAAAGGATAAATAGGATTTGAAATTGCTAACTTTTTTAAACTTAATTGTGTTGTGTTAATCATATTTTTATTTTGTTTTAGTGTTTGCAGTTCAAAACATCAGATATACAAAATGTAAAGAAAATTGAAGTGTTTTATGCTACAATTATAAAACAAATAACAATTTCAGAATTTTAAAGTGCTAACTTATGAACATAATCAAATATGAAATGTATTTGTATTTTATTTTGTAACTTTTGTATTGTTTTGTTAAAATATAATTCAAATTGACTTCAAATGTATAAATTTTTAAAAATAATTGTTATAAAATATGATACTAGTGCACATGCCTACATGATATACGAATAATATACTCTTAATAAATTCCAACTAACCAGTATGATATAAATTTCATAAGTAAATTAATATTCCCTTATAGCATTGACTATAATTAGGGAATGAATTTTAATAAATTTACATTTTTTTTACAAAAATTTTAATATTTAACTTTTATTTGATATGACTATTATTTAGAAAATATATGTAAATTTAAGAATAAAAAAAAAAAATAATGGTTGATATTTAATAAACTATATAATATATTAAAATAGTTCTAGATTTAATTTAATATTTTAATTAGGTGAGATATTGTATTTATTTAATTTTTTTAACTATTAGATTTTAGAGAGAAAATTGGTTTATACAAATTTTACTGTTTTAAATACTAATTGTAACTTTTAAATATTTTAAATTTTATTTAATTCCAATTTTTAATATTAAATATTAAAAAAATGAATTAATTATATATTTTGAGCGAAGCAAGAAATGTATTGTTTCTACAAAGATGTTTTTTTAATTTTTGTTATGTATGAAAACATTTTTTCGGGTAGAAATAATTGTTCAATTATCTCAAGTAGGATGTGCTTTTGGTAGAAAATTGTATCATCTAAGTACTTTATTAAGCTCATTTTTCAAATTTATCAAAAGTTTTTCTCTAGGACAAGAAAATCTACCAAAAAATGAGCAAAATTACGAGTTGTGTAATTTTTTATTTTTTATTTCGTGATAATTAATTGAGTTTTGATCGTAGGGACTTGAAACTTTTTTTTTTATATATCCATATGTAATTTACACTCTTGGTAATTTTTGGAATGGATTATCCGTATAATATATTGTAATATATTGAGATACGCTCAGAATTGTATTTTATAATGCAATTTCATTACATTCAAATCTTAATAGTTATAATAAATAACTAATTTCTCTGAAGATCAAAGGGACGAAGGAGAAACGTCCATTATCGACCCTCTCACTTTTTATTAGTGAATATTACAAAAATGAATAATATGCAAAATTTATTAATTTTAATAGTTACTTATATATCCATTTTCTAATTAAAAATTTGAAATAACTTTAGTTTTACAGGGAAAAATCCGTAGGGATTAAAAAAATGTAAATTGTTAAGCATCTATTTACTATTAAATGCCTATGATATAATTAATTTATATTGAAGTGTCTTGTGGTTTTAAAACTTCTTTTATTTAATAAATTTGAAAATTTGTTTGTAAATTAATCTTTTTATTTACTGGTACTTTTATTATTTTGTAAAATAGTTTTTGTTTACTTTAATAGTATAAAAATAATATATTAAATACATCAATTAATAAAATGTTAAATAAGAAGGGTCTTTATAAATTACTGTACCTATTATTTTATATAAGCTATACTTATTTATCATTATAATTTCAGTATAAAAAAAAATTATTTTACATTTTAAATTATGAACAAGACTTGAAAGATGTAATGGTATTATAATAAGAGCTATAATGTTTTGTTGCTGAGAATGTTAAACTTCATATAAGACAAGTTTCTGATAGAAATAGTTTGAACTCTATATAGTTCTATGTATTGTTCGATTTTGATGAAATTAATTGTTATACTAATAAATTTGAAAATCCCTTATAATTATAGGAAAATGTATATAAATATTTTACATATGATATATAACTTCAAAGTTTATATTTAAAAAAATTTCAAAAGTTAAAAAATTTAAAGTAAAATTGCATGGGTTGAAATGCCATTTGAAGTTAAATGACCAGTTAGTTTATTAAATAAAATAAAAATGTATGTAAATTTATTATACAATGTATATTATATTTTTTAAATATGATTAAAAACATATAGTATAAACTATATTTATAATACAATTGTGCATTACAATAATTAATAAAAATAACATTATCAAAAAGAATAAATTAAAATTGTATAACATTCATAATTTCATATAATCATTAAATTAATTCATTGAAATTAAAAGTTACATGAGGTTTGAACTAAAGTTGCAACTTATACTTATAAATTATTTTAAGAATAATTATTTTATGCCAATATTCAACATTTAAAATAATACAATTTTGTAAATAAAAATGCTTTTATTTAATTTAATTATCTTTTATCTTTATCTGAGATACAATTCAAATTACTACCAATATCTTGTACCTAGATATTAATATTACTCATATTCTGCCAACACTGACCATATATAAACATCCAATAAATCTGTAATATAAATTACATCTTATTATAAAACAGCTAGGTATTTTCAGAAAATCAGTGGTACCGAGTAGATACTTCTAAAAAAAATATAGCCTATTAATTAAATTAATATTATTTTAAAATAATATTTATTTTGATCCTGACGTTAACAACAAAAGTAATAAAAAAAAATTAAAAAATAGCGATTATTATGAAATATAGTTATTGATAAATATGCTCACATCATAAATTAATTAATTACCTAATTATGAAGCTATAATATCTTTTATAAAATCTGTTTTGATCAATTTCTTTTGACTATCATACAATTCTACTGATTTGGGTATATTGTGTTTTTAATTTATATATAGTTAGAAATTATACGTACTATCCGGTATTTGAACACTGTAATAGACATGTGCCATAAAATTTGTCAAATCACATGCTGAAAAAATACATACCTATATAGTATTTATAGATTTAATTTAGTTTTTTGTTAAGAGTATACATTAAATTAAACAAGTTTATTTTTCAACGTTTAATTTGTGTTATTATCGGGCAGCCATTATATATATTTTATAGTTAAATTAAATGTTTAGTTATCTACTCATAATACATTAGTACCTAATTATGAATAGGTTGTAGGCAATAGGTATATCGTATAATCAGATTTTATGTAAGTAGATAGATACCTACTTATTAATTCGATACATTTTATTTTAATTATTATAATAATTATATTTTACAGTATTTTTTAAAAAAAAAATTTAATAGTTTTGAATATATTTGGATAATATTAATATATAAATTATTATATTTAAATACCTACTTGAAATTTGAATTAAAATTATTATTAAACGGAAACGTATACGATTTAGAACATTTAAGTATTGCAAATTAGATAATATTCAATAGTAAAAATAAATACATGTTTAAGTATAATTAAAGATTATTTAAAAAAAAAAAAAAAAAAAACAGCTTTATTGATATACAGTTGATTTATAGTTGTCACTTATATTGTATATAAATTAATAGGACAAAGTGATTTTGTCAGTTAAAAAATCTGAGTGTTGATACTCTTAATTATTATAGTTATCTTTACAGTATAGTTTATAGCTAATCTCTATCTCAGAATTAATACTTACAGTTATTTTCGTTGTATGGTAGTCTGAGGGGTGCTTTTGAATTATCATTTTCCATTTGGATGTATTGATTCACTGTATAAGTGAAAAAAAAAAAATTAATTTAATCAATTCTGGTCCTGACAATGTTTATTTTGCAATATATTTTGTTTGTTAATTATACTGAATGAATTTTAAAAAAAGTAAATTTAAGTGGTAATGTCGATTATGGACGTTCATCCTTCGTCCCTTCGGTCCTCGGAGAAATTAGTGGTTTATTATACTTAAGATTTGAATGCAATGATATTGCATTAGAAAATATGATTCTGAGCGAAACTCAATATATTACAATATGTTATATTGATAATCCATTCCAAAATTTTACCACGTATGTAAATTACGAATGTAAATATTTAAAATAAATTTCAATTTCCTACGATCTAAACTTATTTAGTTATCAAGAAATAAAATAATGAAACCGTAATTTTGCCGATTTTCAAGAACTCTTACTTTATAAAGTTATGAAAAAAAATTGTCATTCACGATTTTCAAAATATTTTGTAAAAACATTAAGTCGTATATGCCTAGACTTCGATAAAATTTTCAAACCAATAAAATAAAAACTGCAGGAAATATTAAACATTATTGAAAAAAAGCCAAAATTCTATACTTAGTCAGAAAATCAATTAATCGTTTTTAAATTTTTTCTTGTAACGAAGTTCATCTAAGTAAATACTCAAAACAATTTTCAAGACACTATGATTAAAACTCAATTATTTATCACGAAATTAAAAAAATTTTAAATTTCAGAAACGTTATTTTGCCGATTTTCCGCCATTTTTTAGTACTTTTTCATCTCCCAGGGAAAAGCTTTTGAGAATTTGGAAATATGAGCTAAATAAAGTACCAACTAGATGCAATTTTTTATCGAAATTATAACCTACTTGTGGTAATCGGACAATTATTTCTACTTGAATAAGTGTCTTCATACATATAAAAAATATATTATAATATTAATTTCTACTAAAACTATTCAAATTTTAGAAGCTTATGAAAAAGTTGCAAATTACGACTTTCAAAATATTTTGTTATAATATTAAGTAGTATATGATTGGACTTCGATAAAATTTTCAAAGCAATAAATCGAAAATTTCCGGAAATATTAAACATTTTTGGAAAAAAGTTAAAAGCTCAATATTTAGTCAGAAATCGAAGCAATTGTTTCAAAATTTTTATCTATAATTTAGAACAATTATGTTGACACTCAAAATAAGTTTCTAGTCTCTACGATCAAAACTCACTTAGTTATCACGAAATTAAAGAAATTTAAAATAACAGAAACCGTAATTTTGCCGTTTTTCATACGGTACATTGAACATAGACATTATCTGCATTATTTTAAAATAATATAAATATTCAATTACTAATAATAATTATATAATTCAATATAGTTATCTTACCTATAACCGCTTTAGTATATTATCTACTTACATTTTCTATAATAAAATACGTTGAAGATTTCTTTTGGTGGCATGTAAACTGAGAACAATCAACAATGTTTAAATTGTATTAATTATAACTATTGTGTTTTATTAATTATTTTCATCATATTATTCGATTGTATATTTTTGAATTTATGATAGGTACATTATACGTGTATGGACACCATTGAATCCACACGTTTGCCGATTTTATCCGCTTTCGATAGCAATATCATCATGGGCGTCCTCAGGGGAGGAAGCAAGACGGGGCACCACTTCCCCCCTGGAATAATGTTATTTCCACAGCAATTGATAAAATTCCCAATGAGAAATTAACTTCTAAAAATTGGTCTACCTATGTTGCCATATGTCAACGCACGATTATCTATGAAAACTATCATTAATAATCATCGGATTATTATTTTTAATAGAGAGAAGAAGTAAATTTAGATAAAGAAAAATTGATTAAAAATGTACTGACACAATTTGGTAGAGAATGTCCACGGAGATTGAAATTTATATTTAATGAAAAAGAATAATGTATAATAATACCTAATTGTAATATTTTAATTGTAATAATGACGAAACATAATATTGTACTATAAATAAAATGTATAAAAAAAATTATTTTTTAAATTAATTTTGCCCCCTCCACTCCCCTCTAGAAAAATGTCTGGGGACGCCCATGATTATCAAATAGAATCTTTAACGCGCGTCAATAACTGGTAATGTATATAATATATAGGCGGAACTAAGAACCTTTTCTAAGTAACACTGTCAAAAGTCACCTTCATATAACTTTTTTTTTTTTTTTTTTTTTTTAATTTATTTGAGCCACAACAACAAGGGTTATTGGCCTTTGTTTTAAACATTTTTTTTTACAATATTGTGGAGGGATTGTTACAATTGAGGTGGTATTAAGATAAATTGATTTAGATTAAATTATACAAATTAGTTAATTTTAAGAATTTCATAATTTTGTTGACGTTTTCTGGTTCGGGACCTAATGCTTGCTGGAGGTTGTCGGCTATTTCCAGACTGTCCTTGGTGGATCTATATATCCGGCAGTTGCAGATGAAATGTTTAACCGTGAGTGTTTCTCCGCAGGTGGGGCATTGGTCAGGATCAGTTCTGGACATGAGGTGACTGTGAGTCAACCAAGTGTGGCCGATTCGTAATCTGTTTAGAATTACTTCTTGTCTACGGGGGAGAGATGTATCTGGCCATGGGAATAATGAAGGCGTTATCTCGTTGAGTTTGGTATGCATTGTTTGCCATATGTGTTGCCATTTATTTGTTATGGTGTTGTTTATTATTTTTTTGCTGTCGCTTAGGGTATGGATATTGATTTGCTGTACATCGAACGAGGTAATGGCTTGTTTAGCGTATGTGTCAGCTAATTCGTTTCCTTGGATTCCAACGTGGCTTGGGATCCAAATCAAAGTTATGGACTGCGAGTTGAGTTCTAGTAACGATATTTGATTTTGAATCTTTCTGATAATGTCGTTGGGTTGGTGATAGTTTTGGATGTTGGTTAGGGTGCTTAGGGAGTCGCTGAGTATGATGGACTTTGTTATTTTCTTTTGCTTAATGATATATAACTTTTTGCATGCTCATATATTTATATACTTTATACGTATCTTGTATACATCAACAGGTAAAGATGTATACAACAAGATGTATTATAACTATTGATTTTACAATGATGTTTTTTTTGTTTATGTCTGGAAAACTTTTTTGGGTAAAAATAATGGTCCGATTATCATAAATTGGGTAAGTTTTTGAAGAAAATTTCATCCATTCGTTACTTTATTTAACTCATTTTTCGAATTTCTCAAAAGTCTACTCGGGAGAAGAATAACTACCAAAATATTACGGAAAATCGGCAAAATTATGATTTTCATTAATTTGATTTAAAATATTTTGTGATAACTAATTGTGTATTTATAATTAATAAAAATTATCACTGTAAAACCAATATATTATTCGCTTCGCTCAGAATCTAAAACATCGTACTCATCACCTTTATAAGTTTCTGCGAGTTCTTTAAACTCTCTTATGTCCTATCAACAATAATCAAAATGGAAAAAAACGCAAAGAAAACTAAAATATATTCTTGTCCTATCTTGCCCAATTAGATGGACACCAAATTTGTTGAAGGATCGAAGTTGATCGAGTAGTTTTTTTACATCATATGTTATATTATAGATTAACAGAATGCAGATAAAAATAATAATTTTAAGTTTATAATGTAGGCATTTACTTACTATCAATACCTCCTATATTTAACGCAACTATAATACAATTGGTCAATGAAAATATATAAAATTACTATAATATTTAGAAGTATTACAATAATAATTATAACGCGTACTTATTTTATAATATGTATTCTTAGTATTAATAAAGACTTTTATATTTTACTTATGTAGTGTCGTCATTGAAATATAATATTATAAATGCAGTACAAAGTAAGTATTCCTTATTTAGCATTTATTAATAACTAATACCATATTAACTATTTGAATTTATACATATAAGTAGATGAAAAAAAATTCTTTAATAATTTACATTCAATGTAGAATATAGATGCAATAATCAACTAAATAATTATAAAATTTCTGTCTCAGCCTTAAAAATTAATAGTACTAATAATGACTTATATAAAAAAAAAAAAATTATAAAATAATTATATAATAATTTTGTATGGTTAATAATTGGATAAAATCCGTGATCGCTATACGTTACTCTAGGTAGGTACCATTTTTAATTTTTTTTTTTTTTCATACGATATATTATTTACTTGATAATATTTAAATACAAACTTACGCATACAACCTTTAGAAAATAAAAAAAGTATTTTATTTTAAAATGGTACTATAATTATATAGGTACTCTTAATAATATATAATATAATATAATATATTATGTATAATGACCTTAATAATCTAAATAATTGGTGTTTTAGGAATAATTTATTTTTTAATATATTGAAATGTAAAGTTATGTTCTATACTAAAAAATGTACTATCAATAATCCTATATTGAACCAGAGAGAGTTTGTTTAAAACTTTTAAACATATTAAAGACTTAGGAATACATTTCGATTCATCTCTTCTATTCAATGAATATTATGCTTATATGCTCATAAAAGCTTTTTCTATGTTAGGTTTTATAAAATAGAAGCTGTATACAGTTCAATAATCAATGTGCAAAATCATTATATTGTTCTTTTGTTCGATCAGTATTTGATTTTTGACTATAATTTCATTATCTGGTCTCCGTATAATTCAGGTCTTACTCAAGCTATTGAAGCAATTCAAAACCGTTTTTTACGGATGATGTTTTTTAAGTGTGAACTTCATTGTCAACGAAATTCGTCTTATTTACCACTATTATCGTTGATGTATTTGGAAACTTTAGAAATGAGAAGAATTAAGTTTGATCTTTGTTTTATTCATAAACTTTTAAATAATATTATACACTGTCCCAAATTATTTAGTGTTTTAATTTTTTCTGTTCCTGTTTGTCGAACTAGAACTAGTAAAAATGCTCCTATTAATAGATTCATGTACTTAGTTAATAATTGTAATGTTGATTTATTATTATACACTAATGTTGATAGTTTTAATATATAATATAATAAAATATAAGTATTATGGCAGCTTTAGTATTTAGTAATAGTATTTTCCTACTATCTTTATGTTTATATTAATTTTTATTTACATATATTTTATTTTTATTTTTATTTTTATCTTTAAAATGCTGTACACTCAAAATGTTGCAATATTAGTTGTTATTGGGCAAAGCCCTTTTAAATAAATAAGATAAAATATGAATTATTTTCAAGTATGTGCATCAATTAATTAAAAAGTTAAAGTTAAGTAAATTTGAATTAAGTTATATGACGAGTTATTATTTTTTGTTGAGTATTAAATTTTATCTTAAAGGAATTACAATTTGTTTATAATACAATGTTCATTTTCAGTTAATTATTTTTTAATGAAGGTAATTTTAATAATTCTATTATAGGAAAAAAATGTTCAACAGTTTTATATTTTAATATTTGAAGTTTACAATATATAGGTTATAGAAGTTCTTGAAAAAGAGAAAATTAAACTAAATTTTTTATTTTTTTATTAAAATATATAATAAAGGTTTTATTTTATTTTATTATTTATTGTTAAAAATAAATTTTTATAAGTTAATTTTATTTTGATTAAACCTACTTTTTTTTGTTTACTAAAAGGAACTTTATCCCTTAATTTAATTTAAAAATTATCAGAAAAATTTAATTTAACGACTAATTAATAATTAAATTGTCCAGATTGAGATTATTTTATATTCTAACCCACCTCGTGTTTACGTGACTAATAAAAAAGAACAATATTTCCAGCCAACAGGAAAGTAATAATATTTTATTTATCTTATTATATTGTATATTTATTTCTTACACTGATAATAATTTATTTAAATTAATATAAACTAATAGTTACAATTCACGAAATCATTACAATATAATTTTAATCATTATATTAAATTCGTCATTTAATTACTATTTATATAACAACTACTTATCTATAATTTAATAAACCTAAGACCCAGATGCGTATTTATGGGGAGGGCTAAGGGGAATTTTTTTTCCAACAGTGGTAAAGAGAGAAATTTAAATTTAATATAATTTGTTTTACCTATACTCTTATTATGAGATATGAATTCTATTTTCTATTTTATTAAATATTTTGTATGACTTGAGATTTCTTAATTTGTAATTTTGTAACTAACAATAATTACGTAAGATTTATAATATTAAAATTAAAATTGTATACTTAATTTATAAGCCTAGTTTTTAATAGATTGAAAATCGGGTAAGTTTTGTTAAAATTTTAAGGTTTAGTCTTGGATCAAAATTAGAAATAACTCTATACTCAGCTCTTTTACTCAGTGTCTCAACCATCCTCCCCACCAAAAAAAAAATTAAATACACTAAGCCCTGTTTCACAGCCGTTTTTATGAAAATACGAGTATAATTCGTAAATCGATTATTTTAGAGCCGCACGTATCATAATTATACACGAGCGCAGAGGCGCATTTAGCAATTTATAAAGGAGGGAGGGAGCTCAAATTTTTTTGGAGATGCTTTCATGAAGCTAAAACCCCTTTCCCCTCGCCATATTACAATATAAAAAAATGAAAATAAACATGTTTTGTATGTGTATTATACATTATAAAGCAAAAAACTAAAACACGTGGCAAAAAATATTATTATATAGTAAATTTTGTTTTTGTTTATGGGAGGTTTTGTCGGTGCGTACGTCACTATTCGAACGCCTGAATCGTCGGTCGCGCGAATTTTATTACCTAGTTAATTTACTATCCATAAACTAAACTAAACAAATTTAGTTCCGTATTTTCAAAAAAATAATTATTACTATTCAGAAACTACGAGATATACATACACAAATAGCTGAAAAACTTTCTTTTGTTAATTCTTAAAAAGTCAAATCACTGTATATTATTGAAAAACTATCTATAAGTGTTCTCTGGGCTAACCCACATATTATTGCGTTTTTTACGATTTTTTTAAAGTATTTTTTTTTTTTTTTTGTAGAATTTATTACACAAGGATCAGGTAAATGCAGGTTAGTCTACGAGACTTTTATGTATCAAGTATCAAAACTCGAATGTCGTTTAACGGTGTGTAACAATTAAAATTATCACACGAAACGCGCTTACGGTTACGATACACGCTAATGTCAAAACAAATCATTGGCGTTTATAAAAAAAATGCTATAGTATCGGCATTTTCATTGGTTGCGTATCATACGCGTTGCTGTAAAACGCGCTTAATATTTTTTTTTATGACGCTATAGGTACTATAATATTTACCATTTCTCTCGTTTATTAATGTCTCTAAAGAACACAAAAAAATATATTATTTAAATTATTGTAGAAAAATTTTTGCATGAATTAATGATTGCTGCATTTAAAATAAAATTCGGTGTAAAATATGTTTATTATTAAATATAGGTACATAATATATTTATAACACTGATAGATAATCTAAATTTAAACAGGTAAACATTATAAATCTAACATAATACCTATATTGTATAGAATAAGGTAGATTCTAATAGTTTCAAAAATAAAAGGTTATACTCTTCAATATATTATTTAAGTGTTCTGTGCTTAATTGATTAACTTGTAAATTATTTTTGAAAAAAGGGTTTTATTAAAAAAAAAAATGTATAATTGTAATGATGATATTACCGTTCAGAGTATCTGCTATTAAATCTACAATAATTATATATTTTTATTAATATAATACATAAAGAGTAAACATATAAGTATTATATTTTGACGACAATAATTTGTATATCATATTAATTATAATAGTTTATAACATGCTGCTTAAGTGAACACATTGATAACAATTTTTGGAAGTTTTGAGATTTCATTAAAATCACGAACGTTCTATAGACCTATTAGGTCTACAGCATTTGAAATACGTAGGTTAATATCAATTTTATTATATAAATAATATAATAATATATTATATTGTATTCTAATAGATTAGAATATTTAATATAAATTATAATGTATATTTTTGCAAAACCAGTTTGAATTTCGGTACGTAGTAGATATTTTGTAAAAGTGTATCTATTATTTTTTTCAAAGACAGATTTAATTAGTTAAACATATATGTTAAATTGATTTTAATTACATTATAAACGAGTTATATGTTATTTAAATAAATATCGTCAACATATTAATTTTTGCGAATAGAATATTGTAATTTGTATAATCTTACAATTCAACAATTCTGTATTATAATTATCTAAATATAACATAAAGAATAAAATATTAGTATTATTATTTTTATTCATAATATATTATATTGCTATTATATGTACCCAGGTATTATATATTAATAATATAATATATAATATAATTCATAGCTAGCAATATATTTTAAATTGTATGGATTTCTTTTATTATAATAATTTTCTATAGATACATAAACAGAGAAAATAATATTTATAAGTATCTAGACAGTATATATAGATACTCGGTAGTACTTATACTTGGTTATCGGTGTGATTACGACTTTATATTGAGGGGATATATATTTTTTTACATATACCTAAATTCTAAATGTTGATTATAATTTTAAGTAGGTACAGAGAAGATTCTATACTTTATATTAGGCTCTGAAGTGATTTGCCCCGATTATATACCATTTAATTACGCCTCTGTGGTTAGTTCATAATGATCTTATAGTTTAAAACATTTCCCTGGTAGGTTAGAAAGTCAGCAATTTTAAAGTTCATTAAAGTTATTTAGCGCATTATTTTAATATTAAATTCTTATATTCATAGGAAATCCATATTATTTTAAATAGTAACGAATATGTTAATGGAGTTAAGGAGAGGGTCTTAGGATTAAGTGATTTTCATTGGAGAAAAAATTTCGAAATGATTAATTGATTAAGTATAACGATTTGAATTTTTTTCCAGATATGTTTAATATTTCCTGCAATTTTTGGTTTATTGGTTTGAAAATTTTATCGAAGTCTAGACATATACGACTTAATGTTTTTACAAAATATTTGAATAATCGTAACTGACAATTTTTTTCATAAGCTTTTAAAGTAAAAGTTGCATCTAGTTGGTACTTTACTTAGCTCATTTTTCCAAATTCTCAAAAGTTTTTCCCTGGGAGATGAAAAAGTACTAAAAAATGGCGGAAAATCGGCAAAATAACGTTTCTGAAATTTAAAATGTTTTAATTTCGTGATAAATAATTGAATTTTGTTCGTAGTGTCTTGAAATTTTTTTTTAGTATTGACTTAGGTGAACTTCATTACAAGAAAAAATTTAGAAACGATGATTAATTTTCTGACTAAGTATAGAATTTTGGCTTTTTTTCAATAATGTTTAATATTTTGATAATTGTGACTGACAATTTTTTTCGTAAACTTTTAAAAAGTAAGAGTTTTTGAAAATCGGCAAAATTACATTTTCATTATTTTATTTCTTGATAACTAAATAAGTTTAGATAGTAGGAAATTGAAATTTATTTTAAATATTTACATTCGTAATTTACATACGTGGTAAAATTTTGGAATGGATTATCACTTATCAGGGTAGCATATTGTAATATATTGAGTATCGCTCAGAATTGTATTTTCTAATGCAATATCATTGCATTCAAATCTTAATAATTAAAATAAACCACTAATTTCTCCGAAGACTGAAGGGACGAAGGATGAACGTCCACAATCGACATTCCCACTTAACTTTACTTTTGTGTATATGACTATGCTTCACTCGGGATAGTATTTTCTGAATTCAATATCATTGTATTTAAATCTCAATTTTAATAATATAATACAATATCATTTTACAACTAATCTCTCAGAGGACCGAAGGGACGAAAGAGGAACGCCAAGAATTGACTAGCCGAATTTTTATATTTTTATACCTATGTGGAGAACTACTGATGCTATATCTAAATTATTTAGTTGTTTGATTACGATTTAATTAACAATACGAACATATTATAAATATTAATCAATGCTGTATAGTAAATATTAATAATAATCCATGAAAGATGGATTTTTTAATAATATAATTACTTATTCCGTTTCGTTGAAATCTCGGAACATCTAATTACATTATAATAATATGACTATATAATATTAGTTTGAAATGTTGAGATATAGTAATTTATGTTTTATATTATCTATAAATGCATTACATAATGTTTTTTGTAGACTATATTTTTTAAGACTTATATGATTTTATATTTATGGGACGAAATGCGACAATTACATTTAATTACTTATTGGTTATAATTGTCAATCATTTTATATGTTTAAGTAGGTAGGTACTAAATAATTAAAAATTGAATGACAAATAATAGGTATAAATTTACATACCTATTATATTGTTGTTATAATCTAATAGGTATCGAATGAAATAAAATATTAAAATTTAACATTTTTTATTAAACAAATATCATTTTAAATAATTTGCGTCCTGTATTACAAAATACAAAAAAAAAAAAAAAAAAAAAAAAAAAAAAAAAAAATATTTTTTTTTATAAAATAAATATTATTTTAAATAATTTGCTTCCTTTATAAAAAAAAAAAAAAAAAAAAAAAAAAAAAACAATCAAACACAATAACTGTTTATTTAATAAACGTAATATTTGTATGAAGATATTTTTATTGATGAAATAATTAATTAAATTAATTTTTTTCGTGTTATTACATAATTATCAAAGTTATACACAGGCGCGGATCCAGAGGGGATGTTATGGTGGTGCTATAGCACCCCCTTTGGCACGTGACTAATCAGAAATTTTTCTTAATTTGTTCTTAACTATTTTACAATGAAAAAAAACAATAATTTATTGTAATAGTTATTTTAATTTTAATTTTAAACAAGGTTTTCTAAATATATATTATTATATAATAATAATAATATAATTAGTCTTAATAATCTATATTATAGTATATATTTATATATGTTTTATTTTACACTCACAATATCGATAATCGATTTGATTAATATTATTTGAAGTATCGATTTGAAATTAAGTTAATTATTTTTTGTGGACCGAAGAGAAGGTTCATTCTTTATTCCATCGGGATTAATGTTCTTATGAGATTTGGATCTTAGCACCCCCCTTAAAATAGATCAGGTTATATAATTTTACCTCTAAATGTTCCATCGATATAATCTAATAAAACATATAAAGTATGTGATTATTGGTCAATGGTAAAAACTAAGACCTAGTAAAAAAATTCAATAATGTATAATAAATTATCTGTATTATTTTATATTGTGTGTTTAGTTTTAAACATTGACAGAATTCATACACGAGGTACATGATGTTATGTAAATTCCGACCTGAATTAATAAGTGGTCTAATGTTAATTCCTCCACAGCTCAAAATAATTTAACTATAACACTTTATTTTTGTAAAATGATTGCAATCGTATCATATAGTTATAAAATTTAATTTTTGAATATCAATTTTAATAAGTAGATATAAATAATTTGAAATTGTAGTAAAATAATTAATTTGTATTATGTAAGTATATACCTATAAACATACGATAATAATAATAACTATTGTCTATATTGCATTATAGATTTATTTAGAAAATTTCATTTATTTGGTAAAAATTATGAAATAATGGCAAAATAATTCCATCATTTTATGATTACCTACTCAAATTTAATTAGCGTTAAGCTTTTGTAGTAGTTAATTTATGTTATGATTATTATTTGTTTTAGTCTATATTTAAAAGTTTAATAATATCATAATTTGCTATAGTTAATAAACTAAACGATGTTATATGTATAGTCGTAAAGAGTTAACAATTAAAACATATAAATAACACCAATTATTCAAATCCATAGTATTATAAATTTATAATATTAAAATATCGGTTCCTATACTTTATTTCACAAAAAATTATAGATACCGATTTCAGGTATGGTTTGACTTGTTACGGATTAAAATTTGGTAGAGACTTTTAGGGTAGAAACGAATATGGAAGTTTTTTTTTCGAAAGTTTGAAGCATTTCCTATCACCATAATCATTCAATTAACTTTTTAGTTATGATATGAGATAATCTAAACCAAAATCACCAAAGTTCCTTCTACCAATGTGCTACTGTATTTTGATTAAACATTCGAGATTGGAGAATGGAGAATGTCAGGCATATTCTTTTATGAAACATAGTAAACTATTACTATACTAAGTAAAGTGTTAAACCGTGGGGCATATCTGATCATACTACAACATTAAAGTATTTCTGATTTAATATAGTTTATTGTACTAATGTAATTAGTAATCTTACTGTAATATGAAGTAGCATTTTCCATATAGTCTAATTAAATGAAATAAATGTAGAATTAAATATGCGAATTGTATAATATTTTATGTAAATTAAATAAATATATTAAATAATATATATAAATATATTACTATTAAAAGACATATATAGTGTTATGCTTTTGTCTCTTACTAGTTACTGCAGACTATCATATCAGTAGACTGTAGTAGTAGTCTCAAAAGAGCCACATTAACATATTACATCGTTTCAATAGTTGATTAAAATATTAAATTCGTATAAAAATTCAAATAATATTACATTTAAGTAATTTTTTTTGCGGTGAATACATTGCTTACAGAAAAAACCATTTGAAATTTTTAAAAAATCGGTTGTAGAAATTGAATTGAATTTTGATTGAACATTGAACATTGAATTTAGATTATGTAAATGTAAAACATATTTAGTGCATTTGTTTATTGTTACATAGTCCATAAAGTTCGATAAGATCTATGAAAATTAGTGCAGTAAATCATATTAAATAAAAGCTTACATTCACATATTTTCATATCATTAAATTAGGTGTACTTCATTAGAAGAAAAAATGTAAACGATTGGTCGATTTTCTGACTAAGTATAGAGTTTTGACATTTTTTCCAAAAATGTTTAATATTTTCTGCAATTTTTGGTTTATAGGTTTAAAAATTTTATCGAAGCCTAGGTATATACTACTTAATCGTTTTACAAAATATTTTGATAATCATGACTAACAATTTTTTTTTTATAGGCTTTTAAAGTAAAAGTTCTTGAAAATCAATAAAATTACGGTTTCTTTATTTTAAATTATTTTATTTTTTGATAACTAATTAAGTTTAGATTGTAGAAACTTGAATTTTATTTTAAATATTGACATTCGTAATTTACACACGTGGTAAAATTTTTGAATGGATTATCAGTGTAGTATATTCTAATATATTGAGTTTCGCTTAGAATCGTATTTTCTAATGCAATATCATTGCATTCAAATCTTAATTATAATAAACCACTTATATCTCCGAGGATCGAAGGAACGAAGGAGGAAAGTCCACAATCGACCTTCCCACTTTTTAAAATTACAATTTTTTATATTAAATTTAATAAATTTTTAATACGATAATTATTACACTTAATTGTTGGGACTAACAATATATGTAACTACTAGAAACTTAATTTTAATTATATTACAATAAATTAATAGAATAAAATAATTACGATATATTTTGCAAAACTCTACTGCCATCAGCGTTCTCTCTAAAATATTATTATATTAATTTCGTGGATGTTATATATATAAGTACCTACTATTATTATTACTATATAGATCAAATGTTAATTATATATTGTAAATTATATAGATTTTTGATTCATTAAGATAAAAATTCTTGTGATGACGTGATGTGTGTTTGCACAGTTTGAAGTATGTACATACGTAACAAAAAAATTAAAACAATTGTAGGTATTAATTTATTAGAAAGAAGGCTAGTGGGGGTTTCCTTGAGGGGCTTATACCTTTTTTTCGAATTACGCTTTTGATTGCTATATAAATTTGCTCCTATTTTTGCATATTCTTATAAAAAGTTCAAATGGCGCCCCTGACAGCTCAATTTATGGATAATACTAATACAGTGGGTATTATTTACGATTGTTTTAATTGTTGACGGTATTTGAACAAATTCCAACTACAAAATTAGTAGGTAGGTATATAATAACATATGGTAAATAATAATGACAATCATATTGTTAAATAATATTATTATACTTATACTTCACAATGTATTAATCAATAATGTTAAATATATAGAATATAAATTTATAACACAATACATCACACTAGGTTGGACTGTCACCATGAAAAAATTGATTTTATAGTTTTTGCAGCAGTTTTGAATATTAGATAGCCGATATTATCAATTTATTTGATATTACTTTCTAGTTTAAACTGTGATTAAATTATCTATGATAGAAATGTTTTAATAGTGATACTATAATCTAAATTTTATCATAGCGAGCTAAATAAATAATTTGAAACTTGACCGTTAGAGTTTAACATATTATGTTATTTAAAAGTGTGTAGGCCGTCCTAGAACCCGACCAATTTTAGGATCGATCAAGTTCATACTTTGCTACTATAGCACTATATTACTGCTCATTACTTTAATGATACAAATTATTTTTATTATAACATTGTTTTCTAGGTCTGTAACATTTTAATTGTTATTCATAATGCCAACAAATGATAGGCAATTGATGGACCAGACTGTAAATTATTCTAATATAAGAACGTATAATCAGGGACGACGCCAAGGGGGACAGGGCGAGTCCTAGGGGGCAGTCCCCCCAGGACAGATTCTCACCCTTCTCTCTCCCCCTCCCCAGTTCTTACAGAAATTTTGATTTGAGTTGGCGATTTATCGGTTATCATTGTATAATATGGTCTGTGTTATTGAAGAGAGTAAATAATCATATTTAGGGGCCTGCTCGAGCTTATTTAATAAGGAGTAAAATTTAGGCAGTTTCTAATCTTTTCGTCACCACCTATGACCTATTTATGATCTTTGTGTTAGTCGTATATTATTATTAGTGTGAGTTCAGTAAATTAACGTAGCCCCTCAGCCCTCTCCGTTCCTACTTCGAAAAAGATAATATTGTATCGCCGATTCGACGTGAATACTGTATACGTTCGCCGGCCACTAAAATAATATTACTTATAATGACTTTTTCATTGTTGTCATTACCTATGATAAAAGTAGAGAACTATACATTAGGCAATCGGGAAATAATAAAATAAATCCTGATTCAACTACAATAATTTGGTGATCATTTATAGAATATGTATATTTTATTATGTCTATGGATTATATTTACACTATAATATATATATATGTATGTATTTTAGAAGCGAGATATTATAAAAGTGCGCGAAATATAAATAGCAACAAGTATATATAAATATATATAATATATAATGTATAATACTGTACATATTACTGTTTTTTCTTCTTTTGATAATAATATAATTGACAACTCCACATAAAATAATATTGTCTAATTTCTAGCGGATAAAATTGTTTTTACCATTCACGATAAATAATTATTAGGTATTAAATCGGTTAATTATCAGTATACTTTACAAGCCAATTTAAGTAAACTTTTTATTTGGAGCGAAAATAATCTTCTCCCTCTTAATATAAATAAATATCAAGCAACATCCTTCACACGTAAAATTAATTCGTTAAATTTTCCATATATAATCAATGATATTCCATTTTTAAATATAGACACCATTAAAGATTTAGGAATATACTTTGAAAAAAATTTAAGCTTTCAAACTAATTATAAATTAATTATTAATAAATCATACAAAATGTTTGGCTTCATTAATAGAAACACAAATGATTTTAAAAATATAACCTGCTTAAAAACTCTTTACTATGCATTAGTTAGATCTAATCTTGAATTTGGTTCTCTCGTTTGGTCATGTGAATATTCAACTTATAATAATGAATTAGATAATGTTCAATATAAATTTTCGAAAAGAATTGCTCATATCAAAGGTTGTACTTTTTCAATTTACTCAGTTAGTCAACTCCAGAATACTATAGGACTCTATTACCTTGAAACTAGACGAAAACTAGCTGATTTAACGTTTATATTTGATATTTTAAATGGTTTTATTATTAGTCCTGAGATCTTAGCACAAATTAATTTTCGTATTCCTCTTAAAAACACAAGAAACATAGATCTGTTCAATATTCCAATGTTTAAAACAAATGTTGGTACAAGTTCATTCGTTTCTAGAGATTTTTCCTTAGCAAATATTATTTCCACCTCTCTCGATTTTTTTAATATGCCTCGTTATGCTTTCAGAGCCGGTGCTTTGATTTTGCTCAGCAATTTGTGATTTTTACAGGAAATCTATTCTATTCTTGTGTTGTTCTGTTTAGTTTTATTTTTATGTTATAATGTAATAGTTTGTATTGTCTGTACTTAATAGTCTGTATTGATACCTTTTTGTATTCTTTTTTGTAAAGGACATTTTTGTCCGTATTTTTATATAATAAATAAATAAATAAATAAATAAATAATATTGTTGTTCTATGAAATCGTTTGTGACTAATTTTATTATATAAATAAACTATATATTATTATACCGGTGGCGGGTTTAAGGGGAGGGGCAAAAATAGCAGTTGCCCCCCCCCCTTGAGACTAGGCTAGATTTATTTCTAAATAAGACAAATTATGTTTTAACCATAGTTCTAAAATATAAGTAAAAAGAGAATCTTTATCAAATAATTAATAACATTGGATATGGGTTTAGAGCTATTTGTAGATTGTTTTTTCGTTCGACGAGCGTCGATGTCAATAATATTTATAATGTACTATACTATATTGACATTTCTATTATCGTGGTGATGCATGATGTATGAAATAAGCATACTGTTATTATTATACTAAATAAGACATTTTTGATTTTAAATTCTACTGTTATATTCAGTTGCTTGTTTATACTATAACACTTGTATACGACTATGTATTAGACCGTTCGTGTATGTGTTAACTTTAAACAATGACTTAGCACAATTTCCGTGGTTAGTTATTCATCAATCTAATCTGGATTGTTCTGTAAATTTTGTATACTTTTTCTAGTTAATAATAAATGAGGGTTGAGGAAAACCGAGCCTTTAAAAAAATTAGTTACTGTACCATTAAAAAATTTGCAAAACTTTTTGGTAAAGACGGAGATTTAGAAAGCTACCAAAAACTTTTTATAATCTGAGTGCAGCTAAAAAACTTATGATTCTATAATATTTTTTTTCTGTAAAAACTTTCAGGTAGAAAGCCTCGTAGATAACTTATTGTTAAAACTACAGTTAACTAAATGATTAAATCTCAATTCGCCCTACCCCCCTAGATGAGTGATAAAACCCGACATTGTATTATACTATATTTTACTTGTAAAATATGAATGGTAAGAAGTACCAAATAAAAAAAAAAAAACGGTATCAATATACAGAAAGAAGAAAAGTGGACAAAAACCTAAGTTTTGCGTTTCATCTTAAAAATTCGGGAGAGTTGATTCCGGATGTTCGATCCGGTTTAGATCGATTTTGTACGTTTATCCTTCGTCCCTTCGGTCCTCGGAGAAATTAGTGGTTCATTATAATTAAGATTTGAATGCAATGATATGGCATTAGAAAAAACAATCCTGAGCTAAACTCAATATAATACAATATATAATACTGAAGAGCCGTTACAAAAGTTTATCACGTGTGTAAATTATCTAAGAGAATACTCATAAATAATAATATGCCAACGTTCGTGTATTTTCATCCAGTATTATTATTATAAAGAAATTAAAATGGAGTGTGCAGGTTTGTTATTATGTATCAACATTGAACAAACGTTGAACGCGTAGAATAGACATAATGCCGACCATGGTTGGTGGTGGCCGTCGATGATACGGGTTGAGGGGAGGAATTAACGCACACATTGAAAAAGAGCACATGTCAACAACAAATTAACTATAAAATTCAATATCTACAAAATATCTAACAAAATTCCAACATGAGTACTCGAAAAATCAATTCTTACTTTAGTTCTCAAACAAGTGTTTCAAATGAGTCAACTAATGATAATGGATTACGAAAACAAAAAAACAAAAACAAAAAACAAAAAACTACAAATACAGTGGCTGATATTATAAATTTGATACAATTGTGGGATGTTCAAAGTGATTTAGATGTCAACACAAGTAAGCATTTAACAGCACATACTTTTTATTACAAACGTACTACTATAAATGGAGATACGTCAAATAAAATGATTAACAAACGATTATCGGATATAGCAAGTTATCTCAACAGAGAAAAATATTTCAAAAAAGATTTAGATTTAGAATCCATTATCGACAAATTTTCTGCTGCTCATCATAACCGCAGAATAATGTTGGTTTAAATATGCTTACATTTTTCATTGATTTTTTTTATTTTAAACATTACTGTATTTTAAAATTGTATATTATATAAATATAGTTGGTTATGAAAAGTTAATTGGTGTCTTATACCTATATAAATCATTACATTTTTTTTTTACCGATAGATGTAGTGTTGTGTTCGCCCATTCAAAAAAATTGCTTGCCCTTTACCACCCCCCAAGGAAAATTTCTAGCACCGTCCTTGCGTATAACGCCTAATTAAGTAAGTATACGTATAGAAAAGACTACGTATTAATCTTATACTCACTTAAATCAACTCGTTCTCCCACATAATAACTGTACTGTCTAAAAGCTAAAAAAAAAATTATATATTATAATATAAATTAATAACTTTAATTATTTTTCAAATCTAAGTATTTCGCCAAATCACCGCCATTATTTAGATAATTTAGAAAAGGATATTATTTAAATAATTGCTTTTTTCTAACTAAAAACATAATTGAACACTAATCAGGTTGTAAAACTAAACTAAAACTGAAAAATTAAAATATTCCCCCCCCACCCATTGACAAATTTCTGTGAATGTCCATGAACCCATTATTTTACCAACTCATTTAACAATATTTCCATCAAAATTGTGATACCTATTAGTATTATAATTTATAGCCTACTAGAACATATTCATAATATTATTATTTATATTAAATAAATTGGTTTTGAATTAAAAAGTAAAGTTAAGTGGGAATGTTGATTATGGACGTTTATCCTTCGTCCCTTCGGTCCTCGGAGAAATTAGTAGTTTATTATACTTAAGATTTGAATGCAATGATATTGTATTAGAAAATACGGTTCTGAGTGAAACTCAATATATTACAATATGCTATATTGATAATCCATCCAAAAATTTTACCACGTATGTAAATTACGAATGAAAATATTTAAAATAAATTTCAATTTCCTACGATCTAAACTTATTTAGTTATCAAGAAATAAAATAATGAAACCGTAACTTTGCCGATTTTCAAGAACTCTTATTTTAAAAGCTTACGAAAAAAAATTGTCAGTTACGATTTTCAAAATATTTTGTAAAAAGATAAAGTAGTATATGATTATATTTCGACAAAATTTTTAAAGTGATAAATCAAAAATTGCTGGAAATATTAAACATTTATGGAAAAAAATTCAAAGTTCTATACTGGGCCAAATAATTAACTAATCCATTCCAAAATTGTACCACATATGTATATTACCTATGTTAATACTCAAAATAATTTTCAAGTTCCTAAGAACAAAACTCAATTAGTTATCACGAAATTAAAAAATTTAAAATAACAGAAACCGTAATTTTGCCGATTTTCCACAATTTTTTTGGAGTTTTTCGCCTCCTAAGGAAAAACTTTTGAGAAATTCGAAAAATGAGCTAAATAAAGTACCAACTAGATACGGTTTGCTACCAAAAACATACCCTACTTGTGGTAAGCGGACCATTATTTCTATCCAAAAAAGTGTCTTTATACATAAAATATATATATAATATTCAACTCTACTAAAAATATTTAAGTTTTAGAAGCTTATAAAAAAAAATTTTCAGTCACGATTATCTAAATATTTTGTAAAAAGATACAAAAAAGTTTTCGAAAGTGTTTTCATACATCAAAAAAAAAAAAAAAAAATTTTTTTTAAATAATAATTTTTTTTTTTTAAAAAAAAAAAAAAAATTTTTAAATTATTTTTTTTAAAAAAAAAAAAAAAAAAAAAAAACATTTTTGTAAAACCAATATATTCTTCGCTTCACTCAAAATCTAAAATTATCGAATATTATTACTCAATAGATATATCTTATATAGTTATTTATATATAATAGTTATATATATTGTTTAATATCGGTGGTCTAATTCATTTCAGAGTTCAAACAAATTTATGTTACATATTTATATCCACCTAATAATGAAATTGAACCAAAGGAATTATAAATTATTGACCTATTATATAGTTTAAAAAATATATTTTACTTGGAAAATAATAATTATGGCTCATAACATTATTTCCAATATTAACTTACCATTGGCATGATTTAAAATCGATCTTATTTCATTAATATCTGTAAAGTACAGAATAGTACTTAATAATTACTAAAATTATTTCATCATATTTATGTATTATGTATAATGGATAATCATATCCAGATTATATCTGAAGTCTGATATGAAAACCCCTGATTTAATCAGATGTGTGACGTCAAGGAGTGTCGTTTAGATTAACTTAACGAGTTATAAATAATAATGAATAATGATTAAGCATTGATTATTAAATTAAATTTTAATAAAACTAGTTAGGTAATTATAATAGCATTGATTATAGATACCATAAATACCATGGTATTTATAATAAATGAGTTATAATGAGTTTATAATCAAATTATAAGCAACTAATCTTATTAAAATTTAGTCATAAATCTATCTATAAAAGGGATATAATAAATATACATTGTACAAGTAATATATTTGTAGAAATAACGATAACAGTTGAAATTCATTTGATTGTACAAATGGAACTTATAACTGGGGCAAGTTAAGAAAAAACTATAGGTTTTTTATAGGCACTTGATATTGTTATGATAGTTATTAGACTGATTTAAATTATTAATATTACCTAACCATCCATATCATTTCCATTAGCTATTTATTTTAATAGTATTTTGTTGATTAGAAAATATATATGAATGATGAATGATCATACATTTACATTTATAAATGTTCATAATAAATCATGATTAAAAATATAATAATATTATTTAGCTTTAAATGAAATATATGACATTTTTTAAAATTAATCAATAATATTAGTATTTTATTTAAAAAAAGAAAGGAAGGTTATAGATATAGATGTTCATCCTTCGTTCCTTCGGTCCTCGGAGAAATTAATGGTTCATTATACCTAAGATTTGAATGCAATGATATTGCATTAGAAAATACGATTCTGAGTGAAATTCAACATATTACAATATACTATACTAATATTTCATTCCAAAATTTTACCACGTGTGTAAATTAACAATGTAAATATTTAAAAAAATTCAAGTTCCTACGATCAAATTTCAAGGAGTTAAACCGTTAAACCCAAAATTCTAGGTAATATTAAACATTTTTGGAAAAAATTCTAGAGTTTCACAAAAAAACCGTTATTTTACCGATTTTCCTCCTTTTTTGGTAGTATTACTTCTCCCAAGGAAAAACTTTTGAGAAATTCGAAAAATGAGCTAAATAAATTACCAATTAGATGCAATTTGGTACAGAAATGACACTTTTCAAGTCCCTACGATCACAACTTAATAAGTAATCATGAAGTAATAAAAATTTTAAATAACGGTTACCATAATTTTGCCGATTTTTGGTAGTTTATATATAAAAACTTATAAAAAAAATTGTTAGTCACCATTTTTAAAATACTTTATAAAAAGATTAAGTAGGATATGATAAGGCTTCGATAAAATTTTCAAACAGATAAACCCAAAATTGCAGGAAATATTTAATATTTTTGGAAAACATTTTGAAGCTCTATACATAGTCAGAAAATCAACCAATCGTTTCCAAATTTTTTTCTCTAATATAGAACACTTTCATTGATAATAAAAAAAGTTTCAAGTTCCTAAGATCAAAACGTAATTAGTTATCATGAAATAAAAAAATTTAAAAAAACAAAACAGTTATTTTGTCGATTTTCGAGAATTTTAACTTTAAAAGCTTATAAAAAAATTGTTAGTCACGGTTTTCAAAATATTTTGTGGAAATATTAAGTAGTATATGATTAGCTTCAATAAAATTTTCAGATTGATAACCAAAAATTGCAGGAAATATTAAACATTTTTGGAAAAAAGTTCAAAGTTTTGTACTTCGCCAAATATTCAACCGATCTGTTCCAAAATTGTACCACACTTGTATATTACATACGCCAATTCTCAAAATAATTTTCAAGTCCCTACAATCAAAACTTAATTAGTTATCACGAAATTAAACAATTTTAAATAACAGAAACCGTAATTTTGTCGATTTTTCGCCATTATTTCAACTCGAAAAAGTGTCCTCATATATAAAAAAAGATTTCATAATATTAAAATACATCTTTGTAAAACCAATACATTTCTTGCTTCGCTCAAAATTTAAAAGTGAAAAAAAATTATTTACTTCACAAATAGAAATATAACATGTTTGTTATTATAATTACAATAGGAAAACCAAACATAAATTAATTTATAATAATTGCATAAATTTACAAAGATAGGGTTTAAAGCTACAATAGGAATTATTTCAATTATTTTTATTTTTTTTCAACCAACTCAAACTAACTTGCAAAACCTACAAGAGTATAAGATTAACCTATAATGTTACAAAAATAAACTTACCGGAATTTAACCGCGGAAATTCAGGTTTCACTAGAAAATATGAACAATACATAGTTTAACATATATTTTATTGCAGCCTAATTGTATATGTCCTATTAAAGTATGTATTTTAAAGCCATCCATCCGATGAATAATATTAGATTCTGAGCAAAGCGAGAAATGTAGTGGTTTTAAAAATTTTTTTTCAGGATTTTGTTTTGCTGCAAGACCAAGTCCAAACAAGACCCATACTGCAAGAGTCTTGCAGTCTTGCAATTTTTGTTATAATTTAAATAAAACAATTTTCCAGAAAAACACATTTAGTGTAGGTTAAAAGGAAAAATTGTTATAATTTAATACAAATGTAATATTACATATTTTGACGTATGCCGTGACGTTCGGGGAAATGATTAATAATGAAATATATTAATGTATATTATTTTCTATATTAATATAGAATTATTGAAAATTAAATAAGAAATATCTAGATGTAATATTCATTATTAAGTAGTGTTATAACAAACAACAATAATTATAGAAACGTAATAAAATTATTTTAAGCTGCCGAATATGATACAAATGTTGATGTGTGAGTACAAAAACATATAATAATATCAGTCACCGATACGGGCTATACTTAGTATAAGTATACTAGAATATTTATAAACCATAATATTTATTTAAGGCTGTAAACACATCTCTCCTGTTAATTATATATACTATACTAATCAATGGTAATACAAACAACAGAATTTAATTATAGTTGGTATTTGGAGTATTACATTGTACGTATTTATTTCGTGTCTCGTGTGCTATTCGTGCAATACTATCACATAAGACATAACCAGGGCTCGGAAGCTATAGCACTAAAAAAATTAATTTTTAGCGCTTAAATATGCATATAAAAACATTCATATAAGCGCTATAAATAGCACTAAAAATTGGTAAATATGCAAAATAAAATTTCATTAACAAAAATTTTTTATTTAAAATTTTTTTGAATTCTACAAGTTTTTTATAAAATATGATATAGTCAATATTTGAAAAGTAGGCACTTTTCCGGCTCTGGAACATTTTCTGTTAACATAAACATATGAAACAATTTATTATTAAATTAATAATATAGTGTATTAATTTTATTTACTTTAAGCATTGCAATGAATAATAAGATGTTTTCATATATTTTCAAATTTGAATGATCTACGAATATTTGATATTAGAGTTTTGTATGCCGAGAATGACCGCTCTACATCGACAGACGTTACGGGTGCATACTTAAAAAATGTGAAGTTGTTACAATTTAAGTCTTCAGGAAGACCATCTAAATTTTGGAATGTCTCTTCACCCGTTAGAACTTGTGATATTTTTATCAACGCCGAGAGACCACGACTTTTTTCCTGTACCTGATTAAATTTATTTGTAACAGCTTTTCCATTTGGAAATCACTTAATGTTTTAAATGATTTTTGAATATCTTGAACTATTTTTAGTGAATCCGATAAATACATATGTTGCCGTTGTAATTGTTCAATAGCTAAAGTTAATTTGGCAAAGTTCGACTTAATATACATTAAGTTGTTTTCCAATCCAGGTTTTATGATGTTATCTTGAGCATCTTTAATACTTACTGCATCGTTTCTATCTAGCATAAAAATAACACGGTGGATTATCCCGAAATTCTCGCAATAATAAATTGCTGCGTTAATCCAACTTCCCCAACGTGTGATAATTGGCTCCGGAGGTAAGGGTAAGTTTGGCGCTTCCGATTTAAATACAAGTAAACGACTTGGGGCTTTTCTAAAGATTTTTTTTACACTTGAAATAACTTTATCTACTACGTGAAATTGACTTATTACTTCTTCTGCGACTCTGTGCAGTCCATGCACAACACATGTTACATGAATCATTTTTGAGTAAAGACTTTTTAGTACTTCTCCTGATTTAACCATGTAAGGTGCGGCATCAGATAAAAATTAAAGTACATTGTCATGTTGGATACCAGCCGGCCATAATATGCTCATCGATCTATTAAAAAGTTTGCTGATTGTGGAGTGGTTAGCTTTTTCTAGTTCCTCTGAATTAAGTAAAAAAATATTGCCTGCATTATTTTCCTCAAGAGTGCCTACTATTATATTTGCAATGTAACGACTCTGTACATCAGTGGTCTCGTCGATACTGATCCAAATTTTTTTGTCAGAAATTATTTTCCTAATTTTATCCATGGTCTCATTGTAAATATCATCCACATATCCTTTTCGCAACGTGGATTCACTTGGAATATCATTTTTTGTATATACTTCCAAAAATGTTTTGAATTTTGGGTTTTCTATCTTGTTTAAAGGAATGTTAGCAGAAATAAAAGCCTCACACAAATCTTTGTTATATGACGATTTTTTACTAATATTACTTGTCGTTGTCAATAACTGCTGTTGTTTCCGATTTATTTGATATTCATATTGGACGAGGCCTTTGATATGTTTGTCACTTTTTATATGTTGTGATATGTTAAACTTTTTGTCAGAATTAACTTTGATTTCACAAATTTTACAAAATAATACACTTTTATCAATTGAAAAAATATTAGGACCATATAAATTAACATAAGTTTGGAGCCGATTTAACAAATTTTGTTTAACTTTTGGCATTTTTAAACACGATAAATACGATAGTTCACGATCAACCGCACACGCAACACGCAACACGCAAATGACGGTAGAACGCAGAAAACTAAAATAAAATCATTGTGTATGTTCATAGTTATTTACGTACGGCGATAACGACGTATCTTACGTAAATACAACGAATTCGATAACTGCAGTACATATTTTGATACAATTTTAAAAATAACTAAATTGTTGGAAATGAATGAAATTGTCCGATTTAATCGAAATAACAACGGTCTAAGGCCGTTTATTCCGGATGCGTACCATCTTAAATTAATAAAACAATTTGTTTTCGTTCACATATTTGTAGGCGGCTGTTTGGTAGATACTTTAGTTTTTCAACAATATATTGTGTTTATTTCCTTTATTATCTAAAAATATGCCCATTAACAGCATTTATAACTCCTAATTAGCAAAATAGCTCCTATAATATGTATTTATGTGAAAATATACCCAAAAATAGCACTAAAAACCTAAAATTAGGAAAATAGCAGTAAAAACCGTAAATATGCAAAAAATAGCAAAATAAAATTTCGTGTATGACATCAGAGAAGTGTGAAACATATTTATATCTTACTTTGGATGTTCTTGGACGAACCAATAAAATTATGCATTTGCTAGAACTTTCGAGCCCTAGACATTACACATTGTATATTGTGTATATTATATACGCATGTCGATTGTCATATTTATTCTGGTAACGTTTAAACAATTATTATTTTATTTATTAAAATGAGTGTAAACGATAACACAAATAAGAAAAACACAAATATATTGTACTAGTATATTTTTGAGGTAATATCAATTATCAAATTCTACAAAATTCTAGCGGTAATGATAGGAATATATATATATATTTCAATTTTAAATAATGCAAGAGTCTTGCAACAAGACCAAGACTTGAAGTGAAAGACCAACACTAATACCAAGACTACAATGGCTTTGCAAGACCAAGACCAAGACTGAGTCTGCAAGAACAAGACCGAGACCATGACTGCCATAGTCTTGATTTTGGTCTTGGTTAGCTCATCACTATCTAAGTTCACGGAAATTGTAATTTAACTAATGCAATTTTGAACGTAACTACTTCAAATATTTTTGAGTCATCTCATAGATAGTTTACATACGAGTTAAACTTTTGGAATGGCTCATCAGTATAATATACTGTATTACATTGAGTTTCGCTCCTCAGAATCGTATTTTCGAATGCTATACCACTGCATTAAAATCTTAATTATAAATTAAAATAAATCACTAATATCTTCGAGGACCGAAGGGACGAAGAAAGAACGTTCGGAATCAACCTTTCCACTTTTAAATAATTTAGTATTAGAAAAAAAAAATCATTTATTGGAAAATAACATTTTTTCATATTTATAATAAATTATAAAATTAAAAAACGAGAAGGTCGATTCCGGACGTTCCTCTTTCGACCCTTATTGGTCCTTGGAGAAATTAGTGGTTTATTACAATAAAGATTTGAATGCAATGATATTGCATTAGAAAATGTAATTCTGAGCATCTGAGCAAAACTCAATATAATACAATATATTATACTGATAATCCAATCAAAAATTTTACTTGTAAGTTATATACGTAAATATTCAAAATAATTTTCAAGTCCCTAACTCAAGGAGTTTTGTTTAGTAATTTAACCGATTTTAAACCAGTTGTTGTTCGTTTTTCTTCTTCTAAAGAAAAAACGTTTGAAAAATTCAAGTAATGAGCCAAATAAAGTACCAACTAGACACGATTTGCTACCAAAAACATATCCTACTTGTGATAATTGGACCATTATTTCTACCCGAAAAAGTGTCCTCATATATAAAAAAAAATTTCATAATATTAATTTCTACTAGAATTATTTAAATTTTAGAAGCTTATAAAATAAAGTTGCGACTTATGATTTTCAAAATAATTTGTACAAAAATTAAGTAGTTTATAATTAGACTTCGATAACATTTTCAAACCGAAAATTGAAGGAAATATTAAACATTTCTGAAAAATATTTCAAATCCCTATACATAGTCAGAAAATCAATTATTCGTTTCGAAATTTTTGAGTTGATGAAAGTACAAACTAGATGCAATTTGCTATCAAAAGCTTACCATATTCGTGGTAATCAGACCATTATTTCTACCATTACTTCTAAAACGTATCTTTATACATAAAAATAAAATATTATAATATTCAATTCTACTAAAATTATTCAAATTTTAGAAGATTATAAAAATAAATTCTGATTGACGATTTTAAAAATATTTTGGAAACTGATATATTATTTTATTAGTAGGCTTCTATAAAATTTTCAAATTGTTAAGCTCAATATTGCAGGTAATAGTTTTGGAAAAAATTACAAAGCTCTATACTAAGTCAGAAAATCCGTTCCAAAATTTTACCATGAATTATATTTTCTATGTTAATACTCAAAAACATGTTAATGCTATACGTTCAAAACTTAATTAGTTATCAAGAAATAAAAAAATTTAAAATAACCGCTTAAACTGTAATTTTGTATATTTTCCGCCAATATTTGGTAGTTTTTCTTTATTAAATAAAGTACCAACTAGATGAAATTTGTTATGGAAAGGCTATTATGTACTATTTGTGGTAATCGGACCATTATTTTTACCCAAAAAAATGTCTTCATACATAAAAAAAAAAATATATCACCGTAATACCAATACATTCCTCGCTTATCAGAATTCGCTTTTTCTCAGATACAAAAATTTAAATTTTAAACATTAAATCAATAAAGATAAAAACATCATTAAAACTAAATAAAAAAGTATTATATTATTTTACCATCCATGAAAAACACAACATTCATACAATCAAAAGCCGTTTTTTTTCCTAAAATGTAATTAATTTTAATTATATATTTATATAATTGTTTTTTTTTTTTTGTATTCATTATAAAACTATAAGTCATGTGATATAATTTATAATACAAAAATGATATAAAATACCTCGTAAAACAATAAATATATCATCTGTAATTTAAAATAGCAAAAAATTCAATTTTAACCAGTGGATATTCAATAAATACGTTTTATATAATTCACGCGGATATAAAATGTATTTATTTTATGTTTAGTTAGGTACCCAAATATATACAAGTATGCGCTTTTTGTTTTGTTTTTTTTAACATACCTAATATATTATGTATAATTTGTACATCGTAAATTTAAATATAAATATATAATTAACCAATAGAGACTATCCATGCCGTCGTAAAAGGCGATCAAAATACAGATCCAGTACAGATTTATCTATACTTGAATAATATCGCTTATCAATAAATGGTGGTTCTGCGATGCAGGAAGCGACGGGAAACTACTGCATCAATTTTTCCAATCATCAAGCAACGAAGCTTAAACATAAGAAGGATAGTGAACAAGACGATGGGATTCGGAACCCGAAGTCCGGCAGAGGGAGCCAGAGTATGGCTTCCTAGTTCCCATGTCGTCAGCCATCGAAATTGATGCCAAAGTAAAAGACAAAATATTGATTTTGAAATCAAAAACAAAACTACTCAAATTACTTAAAATAGGAACATGGAACGTTAGAACATTGTTAACACTAGAAAGGTATGAAGAACTTAAGCAACTTGATATACTGGGATGTGTGAGATTAGGTAGAGTTATAGTGGAGATTTCTGGAGTAATTGTTTTCGAATGATACATAGTGGAGATAAATAAGGGAAAAATGTATTTGGAATACTACTAAACAAAGAATGTGATATGCAAGTAAAAAATACTTATCATGTTAACGATAGAATATTACTGAATACTGGTAAAATTTAAAACCACCACACTAAACATGACAATCATTCAGATGTACTTTCAAACCACAAACAGTGAAGACGATGAAAGTGTATAACTCTCTAAATGAACTGCTAAACATAATTCAAGATAGTGATAATGTAATTATTTTATTATTATGAACAATTTCAACTCAAAAATAGGGGATGGCAAGGACAATCAAATATTAGAATTTATGTAAAAAGGCAGATGCTTACAAACAAAAAACTTAAAATAGAGATGTAAAAAATTTTTGTCAAATGCTATGTATGGAGCATATTACTATATTATTGTGAAAAATGGACCATCAATGAACAAGACAGGAAGAAGTTGGAAGTCAAGGAAATGTGGACGTGGATAAGATTGTTGAAAGTAGCTTAGCTTAGACAGAAATGAAAAGTAACAGATATATTAAACCAAACAGGGCAAAAATAAATTCTGTTAAACATATAAATGAAAAAAAGTGAAAAAATGGAGGCATAATCTGTTTATGACAAATATATTCGATGAACACAAAGGGAAGGCGTATATAGAAGAAATGATAAGACAAGCTGACTTTAACCGATACGTGGACATTAAAAGATTAGCTTTTAACAAATAAGAATAGAAAACCTAAGATTTGAAACAAATCAAATTGATTTATACAAAAAAACATGGTTATTTAAAGGTAACTGTGAAGTAAAAGCATTAATATTCGTGTAATATTCGTAATAAAATTTGTTTATAATGTTTAATATTATCTTACACAAACGTCTCATAATTTCAGCTAAACATTAATATAAATTTTTAATATTATCAATTAAGTATAAAGGTTAAACGTATATAGTTTTAAAGTATAAAAAATAATAAAAAATAACATACGTGTATATTGTATTCCTGAATTTAGAGCTGTAATTTTAAACCGATTTTAAATTATTTAATGGTACATATAACATATGTAATAAAAGTTTATAACGTTTAAAATTATCTTACACAAACGCCTTAAAAATTCAGCTAAGCATAAATAAAATTTTTTAATATTATCAATTAAGTATAGAGGTTAAACGTATATAGTTTTAAAGTATAAAAAATAACATACGTTCAAATTGTATTTCTGAATTTTGAGCTGTAATTTTAAACAGATTTTAAATTATTTAATGGTACATAAAACATATCTAATAAAAGTTTAAACGTTTATAATTATCTAAGACAAACGTCCCATAATTTCAGCTAAACATTATTATAAATTTTTAATATTATCAATTAAGTGTAATGGTTAAACATGTATAATTTTTAAGTATAAAAAATAATAAATAATAACATACGTTCATATTGTATTCCTGAATTTTGACCTGTAATTTTAAACCGATTTAAAATTATTTAATGGTACATATAACATATCTAATAAAAGTTTGAACGTTTATAATTATCTAAGAAAAACGTCCCATATTTTCAGCTAAACATTA
>CM023362.1:15149085-15243621 GCA_013282895.1 Eriosoma lanigerum
AAACGTCCCATAATTTCAGCTAAACATTAATATAATTTTTTAATATTAACAATTAAGTGTAAAGGTTAAACATGTATAGTTTTTAAGTATAAAAAATAATAAAAATTAACATATGTTCATATTGTATTCTTAAATTTTGAGTTGTAATTTTAAACGGTAAACAAATGTCAAATATTAATTAATAATCAATGTTATGTCACTATGTTTCATAGGCGTGACCTGGGGGCGCAGAATATGCCCCATTTACATATTAGGGTATGTAGATGCAAACGCTCAAAAAATTACAGAATTCTAACAAAATATTTAAAAATTTGAATTAATTTAAATTTGTATACTTCATTTTAGATTCTGAGTGAAACAAAGAATGTATTGGTTTTACAAAAAAGTTTTTTAAAATTTTTTTTTGTATGTATAAAGACACTTTTACGGGTAGAAATAATGATCCGATTATCACAAGTATGGTATGCTTTCGGTAGCAAATCGTGTCTAGCTGGTACTTTATTTAACTCATTTTTTGGATTTCTCAAAAGTTTTTCCTTGGTAGGAAAAAAATTACCAAAAAATGGCGAAAAATCGACAAAATTACAGTTTCTGTTATTTAGAATTTTTTAATGTCGTGATAACTAATTGAGTTTTGATCGTAGGGACTTAAAAATTATTTTTAGTATTAATATAGGTAATATACATATGTGGTAAAATTTTGGAATGGATTAATTAATTACTTGGCCCAGTATAGAACTTTGAACTTTTTTCCATAAATGTTTAATATTTCCAACAATTTTTAGTTTATGGCTTTATGAATTTTATCGAAGTCTAATCATATAGTAATTAATCTTTTTACAAAATATTTTCAAAATCGTGACTGAAAATTTTTTTTATTCACTTTTAAAGCTAAACATCCGAAAATCGGCAAAATTAAGGATTCTGTTATTTAAAATTTTTTTATTTCGTGATAACTAATTAGGTTTTGATTGCAAAAACTTGAAATTTTTTTGAGTATTTATATAAGTGATTTTCATTGGAGAAAAAATTTCGAAATGATTAATTGATTGAGTATAACGATTTGAATTTTTTTCCAGAAATGTTTAATATTTCCTGCAATTTTTGGTTTATTGGTTTGAAAATTTTATCGAAGTCTAGACATATATGACTTAATGTTTTTACAAAATATTTTGATAATCTTGACTGACAATTTTTTTTGTAAGCTTTTAAAGTAAGAGTTCTTGAAAATCGGCAAAATTACGTTTTCATTATTTTATTTCTTGATAACTAATTAAGTTTAGATCGTAGGAACTTGAAATTTATTTTAAATATTTACATTCGTAATTTACACACGTGGTAAAATTTTGAAATGTATTATCAATATAGCATATTGTAATATATTGATTTTCGCTCAGAATCGTATTTTCTAATGCAATATTATTGGATTCAAATCTTAAGTATAATATACCACTAATTTCTCTGAGGAACGAAGGGACGAAGGAGGAACGTCCATAATCGATCTTTTTAATATATATTTGCATATTTTGAAGTTTAAACTTCTACTGGCTTTGCCTATGGTTCGTTTTATTAGATTTGCACAGGAATAAAACTTAAAATGTATGTATTTAATATTTAGTTATTTTACCAAAGATATAAAATATATGTATATATTTGGTGTGATTATGTTAATTATAACAATTATAAAATACTTAAACACAATCACAATTCACAATAAGTAAATTAATAAAAGTAATCCACATTACACATTCATTCAATCCTAGATATACCTAGTTTATGTTATATTGTTATGCACATTAAATGAAAAATTCTGGCAAAAACTAAAAATAATAAAAAAAAATAAAATCTAAAATGGTTAAATTAATTTATTTTTCTGAAAATTTATGATAGTTGTTTTTTTTATTTTGGTAATTATGAAATTAAATAGTATGATTTCTGAAATATGTTTAGATCTCATAGAACTACAAACCTACCTCTTAAAACTTATTATATGATCTTACTTCTACTTCTATTTCTACTTCTATTTCCACTTCCATCACTTGGTTGAACTAAAATTATCAAAACAATTTTTTATTGTATTTAAATAATTAATGGCTAGTAACAGGACACAAGAGTATATGTTAGATAGACGATTCTGGCGGGGGAAAATGGTTAATATATAATATTAGATTGTAACAAACTAACAACAATACTATATGAGTAGCAAAATGTTTCATATATTATTTAAACTGGATTTGTTGATGATGATCATCATCAATACCATTTGATGATGGTACGTGAGCATTTTTTTATACCAATATTATAAAATATAATAGTTTATGTAGTAAGTAAGTACTTACTTTCATTAACACCACTGAATATAAAATATAAAATAAATGGTATCAGCTTAAAGTAACTCATTATTGAATTAATATCAATGTAGGTTAGTTAATGTAAAACGGTTAATTTTGGATTGAACAACAATAAATTAATAATATACAAAACCGAATGATTATTTTCTAAACGAATCTAACATTATATAGTTATAATATATTTATAAATAATTATATTACATATTGTACATGACATTGCTTTGATAGGTACCTGTTGTTTAATCATTGACGTCATATGCCAAATTAGAATAACAACATGTGTACATTTTATTATGATTTTGCATATTTATTATTTATATTTATATTTATTATGTATACTTTACAGTTGTTTTATGTATATATTTTATTCTCCATTTTTTTTTTTTTTTTTTTTTTTTTTTAACAAAATCGAATAGAAGTGGTTAAAAATAATAAACAGCTTTTGAACTGAAATTGCTATTTAATAAATTTACAGCTGGTTTTTTTCGGGGAATTTATTGTGTTTTCTATTATCTAACTTCATCTGGGATCTTGAAGAAGAAGAATATATTTTGAAGAGAATATGCAGGTGTATGAGTCTAATGAAGTGTATGGATTTAGTTCATAATTAAATAAATAAACTAATGAATAACCGTAGTCAACTATTTAAACTCGTTTGATGTTTTCAATTACCTATTCGAATTTGACTCGTATTCCATGTACTAATTACTATGGATTATCAAGTAAAATTTTTGCAAGTGACGGAAAATAACGCGTAGGATATATAAATTCGTTACAACTACTCTACTCGCCATGGTGTATCTGCCTACAGATTTACTTGAAAAATATTTGAGTAGAAGGAATTTTTTTAAAAAACCTGAAAAACAAATATAATATTATGTTAGTATAACATTAATATAAATTAATTACGTTAGTAATTTTTTTTACCGAATACACAAATAACCACCAGATTTTACGTATAATTTGTTTACATAAGTAATGTCAAAAACAAATTTAAATGTAAACATGCTTATTATTTTATTAATAGGTATAGGTACTTACAAATAAATACAAAAATAAAAAAATAATTATAATACAGATTGTGTAAACAAACTGTAAATATAATATATTATGACACACCTTTTTTGTATACGTGGTACATATTCTGTTAAATATAGTATTTATAAATAAGTATAATATAAATTAAAACATTATAATATAATATACGAATATTATATTATTATATATGGCTACGAGGATAACACATTTTGTCTCATATGTGTAAATAAAACGTCAAATTAATAATAAAAAAAAAATTGGACCTACGATCTAAATTGTATTAATTATCATTAAATATTTAAAAACTATTTCCGTAAATTTTGCAGTTATTCGGTAGTTTTTTTTTTATCCCAAAAAAAATTTTTGAGAAATTAAAAAAAATCAACTAAATAAATTACCAATAGCAGATGGAATTTTCTACCAAAAAAATAACTTATTTGTGGTCATCGGATTATTAATTTTACCGACACATTCATCTGACATAGAAAACAAAAAGTTTTAAACGTTAATACTTCAAAATTATTTTGATAACCATTGATGTTTCACATATAAAAAAAACAAAGTTTGGAAACGGTTAATTGATTTGCAGATTAAATATAGAACTTTGAAATGTATCCAAAATTATTTAATATTACCTGTAATTTTGGGTTTATCGGTTTGTAAATTTTATACAAACCTAATCATATACTATTTAATCTATTTAAAATATATTTTTAAAATCGTAAGTTACAATTTTTTTTTATAAGCTTTTATAAAATTTGAATATTTAGTATAATTGAATATTATGATATTCTTCGTGTATTTAAAAGTTCGAAGACACTTCTTAGTTAGAAATAATGGTCCGATTATTACAAGTAGGATATGCTTTCGGTTGAAAATTGCATCATATTGGTACTTTATTTTTTGAATTCTCAAAAGTTTTTTTTTGGTAGAATGAAAACTACTAACCAATTACGGAAAATCGGTAGAGTTACCGTAATTTTGTCCAAAAATGTTTAATATTATCTGAACTTTTGCGTTTAACGAAAAACGCAAAAGTTTGGACAACGGTTTGGACATTTTATAGAATCCTACTCATATAATACTCAATTAATTTATAAAAATATTTTGAAAATCAAAAAACAATTTTTTTTTAGTATACAGATTTTCCAATATTAACAATTTACATTGATATTTGATTTTTGATTTTCGTGTTTTTAAAAGTCTGAAGACACTTTTTCGGGTAGAAATAACAGTTCTATTAACACAACTAGGATATACTTTCGGTAGAAAATTGCATGTAGTTGGTACTTTATTTAGCTCATTGTTTAAAAGTTATTCCTAGTGAAAAGAAAAACTACCAACAAATGACAGAAAATCGACACATTTCAAGGAATTCGTAATTTTGACAAATTTGATTATAAATATTTTATGATAACTAATACTATTTTGAACGTAGGGACTTTTAATTTTTTTTGAGTACTCACATAGGTAGTCTACTTATCAATTTTGGAACGAATTATCAGTATTATATATTGTATTATATTGAGTTTTGTTCAGAATCGTATTTTCGAATGCAATAATTTCTAATACCATTGCATTAAAATTTTAATTGCCTATAATAAACAGTGTTAGGAACAGATAACAAAAAAATTATCTGGATAAAGATAAAGATAACAACACTAAATTTTATCTAAGATACAGATAAAAGATAAACAAATCAAATTCATCTACTAAAATGATAAAAGATAAAAATATTTTATATAGATAAATTACAGATAATTATAAAAATGAAAATAAAAATAACATGTGTAATTACATGCCTGTATAATATGTTAATTTTTTTGATTGTTTACTTTAAAAATAATATTTTCAAGAATACATCATAAAATAATACACACATAAGAGAACCCATGGCTGTACTATGGCGGACGGGTGAAAGGGGTCACCAGTCACTTTTCGAGTCGTAAAATTATAAAATTATTAATTAACAACATTGAAAAGATATTTACGAGTATTGTGTACACGAAATAATATTATTATATGTTATGTACATATTAAAATTGGTTTATAGATAGTTACAAAATATAAAACCCGAAATAGATTAATAGCATCTCACGTATTTGCTTAGGCTAAATCGTCATTGCCGCGTGGCGAGCTTATCGGGTGTCGGCGAGTACACGGCGTCGTGGATGCCGACGGCGGCAGCAACGAGGAGCGGGATCAAGTAGTTATACACAGGAAAATAGGACGTAGAGTTTAGTTATTTGGGAGGGATTTCTGTGTGATCCGATAAACCAAGTGCAATGACCACAGAGCGCACAAAAAACGGGCAAAAACTCAATCCTGACGATAACACACAACTTCGCACACCAAAAGAGCAAAACTGTGTTAGTCATTATACTTAAGCGATTTTTGTTTTAGTCAACTAAAAATATTTTGTTTTGTATAAGCGCATATCAGTTAGACAAGCCAAGGCAAAACAAGACAAAACAAGAACCAATCGCTCATGTTTAGCGTACTTCAAATTAACTACACTCTGTTTGCTGGTGCGTGTTTCGTTTAACGTTTTTTAGTTTTATCTCTTTATCAATCATATATTTTTAATTTTACTCTAGTGACCAAAATTATTATTATTTAACTATAATTATGTAATTATAATAATTAATTGATTGTTAATAAAATTTATTATATTATTTAATAATAATTAATATACAATAATAAAATATGAAAAATAAAATACAATATAACATTAACGAATTTGTCATACCACGACTAATTTCGACTAAAGGAAAATGTAAACACTTCGCACAGTAATAATCATGACCGATAATGTTTGAAGTAAAAATGTTTTCGTTTTGTTTGTGTCTTATCAATGTTCCTATGTTCTATTTTTAATGAATCCTGTGTTTGGCTGACTGATACTGTTTAAAGCAGTTTTACTCTTTTGGTGTGCGTTGGGCCTTACGTACTAAACTTAAAACTACGACGGCGATTGGCAAACCGGATTCGATACGGTCTTTCGGGAGGATGTGGATCTCGAGGACCTGGCCGGCCTTTCACACACCTCCGGGCGCTGGCGGACTTACGCAAAACACAACATCAGCCGTTACAACAAACACAGACGTCGGGACAACGGTATACAGTATATTGAATTTGAAAATTTTGAAGTTGAAGTTTCAAAAAAGAATAAATATTAAAACACTAGTTTTATAACGTTCGACGATTTCGTTTTATCGATAGTATCTGATGAATAGTATGTGTTGTCTCGCTGGCAGACGATAGAAAAAACACCGTAGCGTGCGATGACAAAACGAAAAACAATATTTAATGTTGCCGCAAAGGCCAACAGAACAAGACGAAAAGTAATAATTAAACACGAACACAGATTTTCGGCGTTGGCCGAAAAAATAATAATTTGCATACGACTATGAAAACAGAGATAATATACAATAATAATGATACTCATAAATGCGACATTCGGGTAATTAAAATTCACGATAAAAGGAAAGGTAATGAGGCAAAGATAAGGAACGTCGTCACGGCAGCGGCGGCGATCGCGACGACCGTACACGCCGTCTGTTCTACGCGCAAACAGAACCTGTGCTTGGCTATTAAATCATAAAACGGCACGTAAAATGATCGAACAAAAATTATAATCCAAATGTTTAAAAAAAAAAAAAAAACATATTTTTTTATGTCTTTCGTAAAAATATATAATTACTCAATTATTATATTTTGGTATGAGTAAATCAATGATTTTTTTTATTCATGCTAATTTTAATCGTAGGGAATTAAAATTTTTTTGAGTATATACTCATAGGTAGTTTACACAGGTGGTAGACTCGTTCCATAAGTTTACCACCTGTGTTACTTTTAATTTATAATATTATGTTAATCAGGTACATCCTATAATGTTACTAAAATATTAATGCGGTATAAATATTTTTTATTTAGCATTCAAATTAATATGTTTTCCTGTACGAGCAATTTATTGTTTTTTTTTTTTACATAGTTCATGTTTTTTTTTCAATTAATGATTTAAATGTAATCGAGAATACTATTGTTATATGTATATGTTACAGGATATGCCATAATTTCCTGGAGACTTTATGAATTAATAGTATTATAGAAATTTAAAATTGTTTTATTCAATTTAAATATAGCAACTTTTAACATTTGTTGAACTATTTATTTTTCATTTTTTATACATTCTAAGCAATATAATAAGTGTGGTAAAAATAGAACGGATTGGTTTATTTTCTGACTAAGTATTGAGCTTTGAACTTTTTTCCAAAAGTGTTTAATATTTCCTTTAATTTTTGGTTTATCGGTTTGAAAATTTTATCGAAGTCTAATCATATACTATTTAATTTATTTCCAAAATATTTTTAAAACCAACAATTTTTTTTTTATAATTTTCTAAAATTTGAATATTTAGTACTTTAGTAGAATTGAAGACACTTTTTCGGGTAGAATTAATTGTCCGATTATCACAAATAAAGTATGCTTTCGATAGCAAATTGCATCTAGTTCGTACTTTAATTAGCTCGTTTTTCGAATTTCTCAAATGTTTTCTTGGAAGAAGAAAAACTACCAAAAAATGACGAAATAACGTCAACATTTAAGAAAGTCGTAAATTGATGAAATTGATTTTATGTTTTTCATGATAACTAATGCAATTTTTAACATATGTAATTTAAATTTTTTTGAGTATTTTCATTGATAATTTACACACGTGGTAAACTTATAGAACGACCTATAAGTATAATATATTGTATTATATTATGTTTCGCTCAGAATCTTTTTTTCTAATGCAATATCATTACATTCAAATTTTAATTATAATAAATCATTAATTTCTTCGAGGATCAATGAGACTAAGGAGGAACGTAAAAAAAATCACATTCTCGCGTTTTTTTTTTTTGTTTAGTCTATTTTCGAAATTTTCAAAATTTCTACCCGAGATACTGTTTTAAAATAAAACCATAAAAAAATAACAATATTAAATAAAATCAATACAAAAGTTCCAAAATATTTTCTTATATGTGAATACCTACATATTTTAATACTCAATACAATTTTTACGTTCTTACGTTTAAAATTATTATCCCAAAATATTTACAATCAAAATCACGGCAACTGCAATTATGCCATTTTCCGTCATTTTTTTGGTATTTTTTCATATTCCAAGGGGGCATTTATGTTACGGCGTGTCCTACGTGATCGCGATGAACGCGAAATTCGCGTTGCGATGTGACAACGCGACGAGTGAAATAATCAAATCTATAAAAATAAATGGAAATGTCCAACGTAAAGCGAAAATGCAGATAGGGCGACTGAACGAATTTAATCGCGTCGCTCGCTCGCGTTTGATAATCAAATTAGTTTGTATTTAATCGCGCGATATTCTTCTTGAAAATTGGTTGTTTGAAAATTAAATTCAGATGCTTTTAGTATATAATCAAATGTTTTTGTTGACATTCTAGCATAAGATCGAAATAAAACTTCATTTTTTCTTAGCTGAGGATATATGTGGGTAATATTCATCGAATACTAATCGATCATTGTATATTACATTTGATGCTATTCTTTTATTTTTTTTTTCATTTTTTTTTTATACAATACATATTTAATTGCAAAGCTTTTAGTAAGAAACAGTTTTTATTCAAAAGTCAACATTTTTATCAATATTTAAATAATACTTTTAGTAAAAAGTAACCGCACGATTGTCTGTGACTGAAGACGTATACAAAATGGCTGTGCATTGGACTAAACACAACATATGTTCCGTAATTTCGCGTTTAGAAATTGCAATCGCGTTTATATTGGAGACTACCACGAATTCGTCGCGTTCACGTAGGACACAACGCTACACTCTCGTTCACTAAGTTTCTACGGTATTCGTCAGTGTGATATATGATCAAATCCTATCCAGTTAATGAGCAGTCGGCTGACTATTTCCTACTACATTAACCGGTGTTTCGAACCGGTTTGTTAGGCCGATTTAAAACGAAGGTTTCTTATTTATATTTGAGAGGCCTTAGAAACCAATGACTTGCTTTTACAAACACAAACAGCAATTTTGGCAACGAAAACAAAGCCAATATATTAGATAATAATACAAATAAACAAATACACTATTGTCTGTTCTTGGAGGGTAGTTTATTATTGATCACAGGTAAGGAAAGGGAGTATGAGACGAGCTTGACGTCGCTGATAATTTAATTTAAAATGAAACACAAAAATACGTATAACCAAAACGACCGCTCGTTAAGATTGTTAAAACTCGACTCGGCGTGTTTCCTGTGTCGTACTCCGTTCATCCGTGTCCAGCCTTATATTTGGAAAATTGCTGTGGAGACGTAAAATGACGCTTCGGCTATAATATTGTTACCGTTACAATACAATTATTTATATTTATTTCTTTATATTACACATACTAAACACATTATATTTATGTTTATTTTACGCATTTAGAATTTTAGATTCTGACTTAATCCAAGAATGTATCAGTTACGTATACAATGATGTGTGTTTTTTTTATATGTAAAAGCACAATTTGAGGCAGAAATTTGGAACCGATCACGACAAGTAAGGTAGGTGTGTATTTTTGATAAATTATTTCAACCAATTGGTACTTATATTGTTTGTCATTTTTCGAATTTCTCAAAATGTTTTTATTTTCATAAGGAAGATTATCGAAGAAATGTTGAAAAACAATAAAAATCTACATTTTTGACCAGGGCTTGCAAACGTTATTATAACGTTATGAATATAACGTTTAAAACGATTGACATGTGTAAACGTAACTAAAAGGAAAAACGGAATACTATTAAATTAGTAAATAACGAAATATAATATAACTTAAACATATCAAAACGTTTATGATTTATTAGAACATTATTATAAGGACATAAGGTGCCATAATAGAACAATTTTTTTTTAATTTTAGTTTTAATAAGTATATAGTCATGAAATACCAATATTAATTTATTGGTTTTAATAATATATTAATAAATTGTTGTGTGTGTTATAATGTTTACAATTAATATGCATTATATAAACTATAAAGAAATAAATATATATATTATATTTATATTTATAGATATATCACATATTATACATAAATATAGTTATATTCGTAAACATGTTTTGCCAGGCTGAAAAAAACTAAATATAAATTTTGACGCAGTCTTCTTTTGGAGTAATACAATAGTTGTCGAAAGGCATCGTGACGGAGGTTTTTAACGTCAATTTGGATATCCGTAATTTTACTTATAAATTCTTCTATTAAGCAATTCATGTTAATTACACGAATTTGAGTTCAATTCAATAACATGTTGTAATTGAACTAAAATTTCCACCTCCTGCCACAACCACCAAAATTGATTTATTAATTATATTTATTTTATATTGTTGCAAGTTATTTATAATTAATATTTATTATTTACGTATTGTTTGATGAAGAGTTGACGAGTGTAAATGCAGAAAGAGTAAATGACGATTATCGTATTATTGTTCGTTATTACTTTCTATTTTATTGTTGAGTTCTGTGTTTTGTACGAGTACATAGTGTTAAAAATGGGAAGTAAAATTACTACCAACTAATATAGTAATATGGTAGCTAGTGGCGCAATTTGATCCTATATATTGGAGAGTTGCTGAAGTTGGACGCATGTTAACCTTAGAAATGTTTGGAGATAATCATTTATTGGAAGAATTTTTAGCCCACTAGAATTTTTACTTATGGTGGTAGCATACATTTAGTAAATATTAAATGACATGTTAGAATGAAAAAGTTCAAATACCTAACATTTAATGAAAATATTGAATAACGTTATATTATTTGATAACGTTTAACACAAAAGTTTTATAACGTTAAACGAAATATATTTTTCAAAATGCAAGCCCCGTTTTTAACGAAATTGAATCTCATTATTTTACCTTTTATTATATAATAAATAACTAATTTTTCTGTTGCACATTATTTGATAAATAAATAAAAGTCATTAAAAGAAATAATATAGTTTATTGCATATCTGAGTTTCAGTCTGAATCTTTTTTTTTAATGCAATATTATTGTATTTAAATTTGAATTACCATACTAATACTAAAAACCACCACTAATTTATTCGAGGATCGAAGGGACGAAAGAAGAACTCACAGATTGACTCAGCTTTTTTTTTTTTGAAAACCATAACATTTTCTAAAAAATATTTTACAGGTTGACAGTGGACATCTTATGTTCGGCTATCTATCGTAGTTACTTATCTAGTGTATTATAGAAGTCACCAATCAAGTTATGTATGCCTTAAACAAACTAGTTTGATAACTAAGAATAAAATGATTATGCTTGAAGTTGAAATTCGTCTTACTGTTTTTACAAACCATTTGGGTAACTTAGTAATGTACCAACTAGATAAAATTGTCTATAGTAATAATACATTATTCTTACCCGAAAAAATGAATTCATACATAAAAATATCGTATTTCTTCGATTTTACTCTTAACTATTTTTTTACTTATCTATACTGATAAAGAATTTATTAAAAATATTTGATATTAATAATTGATATATTTAATAATATATTTATTCAATATATTGTAAAACAATAACAATAATATTTCAACACAAATTTAATATATTTTATATTGGAATAATAATTTTAAAAAATACCGACATTAGAAAAAAATGTATTATGATTACCTAAATTAACCTCTTAAATTGTTAAAGATATAATTAATATATTTATTGAATTATTTAAATTCCTACTAAAACGATAATTCTCAATATTATACGGAGTATCGAATAAGAAAAAAGAACAATTAATTAATTCATATAATTCTATTAACAATTCATAATATAAGAGTTGTTAAACATTTAATTTTAGTTGGCTGTAAATAGCTAGTTATTATTTTATAGTTTTATAGTTACATACATAATTCATTGCTTTACGTTTTGCAATAAAAAATTTATAACATACGTAAGTTGGTTCGTTTTATTTTATAACATAATTATAAAATGTATAATGAAACATTTATGTAAAAAAAAAAAAAAAAAACAATTTTTAAAGTTAACAATCGAATCTGCTATCGCCGCTATATTTTAAAATCCTACGAACCTAGGAGGTAAAATTATTTGGTTAAGCATCCATTGTTGACTATTAAGTATATTTGTAATATAAATGATATAATATTATACAATGTCTATCTCTTTAAATATATTTTGTTATATTTTATTGAAATGGATACTCGATTATATCAGTATAAATGTATAATAATATTGTATAATTATGTAACAGTTTATGAATAATAAAATGTAATTGCTACAGAGTATAAATTTGAATGAAGTCTTATATCAGAGAACTGTACTCTTCAAATAATCTATAATGATATAGGAACTATAAAATTAACTGAAAATGGAACGAATAAACTTTTAGTTGATATCATGGAAACATTTTCTTAATCTAAATTGATTAAAAATTATATCAATTATTTAGTGTTTTTGCTATTAGATGTCTAAATTAGCTTATTGGGAAGATTCAATAAAAAGATTATATTTGGAGAAAATTTTAGGTGATTTTGTTTTCTGAAGATAGTTATGGTGCTATATATATCATACCCACTTTATGTTTAAATTGAACACTTACAATAAAAGTTTAAAAGAAAGTTGATTAACTTAAAGTTATTTGAACCAGCAAGTCAATGTTGATATTGATTTATATTCGATTTATGGATTCGATGTAAAGTTGTAACAAAAAATAAAAAAAAATTGGGAATGTCGATTTTAGATGTTCCTCCTTCGTCCCTTCGGTCTTCGGAGAAATTAGTGATTTATTATAATTAAGATTTGAATGTAATAATTGTATTGCATTAGAAAATACGATTCTGAGCGAAACTCAATATATTACAATACACTATACTAATAATTCATTCCAATATTTTACATCATTTGTATACTACCTATGTTAATGTAATATATTGTATTATACTGTGTTTCGCTCAGAATCGTATTTTCTAATGCAATATTATTGCATTCAAATCTTAATTATAATAAACTACTAATTTTTTCGAGGACCGAAAGGACGAAGGAAGAACATCCAAAATCCAAGAATGAAAATCGCCGCTTCCAATTCTCTTAATTTCATTAAAAATGATAAACAAAGTGTATGCTATTACGAGACAAATCATGAATTATTCGACATTCTACACATACAGTAATCGGCTGTATTATATCGGTATATTTAATTACTTGTTGGTTACAATTGTCAATAATTTTATATGTTTAAATAGATAGGTACCAAATAATTGAAAATTTAATAACAAATAATAGGTATTATCTTACTTAGTATATTGTTATTATAATCTAATAAGTATCGGATGAAATAAAATATTAAAATTTAACATTTACTACAAATTAATTATCATTTTAAATAATTTGCGTTCTGTATTACAAAATACAAAAAAAAAAAAAAAAAATAACACAATTATTGTTAAATATGTAGATATTTTTTTTTATTAATGAAATAATACATTTAATTTGTTTTTTCCTGTTATTACTTAATTATTAAAGTTATGTAAAATTGTAAACTCTATCAAAGAAACATGCAAAGAAATAATAATTCCTGATTATGATATTAGGCACATACCTATATGAAAATTAGTTTATTTATCTACTTTATAGTAGTATACACCGTTTTGAGTTTGGGTATAACAAGAGATTCAACTAAGTTAAAATATTTTATATTTAGGTGTACCAAATTTATTGTACCTATATAATAATCTTACCTCTAAATGTTCCGTTGTACTAATAAAATATATAAAGTATACGATTATAAAATAGTAAAATAATTCTATAATGTATAATTAACTGTATTATTTTATAACGTATGTTTTTTTTAAATATTGACAATATATTGTCAAGTCATAAATGAGGCACATGATATTATGTAAATTCCATCGCAAAGTAACAAGTGGTCTAATGTTAGTTACTCCATAGTTCAAAATAATTTTACTATAACACTATATTTTAGTAAAATGATTGATAATTGTAAGATATAATTATAAAATTTAACTTTTGAAAATGAATTTAATTAAGTAGGTAGATATGAATTCTTTAAAATTGTTTTTAGTAAAATAATTAATTTGTATTATATAAGTACCTATGAACACAAGGTAATAATAATAAATATTGTTTAGATTGCATTCTAGATTCATTTAGAAAATGTTACTTAGTTGGTAAATATTATGAAAAAAACAAAATCTTTCTATCATTTTACAATTACCAACTCAAATTTAATTTACGTTAAGCCTTATTAGTAGTTAATTATAATTAATATGATTATTATTTATTTTAATCCATGTTTAAATGTCTAATAAAATCATAGAGTTAACAATTTATATTAACATATAAAAAACACCAATTATTTGAACCCATGAAATTATACATTTCTAATAATAAAATATCGGTTAAGCACTATATTTTGTTTCATAAGAAAATATACTGATTTTAGTTACATGGTTTGTTACAGATTAAAATTTGGTGGAAACTTTTTGGGCAGCAACACAACATGGGAAGTTTGAAGTATTATTTCCTACCACTATAATTATTCAATTTACTCTTTAGTTATGCTATTGGATAAACTTAAAACGAAATCGTGGAAATCATTTCTTTGGGCTATGTGTGTGCGAGTTTTTTTTGGTTAAACATTCGAGATTAAAGAGTGTCAGGCATATTTTCTCATGGAACATAGTAAATTTTACGTAAAGCGTTAAACAGTGGGAGATACCTAACCATATTACAACACTAAATATTTCTGATTTAATATATTTTATTGTGATGATTTAGTTATATAACAGTAATCTTACTGATTACAGTGAAAGATGCATTATAATCTTATTACATAAAATAAATATGAATTTAAATGTGCTAATTGTAAAATATATCATGCAAATTAAATAAATATATATAATTAATAAAAAATACATATTCAATGTTATACTATTATGTCTCTTAATGCATATCACTATTATAACTGTAGACTGCAGTAAAAGACTCAAAAGAAGCACATTAAAATATTAAATTGTTTTAATAGTTGATCAAAAATTAAAATCATATAAGAATTCAAATAATATTATATCTAAGTTATTTTCTTCGTGGTAAATACCTATTGTTTACAGGAAAAGCCAATTATAAATTTTAAGAAAACGGTTTCAGAACACTGGATTTTGATAGCATAAATATCATATATATTTAGTGCATTTGGTCATTGTTACAGAGTCCATAGAATTCTATAAGATCTATGATAATTGAGTACAGTAATTCATATTAAATAAAAACTTGCATTCGCATATTTTCATTTAAAATATATTACATTTTATAAACAATAGGTAAATAAAATATTCTGTTAGTGTGTGATATTTTTTTAAAACATAAATAAATTAACAAATTTATTAACGCATGGGACAACGTGCAGATGTCAATTTTTTTTTTTATAAATCCTATATAAATATTCATTATAAATTAAATTATTTTACTCACATTCAGTCAAATTTATACCGTAAAATTCTACATTTTATTTTTCAATCACAATTGTTTTTATAAAATGTAATACATATTTAATAGAAACTACAATTATTACACTCAATTTCGGGACCAGTTATAGGTACCTATCTATTAGAACTTTAACTTAAATTTTATGACAATAAATTAATAAAATAAAATAATTACGGTAAATTCTACAAAACTCTACTGCCAACAATACATTACCTAAAATATTATAAAATATTTTTATAATTTACATTAGTAGATAGTATAGGTACACTATCTACTTACCTACAATATTACAAATTAAACATTTTTATTATCTATGTAAGTCTAATTGAAAAATATATAAATAAATGATATAGGTATTATGTAAAAATAAAATATTTAAGGCGTATTTGGTAAAATGTGCTTTGTATGTAATGGTTACAATGAAACTGAGAATATAATTTTGAAATATAAATTATAATCAATATATAATTAACATTTTATAGTAAATTAAATATACTGCTGACAATTCCTGTGATCATCATGCACAAGAAAGTAATATTATAAATATTTTTAAGTAGAAGTACATAATTATATAAAATTCTGGATAATTATTATTTATGAATAATCCTTGTTATAATAACAAAAATACTAAAAAACATTAATTTATTGTGTATAGAAATGGAGTGCAGAACAATTTTCAAACCACCATATAATTATGCTAGCTACCCATCAATCAAACGAATAATACCTATTACCTATATTTATGTAAAACAATGATTGAGATAATAGTTAGTATGATTTGAAATTTGATGCATTAGCATGTTTTTTTTTTTTAGTTAATTTTATTTATTGCAAAGTAAACTATATAGGTACTTTTATTAGCTATATATGAAGCATAATTGATGTAATAATATTGTGAATACAATATTATAGAATTTTTGTGCATATTTTTATAGGTCAAACATAACTTATTGATTTATTATTAGAGTATTTTAATTGTTAAGGGATATAACTTAACTTTACAATTTATTAGTGTATATTTTGTAATATTTAAATTTTAGCAATAATATTATATCAATAATGAAATATTAAAAATTTAAAAATCGGAAAGGTCGATTCTGGACATTTCTCCTTTGTCCCGTTCCTTCCCTTTCGGTTCTCAGAGAAATACTTGGTTTATTAAAATTAAGATTTGAATTACAATGTTAATATATTCAAAAATAAGATTTTGAGTGAAACTCAGTCAGATACACAATATATTATACTGATAATTCATTACAAAATTTTACCATGTATGAAGACTACTTAAGAAAATACTAAAAAAAATTTCAAATTTCTATGTTTAAAATTGCATTAGTTACCATGAAAAATCTAAAATAAATTTCATCAACATTACAATTTCGGTGAATTTACTATTTTTCCGTTGTTCTTTCGTGGTAATCAGACTATTATTTCTACCCAAAAAAAGTGTCATCATACATAAAAAAAAAATTATCATAATATTTAATTTAACTAAATATCTAAATTTTAGAAGCTTATAAAAAAAAAAAAAAAAATTATTAAAAAATTTAAGGTAAATCATGATATATAGTATATTAAAATAAAATACAAATACTTATTGATTTTTGTAAAATAGGTTTGACTACTATTTTGTAGATTAAACTAGTAGTCTTATTTACCCAATTTAATTTTGAATATAAAATTAAAAATTATTTTTATGTTTTACATTTTTTAATTTTATTTGTTATACAACTTTTCAAAATTCATTTAATTACATATTATATTATATAAATATTAAAAATAATAAAAATGTAATTTAAATATAAACTATAACTTTAAAATGTTAAGTATTAAGTATTATGATGACAAATTTTCAAGGGGGCAAAATTATAATTTTCTTCCCAAAATATTTAACGGGGGGTCGAATGCCCCCCCGGCGGCCCCCCCCCCCCCCCAGCAATGGTGTAACTGTACGATATTGTTCACACACACTCATGGCACAGTCAATTAATTTTTCATCGACTCTCTCATAAACGTATTCTGACGTTGCAATATATTTTTCAGTCGGTCGTGTAATTCATTGAATATGAAAAGATTTCATAAAATACATGAAAACCTTATTTTCGTGTTCTCGGAGTTCCTTAAACACGGTATAAAAGTCAACTATTTCTTTTCTGTTAGAAATAACAGGGGTGAATCCAAAAGATTCTTTCTCGTATATTTCTAACACGACGCTGACGATGTTTATATAAAAGTAGAAAAAGCTATTTTTTCTATTTTTATCCATTACCAAAATCGTTTATAACTACGACGAATAGACCTCGACAGCAAATAACAATTAACAACGGACACAAGTACCACGGTTATGCCTGTGCGGAAACTGTAAGAAAACCGTGTATGTGTGAAAAGGGTTACCTAACCTAACCTAACCCGCAACAAATAAATTGATGACATATTTTCTTCCGAGAACATGATCGCTGTAGTAATCAGTCATAAGAAATAGTGTCCAAAGCCTGATTCTACTTTCACTTGACTGGACTGAACACTTTTGTATAAAATATACGTTCAATAACATATATAAATAGATCAAACTACATGTTATTATATTCACTTATATCAACTCGTTCTCCCACATAATAACTGTATTGATTAAAAACTAGAATAAACAATTATCTTAATTAACATTTATATTTGTTTATTACCTATATATATGCAAATATATTTACAAAAATACGATTTTGGACGAAACTCAGTCAGATATATAATATATTGCAATGATAATCCGTTCCAAAATTATACCATATGTGTAAATTATCTATGAGATTAGTCAAAAACATTTACAAGTCCCTACGATCAAAACAGAATTACTTAACCTATTAATTTGTATTCAATAGTGTAAAATAAAACATTTTTAAATAAACGGATAAATCCCTATAAAAATAATTAAGTAGCAACAATGATAAAATAATACATTTCGCAAATTTAAAGTACAAAGATAAATAAATAAATTAATTTTGATAAATATAATTGATATTTATCCCAAATTTAATTCAAAATTAAAATAAGAAGAACTTAATAACAAATTATGTTTATAAACATTTGTAATTATTAATGTGACTTAATCTTTAAATTTAACGTTACAGTATAAAGTTTTTGTAAAAATGACTATTAATATTATGTCTTCACGCACGGATAATTATATTTAAATGATTTATCTAATATCTAGTTTTATTTTAAATATTTTGCTTAGAAAATAATAATAATTTAACACTAATTTCAGATATAAACTTACCATTGGTATTAGTTAAAATCTCTTTAATTCGGTTTTCATCTGAAAAATATAGAATAGTAATAATTACATACTAAAATTATTTTATAATATTTATTTATTTGAAAATAAAAAATAGTTCAATATGAATGGAATTACATAACTGGTGTTATTAAAATTTTGTTATACAATTATTTGTAGTATATAGTATTGCTAAAGTCATATACAAATCATATTATATTCGTGGAAGTAATGACAATAATTGAAATTCATTTGATTGTACAAATGGGAATTTTAACTGAAAATAGTTGGAAAAAAAATATACTTGATAAAATTTTATTAGTTAGGCATTAGTCTGATTTAAATAATTAATATTATTTATACATATCATATTATTATTTTGTTGATTAGAAAATACGTAGACCATTATCACATACTAGACATACAGATGTTCATTATAAATCATGATTAAAAATATAATAATATTATGACATTTTTAAAATTATAATTAATAATATAAATAATATAATATATATTGTAATTATTATTGCAATAAGAAAACTAAACATGATTAATTACTAATTTTTTTTAAAAAAGATAGTGTTTGAAAGCTGATTTGAAAATACATAGAAATTATTTACATTTTTAAATAACTAACGTACTAAAACTTACTAACAAAAAATACTAGAATATAAAATTAATTTATGAATTATAATATTACAAAAATTAATTTACCATCAAATGAACTTGGAAATTAAAAAAATTTTGCTAAAAAAATTGGATAGTACATAGATTAATTTACATGTAATAGTAATTATAATATATGTAATTAATATCTGTAAAAATTATAAATAATTTAAAGCATCTAAAGAATTATATATTTTCAAATTTAAAAAAAATATTCTTATTATGTATTGGAATATATTGTTTTTGCATAAACACTTAATTTCTTAAATGTATAAATATTAAAACCATGAAGATTAGAATATGATTAAAATTAACTAATACAATATTAAATTATCTTACTATCCATGAAAAACATTTCATTCATACATTGGTGGGCTGTTAAAACTAAAATAATAATTTAATTTAATAAAAATTGTATAATATTTATTATAAACTCTATAAGTCTTATATTATTTTATTATCAATCATTTTAGAACAATAAAATTAAGAATTATTTATTTACATAGTTATTAAAATTATTGTAGGTCATATTATTTGAAGTAATTTGTACTTTACAGTACCTACCGAAATCAAAGCGAATTGGGAAAATATTTTGGTAGTGGAAAAATTTAGATATTCCGGCGCATTAACCCATATTTGTGGGTAGGTACTAAATTACAAAAATAATTCAATTTTTTATGTATATACCATATTATAAGGTGCGTTCGTCTTGGACGCTTGGAGCGCTTTAAGCGACTTTCCTTGCGCTCAGTGCCGTTCGTTTTGGCGAATCAAAACGTTTTTACTATAACCGTAACGTCATTAATTTGCGCTCACGACCGCTTTTTCTATCGAGGTAGTGTACTAGTGTGAGCGTGGTTCTGACTGTTGTGATAACTTATCAGTGGCACAACTAGTGGGGGATGCTGTAATACCAGGGGTTAAAGTGGGGGGGACGTAAGGGGACTCAGTCTCCTACCTCTAATGATGGTTAAAAAGCGTCCCCTTTAACAAATTACACATTACAAAACGCTCTGGGGACATAAAATGATATATGGAACGCTTAAAACTATATGGAGACATTAGTCCCCCCTGGAATTTTTTCCCACTTTAAGCCCTGTGTAACACCCTAAAGTTTCATATCTATTCGGTTTAAAATTGTATAAACATTTAATACATAATATACTTCGGTATTATTTTTTATTAATTATAAAAATCATCTGTTTTCTGTTCATGTTGTTATATATATATATATATATTTATAAACGCGTATTATATTTTAGACAATTAAACGGTGCTAATTCAAAAACATGTCGATAAAAATTATTTGTAGACGAAGAAAAGAAATAATAATAATAACAAATAATATAAATAATTTAAATACTATACATTTATTATGATTTTTCATATACTTAAGAACGCCCTTGTGTACCAATAGTTAAAAATAATAGATAGATAGAGCTGGATGAAAGTATTACAATATAAGATCTAAGAATGAATACATAGTATTCAATACAGAATACAGTATTTATCTTGATGAAGTTATAACTGCAAAAATACAAATTTTGTACCTTATTACCCATATGAGATTGCCACAAATTAAAATGGTTTTTAAGACAAAGAATTGAAAATACGAGTACTTTCTACTGTTAATAGGATTAAAAAAAAATGATTTTTAGAAAACAACATAGTTATTTAGAGGTAATTTTAAAGTTAAGTAATATTATTTGCGAATTAAATAATGAATATCAATTTATTATATTTTATCTATAATGTCAGATATTAATTAAATATTAATAATTATTAATGTTTAATTAATAATATAATAATATATAATAATTGATTATAATCAGTGTTGTCAGAACATATTATTAGACTCCCACAGATAAACAATTTTAAGCATTTTAATTTTTGGATAGCTGACCAAATAAAATAAAAAATATACAATAATAATTGCAGTGTATCAATATTATTATAACAATAACACATTACGTAAACATAATTACAATAAGTGAATTTGTGAATGATTAAAAGAAATACTATTTATTAAAAGCCTAACACATTATCTTTAAACCTATAAGTAATTAATGTAAATTAATAATAAGAACTATTATAAAAGACAGTTGTTCCTTTTTTGGTAATTACAAAATAAAATACGTACATTTCTGAATATAGATCCTATGTCTATATATATATAGCTATATCTACTAAAAGTATAAAGTAGTAAAATTTTATATTATCTTACCTACAGATTGAACTAAAAATTAAAAACAAATTTTTTTTTTGTATTTAAATAACTTGTAATTAGTAACAAGTATAGATATATTGATAGAAGATGCTGCTAGAGGAAAATAATTATGTAATATTATATGTAAGATTGTAACAATCTAACAACAATGATATAAGATCAACAAAATAATTTATATATTAACTGTAGAAATTTATATTTTTCCACCAAAATCATAAAAAAATAATAATTCATATATTAGTTACTCTCATTAATATCATCGAATATAAAATATAAAATAAATGGTATTAGCTTAGAATAGTTTATTAAATTCATATCTACCTATATAATTTATTAATTAAAAACTATCTTTGAATAAAAACAATTTTTGAATTAAACAACAACAAATTAATAGTATAAAATATTGAATGATTACTTTCAAAACATAGATACCTTTTATATAATAATATAATTTGTCACAATACATATAATTACTTTTATAATTATTGGTAATTGGTATATTTGTATATCTATTGTTTACTCATTGACGTCATTGCCAAATTAAGATGCCATCTGTGTACATTTTGATTATTATTTTGCATATTTATACTGCATTAATTGTTTTTGATGTAAACAATTTTTCTTATTCTTAAATTTATAACATAATTAAAAAAATTGCTATGTTCTAAAATTTATTGTTAGTTGTTGCTAGAGAATTTATTGGTTTTTCTTGAACTGTTCTTAGGGAGAGGACAAACCAGTTTCAAAACCTGAAACATAGAGCAGTGAAAAATCTAAAATTGATATAATGTAAGGGGAATCCTATATAGAATTTAAAAGGGAAAATTTAAAAAGTTCAAATAAGATGTAAAACAAACAACAAGAGTAATGTATCCTTCTTGTAACTATCCGGTTTGTAAAAAGTAGAAAACTAGACTTTGTAATTCCGTTAAAGAAAAAGATCGTCAAAAGTTTTTGACTATTTTTGGAAGAATATATCTTGGTACTCTAAAAAAAATGTACATCTGTTCAACTGTTGAAATCAGTGATACAAAACAATATACAACTGGAAAGAAATATTCAAATATAATTTAATGCTACTTTTATTATCTAAAAATAACGATAAAAGCGTGGCAGTTTGTCAGCAAATATATTTTAACATGTTAGGTATGAAAAAAATCTGAAATCCACTAATGGATTCAAAATTCGCATGTAAACAATATATCAAGAAAAATAATACAAGAAATTGAAGATGTTAATAAAGAGTATGGTTTATTGGTTAATAAAAGCATATCAACAGCAAATGTATCAAAAAAAAAAAAGAAAATTCGTACAAAATATGCTTTAAAATTTAAACTTTTTTTTGATGAATTACCAACTCTATTTTAACACTACTGTCGTAAAAGGCTTTTCCTTCAAACTGATATTAAATTTTGGTGTCCACTGTATGAAATGTATAGAATGAAGTGTTTAGACAAATTAGAATAAAACATGTCAAGATTTTCATTGGATAAAATAAATAAAGAAAAGAACATTGATACTTTCATTCTAAAAAAAACAAGTGTAACGTCTATTTTAGTTTTGAAAATGATAACGTGTTATTATATGATAACACTATTTGATAAATAAAGACAATTTATAATAATAAATATTATGTATTTATTGTATTTCTGACTGAGGTTTGCTCAAAATCGTTTTTCGATATAATTTTATATGTACCTATTATTATTTTAATTTAATCTTCTCTAAAAATATTTTAGGTTGAACCAGTTTTTAAAACATTTTATAATTTTAAAATGAATCTGATATTGTGATAACTTATGTGTTCTAATTTATTTATAAGTATGATTCAAATTATAATATAGGGATTAAAAGAAATAGGCTTAATTATATTGGTATATAAACAATAAACACGAAGATACTTTACAATAAATAGAAAGTAAGAAATTGATTTGGAATGCATATTATGAGACGAGTAATAGGTGAGATTAGAATCTGAATGTCGCGGGAAGAAAAATACAGAGATTGGACTATGGAACCTAAATTAAAAGGAAGTAGAAATTCAAGTTTTACTTAAATAAAAAATAAGCCAACTTGGTAAGAAAATGATTTAAATCATGTTTCTCATTAATAAGATAGAATACTTGTAGGTAGAATTTATATAGGTATAAACAAACAAAATGTTTCATAATAATATTGTAAAAAAAGATGATATTATGTATATAAATTAAAAATATGTCAGATTTTTATTTTATAATAAATTAGAGTTCTATACATTTGATTAATTATATAAAATATAAATTAAATTTAAGTTTAATCAAAACATTTCAGTTGTTTTCATTTCTGTTCATCTAAATAATACGATTATAACTATATACATATTTCTAAAGGTAGGTACTAGGTAGCAGATACAATTTTTAAGGCTCTATCTAGGGTAATTTTTTTTTTTTTTTTTGATGAGGGGTTTGTCCAAAATCATTAACTTATATTTAACAATGAAAAAAATATCTATAAAATAATATAATATGTGATAATTTTAGTCAATATACAATTTTTTAAAAATAAAATATTCATAATTACAATTAATTTTAAACTAATATATACTACTATATTTTTAAAGTGCGATATTTTTTATCACTTCTTCGGGATTAACCGTAGTCCGTAATATTTCTAAATATCCTGTAGAACTGTAAAATTAAGTAAAAATTTATTAGCACGTTTCAACGTCGAAAATGTTCGTTCAGAAGTAGACACTGGAATCATTGATAGTACCTATTATAGGTTAGGTTATAAGTTCTGGATAAAATAATTCAAGCTCCACTAGAACGATTGAAATGTTTGTATTAAGAATCATTTAAAAAATGTGTAAATCGTATAATTTTTTAGAAACTTTTAAGTTATATTATATTAACTTTAGAATTGAATAAGTAATGCCAAAAATAAATTATAATGTAGATATACCTATTATTAGATATGTACGAAAATAAAAAGTAGTTATTAAATTACGCTTTTCTTGTTACTATTAGCATATATATTAAACTAGTCTTTTCTTATATAATTATAAATAAAAAACTATACGAGTAAGTATAGCATTTTATGAAAAATATCATTAAAAATTATTGGTAAAATGTCTATTCAAAAAAATAAAAAGTGGGAAAGGCCGACTGTGGACGTTCCTCCTTCGTCCCTTTGGTCCTCGGAAAAATTAGTGGTTTTATTATAATTATTAAGATTTGAATGCAATGACATTGCATTAGAAAATACGATTCTGAGCAAATCTCAATATATTACAATATATTATACTGATAATCCATTCTAAATTTTAACACGAATGTAAATTACATATGGTAATATATAAAATCAATTTCAAATCCCTACGATCTATATTCAAGGAATTATTATTTCATGGTAAAAATTATCAGTCACAATTTTCAAAATATTTTGTAAAAAGGTTAGGTAGTATATAATTAGACTTTGATAAAATATTCAAACCGATAAACCAATAATTGTTATCAAAAAAATTAACCTATGTTAGCACTCAAAAACAATTTCAAGTCCTTACGATCAAAACTCAATTCGTAATGAAAAAAAAAAAATCTTTGTAGAATCAATACATTCCTCCTTCCACTCAGAATCTAATAAACAATGATAAATAATTTTATTAAATCTTTCGTTTTTAGGAATGATCGATAGAGAAGTTATTTTATTGATAATCGAAGATTAAAAAATAAGCGGAGAATCAGGATTTAGTTTATGGAAATGGAATTATACAAAAAAAAGCGAGGATGTCGATTTCGGAAATTCCTCCTTTGTCCCTTCGGTCCTCAAAGAAATTAGTAGATTGTTATAATTAATAATGCATTCGAAAATACAATCCTGAGTGAAACTCAGTCAGACATACAATATATTATTATTAATCACAGTTACATATTATTGTCATTTTCTTATGTTAAAAGTTTATGCTCTTAACACTATTTATAAAAATTCAACTCAAATTTCATTGTGTATGATAATAAAAATGAAAATAAATAGAAACTTTAAGACAGCATTTTGTTTTATTTAAATTTCGTAAGTTTAAATTTATATTTATGAATTAATATTATTTTAGAATATTTGTAAGAATCATTAAAATATATTTGCTTGCATAGACAGGATTTTTATATAGATGCACATTTTACATTAATAAATTATTAGTCCATAAAATATTTTTTAACTGGAGTAGTTTAAGAGAAATAATTGTAATTATCCTCCACTTATGGTACTTCAAGATTTGCCGATATACGTTTTACTAGTGGACGTTGATTCAAAGCTGTCTGCAGTTTTACACCAATCAAAAACGTTTTTTGTTCCTAAAATAAAAATAAAAAAACATAGCACATTGCTTAAATTATATTTTTCTTTTTTTATTTAATAATTATTGTGTTATATAGACAATTTAATGTATTTCAATTAAGGTACGAAGATAATAATAACTTAATATAAATAGAGTATCAAAAATCGGACAAAAATTGTTAAAAATTAGTATCATTATTTATTTATTTATTTATTTTTTTTTTTGCATTATATTAATATATTTTTTAATATAAACTGATCATCATTTTTATTCTTTATAAATAATTTAGAGATATTTTGGTCTCTGGTCTCTATTTTGTTATTTCATTTTTAAGTTGTCATTGTGATCGCCATACATGACCTACTAAACTATTTTCTGCCTTTCATTATTGCAGTTAACAAACACTAATTATTTAATCGTAAAAGATTAAAGAATTTCGAAAATGACGTAGGTAAAAATATTATTTTCCCAATAAAAAAAAAAATTCTGAACATTGATATCTTAATTAAATTACTATGCCGGCACCTTTCATAAAAATATAGTTATTATCCTACTTAATGTTTAAAAATAAGAAAAATAATGAGGAAATATTATATTTCACGGCCTATGTAATAATTTTTTGAGAAGATATTGTAAATAGATTTGGGGTACTCTATATATTAAACACTTAACAAATCTTTCTTAAAATAAAATATAAAAATAGATTGAGTAATAAAAATGTATTTATGATTAAAATCATGTTCCTGTGTTTTTAATATACTTAATAAAAAATGGTGGAATTAAAACCTAAAAAGACTACTCAGAATTATCCAAAAGGAATTTCTAACATTAACCAATGATATAATATTACAATAAACGTGTTCATAGTCATAATTTGCTGGCATACGTATAATAAAAATTATTTTTTATTCATACCTTGGTCCATTGTAACTCCTCATTGGACATGAGCAGTATATTTGTTTATATATGATGGTAACAAAAATTAACATTTATATGTTATCTATTTGCTTGTTTATAATACTTTGTATAAACATAATTCATATTTATTTTATATAACCATTAATTATAATATTTATTATAAAAAATTTATCAGGACTGTCTAGAACTATGAATTACCTAATTAAAATTGTAAAACCATAAAATATTAACGCTTTTTATAACCTGCTTATTTCTAAAAATAACGTTTTGTATCAATTTAAGGCTATTGGATACCGACCAGTTTTCACCCTAAAACTACCTATATATTTAACACACCAATCTAACCGATAGCTGTAGTAAAGCCATACGAATTCTGAAAATGTATTTGAATTCCGAATAAAGTTTACTTGATAATGGTCAAGCCAAATTTTGAAATTTCATTTCTATACTAACGTAAGTTAGTGTTTTAGTTTTATTAAATATTTTAATACTTATTTAATAATATTAATATTCATTCATCAGGGGTCATTTGGTAAAATATCATATAAGAACAATTTATGTTGATATTTTTTATTAGATTATTTTAACATTTGATCGAGCAAACACAATATCATCTTTATCTCTATTGTTATAAAATTAAATTGAATTGTTATGCTATATTTCAGTCTAATAATTTAGAATTACCTATTCTAATTATAGTTATCAATTAAAAATTAAATTTTGACTCATAATATATCAATAGATCAATATACCACTCTATTAATTACTTAAGCAAAATTTTTAAATTTACTAACCTTATTATTTATTTATTATTTTTTTAAGGCTTATTCTTTAAAAATCTTAAGTTCACTATTTGTATGTATATAAAATAGTTTAAAACATTATACTTTATATAAACCTTGAATTACGAGTTAAATATCTGTACATTATTTAGTGTATTAAATAATACAGCGTCGAGTTAATTATTCCTTTATCCTTACTTGGTGAAATAATAGTAATTTTTAATACAATTGAATATAATGTATGAAATATATAATGTAGATTATACTTCAGAAAATTGTTAAAACATCACTTACTTGTTTCGTTGACAAGTAAAATGTTTATTTCTTCATTACCTAGGAAATTCATTTACATTTAATATAATAACTAGAAAGTTTTATTTGACTTATGAATAACTTAATGTTGCATTTTTCATTAAATATAACATAACGAATACGTGTAATAGTTATAATATAATTAAAATAATAAGAAATACACACGGAAGACTTTAATCCATAACATTCGTTTTTCAAATGGCAAATATTAACGATTGTTTTTTAATGTACCTATATATAAAATTATATTATGCATTATATTAATTATTATTATTATCATTATTATAATTATATATATTATTATATTAATTATTATTTATTATGCTATTAAAGTAACAAATACCCAACACATAGTGTTTGTAATTTTATATCTACTATAAATACTACAACCTAAATAAATGTAACCTATTACTAAAGTCATTAAACGAAGTTCGAAAGTGTTTTAATATGTATACTTCTTAATGCAACAATAAAAATGTAAATATCTCTTTTTGTATTTTTATAAATTTGTCATCACATGTTGATATTTAAAATTTTAATTTAAAAAGTAGGAAAGGCCGATTATGGTCGTTCCCTCTTCGTCCCTTCGATCCTCGGAGATATTAGTGGTTTATTATAATTATTAAGATTTGAATACAATGATATTGCATTAGAAAATATGATTCTGAGCGAATATCAATTTATTGCATTATATTATATTGATAATCCTTTCCAAAATTTATCACAAATGTAAATTATATATGTAAATATGCAAAATAAATTTCAAATCCCTACGAACAATATTCAAGGAGTTATCATTTCATGATAAAAATTGTCAGTCACGATTTTCAAAATATTTTGTAAATAGATTAAATAGTAGATGAGTAGGCTTCTATAAAAATTTTATACCTTTAAACCAAAAATTATAGGTAATATTAAACATTTTTGGAAAAAATTCAAAGCTCTAACCATTATTCAAACCTAACCATTATTTCTACCCGAAAAAAAGTTTTTACATATCAGAAAAAAAAATAATAATAAAATGACTATAAAAAAGATTGTCAATCACGATTTTCAAAATATTTTGTTAAAAGTTTAAAAAGTATATTATTAGGCTTCTGTAAAATTTTCAAATCGATAAACCCAAAATTGTTGGTAATATTAATTTTTTTTAGAAAAAAATTCAAAGTTCTATATTTGGCCAAAAAATTAACCAATTGCTTCCAAAATTTTACCACACTGGTATATTACCAATTATTGTACACAAAAAAATTTTCAAGTCCCTAGGATCAAAACTTAATTAGTTATCACGGAATTAAAAAATACAAATTACGGAAATCGTAATTTTGCCGTTTTTATGTCATTTTTTGGTAATTTTTCTTCTCCTACGGAAGAACTTAAGAGAAATTTGAAAAATGAGCTTTTTAAAGTACCTAGAGGACACGATTTTTTACTGAAAGCATACTCCTTTTGTGATAATGAGACATTTATTTCTATCCGAAAAAGTGTTTCTATACATAAAAAAAAAAAAAACATCTTTGTAGGAACAATACATTCCTCGCTTCGCTTAGAATCTAAAATTAGTTAATTAGTTAATTAAAAAATCTATGATAAAACCTAATAAATATTTCAATCAATTAATTTAATCAATTGTCGATCTTTTTACTAAATTGTCTTATCTCGCTAGGTAGGTAGTGAGTAATTAAAATGTTTAAAATTACATTTATTTTTAAATTACATGTTGGACAATGGGCTATAAAAATACTATAAAAATTATTATTTTGACTTTAAACGTATAGTAAAAATTTAAAAATAAATATTCTTTTTTTTAAAAAATATTATGGGAGATATGATGATGGCCTAATTTTTATGAAAATGTTGATGTTCACTTAAACTGAAAATAATTTTTGCATTTCGTGCTATAATAATTCGTAGTTCGAATAATTATAATGAAATTGACGTAGATATTTTAATTTAAGAAAATTTTAAATGTTTTCAAAAATCACAATATTGATGAAAATTAGAAGTCGATACATCAACATTTTTATTAAAATATGCTCTTTAATTTTATCTTCAAATTTAAAAAATAGAAAGTAATAATTTTTATTTTTGTATATTTTGTTTTTTATAAAAAAAATAAACGTATGGTCTGTTAGCTTACTAATACAAATAGATATTTTATTTTTTCTCGGATATTTTGCTACTAGTAAATAAATATGACACTTTGTTTATATAAACTAGTAGTAGGTATGCAAATTTATATTAATTTATGGTACCATAACTTATAATCATTATTCCTTTCTACCATTATGCTATAGATATTTATGTAGGTACTTTATAATTATAAATATTATAAATGCAACATTCTTAGTTATTACTTTAATTTACTGACCTTTTTTAAAATAATAAAATAATTCAAAAATTTCTCTTTCAGATGAATGTTCTGTAATACAATTGTATGTTGATTTTGTATGCTGATTAAATACATTATTTATTTATTTATTAACGCCTTTTTGGACAAAAAGTGTGACAAGTGACACTTTATAAAACATAAAAAAATATTGTTTTATTCATTAGTTGTGGGGGGGGGGGGGGTTAGGTGAGAAATATACATGACTCAAATATTCACAAATAAATAATTGATAATCTTATATATTAACAATTTTTCAATTTATTACCAATTCAATTTTAAATTTTGTACTAAAAGTAGTGATGTGACGAACCCTGATATTTAAACTCGAACCGAACTCCATAAAAAACTTTCGAACTCAAACAGATCCGAACATTTCATTTAATGTCCGAACCCGAACTGAACTATATAAAGACTAATATAATATAATATAATATATTAATATATTTATTATTTATTACTAATATAATAAAATTATATTACAATTTAAATTTAAATATTAATAATTATGTTATATATAAATATTTATTATGTGTTATTATATTAACTAATGTTATCATGCAAAAATACAAGTTTTTCCACCGATTCAGGTGATAGTCTTTGTCTTCTTGATGTGACTACTTTAAAATTTCAGGGTGATCATAAAAGTAATTTAGTGCATGCGAGTCCTTACTTTATGTTCTTACAATGGAAAAATAAACACTAAATAGTTCGAATACATAATCAGAACGAAAGTTCGAATTTCGAACAGTTCGTCATATCACTAACTAAAAGTATAAAACTTTAATGAAATTAAATAGGTACAAAACTAAAAAAAATATTACATAACAATTAATTAAAAAAAAAAGATCAAGGAGGTATACGACACCCATATACCTATATCCTCCCTTCCGCCGTAATAACACCACAAAAATATACAAATATATTAATCATTTTACATACAAATCAATTATAAAAATAAATGTATTGTAAAAGATGATGATCGAATCGTCAAATTAGACACTATTATGGTGATATACACAATTTATATTTTATAATTATATCTGGTAAACAAAATAGGTACCTACACAATTTTTGATTTTTGAGTGATTTCCGAATAATTGATATTATATTAGGTACAACATTAATTTCAATTATCCAAGTTTAATTAGCTGACAGTTGATCGAAAAATATATGGATACATACACCACTTTATTTGAAAATAAAGAATTGCTTACTTACCATTTATTTTCAACATTTTAAACAAAATATCTGTAAAATAATTAGGTAGTTGATATAATTACGAACTTTATATACTTTAATACTTATATATGTTAATGCTTATGTAGAGAATGAGTCGTGTGTTATTCATAGTTGGTGCCAATAAAAAAAACCTTCACACGAGGCCACCGAACAGCGTCACTGAGAATAGATACTATCTATAATCAATGGTACTACTGACGGATAAAACTGTGCATATATGAATGGTTTCACAGATGTCTATAGCCACAAATTGGAAACGCTTTTAGCGATTACAGTTTGCCACAGAATATTAGTAGAACATGTAAGCAGACAATTCATTATTTGTTATTGGTTGGTAACATGAACCCTTCACCGAAGTGCACACTGATGCATTGATGCAAGCAATAAGTGACTTGCAGGTATGTTATTGCAAAGTGCGAAAATGAAAGATTTACGTCTCGTTTACTTATTATCTATTGTATCATATGACCATTTATATCCGAATACAATACTCGATGAGTACTTAAATATTTAACTATAGTTTTAATATATAGTCTTTATGAGTTAATATAGAACTCTTCAGACAGCCACGAGCTATGTATATATTTATTTATATATAATTGAGTAGTGACACAGGTATAATATAATTGGAACAAAAATAAAAATTACATTCAACTAATAAGCATAAACAAAATGCATATTACCTATGTCAGTGGCGTCATTTGGGGGGGGGGGGGGAACACTCATACATCTGTCGTAGTCTATAATTATCCAAATCCTAAGACGACAGATTTCAAAAATAACAACCCCTAAATACAACGCCTTAATTGATTACCGCTTACAATAAAAAAAAAAAATACCCACCAAAATAAATTACCCCTCTTCTATTCTTAAAAACAGTCGGCAAATTTATGGGTCCGCCCTAATCTAGTAAAAACTGAAATAACACCACTGACTTATGTAGTATATAATTTACAGCCATAATTAATTATTAACTAAAATTAATATCTATAGTATTTTCTATAGTCATCAGTGTATTTGTAGGTGATGATTTTATGTATGTTTTAGAAAAATTATTAATTAAAAAACTTTCTTGATTTCCGGTGCATTTGGTATTAATTCGAAAATTGAATCATTCCAGTAAATAAGGGCAATCTATAGAATTATTTAATAGTTTTAATAAAAATGAATAATGAAGGTTCCTTCTCTTTGAATTTAAAGATTTTATATTGAAATAAGATAATAATTAATAATCTATTATAATCTGAATTTGAATTCAGATTCGTTTGACTTTAAATTTCAATGCTAAAAAATGAAGAAAACGATTCTGAACAGCTTCGAAATTATGAGTTAGCCTTATTAGAATACCCAATAACGTATGTATACTCTAATTGGGATCTGACAAATTCAAAATAAATATTATTAAAGGCATTTAAGTTATTAAAATTTGTAAAATTTCGTATAACATAACCAGTGGCGCCGGTGCTGAGGGGGGGCAGAGGAACATTTGACCCCCCCGTTAAATATGTCAGGGAGCAAATTATAATTTTGCCCCCCCCCCCTGAAAATATACACTTAATACTTAAACATTTTAGAGTTATAGTTTAAATTTTAATTACATTTTTATTATTTTTAATATTTATATAATATAATATGTAATAAAATGAATTTTGGAAAGTTGTACAACAAATAAAATTAAAAAATGTAAAACATTAAAATTGTTTTTAATTTTATATTCAAAATTAAATTAGGTAAAAACTATTAGTTTAATCAACAAAATAGTAATTAAACCTATTTTACAAAAATCAAAAAGTATTTGTTTTTTATTTTAATATACTATATATCATGATTTTCCTAAAATGTTTGCCCCCACAAGAAAAATAGTTCCTGCGCCTCTGAACATAACTAAGATTTTGAAGCGCTTTATTTAGTTATTTTATCAATGTGTTCATTAAAACATAGTTTAGAATCACACGTAGTTACTAAAAGTCGTTAAATGATTCTACTTGTTCAATAGAAACATTGCTTAATTTATAATCAAAATGAACATGAGACTTTTTAATATTAAATGATAATATTTTGCATTTGTTGATATTGCGGCTTAAACCATTTAGATTGGTACTTAACCTAACCACCTCACAGAAGAATCATTTTGATTCAAACTAATTGTATTTTGATATTCCTCTATTACACTATTATTTAATGAACTACAATCAATTAATGAATTTAATTCTTCATTATCAAAATAATGCATTTCAACTATTTCTTCAACACCATTATATAATTCAATTAATGAGCTTTGAGATATTGATTGATCAAAATCAAAATCTAGTTCTTTAATAAAACGATTGCTAGACTCATTAGTGTTACTAATTTTAGTAACCTATGTGTACTCATTTAAATTATAATAAGTAAATAGATTTTATACTATAATATATAATACTAATAGGTACAAAGAATCTTAGTTGATAGTTTAGATGTTGCATTGCTCATACACATCCTGTTAATGATCTCAATAGGAACCGATTATTAGTGTTTTAAACTTGATATAAATACATAATATAATAAAGTATATGTATAGACTATGAAAAAGTTTTTGGAGCTAAAATTAGAATCTAAAATAAGTGTATGAAAAATAAGGATTGAAAATTTTTGTTCCTTAAAAATATTAAATTAAATTATATTTATTTATAAAAAACATATCCAATATATTTTTTATAACAAGAGTTTCAATAATTATTATAATATTATATTTCTTTTAATAAAACATAATATTTATACGTACTAGTACAATATTACATAAAACAAAAATAAAAATTTAGTAAATAAATAGGTTAAAATAAATCTGTCTAGTATATTATTCACTTATATATATAATAGTACCTATTTCAGTTGAATACATATATATATATATATGCAGTTAATATTTGTGTTGTTATTTAAATTATTATTTTTTGACTATATTTATTGATTTTGGTATTAAATTTAATACTTTAGTAACTAGCAATTATTTATGCATTTTTTTATCTAACCTACTTAGGTGATAATAACATTTTTTGTTGTTTAAACAAAATTAATTTAAATATACATTTGAAAATGATATAATTATATTTAGTTTATAATAAAATTGATCATATTCCTACAATCCTACTAATTATCTACCATATTGTATAAACTATAACAATATAAAAATCTTTTTGTGAGTTATAAATTATAAAAGTAATCTTACCAATTCTTTTGGTTAATAATTCTTCTAAAATATAAAAAATTAATAAAAACATTTTTTTTTATTCATTATAAATATTTATTTGGTATCCGAAATAAATTTATAACTGAGTGAAATATAATCATTTTTTTTTTTTTCCAGTTGAAAACAATTGAAAATTTAAATCAGTGCTTGGAAGGAACGCATTCTAAGCCTCAAAGGAAATCGTTTCTTTTGATTTCGTTTAATTTTTTAGAACTTATCGGGAAAGTAATTCCTTTAAGTGAGAAGGAATATATTTCAATTTCATTTATTTTTTAGAGTAATATGAACGATTATTTTCATTCTTTTCTTCGTTCAAATTGAAATAGATTTCATAATTTTTCTTTAAACATTAAGCCAAAATAATGATCTATAAAATTAAATCCATATACGATAGGTAATAAACGACAATATTGACTACAGAAAATCAAAATAATAAATATGTAAATGTCATGGCGGCCTTGCCTGTGTGACATCGTTAACGGGGTCTACAGATAAGGCCTTATGGCAGGGTGGGTTAACCTTTTGTAGTTGGCGGACCAATTTACACATTAATAACAACACTGAAGGCCACCAAAAGTAAAAAAAAAATGATGTAATTATTTATATTTTATTTTATTACAAACATATTATATAATGCTATAATTATTAGAACATTAAGAGCCCTACCACACTATGCATTTTTGGCGGGTCTCGATAAAACGGATGCGTTTTGACAGGGCGATATTGCCACATCATGCGTTTTTGTTATTAAAAACGTTCCTGCTGTTGCTTATCTGCCGACACCACTAGTTTTCAAATTCGACAATTACCAAATATATTCATTAATCATTAATATCTCAACGTACCTATTTTAACAAATAAAAATCCGTTCAGTCGGCGACAGGATCGACCGGATCGACCCGCTAAAACGCACTAGTGTGACATCCATAATTAGAAACAATGTAAGTTGTCGTTCCGGTCAGCGGGATGCGTTTTACCGGAACCCGCCAAAACGCATAGTGTGGTAACTAATTATTAATATATTATAATTATGATGATTAGGTCAGTTACTAATATTTAGAATAGTAAGGCTAATGTGTACTTATGTGTTATTCACCATTATTCTCTATTTTTAGTATAACAAATGTATAATATGTGTTCGAAATTCAATAAAAAAATTAATGACTGCTGTTATCGCGGACTTTTACGCGAACAACCGGTCGCCGTCCGTGTGACTCGTGTATGATTGTATGTTCGTAATGATTAGTGATGGGAATAATCGAATGATTAGTGGTCGGAAACAAAATAATTGAATATTCGAATGATTCATGATTTACATTGCTTGAACTGGTTCTATAAATAAAGGATTTTGTATTTTATATTATTTTATCTATATCATTTAGTCAAAATTGAATTAAATTACAATTGTTTGACAAATATTTAAGAAAATTCTTTTTCTTGGCAATTATGTAGTTAAATAGAACAAATATTTAATGGTATATAGTATTTAATTATAAAGTATAAACTTAATAAAGTGTATAAAATCAATAGGTATAAATGATAATTTTGAAACTGCGTTTTGCATAACGAAAAATAATATCCATTTATAAATTTAATTACTATTTAAAAATACAATATAATCTAAATTTTTGTGGTGAAGTCTGTTCCGACGGTCATTCGTTATTTGTCCCGTTTTTGAAAACCTCGTTCTGATGGAACAGAAGTTGCAGAAACACATAAATATTTTAATCGAACAATATAAAGTTCAGGAAATGTATTTTTATGTTGTTTCCAAAAGTCTAAAGTCTATTTATGTATATTGTAGTAGTCAGTATAGTTATAGTTAGTAGTAACGTTATTCTATATTGTCGTTAAACATTAGGTATTTAAATTATTTCGTTGTTTCCAATACTTCATTTCATTTTTATTAAACGTAAATGTATGCTACCACCATGAGTGAAATTTCAAAGTGGCTGAGAGCTCTTCTAATAAATTATTACCGCCAGCAACTTCAGCAACCCCCCCAATATTTAGGATAAAATTGCTCAACTATCTACAATAGTAGTTAGTAGTAATTTTACTTCTTCCCATTTTTAACACGGTATAAAGCACAGAATTCAACAATAAAATAAAAAAATAATTACGAATAAGTAATAATAATACGATAATCGTCATTTACTCTTTCCGCCTCTGTACTCGATAAATCTTCATCAAACAATTCGTAGACGTAAATATACATATGTTATAACTTATAAACAACAACTTGCAACAATATAAAATAAATATAAGTAATAATCTAATTCTGGTGTATGTGGTAAGAGGTGGCAATTTTAGTTTAATTATATCAACAAACAATATGACGTTCTGAATTGCCTAATATAAGAATTTATAAATAAAATTATGGATATTCAAATTGACGCTAAAAATCATTGCTGCGATTCATAACGTTATAATAAAAATTGCAATCCCAGGTTGAAACAAAATAAAATCTAAACTTAAATATGAATTATGTATATCATATAACTCTTACTAAACTATTGTCTATTTTAGAGTAATTACTAATGTTTATTTTATTTATTTATTTATTTATTTTATTTATTTATTTATTTTATTTCTATACGCCAAACGGCAATTACAGAGGGGAAGACAATTTTTAAAAATATATATACAATAAAAAGCAAACGGTATAATGTACCATGGTTAAATAATTAAAGTTTTATGAAAACTAAATAATATCTTTTTAATTTTTATTTGATTAATATTTAATCGTATGTTAAAATTACTTTATAATTTATAAACAAATTACATATATTTTGTAAAACAATATAATTTTTAAAATTACTAAAAAACAAATAATATTCGTTATGTAGGAACGAAGAAAAGTACTTGGCATTGTTGTAGCTTAAAAGAAAGGAACGAAAAATATTTTAGTTATTTTTCAACGAGATGAACATGGACGTGAACTAGTTCCTTTTTTAAATGGATTCTATAAGCACTGATTTAGAGATCAACATTAAATTGAAGGATTATTCTAAAATGTAATTTACGAGTCGAAGGTATTTAAGTATAAAAGTTAGATACAATAGTAAACAGTGAAAACTTGTTGACAATTTCCTCATAAATTATTACAAATTTACAGTAGAAATATATTTTTATATAATCTAATATATCTTTACCAGAATAAATATTATTATATTTAATGAACCTAATATCTTTAATTAAATATTTATAGGCATGTATCATAAATCGTAAATTCATTTAAAATTGAATAAATAATATGTAATAATAATATTTACTAGTAGCATTATTATGGAATATATAACCTAATAACATAATAACACTAATTAATTAAAATGGAATTTTTATGGATTTTTGTTAATATATAGTACCTACCCAGTAAAAATTGATAAGTATATTTCTTATATTTTTATTAATGAAAAGATGTATATAAAATATTTACATATATGAAACATATAAAATAGAAATTAATTAAACTTGTAAATATAAGTCTAATAAAGGTCTAAATTAAACAACTTAACTACGAATACATATATATATATTTATATATATATATATATTTTTAGATGTATAATTATATATTTAAACTATATTACACTCATTGATATATAATATTCATATAAATAAGACGAATGCTAAAAATTAATTTTAACTGGTTATTAAAATGCAATAAATACAAATTAATGTAATAATTTAATGTGTACAATAATCATTCAATTATAAATAATTATGTAAAGTATACACAATATATAATAATTATTAATAAAAATACATACATAACATAAATAATAATATTAACATACATTTATTATTTTATAAAATGCACTATAATAATTAAATACACAATAAAAATTAAAAACAAAATAACCACTACGATAAATAAAATAATTACTAATAAATATTTTGATGTTATTAGTTTTCAAGTTTCTTAATAACATTCAAAAACTTATTTGTTTTCTGCTGATTTCGCATTTGTAGTCGCATTAAACAGATTACTTTCAATTTATTATCTAATATATAAAAACGGAGTAATCATGTAATAAAAATAGTTTTGATTTGGTTATAAAAGTTATCATTTAAGGCTCGAATGTAACAGCAGTAAGATGTATTAGGATGTTCTGGACCAAAAGGTTCCCAAAATAGTTCGCACCGCAACCGTTCTGCCTTATCAACAGAGCTTCGCAACCACATCATAGACCGATCTTTCACTTTTATAGCATACAAGGTACATGTAATCTATGATTATTCTAACATCTTCCATTAAAATATTATTAATATACTATATTTTTATTACGTATTCATTGTTATTTTAGCGTACATTGTCAATTAAATCTCTAAAATGTCAAAAAGTAAAATCGTTAATCGAGTTATTATATGATTGAAACAACATTATATTAATCATAGACACTACAATATTATATTGTTAGTAGTCATATAATTTTCATATGCTTTCAATATAGTACACATTGATCTTTGATGTATTTTATCACTGAAATGCCTACCATCAAAGGTGATAATTGAATTTATCATGTTAATTGTTATAGTTCTTATCACCTGTTCAGTGTATCTATATCTAAACTATTTATTATTATTATGTATTATAATAAAGTTATAAAATATTTTTTGTTTAATTCACATCGTATTATTTATGATGCTGTAATATTTTTATATTAATAAAATATTTAATATTAAATTTACATAAGTGATCGACACGGTACTTGTGCTGTTGAGTTAGTACCGTGTGGAGTACCCGTGTCTCGTGTGTTGTCCATCCCTCCGTTTTTTGGTTCTTTTTTTTGACAATTGTGCCGGATTATATTATATATTTTGTTTTGTTTTTGCACCTTGGATCGTTGAAGAACGAATACGTTGTGTTGATCGATGTAACAATCACAAAATGCATATAATTTAACATTAAATATTCGACATATCTGGTAAACCATTACTTAATAATTATTTAATATAATATTTTGCTAATAGTTTTATGCTTAATTTTAGGATAAAAAACTTTGTAACCAGCATCAATATTTAAGTTCACTTTAGAATTGCATTGTAACAAGATCTACCCAGGAAAAATTGAAGTATAAAATTATGTCAACAATAATATATATTTATATATATATATATAACAATATAATCGATTATTACTACTACATTTTAACTAAAAATTTAAAACAATATTACTGTGTTTGGTAAAATTTGTTTTAATGCCTATTAACATACACAGAGTTACTTCAATGTTAATAATTTGTTTAATTAAAATATGTATGATACAAATAACAATATTCAATAAGTGGGTAGTAAGCTAAACAAAAATCGTTTGCAAAGTTTTGAAAATATATCATTATTTCTAAGTACCTATTATTCTTGGTACCCATATTAATGTTTCCGATAATTCATTGATAGATAATAAAAATATAATTTAATTGGAATAAAATACGAAAATAGTTTGAAATTTGTACCATTAACTGAAAGTATTTAAGAAATTTAAACACATTTAAACATGTTCAGATAGTTTAACGAATAATCGATTATACTCATATAGAAATGTTCATATACTAAGAGTAAAATTTTATAACACTTTTAAAAATTGTCCAAAAATCAAAGTAAAAAAGCAAAAATTAACGGTTAAAAATTTAACTAAAAAAAAATAATTATTTTTAATGTTATGAATAATGTTCAATTCACATGTTAAAGGTTAAAGTCACATGTTCATGTAGTCCTATTTGTAAAAAATATAGGTACTATAATATAGGTATATAGGAATATAGAAACTAATTAGACAGTATTTTTGGTTAATATTTTGAATTTGAATTTATACGATTATAAAATAAATATTTAAATAGCTAGGAATAAATAATATGTAGTTGCTTTTTTAAGGTTGAAAAACATTTATTAATATAACAATTTTATCTGACAAAACAATCATTGTTTATGTTGTATAAATATAAATTTGTTATAATAATTAGATAACAATAATAATTACCGAGTTGTACCATAACAATTATTATATCTATTAACAATTTAAAATATATTAAAATTAAATAAAAGTAAGTGAATTATAGTTTACGATTTATTATTAAAAAAATGATGATGAATAACCACAACTGTTTTAAAACGAAGACGTAAATAATTATTTACAATCAATTTAGGACGATTAAAATATAACTATTCATTATTTAGTACTTATTGCATTCTATTTATCTTCAAACTTTTAATGAAATACCGTAAGGGAGTAAAAATCTCAATTTTAACTAGTCTCAATATAAACACACTTTATTAAAGTACCTCTAAGATAATAATGCAAATATAACGAGGATGTTGTTTGTTAAAACACTGATATATTCCTGCATACCTTGTATTCTTAATTAATAAATTAATTTTTAAAAAGGTCAATTTTATTAATCTATAATATTTTATTCGATATGCAGTTGAATTGAAGCATTGAAAGAATGCAGTTCAATACTCGTACCCATGTGTTATTATGAAAATAAAAATGTTTACAAAAACAAAATTGTTATATAGGTCTGATATTGGTCCATAGATGGTAATTTACAATACATTTTAAATGGACTAATATTGAACAATCATTTAAATTTTAACTTCATGTACTTAACAACCATGTACTTCTACTATACGGCCACACTAATGTTAATACCCATTTATCCCTTTATTAGTTTTTAAATTTTATACTCATCACTCATGAATCAAAATTTTTGTTAAATTAGAAAAAAACAATAGGAAAATAAAATATAATAAAATAATTATTTTATTACTTTATATCTATTTTAATTTGAAAAAAGTATTATTATTTAATATACTAGTATATTTTGTCAAAACATTTCTCAATAATTATTAATGAAAGATCATCAAAGCTATAATTTTAGACCATTGAAGTTCTTGACCATATTTTAATCTCGGTATTGTAGTAAAGCTACTTTTAAATTTTCTTATGGAATAAGATATAACAGCAATATATTTTTTAAACAATTAAAGAAATTAACCATTTGTACTATTCATATAATACTCTTCTACTTTAGGGGATCTAGATTTTCTAAAATTAACTTTTGATAGGTTACCAAAGATTGTCACCGATTTTCGCCTGTCATATAGGTACAACTAAACTAAGGAAAGATATCTGATGTCTTTGAAAATATATTTTTATTTACACTATTTATTAACTCAAAATATGGAACGGGTCATCAATGCATTTACACAATTGCATAGTAGAACTCGATATTAATTTAAAAAGATGAAATTTAAATTTCAATAAATTAATTAGAAATTAAAGTACTCTAAATATTTGGCATTTTCATCGATCTCTAATTATTAAATATTATATTAATTTAAAAATAATAATCTCACCTATAAACGTTTTAACTAATAACATTAAAAATTAAGTTATAATCGTACTTTTATTATTATTAGTAAATATGATGTATAGAACTAATTGTATGACATAGTATAACTTTTAGATTATATTCGGGACGAAGAAAATATATTTTAAATACGAGGCTTGTCCCAAAAGTAAGGTCTCCATAATTCTTAAAAATGGAAAAAGTGCTTTAATAAAATTTGTTTACATAATTATATTATAATATTTGTACATTATTTTTCAATATAATCGAAATTCATATCGAGGCAATTTTTTAGACGATTTCCTGTTACTATTAAGTCCAAAAGTGAAGCTCATACTGAGCATGGGCGGATAAAGAGGCGGACGATGACGAGGTTCACGCGCTCATTTCGTTTATATGTTACGAAAGTACTAAAAGTCTGATTCGGCTAGTTTAAATTTTCATAGAAAGAGAAAAAATGAATTGTCATATCAATGGTACTAACTTATAAAAATGAAATTTTCCTTGGCCGATAAAAAATTGGAGACCTTACTTTAGGGACAAGCCTCGTATAATAAAGAAATAATGTTCCAATTTCCACGAATAAAGTATTCTTTCGGGGGATAATTACAACTAGTTGGTACTTTATTAAGCTCATTTTTCAAATATCATAAATTCCCTTATAACTAAGTACACTGGCGCTTTTGTCTAATACATAATGAAATGTGTACTGGAAGTCACTAGAACACTAATTAAACCCAGTGTAATATTAAAACATAATATCTATTGTTAATAGTTTACGAAAATGTTTATTTTGGTGAATCAAGTTCCCCCTAGTTTTCAAATAATTAGTAAAAACAGATTTGTATCTGCTGAAATAAGTCAACAGTTCTGAGGAAATAGCACAGAAAATTATATTAAAAAATATGTGATTACAACTATAAATTTATATATAATTTACTTAACACAATATTGAATATAGATAATATGTATTTTACATTCCATTATATAATAAATTAAATAACTACAAAAGATGAAGATATTTTCTAATATGTTAAAACAATTCTTAGAAATCACTTCCTTGATTAAATGAGAAATAAATGACATAAAAATATACTTATGACTATCTTACAATTTCATATTTATTGTAAAATTCGAAGTTATTTTTTAAATTTTTTAATAGACGTTTAAAATTTAAAAAAAAAAAAAAGAAAGGGGTATTAGCTTTACATTTATGCGTTTGAGAGAATAAATGTAAATAAAAATTCCTCCCTAATACGTTAAATATAAAATGTAGTATGAAACCTACTCATAAGTTGTATTAAAAATTGTAATTTCTCAGTTAACAAATTTACAAAATACATTAATTAAATTTTTTAAATTATCAACAATATTTACTAAATGGACTTTTAATATCAGTATCTAATAACAATATATTAAATAGAAACAAGTCAATTAGAAGTTTTTAAAATTATATATGATTACTAGGGCCCGGATTTCAATGCAAAATGCATCTTTTTTTGGTTAATTTTAGATGATGCCTTCCAAGTTTATAATTAGACTCATGTAACAGAGACTTCAAAGGTGAAATTTTTATTTTGCATTTTTTGCTTTTTTTGCATATTTCAATATTTTTTCATTTTTAGAACATATTTTACCATTTTTCGGTCATTTTTTCGTTTTTAATGCATATTTGTACAATACACAAGTATAATACATTAATATATTTAATGTATTTATACATATTACGTCCATAGATTAAATATACTGAGAATATTACGACTTAATAATCTAAATGTAGCTAATTCAAAATATTACCATTGATTATAAATAGTATTTATACTATACATGAGTATATTACTCATGTTTTTCGGGTTTTTATAATTTATAAATCGTTCTATAAGTACAATATGTCTATCTTATCTTTATTTATTATCGCCCAGATTCGGCTAATAATAAATAATATTATTAATTGGATAGTGAAATTAAGGATTGGTTTTTTTTTTTTTTTTTAATAAAATTAAAATATAATAAATTAATAAATTACCAATAAAACAATAATTTAAAAAAAAAATTTAAGTTATTTTTAAAGGGCATATTCCCAGTAAAATGCATTTTTTAAAGGCATTTTCAGCTTCTTTTTAGAGCATTTTTCAATGATTTTTAGTGCATTAAAAGCCGGGCTCTAATGATTACAATTAGATTAATTATTATATTATTGAGTTAAAATAATAATCATATTTTATAATTGCTTGTAAAATATATGCATCACTTCAAAGTGTACAGTATAACATATTGTATAATTTAAAAAATATGTAACTTATAAAACTATGTTGTAAATCAAAAATACTGAAGAGGTTTACGGAGCATAAATATTATGGCCATTTTTAATTATAAATTATTATAGTATAAATCTAAAATTATAAGTTCTGGTTAATCATTTGAGGTAATTATTATAAAGTCAGATTTTTAATAAGTTCTAATTAATTTTCGAGAGTTTTTTAAAAAGTTTTATTGCACCTAACCCAAAATAACGAATAGATACAAGCAAATTTTACAATGTTATACATTTATCATGAAAGCTATGATATACCTACCTAGTTGTTTTTAAAGTAATTAAGTTGATATAAAATCATGTTACGAAACATAAAAACATTTAATAAAAATGTTAAGATATGTATATTATAAACTATTTTATTATGTCAATAAAGATATATTACATAAAACACTTTATAAACTGTATTGCATCATCCATAAATCATTAACAGTATGAACGAAATTCTAAGTTATTACCTATTACATAGGTTAGATTATTTCATAAATAATACTTTTTTAACTATCAACGAACTGAATATTATCTGTTATAGGGTTATGCATGTCATTATGTTATTTACAATAAACGTAATAATAAATTTATGAAGGAATGTAAATTGAAATAAGTCTAATATAGTTTTTTTTTAAAAATATCTCACTTATCAGATGCTCATTATCATCTTAAAACATTAACATTATAAATTAAGTGTATTTTCATGAAATGTAAGTTTTTGTTGTAAATTTGTTTAATTTAGAATATGTAAAATGTAATTATTATTATAATTTTCATAATTTTTACATGAAATAATATAAAATAATTAGTCATTTCTGGACAATCGGTAATATATCATGGACAAATGCTAAAATAAATTTCAAATTAAATAATTTATACTTGTATAATGAATTTTATAATAACTAATTACTTTAGTTTTATTTTATTGTTATGATTATGATTATAATAGTAAGCTTACAAAGCCGTCCATTGTTTGAAACTATTATAAGAAATAAATACAAATATTTGTATGTTATTAATGAATTAAATTCATTATTTGTGTTTATCATGAAGTGAATTCATATTGATATATGTCAATTCATAAATTAAATATGTTGATATAAAAACTATTTTAGATTCTAAGCGGAGCGAGCAAAGAATGTATTGTTTTTTAAAAAATGTATTTTTTTATGTCTGAAAACATAATTTAGGGTAGAAATAATGGTCCGACTACCAAAAATAGCAAAATTACGATTTTCGTAAGTTTTATTTGTTTTATTTCGTGATAACTAATTTAATATTAATTGTAGGAACTTAAAAATTTATTTGAGTGTTAACATAGGTAATATTTACGTGTGATAAAATTTTCGAACGAATGGGTTGATATTTGGCTAAATATAGAACATTCACAGTCGTTTCTAAATATGTTTATTATCTGCAATTTTTGGTTTAACGGTATGAATATTTTCTAGAAGCCTACTTATATACATACTATTTAATCTATTTACAACATTTTAGAATATCGTGACGTTTAATATTTGTGGTTTATTATAATTAAGATTTGAATGCAATGATATTGCATTAGAAAATGAAAAATCAATATAATACAATGATAAGCCGTTCTTAAAGTTTACCGCGTTTATAAACTACCTATAAGAATACTCAAAAAAATTTCAAGTACCTACGTTCAAATTTGCATTAGTTATCATTAAAAATTTTAAATGAATTTTGTCAAAATTACGATTTTCGTTAATTTTACCTTTTTCCGTTATTTTTTGGTAGTTTTTCTCAAGGAAAATAAAGCATAAAGAAAAAAATTGTAAAACCAGTATATCACTTCGTTTCGCTCAGAATCTTAAATTAATCAGTATATTTCAATTTTAGATACATGCATTTTGGATATTCTTTACGGAAACCCATTTTCCCACATTTAATATTTTAGCTGTAGCGACATGTTTAATTTAATGTATTTACGTAAAAATAAGCATTAATTTACGAAAAGTTGAAAACAAAATTATAAAACCATTTTAGAGCATTAAATAATATATATTTATATTCGTAATACTTCATGCAGTTGCCCCCAAAGGATAAAAAAAATAATTTTACAAGGAGATTATTGGTTTGCAAATCTTGAAATTAAATTCTCAATTATTTGGTAACATTAGAATCACTATTAGGTTAGACGGAGGGGGGCAACTTTACAAACTAGAAAAGCAAGCTTTGTGCAAATCGATAATATTATAAGATTAAATTCTAAAAAAAAGTTATAGTGTATTAAGTTTTTTTTTAATACTTTGTTAACTTCTTTGTCAGATACAGTTTACAAATTAAAAATAGCATTCCCCTAAAAAATATGTTTGTCTTTAAATTTGTTAATAGATGTTTATGCTATAAGTTTAATCTATCAATTTGAATTTTGTTTTACTGTAATTTTTCTTTTAAAGTAAATTCATACTTGTAGCAGTTGTTTCATTCTTGTAATCTAATAACATGTAGAAGATAACCAAATTGTGAATAAAGTATATAATAATTTATACACATAATTTTACATAATATGAACTACATTTAAAAATAATAATATTATTAGTTAGGTTTCCAACAACAGCTCACAAATTAAATAATAAAAAGACACTGTAACATACGGCACACACTCGTACGAGAGTAGCCCGTGGAACGTTTTGTAGCGTACCTAATTATTTAAATTGTATGTAACAATTAGTCATCGAGCGTAAAAGCCCGCCATAACGGTCGCTCAGAATAGCTCTGTAGGCAATAAGCAACTTTCGTTGCTCGAACAAAAAGTATGATGAAAATTATTATGATTTGAAATTTAACTGATATTTTTTATAAAACTGTCATTAAAATCAACTGTGTTATTAACCATAATTTCTATAATGTAGAGAAAAGTGTATGGATTTGACCCAAAGATATAATATTTTTAATATTATACAAAATATCCCAAATCTATTTACTAATAGTAATATCTGTGTGAAAAACAAAAGATTTTTTAAGTGCAGTTTTTTTTTAAGTTCTTATTTTGGCAATACACTATCATTATAACTTTATTATTTTTTAGTTTTATGTATATATTTATATTGTTATTAATCTTTTATTTTCATTTTAATCCGGAATCCGCTTTAATATAATACTTTTTTATTAGCAAAATTAATAAAACATATTATTAAATTATTAAAATCAATGACGTCAGAAATATTACTTTATAATTTATTAAATACAATTTTAAAAGCCGACATCTAGATCAAATAAAGATATCGACACAAATATCATACAAATATACTCTTTAAAATGGCTAACTTCAAATTTCACACAGTTAATGAAATAAGTAATTATTTTTATTAGATTTCTTTTTTCAAATTAGTAAAAGGTAAAGGTAATATTATAGAATATAGACTGTTGGCTAACTAATAATTTAATTAAAAACGCTTAGAAATATTGCAATTACTAATTAGTAAATATATCTGGAACACTCAATATAATATGATAATAGTATATTACTCATATATAATTTTCGTTCCTACTCTTTCAGATCTCTTAATAATTATTCAAGAAATTAAACATAATAATTAGTATAATATAATATTATGAACGTAAAAAAGAATTATAATACAATTACAATATAGACTGCAAAATTTTAGAGGGTTCAGTATATGATCTAAAATAATAATAAAATAATATTACAAATTATTTTCTTTTAAAAGTATAAAATATATATAATGTAAATATTTGATAAAAATGTTATATTTTGTATTGTAATTCAAATGAATATTTTATTTTCATTATATTGTTTTTTTTTCTTTTAAACAAACCACAATATGTATTTCACATAAAAAGTTACAAATTCTTCATTATCCACTGCCTTCTAAGATTCGTATAGAGTTATCTATAATTATTTACTTTTAATAACCAATAATAAAATACTAATTTTAAATAACTAAAATAACTAAAATTTATATTATATTAATATTTATAAGGATAAACATATATTGAACATATTATAAATACGATTTTCTGACTACTTCCGAATTGCGTCCGAAAATTGATTTTTGTCACAGTTCGTTTTACGTTTTCCCATTTACGGGTCCGAATTGCGTCTGCGTATTCTCAATAACATGTTAATATTTGTAAGTAATTTTCTCACGACGTGTCCATTTTGCGTCCTCAATAATTATTGTTGCCATTTATGTTATTGAGTGATATTTTAAAAATAGTTTAGGTTAGGTGAATTTTTGTTTGCCAATTTTAAAAACAATTTAATGTGTGTTATATTTTTCTTTACAAACTCGATCATTGCGTCTTTCATATATTATTTTCTTTTTCCAAATCTTCTTGTGTTTTTCTTTTTACATTTGGAACAATCTCAGATTTTTAAATACTGAAAATTTGCTCTAATTATTATAATTATTTATTAATCAATATCTAGTTATCATAAAGTTATTTTCATCACGTATCTAACGATATATCTTTGGATAAAATAATTTAATACAAAGAAATTTCTTCGAATAAAATAGTTTAATATAAATATTAAATTGCAGTATTTTAAAAAATTAGGTTGCGTTAGTTAAAAAATGTATACGCTATACAGATTAATAATTATGTAGCGCCGTAACAATATTATTTCCGTTTTATAAATTGAATTCAGTAGTTTGCTATAAATATAAGTAAATTATATAAAACTCACCAACTGTAGCATGGCCTCCTAAATAATAATTGTATCTAATGGAATCTAGTGAAAAATCATTTAAAATAATTACAATTCATAATTATTTTTTATGATAATCGAGTGGTCTTTAAGCACATGTTTCAAATCCTTTTTCTTGGTAGAAAAAAAATATCAAAAAATGTCAGAAAAACGGTAAAATTGCGGTTGTAAAATTGAATTTTAAATATCTTAGATTCTTGGAATAACTAATACAGTTTTTAACGTACTGACTTATATTATCATAAAATATTATTTATTGTATTTATTATTGTAAATGTTTTAATTTTATCGTTGAAGACACTGGTCCGTGGAATTGCATAATTATATAATAAATATATTTTTTACGTATAGAAGTATTTATAAGTATAAGCATCTAAATTATATTTTATGTTAATTATTAATAATTAAATTATTGATAGTAAATTTAATTAGAGCTAAGGCCCTTTGTTTGTCAATCCCCAGTCTTATACCCAGTCTGATCCTGACAGGCGGAAATATGCTAAATCCAGGACGAAGTGTAACGTTATGCCCAACCAATCGACTTTTAATATTTAATGTTTTTATTAATGTATATTATTTGAATATATTATTCGGACAAAATTGTTGGATGCTGGATGATGCGAATGAAAAATCACGACGAAAAATGGTTTTTAATAAAAATACGTTGTTTATTTTAATGTAAAAGGTAGTAAAAAATAATAAGTAACAATAAATATAATATGGTAAGTTTACAGTGAACGACAATAAACAAAAATATTAATAGTTGTACATAACGAAAAATGAAAAAAATCACATCGTAAACGACGAACGACAATATAATTACGCAACGGCAGGTAAACGTGATTATATAACAATAGATATACAATACGTATTGGCGCGCACAATAGTCGATTTATTCAATAAAATGTGTAATTATATTTTATTATTTACTACACTACACATAAATACTACTACTGTATGCGTATTATACATATACAGTTTTTAGAAATATTTATGAAAAAATAACTGTCAACGTATTTAAACAATTACGAAATTTACTTACAATTTTGGGTCAATAAAAATGCTTCACGTTCTTGCGAATCTGAAAAATACCGGTTAAAAAACTTAATAAAATTAATGAGTATAATAGTTTAGAATGTTCTATTTCATGATTACTGGAAAATAATATTAATTAATTTACAAATATTATTACGGAAATAAACATACTATTATATGCTGAACTATCAATAGTTAGTTTATCTAGAAATTTAAATACAATTATAATTATTATTATTCAGTGAGATAAAATTATTAGGTAGATATGAGTTTCTAAAACATGTAAGTATAGTTTATAAACATAAACAATGTCAATGAAACTTATACTTACCTTCTTTATAAAATAATAATCTCTGACATATGGAAGCCTCGTAATTGCCTAAAATATTAGATTTCTTTATATAATAGGTATATAACATATAAATTAGGATAATTACAATTTAAATAATAACATCTTGTTAGAGTAGACCTTTATATAGGAATAATATATAAGGAGGCCCTTACATATTATGTGAACATATTTGCTGTATGAAGCAACCGAAATATCGTACTTCCGTGTAACAAAGCATGAGGAAAAATAATATTTTTGATAATTGTATTACATTCCAAGGTCACATCTATATTTCACTCAATGAAAATATTTAAATTATATATATTTGAATTATATTGTGGGGTATCAGCTGTACAGACGGTGAAAACCGAGAGATCACAGTTACTTACTCTAAGTCACGGTTGTAGATAGAACGGTTCTATTTACAACCGTTACACAAGCTAACCTAACACAGCTAATTTAAGATCTAACCAAAAAGTCAAATTTATAACATGTCTTTTATTTTCCTGTAATCATGTTAATTATTATACAGTTTTAAATCAATTTTAATATCCAGTTAATTTATTTTAGATTCTGAGCGAAACAATGTATTGTTTTACAATGATGTTTTTTTTCTTTTATGCATAAAACCACAACTTATGGTAGAAATAATTGATCGATTATCACAAATAGGGTATACTTTCGGTAGTAAATTGCATCAAGTTGGTAATTTATATAACTCATTTTTCGAATTTCTTTTCCTTGAACGTTTTTCCTTGAGGGAAAAAGGTATAAAAAAAAAATGGCAGAAATTCACAAAAATTTCGGATTCTGTTATTTAAAATTTTTATTTCGTAATAATTAATTGAGTTATGTTCGTAGGAAATTTTATTCGAGTATTCACATTAATTTTTGCTTGTGGTTATTTATACACAAATCGTGGAACGGATTATCAGTGCAATATAATATCTTATATCTGAGTCTCTCTCAGAATTGTATTTTCGTATTAATACTATTGCACTCAAATCTTAATTGTAATAAACCATTAATTTATCCGAGGACCGAAGGGACAAAGGAGAAAAGTTTAGATTCAACCTTCAGTTTTTTTTTTTTATTGTATTTATTGCTAGTTTCTGGAAAATTCTATTTTTCATATCCTCCTACAATTAAAAAAAAAAAAAAAGATATTTCTTTAAAATTTAACAACTACAAAATACAAGATATTTAATTACATTGATTTAGATAGGATTATACAGTAAAGAGATAACAATAATCAATACTTATATTCGGTTATGGCAATCAGTTTATTGTCATCAATTATAGTTAGATTTTTTTGAGTATTCACATAAGAAGTTTACACTCCGGGAAAATTTTTAGAATGGATACGTTGATTTTCTGACTAAATATATAGATTTAAACTTTCCAAAAATATTTAATATTACCTGCAATTTAGGGTTTAACAGTCTAAAAATTTTATGGAAGCACAATCATATACTACTAAAAAATCTCAAAATTCATGGAAATAGTAATTTTGACGAAATTGATTTTAGACTTTCTTGATTGCTAATGTTGTTTTGAACGTATGGACATGTACTTTTTTTATTTTTCCCATTTGTATGTTTACTCGTAGTAAAATTTTGAAACAGATTATTAGTTATTTACATTGTGTTTCACTTAGAATCGCATTTTTGAATGCAATATAAATGCATTCAAACCTTAATTATAATAAACCACTAATTTCTCCGAGAACCTGAAGGACGAAGGAGGAAATTTTGGAACATTCTAACCACTTTTTATTTTAATATCTACCGCGATAACATTATATTTTATTAATTTATCATGCATTATTCATTATCGCGGGGTATTCATATATAATGATAACTGTTGTAAAAAATTAACTTTATCAGTATAGGTATACTATAGGTATTGTATAATAAAAAAATACTATATTCCTTAACTATGTAATCATACTGAATTTCGATGTTTTACTTGCTTCGCATAATAATGACTATGATCACTCCATGATCTACTTTTCTAACCACTAGCACTAATATAGGTTTTATAATTTACTTAACATTTTCAATATGATTAGTCAAGTATAAGAATATTGAAAATTATTTCTTACTTCCGCAGTGCAAAAATACTTGATCTGTGGTTTATATAACACATAATGATTAGTATATATGTATATCTAGTCATGATTATAACTCTATCAATTACAAATCTAATAATTGTTCTTTATTCTATTCCGACATACATTAATTTTGTTTCGTTATTACTATGAGTTATATTGAAAATGCGTTGTGGTCTAGTATATGTTTTTGTTATTTTTTAGAGATGACAAAAGCTATGCTGTCATTTGTCACCCTAAATAATGAAAAAAATGAAGAACAAATGATTTCGATAAATTAGACAATCAAAATTCTTTTGATATCTTTTACACATTTTCAATACCATGGTTCTGATGACACAGTATCAAATTGAAAATTTTTTCAAATTCAATACAAACAAGTCAGAAATGTTATTATGATTTAACAATTTTGTTTCTAAATTAATATTGATTCCATATGTAGCGATGGTAAATTAGTACCATTAATACATACGTATAATTGGTACGATTGTTAATACTAAAAATTTAATTTTGTTTGAACAAAATTAACTTCATATCTATAATTTATTAGCCTTCGTACACATTTCGATTTTCCGCAACTAAATGAGTTCAATATACTGTAAAAAGCTGTGTATAATTATATGTGTTAGAATGATGTATATTTTATAATCGAGTATTATAATACATTTTTGTTTTAAAGATCATACAAAATATCGTACGAAAAGTTTATCGCACCTTACATATTTTTTAAATCTGTTTTTAACACGGAATATGAGCTGACCAAGTTTGAAAGTTTCAAATATAGTGTACTAGGGACTAAATTCTATACAATTTATATTTATTACTCGAGTATTTGCTGTTATGAATATTAAAAATAATGATTTAGAATAAAAGGTTACATTGAAAATTTGTTAGGAGATTACCAATGTGGATTCCGTAAGTCGAAGTCAACAACAGACAAATTTTCATTTTTGGACAATCCCTAGAGAAACACTATGAATTTAACAAAGAAATTCATTTTATTTTCGTAGACTTTAAGCAAGCATACGATAGTGATATTAGGGAAGAACTTTGGAATTCCCTAAGATGGATTGAAATTCCACAAAAATATATTAATTTATTAAGAATGTGTAACAATAATATGGTTCACAAAGTACGAATCTCAATACTGCCCGTTTCCGACAGTGTACTACCGATTCGAATGCATTTATTCATACTAATAATCATTTACGTTTCACACAAATACATCGCGTAACGAACGAAATTTTATTATTTCCTGTTCTTGATAAATAGACGCTTCCAATCCCCTTAACATTTACGTAAAACCAAAAAAAAAAACCACATAATATTGAATAGAAATATATAGATTAAAATTGAAAGTTCTTGGAAATGGGACATCCTGGCATAAGGTTATTTTGGCGTAAAAATTAATCGATTCAAATTTTACCCTCAAACAATATTTTTTTAATACCTTTAAGCCTCTAATGTATAATATAAAATCTTGATAATTTAAGTTATAACTTTGCACAACAAATCGAGAGATATTTTCGATTTGCGGAGCGAAGCGACGTCGCCGAGGAGCGTAGCAATGAGCGCCATCCACGAACAGAGTCACACGTGCATGCGTTATATATTGATAAAGAAGTATTTAGATTTTTAAGAAATTAGTTTGCTCGTAATATTTAATGATATATATGTGTGTGTATATGTTATGTATGATTTTGAAATGATATATAATGATATGAATTTTGTTAATTTTATATAATCAATTTTTATAATTAAATAATTTCTACGCCAAAATAACCTCACGCCATAACAGTTTACGCCAATACGGCTACGCCAGAATGTCCTAGACCCTATAATGTACATGTTTATGACATAACTATACTAATTTTTAAGACTAATATATTCGTGTTCTGAGGAATTTAAAATGTTTTTACATTAAAAATGTTCTAGAATAAATATTGTTATATTGTATGTTGTAAATTCATAAATACTATTTTAATATATTTTAAACAAAAAATATTATAATATAATTAATACAAATAATACAAACACATTTTTACTATTTATTCTATTAGTCTATGTGGTGTGCGCACACCTGGACATTTAGACACGAGTTGCCAATGCTCGTATATATTATAATTAATATATTATTTTATTCAACGCAATGTAAAAATTTTTATATCCATAATCTTTGCGCGGTTAGGTTGCGCGGTAAACCCCTTGAAAATCCAGGCCCCAATACCATAGGTCTAACTGACCACCTCCCCCTGGTGGTCCAGTGGCATATTTACACGGGAGAAATGGTCTCCTCTCTTGATCTATTTTTTCTAGTGATATTTTTCGATAACTTATTTATTTTATTCAAAAAACATTAAAACATGATAAACTATAAAATATAAATTATTGTGCAAAAGATTATACTTCTAGAAATTCCATATTTTATTTGATGGTTAAAATATATTAGGTATATATTATATTTTTTAACACAATGGAATGGCCACTATGTCGAAAGTAAATATTTTAAAAATGTAAAGATTTATATATAAAATATTTTATAAAACCAAATAATTGAAGACAATTTAACTTAAATTCATTAAAACAAAATGTAGATTTTCAAATTTTATCAGCGTTAATTTTATTTTGTGTCCAATGAATAAAATTATTGTTGAACATTTTTAATATCTAGGTACCTAACATTAAATTAAATACCATTTTATATTGTTATTTAATTGTATAACAATAACGAAACATCTGATAACATATTATATTAATTAAGTAGCATTTGTTCAGTTGAAGATTGGGAAAAACATAATAAAATGTATAATATAATTTTTTTTATTTAATTAACATATAAAATATTATTTTGTAAATTTATAATATGAAAAAAAAAAATGTATTTAATTTTATTCAAATGAATATTAAAATTTGATAAACTATTAACAATAGATTATTGTGCAGAAGAGTATAAAATATATATTATACTATATATTCTTTATTTAATAATTATATTAACAACAATATCCATCCATAAAATCCATATATTTTTTGACAGTGAGTAACCACATGTACGCCTACATGTTTCTTCTCATAAGAATAGCTGATACGTAAAAAGTAAAGCTACTTAAAAATGTATAGAATTTGTTTCGTAACACGGCTCTATAGCCGTAGTTAGTGTGATTTATTGTGATATTGTAATGTGTCAAAATTAAAAATATTTATCTCGCGATATCCGATAGGGTTGTACCTACTGGGTAAAAAAATAGGGGGGAAAATATTGTGCTCACCGAAATTTTAAATGGGTTGTGGTGATGGTGGTGGTGGGGGCGTGTGTAAAATATATTTTCCTTTTATATATACCTAAATTTTTGTTTTTACACTACTATAAAAGGCACAAGCCTTAAACTTATAGGAATTATTTTTATTATACTAATAAGTTCTAATACGTCCGAGCACGTCTCAATTATAACACTGTGCAATTAATTTAAGAGAATAATAAAAGTTGCTGTAATGAAAAATACGTTTTGTGTTTTAATTCAATTCAACACGGCTTAACATTAGTCCTTCGGCGAACCGGATTATTATTTTCTGGAATTAGTGCATTAGTAGCTAATCTGTATAGGTTTAATCAATGCGCTTAGAGCTAAAAAATTGGTATAAAAAGGTATCGCTGAAAATTACTATATTGTTTGAGAACGTCTATTGGCCAGATACGATAATAAAAAGACGTTAATCTAGGTACACGTAAAAGCTATATTTTATCTAGAAAATTTAAGAAAATAATCATCTATTCAATTACAAACGTAAGAGGACAGTTTGTGCAGTCATATAAAAGCTTTAGAGACACTTGGACAAATGCTTAAAAATTGGAGTGCAATATTAGTATTTTTAGTCACCGTGAAACTAGATGTAAATACAAGACATGAATGGAAACGTGAATCATCAAGAGTCGAAGCACCGGAGGAGATAGCAGAATTAATCAACTTTTTAGAATCGAGATTCCGAGCACTAGAAACCATAAAGAAAAGTAAACTAATGCAATATCAAGAAAATATTCACAAATCGATAACATCTGAAAAAATATACGTAAAATCGAATTCGTTGGCGACTACGGGTGAGATAAAATACTTCGTATGTAAACAAGTACATACCATATAATAGTGTCCATCGTTTTTACATTTATCTATACCTGAATGCAGGGGTTGCGCTAAGAAATATTAAGGAGGGAGGGTGTAATTGTATAAATGTGTTGACCGACTACAAATACTTTTTTAGTTTTGTGGATTTTATAATAGTTCAAAATTTGCCGATTGAAACTTGCTAAATAATTGAAATTGGTAGGTGGTGTTACATCCCCCACACATCCCTTTAAATTCGACTTAAATAATTGATTATTTCATTTAGTGAATACGGCAATAAATCAAATAGTACTGACAATAATAAAAATTAGCTAATACTATCGGCAGTCAAAATAATGAAACAGTCAAGAATCCGCCTGTATCTCTAAATGCTCATGCGTCTAATGGGGAAAGTAAACGCGGCCAAATAATTGTCTACGATTATCAACGAAAATCAATTCCTTGTCGCGTACTATACTAGACACCGGATCTCAATACAATTTTGTAATCGAGTCAATGACCCAATATTTACGTTTAAAAGGAAATACAATTTTATGTTCCATGTTCGGCATTAACGAAGCGGCTCATATATTATCCTATAAAGTGAATACAGTCGTAAAATTGAGCGTATCCGATTACTTAGTAAATTTAGAATTGTTTGTATTACTCAAATTAACAAAAATAAGCTTCCGTTAGTATACGTAAACAAGGATGAATTGAAAATGACGTTGAAGATAAAATTAGCGGACCTGTGTTTCAATACAACGAAAATGAAAGATATGATTTTAGATGCCGAAATATTTTTCGAAATTATTAACGATGACCAGTTGAGACCAATTCCACAGGGTTCACCTGGCTCAGTACGCGCTTTAGTTGGGTTGTAGGAGGAAATGAGCATTTGAGGAAATGGCAAACGATCGACATTTTGAACAGGATGTAAAATGGGACAATAACGGTCGTCTCAGCGTAATTTATTTTCGCGACCGCACCATCGAACATATTATGCACGAGCAGCTATTGCTAAATATGCTACTTTGGTAGCCCTGAGTATTTTTTGTAAAACATTCGATATTATAAAATATTTAATTAGAGAACTTAATTAAGTAAATCATTTGCACCAGATTCGAATAATACACAACCAGCTGCGCTTCACAGCATGTACCATAATAGTAATGATTAATACGATCAGTCATTTTAGTGAAACACAGGGTGTTTTGAGAGGATTAACTATATAATTAATATCATATATATGCTAATTTTTTTTAATAGTTATTTGGGCTTAAGATTATAATAAAAAACATTGAAATATACGTCAAGTTACAGAAATATAAAAATAAGAAACACATTATATATTTATTAATAATCATATTGTAAATAGTCAATTATCTTAGTGTAATTTTATGGGAAAATATATGTGGTGTCTGAGACTGATTAATAAAGTAGAAGAATGCATCGAGTGTGTTGTATGGCAAGAGATATAAGTACAGATGCTGAAAATATTGAATAATAGGTATTATAAATAAATCAGTGGTGAGGCCAGCTATGTTGTATTGATCAGAGTGTATGGGGAGTGACAAAAAAACAGAAAACGGATATATGTAGTGATTAAGGGGAAATTTAGAAGTTTTATCAATTATTGAGAAAATGAGAGAAAATATATTGAGATAATTTGGGCATGTTATAGAAATGAATGTAGATGGTAAGAAGAGTAGAGAAAGACCAAAGAAAAGGTGGATATATAGAATTGAAAGTGATGGTAAGATGTTTGGTATAAATGGACAAAATGTAGGTGACCGGTATCTAGATGTGAAGGACTAGGTTGGCCAACCCTATATAGTTGGGAGGTAAGACGAAGAGAAGATTAAAAAGAATGTACCTATATAATAACTTGAAGGTATATCAATGATATTATTAAATTCTACATTGAATTATAATTATAATTTTTATAACAAAATTATAATAATTATAATAATATTCATTATTAACTATTTATAAAAATATTTTATTTATAAATAAATTAAGCAATATACCTATCTATAAGTTATTAAATATTAGTTTAATGTATGTAAACTTACCGTTGCAATATTTTTCATTGGATTGAACTAAAACAAATGTATTTTATTATAAATATAACATAATGTATTAAATACCTACCTAATTAACCTTCGTCTAACTTTAATAGGCTAAACCATTATATTATAAAATGAAGATTTAAAAGAGTAAAATATAGATAATTATAAATGAAAAACATAGATAATGTAATTATTGATACTGATTATTAAACACGTAATCCTAAAATACATATTATAAAAATAAAATTATTGAATAAAAATTAAATTAGCAATGCAACCAAAATTCATATAGGAAGTTAATAAATGCAAGATAATATACTATAATATATTAAATTCACTTAATAATTCATAAATAAAATTACGAATATTTACGAAATAAATGACATTGTAATTTATAATTATTATATTTTTGTTTAATATTTTGGTTAATTATTATATAAACACATGTCTGCCCTATGAAGCGTTAATAACTTATTTTATATTTATACATAAAATTTAAAATTAACAGAACAAATATAATATAAAACATCAACTAGGGAAATCATTTAAAAGTTAAGAAATATTTAGTAACAATTTATAATCTTAAAGGAAAACAATTAAATAACGTGTAAGTTAAAAATAAAATCTTACTCTATAATATTACCTTCATAAACTTTATTATATATAAAAACTACTATTACAAAGTGTTTAAAAAAATGCATACTTAAAGTTTTAAGTTTAAAACGGGTATATCAGTATCGAAGACTATAAGAACGGACAATACAATACACACTTAAAATACCTAACAAAAACTTCTCATACAGAATAATAAAACTATAAAATATTTTTATTAGGCTATTAACTTCTAATTATGAATAAAATGATGTAGAATGTGCAATGCAATATGCAATAGAACATGTGGTATTTACTTATTAGATTTTGTACATAAACTTGTTTTATAATGAGGAATTAACTTTTAATATAATTTGTAATATTGTCTGCATTAGATTTGTTTTATTAATCCAAGAGGTTTGGATCAAATTTCTAGAATAACACATTTATAGTTAATTTCTTCTAAAGCATTTAATAAAATATTAAAATATAAATGTTTAAGATAGGGTTAGATGCTGTAAAACTTAAATTAAATTGGAAATATTAAAATTATATTTTTTTTTTTTATAAAATGTTTTGAGACGGCGTTGAAAGTAGGTAACTTAATTTATATTGATATATGTGTTTAATAGACATTTTAAGTGGCGAATATAATATAAATATACGAAAATTCAATGTTGCTAACAATGATAATGAGAAACAAATTGTATAATGTACTGTAACGGTCTCGTTACATATATATATATTATATACATATAGTACATATTATACACTGGAGATATAGTCATAAGTACGAGTGTGCGTATGTGTACGTATATTTGCTGACATAAACATTCAAGGGTGCCGTGCAATATATGCATAGTCTCCCACGGTATTTAATAACATTGTAATTATTGAAATTATTGTCATTGCGTATTTTGTACGAGACTTCAGTTCTCCGTTAATAATATCAAGTGTAACACCCGAGACTCCGTACAGCTACGATACGCTACTTGTCAATGTAAAACCAATCAAAGACTCTTTTTGTAAGTTAGTAAATGTATTTATTTTATTTGTATTTGTATTTGATAAGCAATTATATTTATTAATAATTACTTTAATTAACCTTGTGTTATTACGATCAAATCCTAATACCTTGGTTCCAGCTACAGTTACAATTTATCCAAAAGGCCAAACACCTTCCCTGGATAACTTATATTTAACAGGGTCATCCCCGACCACGTTACAGTACAAATGGAAATAGGGATGGTACAATTAGGTTTACTGGGACTGGGTTGTGATCGGTCCGATAATATGATGCTGTGATCTCATGGGACAATTATAAATTACGGGACACCGATTGACTTAAATTACTTAAAAACTATGATTGCTGGTAATGGTACCTAACTGATGATTGGTAACTCGAACACGACGACTTTGGCGGCCTCTAACAGAATTTTTACTAAGTAATTATAATATATTTAAATATTACCCAGATAAAAGTTGTTGGTTTAAATTCATAAAATGATGAATGATGTCGTTTGATTTTGAATACGATGAAACCACGAAGAATTTATGCAAATATGTTCGAAATGAATATATGTTATTTACATGTGCTTAAACGTTAATTTTTCGACATTATATATTTATTCAAAAATGATAATAAATTAATGGAAGAGTGAATGTACGGACGTGGTAAATAAAAAGACCGTCGACGAAAGATAATTATTTAAATTATAACAATAATATTATTATTAATTGCATTTACTGTTTCTGTATGACATAATATTGATCCTTAAGAACCTAATTTCAATGTTTTTATTTTAATGCTGTTTTCTTTGGCAATTCTTTCGAAATTTGCATATCTTTAAGGATTGTTTCTATAAATGAACAAACAAATTGTATGGTTCTCAAATAATCAAATACACATATTTATTTTGCTATATTTATTTTTACCAAAAACTGCATCAATTAATGTTGAATTAAGATAATATGCACAATGATACATTTAGTTTAAAAACCGTTTCTACCTATGTTATGTTGACAACTGTTTTAGATTTTGTATTACAGACTACAGTGTATACAGATACAGGACATGTTTAATTTCATTTTTTTCTTAAATATTTTTTATATTATAAAAGAGTGAGGGGTTAAGTGTTTCAGCTTCATGAAAGCTTTAAAAAAAAATTAATAACCGCCTCCCTTTGTAAATTGCTAAATACACCATTATGTTTTAAAATCTTTCGTTTTTAGGAATGATAAATAGAGAAGTTACATTATTGATAATCGAAGATTAAAAAATAAGCAGAGAATCAGAATTTAATTTATGGGATTATGCAAAAAAAAAGTAAGGTCGTCCATTTCGTAAAATACCTCCTTTGTCCCTTCAGTCCTCGAAGAAATTAGTAGATTGTTATAATTAATATTGCATTCGAAAATAAAATCCTCAGTGAAACTCAGTCAAAAATACAATATATTATTATTAATCACAGTTGCATATAGTTGTCAATGTCTTGTGTTAAAAGTTTATGCTCTTAACACTATTTATAAAAATCCTACGCAATTTCATTGCCTATGATACTAAAAATGAAAAAATAGAGACTTAAAGACATTATATTGTTTTATTTAAATTTAGTAAATTAAAATTTGTATTTATGTATAAATATTTTTTTTTTAAATATTTGAATTAATCATTAAAATAAATATATTTGCTTGCGTGGACAGGATTGTTAAATAGATGTTAATTTTACATTAATAAATTACAACTCAATATAATTCTTTTCAACTAGGGTAGTTTAAGGAGATATAATTGTAATTCTCCTTCATTTATGGTACTTCAAGATCAGTCGATAGCCATATTACTAGTGGACGCTTGTGTATCGTCTTCTCCAGATGTGTAGATTGATCTACACCAATCAGGAACGTTTTTTGTTTCTAAAATAAGAAATAAAAAAACATAACACATTGTTTAAATTACATATTACTTTGTTTGTTTTATAATTATTGAGTTATACAAACACATTTAATGTATTTAAAGAACGAAAGAATTTAAGGAACGATGATAATAACTTAATATAAATAGAGTATCAAAAATCGGAAATAAAATTGTTAAAAATTAGTATCATTATTTATTTATTCTGTTTTGCATTATATTAATATATTTTTTGAACATTATCCGCTCATCATTGTTATTTTTTATAAATAATCTTGAGATGGTCTATGGTCTCTATTTTGTCACTTCATTGTTAAGTTGTCTTTGTGATCGCCATACATGACCTACTAAACTATTTTATGCCTTTCATTATTGCAGTTAACAACTAATTATTTAATCAAAGTAGATTAATTAATTACAAAAATAACGTAGGTAAAGAATATTAATTTTTCAATAAAAAAAAATCCTGAATCTCGATATCTTAATTAAATTAGGATGTTGACACATTTCGACATATTTTCATAAAAATATACTTATTTTCCTACTTCATGTTTGAAAATAAGAAAAATAATGAGAACATATTATACTTCATTGCCTATATAATAATTTTTGAGAAGATATTGTAAATAGATTTGGGGCACTCTGTATATTAAACACTTAAACAAATTTTTCTTAAAACAAAATACAAAATTAGAGTAAGTAATAAAAATTTATTTACGAGTATAATCATGTAACTATGTTTTGAATATACTTAATAATATATGATGGAATTAAAAACTAAAGACTACTTAGAATTAGCCAAAAGGAATTTCTAATATAAACCAGTGATATAATGTAATTATAAACGTGTTTATAGTCATAATATGCTGGCATATGTATAATAAAAGTTATTTTTTATTTATACCTTTGTCCATTATAACTCCATATTGGACATGAGCAATATATTTGTCTGTAATTGATGCTAACAAAAATAAACATTTATATATTATCTATTTGCTTGTTTATAATACTTTGTACCAACATAATTTACTTTTATTTTACATTAACATAAATTATAATATTTATTATGACAAATTTATCAGGAGTGTCCAGAATTATGAATTACCTAATTAAAATTATAAAACTATAAAATATTAACGTTTTTTATTGCCTACTTATCTCTAAAAATAACGTTTCGTATCAATTTAAGATCATTGGATACCAACTAGTTCTTCACCCTAAATCTACCTATTTATCTTCACGCACCAACCTATCCTATAGCTATAGTAAAGCCATACGAATTCTGAAAATGTATTTGAATTCCGAATAAAGTTTACTTGATAACGGTCAAGCCAAATTTTGAAATTTCATTTCTATACTAAAATAAAAGTAAGTGTTTTAGTTATTATAATATTAATGTTCATTCATCGGGGGAGACTTTTTGGTAACATATCATATGACATAAATTTAAGTCGATTTTTTGTATTTGATTATTTAACATTTGACCGAGCAAACACATCATCTTTATCTCTATTGTTATAAAATTTAATTGAATTTTTATGTTGTATTTTAGTCTTATAATTTAAAATTACCTATACTAATTATAGAAGTCAATTAAAAATTAAATTTTGACATATAATATATCAATTTACCTACTCTATTAATTACTTAAAAAAAATGTTTTCATTTATTCACTTTTTTTATTTATTAATTTTTTAATGCCTGTCTTTTTATAAATTCTAAGTACACTACCTGTATGTATATAAAATAGTTAAAAACTTTATACTTTATATAAACCGTGAAAACAAATATTATGAGTTAAATGTCTGTAGATTATTTAGTGTATTATATAATACAGTATCGAATTAATTATTCCTTTATCCTTACTTTGTGAAGTAATAGTTAATTTTTAATTTAATCGAATATAATGTATGAAATAAATAATGTAGATTATACTTCAGAAAGTTGTTAAAACATCACCTACTTGTTGTGTTATTGACATCTACAATGTGCATTTGTTTATTATCTAGAAAATTCAATTATATTTAATATAATAAATAAACAATTTTAAATATTTTATTTGACAAATGAATTACTTAATGTTGCATTTTTCATTAAATATAACATAACGATAACGTGTAATAGTTATAATGTAATTAAAATAATAAAAAATACACACGGAAAATAAAACATTCGTTTTTCAAAAGGCAAATAAATATTAACTATTATTTTTTAATGTATAATTAATCATTTGCTAACAATTGTTCAACACAAAGTATTTGCAATTTATATATCTACTATTATGCTTCATAAGCATAATAAACGATTTCTACTTCTTATCTACCAACTACCTATCTATTCTATTAAACAACCATTTCTTCGGTTTTCCTCACCACCTCTTTCCATCTATATTAATTTCCATAACGACTCTCACTGCCCCTAAATCTTCCCTTCACATAACATATCCAAACCATATCAGCATATTCTCTCTCTTGTTTTCGTTGAATTAATGCAACTCATACACTTCCATTTACACATATTATGTATTATTTTTTTATTTTATCCTTTCTAATCATTTCAAACATCCATCATAGAATTTCATCTCCTAAATATAATATAAATTTAAACATTTTAATTATCAATTAAATGATTTATATTTTAGTAGGTATAGACAGTTTTAACTGTTGAATATAATATGCAGATGTTAAAATTTCAACACAATAAACACAATAATAGCTGTATAACTCAGCTATTTAATCAAATGTGACTCATATGAAACACACAAATGTCAACTTCAACAGCGAACAGCCATTGAGATATACGATTGAGATAATCGGCAGTAGTACAATATATTGATATTTGATAATATTATTAATTAATAACACTGGTCTACAAAATTAAACTTTTTTTAATCATTAGGGTTAAATATACATTTTTCCAAACCAATTTTTCATGCTGATTTGTAATTAGATTTTTTCTATCACCTTTAGTTTTTTACTTATATTTATTTCATTTTTTATAGGTAAAGCATATATTTCGAAATAAAATTACTATATTTAATGTTTATTTTACTTATTTTTTTTAATAATTTAAATTACATGAACATATTACTTACATTATAAATTAATTTTAAAAAATATGCAAAGTAAAATAATTAAATTAAAAAAGCAAATAATTTACATATTTAAATATTCAAAAATGTTGTGAAAATTATTTTCTATTATATTTTTTATCAGGTACGTTACGATATAGTATCCAGCAGTAGTCTGCTAACATACTTTCATTCCAAAAACCCTGGTAACGAGTTTTCATTAACTGGAAGTCCTGATGAAATCATTCGCTTTGTTCATCACTTACCGCACCTAAATTTTCCGGAAAACAATCGAGGTGTGAATGTAAAAAATGAATTTTCAATGACATTCAACATCCTAGTTTATTACGTGTATTTAATAGATTTTAAATTCCATCCTTATATGTAAGCGCTTTGTGATTTCCCAATAAGTTTTCACAAGTCCATATAAAAGCCTGCCATGCTTCTTGCTCAACTGTATTAAGACGATGCACAAAATCATTGTCTTTTATTAGTTGTCTAATTTGAGGTCCGATGAATATATCTTCTTTCAATTTAGCTGCATTTACCTGTGGAAATTTTTCTTTAAAGTACTGAAATCTTTCAGAATTTATCTTACCCATGGATTTTACAAAATTTTTGATTAAACCTAGTTTTATATGTAGTGAAGGTAAAATAATATTTTTTGGATCTACTTAAGGAATTGATTGAACACTATTTGTACCGGGCTCATAAAAAATTCGTTGATTCCAATTTTGTTTAATGTAATGATCTGCTATAGCACGATTATCCCACATGCACAAAAAACAACAGTATTTTCTAAACCCTCCTTGCATGCCTATAAGCATGCCAATACCTTTTAGATCACCGCAGATTTGCCATTTGTACGTATTGTACTTAATAGCATAAAGTAATATTTTCATATTATCGTATGTTTCTTTTAAATGTACAGAATGTCCAATTGCAAATTAACGGTTTTAGGTTACTGTTATACAATAAAACAGCTTTCAAGTTTCGTTGTGAAGAATCTATAAACAACCGCCAATCAGATATAATATAATCTTGTAATAGTGCTTTAAAAAGACCATCAATATCATGAGCATAACAGATAGGTCCGTCTACCTTAAAATATGAAATTAAATAACGGTTTCGATTTCGGTAATGACATACTCGAACATTTTTCTGAAGCAAATTTTTTTGTTTAAGTCTTGAAGCCAAAAGTTCTGCTTTTCCTTTAGATAAGCACATATCTCTAATCAAATCATTTAATTCGTCTTGATTAAATGTTTAAGGATATGATTTATCTTCATCGGGCGTATAGTCTGCATCTCCTGGACATTCATCATGATGATCAAATTAATCTTGATCACATTCCATTTCTATAATCAAATTAAGACCCTATTCTGGAGGTATTGGAATAGGTAACAAGGCACTGTGTATAATTGGTCTAATTGCGGAGTCTAAGTTAGGGTAATTAATAGTATGTTTTTTTTTTCGAAAAACCATTTACGTTTACATTATAAAAGTAGCAATCGTTGTTATGATTTTTTTGTTCCCTCCATTACCATTGGTATAGCAAATGGCATAGACGATTTTCTTTTGTTCATCCAATCACGCAGTCCATTAGAATAAGCAATACATATAGTATGTGGTGCCTATGCTTTATCTTGATCACCAAGAGGACTACCAAAGTATAACTTGTAAATATTCCGAAGATCATTTGTAATTTTACACCGTTGTGTTTTAATTGCAAACGATCCACAAATATAACAAGTATAATAAAGTTATAATATAGTAACAATATTACAAATATAATTATCTGGATGATTATCAGGGATAATAACGCTTAATATAAAATTAAAATAAATACGCGGTTCGTAATGAATCGATACACTCTGTTTAGCCACTACTAGAACACACGGCACGTGTTTGTAATATTGCACTAATTGACTATAACATTAGGTAATAAATGTGTACACCCAATGCATAGTACAATATATATGGAAGTAATATCATAAGCAAATGTCATAAATATAATAATATAGATTAGATTAGATTTTAAAATACATTCGAGTATATCGGTACAATATACGTATTTAAATCCGTATACAACATATACTACACAGTATAATGCGTATTCATAGAACACATTTTAATCAATCTCATTTTAAAAACAATACAAGCTAGAAGAAAATGGAAAACAGATTTGAAATCAGCATAAAAATATTTATTTGGTAGTTTAAATCATCTCTGATGAAATTTGTTTATAGACCAGTGTAATCAATTGAATTGACAATAATATTGTTAATAATAATATATAATGATAATATTTATCAACGCGTTTTGGAAAAAAACTATCTATAAATAGCTACAATATCGAATATTAACCACGAACTAAGATAGGTTATTAAGATAGGTAATGTTATTAACAATATTCAAATTGTTATTTTGATAATAATATGTTATCAATTTCAAAAATGTTTAAATAGCATCACCTTCTTGTCAATATTACAAACGGTTTTTTTTTTCAGTGTGGGCTATAATATTACATCTATTATTAGTTTGGTGTTAAAAGTTTAGGAAAAATTAAAAATAATTTTTTTTTTACATTTTATTATAGGAGATTTGAAGATGGCATAATTTTTATGAAAATTCATGATGTGTCATTATTTACTGGAAAACAAACTAAACGAAAAATAATTTTTGCATTCCGTATTAAAGAATAGTTTACAATTAAATTGACGTAGATATTTTAATTAAAGACAATTTTTAATGTTTTCAAAAATCACAATATTAATGAAAATTAGAAGTCGTTACATCAACATTTTTATTAAGATATACTCTTTAATTTAATTTTTAAATTTTCCATAATTTAAAAAATAAAGTAATCATTTTTATTTTTGTATATGTTGTTTTTTATCAAAAAAATAATCTTATAGTCTGCTATTTTTTCTCGGATATTATGCAATTAGTATATAGATCTGACACTTTGTTTATATAAACTAGGAGTAGGAATGCAATTTTATAATAATTTATGGTACCATAACTGATAATCATTATTCCATTCTACCATTATGCTATGGATATTTATATACCTTATAATTATAAATATAATAAATGCAACATTCTTAGTTATTACTTAAATTTACTGACCTGTTTTATTATAATAAAATAATTCAAAAATTTGTCTTTTAGATAAACTTTCTGTAATAAAATTGTATGTTGATTTTGTATGCCGATTAAATGCATTATTAATTTATTTATTAACGCCCTTTCGGACAAAGAGTGTGACAAGTGACACTATATAAAATATAAAAAATGATTGGTTTTTTTATTAGTGGGAGGAGGGCAGGTGGGAAATACATGTGACATATATTTACATAATTAAATACTTGATAATCTTATATTCTAATAATTTTAGATTTTGAGCGAAGCGAAGAATATATTGGTTTTACAAACATGTTTTTATAATTTTTTTTTTTATGTATGAAGACACTTTTTCGGGTAGAAATAGTGAACCGATTACCACAAGTAGGGTATACTTACGATAGCAAATCGTGTCTAGTTGGTACTTTATTTAGCTCATTTTACGAATTTCTCAAAAGTTTTTCCTTGGGAGGGGAAAAACTCCAAAAAAATGGTGAAAAATCGGCAAAATAACGGTTGCCGTTATTTTTAATTTTTAATTTCGTGATAACTAATTGAGTTTTCATCTTAAGAACTAAAAAAATTTTTAAGTATTAACATAGGTAATATACATATGTAGTAGAATTTTGGAACAGATTGGTTGATCATTTGGCCCTGTATAGAATTTTGAACTTTTTTCCAAAAACGTTTAATATTGCCGGCAATTTTTGATTTATCGATCTGAAAATTTTAACGAAGTCTAATCATATACGAGTTAATCTTTTTACAAAATATTTTGAAAATTGTGACCGACAATTTTTTGTTATAAGCTTTTAAAGCTAAGCAACCAAAAATCGGCAAAATTAAGAATTTTGTTATTTTAATTTTTTTTTATTTCGTAATAACAAATTAGGTTTTTATTGTAGGAACTTGAAGTATTCAAATAAGTGTAGTTCATCGAAGAAAAAAATTTTGAAACAATTGATTCATTTTCTAACTAAGTATAGATATTTGAAATTTTTACAGAAATGTTTAATATTTCCTTCGTTTTTCGGTTTGTTGTTTTGAAAACTTTATCGAAGTCTAATCATATACTACTTAATTTTTGTACAAAATATTTTGATATTCGTGACTGACAATTTTTTTTGTAATCTTTTAAAATAAAAGTTCTTGAAAATCGATAAAATTACGGTTTCATTATTTTATTTCTTGATAACTAATTAAGTTTAGATCGTAGGAACTTGAAATATATTTTAAATATTTACATTCGTAATTTACACACGTGGTAAAATTTTGGAATGGATTATCACTTATCAGTATAACATATTGTAATATATTGAGTATCGCTCAAAATTGTATTTTTTAATGGAATATAATTGTATTCAAATCTTAAGTATAATAAACCACTTATTTCTCTGAGGGCCGAAGGGACGAAGGATGATCGTCTACAATCGACCATCCCACTTTTTTACAACAAAACTAAAAAATATTGCATAAGAATTAATTAAAAAGACAATATCAAGGAGGGGATACTACACCCATATCCCTATTTAATAATATTTATTAAACTTTATATTATATTATTTATTGTATTGTTTATACAGGAGAGTTTTAATAACTACAGATATTTGGTCACGTAGTATTGACGTACAATTAGTTTCTCTGGTTATAAATTATGATTTACCAAACAATCGTGAATTATATATTCACAGGTAATTTATTATTCATGCATCTACAAAATGTAAATACCATTTCTATCAATTATATAACAATGTATTATTTATAGAATTGGCCGTTCTGGACGGTATAGTCGTAAGGGAGTTGCCATCAATTTTGTTAAGAGTGATGACATAAGAATTTTACGTGACATAGAACAGTATTATTCAAAACAAATCCATGAAATGCCCATGAATGGTAAGATTTCATTCCCCCCCCCCCCCCTTCAACCGTAATTACGCTATTTAAATATACTAAAATACTAATCGGTAATCAATATACTAATCATTTTATATACAAATCAATTATAAAAATCAATGTTATAGTTAAAGATGATGATCGAAATATCAAATTAGATACTATTATGGTGATATACATAATTTATATTTTATAATTATATCTGAAATACAAAATAGGTAACTACACATTTTTTGATTTTTGAGCAACTTCCGAATAATATAATCTAATATATAAATAAAATAAATATTTTCCGATCTCATAATAGGTATAATATTAATTTCATTCATTAATGTATAATTAGCTGATAGTTGATCGAAATATATATTTATGGATACATACACTCTATTTGAAAATAATGAATTGCCCACTTACCATTTATATTCAAATTTATCAATTCTTCTGTAAAACAATGAGGTGGTTGATATAATTACGAACTTTATATATTTTAATACGTATATATTTTACTGCATATGTAGATAAAGAGTCGTTAAAAAAAAAAATACGTTCACACGAGGCCACCGAACAGCGCCACTGAGAAGTACAATTTATGTATAAAGATGCGCACATATGAATGGTTTCACAGACGTATATAGCCTTAAATTGGAAACGCTTTTAGCGATTACAGTTTGCCGCAGAATATTAACAGAACATGTAAGAGGACGATTCATTATTTGTTATTGATCGGTAACATGAACCCTTCACTGAAGTGCACACTGATGCACTGATGCAAGCAATAAGTGACTTGCAGGTTTGTTATTGTAAGGTGCGAAAATGAAAGATTTACATCTCGTTTACTTATTATCTATTATACCATATGACCATTTATATCCGAATACAATACTCGATGAGTACTTAAATATTTAACTATAGTTTTGATATATAGTCTTGATGAGTTAATATAGAACTCTTTAGACACTTACAAAATATATATATATATATATATATATATAATTGAATAGTGACACGGGTACAATATAATTGGTACAAAAATAAAAATTACATTCAATTAATATGCATTAACAAAATGCATATTACCTATGTAGTATATAATTTACAGCCATAATTAATTATTATTTAAAATTAATATCTATAGTATTTTCTACAGTCATCATTATATGGGTAGGCGATGATTTTATGTATGTTTTAGAAATATTATTAATTAAAAAACTTTCTTGATTTCTGATGCATTTAGTATTAATTCGAAAATTGTATCATTCCAGTAAATAAGGGCAATATATAGAATTATTTAATAATATTAATAAAAATGAATAATGAAAGTTACTTCTCCTTGAATTTAAAGGTTTTATATTGAAATAAGATAATAATCTATTATAATCTGAATTTAAATTCAGATTCGTTCGATTTTAAATTTTAATATTAAAAAACGAAGAAAACGATTCTGAACAGTTTCGAGATTAAGAGTTAGCCTTTTTAGAATACCCAATAACGGATGCATACTCTAATTGGGATCTGACAAATGCAAAATAAATATTTTTAATGGCATTTAAATTATTAAAATTTGTACAATTCCGTGTAATGAAATCAAGATTTTAAAGTTCTTTATTAGTTATTTTATCAATATGTTCATTAAAACATAATTTAAAATCAAACGTAGTTAAATGATTCTACTTGTTTAATAGAAACATTGCTTAATTTATAATCAAAATAAACATGAGACTTTTTAATATTAAATGATAATATTTTGTATTCGTTGATATTAAGGGTCAAACCATTTAAATAACACCACTACATCGGCGGATAGATTAAAAATTTCGGCCCGGGAATTTACGGTAAAGTCGGCTCATGTGTAATTTTTTTATTTGACATAATATTGTGTATATTAATGAACTGATATAAATAATATAATAATTATGATACTAAATTTAACTTTTAAATTAATATTAATATTTAATTATTATTTACTAATTTTTTTTATAAAAAATTTTATGTTTGACAATAGGATATAATGATTTGAATAAATGGTAATAAAGGCTTGTAAAAAACAACGCGTATTAAACGTTAATAATAATAATATGAACAGTTTTAAAATATAAACATTATATTAATATTATATTAGATTATACAGCATCAGTGATTGCAACAGGGGCGTTCCTATGAAGCATCTTCTTCATGATAAAAAGGAGTGAGTGGATGGTTAGGTTTGGTCATTATATGGCAAAACTACGACTCAAAATTAATTACGTTTTTTATTTATAATTAGTATTTAATATCGTATAAATAGCTAATCTCTTGAATTGATGAGGAAAATAACATTATTTAATTAAGTTAATATTTCGAAAAATTTTCGTGGGAATTTGTTTTTAGAATAGTAAAGGCAACAATATTACTGCTAGAGCTATATTCAGTGGCGGTACCAGAACTTTTTGTCCGAGAGGGCCACGCTGGGGCCACTGATTTGAAGAGATTACCAGTGGCGTAACAAAAATCGTTAACAACGATACTTTGAAATCATACAGGCAGGGGTCGTGATGATTTTAGAGTGGGCCGCAGACCAACCTGGACCATTCCTGGCGCCGGCTATATTATATACTCGTATAAACGTGCGTGAACTTGGCCCCCCCACCTCCCCCAATTTTCTTCAAAATAGTGTCAAAATTTTGCAATTTTTATGCAATTATATGCATGTCTCGGGAAAAAATTTGCAATTCATCGTGAAGCCTGTTATGATAAAAAAACATGCGGGGGGGCCAACTTCACGTAGCTCCCCCATGTTGTCCTACAACCTTCAAAAAGGTGTCAAAATTTTTCAATTTTTATGCAATTATATGCATGTCTCGGGAAAAAATTTGCAATTCATCGTGGAACTTGTAATAATAAAAAAACTTGTGGGTGGAGCAACACAGTAGCTACATTTAGCTTACTGAAAAAATTTGGTATACAAATTACAATTAAGTAACTTGTGTCTATACCAACTTAAAACAATATTCAAATACTTATAGTTTACTAATTTAACATTTTAATTATACTTAACAATGCAAATTCATTTTTTTATCACCAGTTGCAGCAAATTTTTTAATTTTTTCTGAAGCTCATTTTAGGTTTTCTTTGTGCTATGGCACCATATAGCCACACACTTGTAGGTAACTGGAGAGATGTCGTATATATATAAATACTTTATTCCAAATTCACATTGTTTATATTTTTGAATAGTTGTGTAATTTTGCTATTTTTAAATAAATTATACATTTTTATACACGTGCGTGAAAATGGAACTCCCTCGAAAATCGATTTTTAATTTTAAATTTATCGATAATTAAGTAGTAATATCGGGTTTTAATAAGTATTATTCATCAATCCAATAACTCTGAATAAATAAAATTTCTAGTAAAAATAATTTTGATATACTTATTTTAAATTCAAAATGTCTAATTAGTATACCTACTATTGTCTATTGGTTACAAATAATTGTATATTAAAATTCCATTTATGTTCAGTAATTCATTATTTTTACGTGGAAAATAGTTTAGATTTTAATATAATGTAGTAGTGTGTAAAATTCAAGAGTTTAATAAAAGCACTAAGCTGGGTGCTATTTGTAGTATATTGTAAAATTTAAAAAGAAAATTAAGTGGGAGAGTAAAGATGGTAAAAGGTGTATTTCACAAACTAACTACTAAAATATGATTATATTTTATAATATAAACGGAATTTTAATATACAATTATTTGTAACCAGTAGACAATAGTAGGTATACTAAAGACATTTTGAATTTAAAATAAGTATATCAAAATTATTTTTACTTGAAATTTTATTTATTCAGAGTTATTGGATTGATGAATAATACTTATTAAAACCCGATATTACTACTTAATTATCGATAAATATAAAATTAAAAATCGATTTTCGAGGGAGTTCCATTTTCACGCACGTGTATAAAAATGTATAATTTATTTAAAAATAGCAAAATTACACAACTATTCAAAAATATAAACAATGTGAATTTGGAATAAAGTATTTATATATATACGACATCTCTCCAGTTATCTACAAGTGTGTGGCTATATGGTGCCATAGCACAAAGAAAACCTAAAATGAGCTTCAGAAAAAATTAAAAAAATTGCTGCAACTGGTGATAAAAAAATGAATTTGCATTGTTAAGTATAATTAAAATGTTAAATTAGTAAACTATAAGTATTTGAATATTGTTTTAAGTTGGTATAGACACAAGTTACTTAATTGTAATTTGTATACCAAATTTTTTCAGTAAGCTAAATGTAGCTACTGTGTTGCTCCACCCACAAGTTTTTTTATTATTACAGGCTCCACGATGAATTGCAAATTTTTTCCCGAGACATGCATATAATTGCATAAAAATTGAAAAATATTGACACTATTTTGAAGAAAATTGGAGGAGGTGGGGGGGGGGGGGGGCAAGTTCACGCACGTCTCGTATAATATAAAATATATTTCATTCTGTGACATGCTGTGGCTGTAGCCGACCAAAGTAGAAAATAATTGTTATTAGATCGAATGTTCTAACCACACTTAATACTTATTATATTTACGTAGTACTTATTAATTACATAAATGAATATCGGTCCAAAATTATAACTTATTATTCAGTCAACCGGAAATTCTCCAGATATATATAATAATAATAGGTACTACGAATCTTGGTTATTAGTTTAAATGTTGCATTGCCCATACACGTCCTGATAATGATCTCAATAGAAGCCGATGTGATTAGTGTTTTAAACTTCATATAAATATATAATATAATATGTGTTTATATATTATATAATTATGTATAAATTAGATATATGAATAACAAAAAATAAATAAATAAATATAATTTTCTTAGTAGCTACCAACTATTTAAAAGAACATGGTTGACGTAATATTGAAAGAATGTCTCATTTTATCTTAATATATGTTCGATGTAACTGTATGAGATAACTGTCTTATTGAAGAACATTCGATTTTTTTGCAATTCGCATGCAGGGGCGCTATATCAGTAATTTATAGGAGGAGCGAAAATTGAAGCAGGTACCTATTACGCCGATCAGGCCAATTTTATTTGATATTAAAATCATATTAGTAACTGACAACTTCGTTTGCGATGTACTTTTTGGTCACACCTGAATTTTGTACAATCTTGAATAGTGACATCATAGATATAGTATTAACGATATTAATAAAAATTAATGTATGAAAAAAAGGATTGAAAATTTTTGGTTATTAAAAATAAAAAATGTAATTATATTTATTTATAAAAAATATATCCAATACATTACTTTATATCATTAGAGTTTCGATAATTATTATAATATTATAATTTGTTTTTAATAAAACATAATATTTATACGTACTTATACAATCTTACAATAAACAAAAAATAAATTTTAGTAAATAAATTGGTTAAAATAAATCTGTCTAGTATTGAGAAAACAAATTAACACAATGAGCGCTAGACAATGGTCCTTATGGATGGCGGTTACTCCACTGGACCGGAGTAGGATAAATATTACTGATAAGTGATTAGTTTATTATTATTATTATTTATTAAAAATTTAAAAACCAATTTTGTAATTCATATAATTCAAATATTACATCACTATACAAAAGCTGTGATAATATATTATGCAGACAGTGTGATATATACAAATAAATTATGTCTTTTACTATTGAAGAAATATTTGCATTTGCCAAATGTTCAATTAATTCAATGAATGTTATTGCAAATTTTGAGTTGGAATAGCAGTCATCTTAAGGACGACGCTTATTAATTATAGTACCTAAATATTTAATGAAAAATGAATAAATATTTTTCAAATTATATAGGTACTTATTTTAATTAAAAAAATCATTTTCTTTAAAATAGCTAGAGCAGATTCTGAGCTTTTTTCTTTAAAGTTTCTTTTCTTAGAAGCAAGTCAATTGCCCACATCCGCCTTTTATTATCTAATTAATTTATTCCTAATTGATTTGTTCACAATACTTTTGTTTCATTTTCTTTAGAAAAATTGTGAAAACTGATATCTAACAAGGTTGAACATAAAGATTTGCAACCAAACACCAAACAATTTACATGGCTTTTATTTTTTCTAGCCATAGCTACTACAAATTATAAGAATATAGTTATGATTATTAATTTAAAAATAAATGTATTTTTATTGCTATATGTAATTGGTTATAAAAAGGTAATACTAGTAAATGATAACTAATTGTATCATTTAATTAAAAATGAATTCATAATTTCATATTATGTAGCTTAGTTATAATAATAACTAACACCGTATGCCAGTATCACTATGTAGTTAAAATGATAAATGTAAGTTAAAGTACAGTATATATACTTAACACAGAAAAAAAGTTATAAAGCAATAATATATTTTATTCTACTCTGGTTAGTGATAATTTTGTCCACCAGAATAGGTACGGCTATTTTGTTATACCAATAATATTCATTTGTATACACAAAGTGCGTACTGCAGTTATTTATATATAAATATATGCAGTTAATTTTGGTGTTGTTATTTAAATTGTTAACTAACCTACTTGTCCTACTCATATGATAATTACTTTTTTTGTTAATTAAATAATAATAATTTAAATATATAATTGAAAATGATATAAGTATATTTAATTAAAAAAAAAAATATTGGTCATATTCCTACTAAGTATATAACATATTGTATAAACTATAACAATATAAAAATCTTTTGGTGAAAAGTAATCTTACTAAATCTTTTGTCAAATAATTCATCTAAAATATAAAATAATAATACAAATATTTATAAATTAAATAATCGTTATAAATTTTCATTTGATATCCAAAATAAACCTATTACTGAGTGAAATATAATAATTTTTTCTAAATGAAATCAATTGGAAATTTAAATCAGTGCTTGAAAGGAACACGTTCAACGCCTCAAAGGAAATCATTTCTTTTGATTCCGTTCAATTTTTTAAAACCTATCGGGAACGTAATTACTTTCTCTTGAGAAGGAATATATTGCAATTTCGTTTACTTTTTAGAGTAACATGAACGATTATTTTCGTTCTTTTCTTCGTTCAATTTTAAATAGATTTCATAATTTTTCTTTAAATATTAAGCCAATATAATGAATTATAAAATCAAATCCATATACGATAGATAATATACGACAATATTGACTACAAAAGTACAAAATAATAAATATCTAAATGTCATGGCGGCCTTGTCTGTGTGACATCATTGACGGGTTTTACAATTAGGCCTTATAGCAGGATGGTCCAACCTTTTGTAGTTGGCGGACCAATTTACACATTAATAACAACACTGAGGGCTGCCAAAAGAAAAAAATAAATGATGTAATTATTTATATTTTATTTTATTACAAACACATAATAAAATGCATAAATTATAACAAAATTAATTGATTATTAATATATTATAATTATGATGAATGGGTCAGGTACTTATATTTAGAATAGTAGGGCTTATGTGTATGTGTCATTCACCAATATTCTCTATTTTTAGTATAACAACTGTATGATACGACTATAACTAATGCAAACTTTGGTTATGTTAAAACCAGGAAAAATAAATTTCGTTTAATATTGTTAAAAATGTTAACGTTGTACAACTTTCGGGTTAAACAAAATCAAATAATACAACGTTAAACATTAGGTATTTACATTTTTTCGTTGTTTATAATACGTCATTTCATATTTGTTAAATGTAAATAGTAAATGTATGCTACCACCATGAGTGAAATTTCGGGGGGCCTAAGAGCTCTTTCAATAAATTATAACCTCCATACATTTTTAAGGTTAACGTCCATCCAACTTCAGCAACCCCTCCTCCCACAGTATTTAGGATATGATTGCTCAACTATATACAATAGTAGTTAATAGTAATTTTGCTTCTTTAATTTTTAACACTGTACGAAGCAGAGAACTTATCAATAAAATAAAAAAATAATAACGAATACTTAACAATAGTATGTTAAGAGTTATTTACTCTTTCCGAATCTGTACTCGAAAGCTCTTCAGCAAACAATTTATAGACGTAATAATACATATGTTATAATTTATAAGTATAATATAATATTTTCTAAAATGATTAAGTTGTATATTATTAGGCTTCTATAAAATTTTCAAACCGATAAACCCAAAATTGGAGGTAATATTAATTTTTAATGTAAAAAAGTTCATAAATTTAAATTATACCAAATAATCAACTAATCAGTTTCAAAATTTTAACACACTTGTATATTACCTATGTTAGTATTCAAAAAAAATTTCAAGTCTCTATGATCAAAACTCAATTAGTTATCACGAAATAAAAAATAAAAAATTACGGAAATCGTAATTTTACCGATTTTTTGGTAGTTTTTCTTCTCCTAGGAAAAAACTTTTTAGACATTCGAAAAATGAACTTAATAAAGTACTAAGAAGACACGATTTTTTACCGAAAGCATACCCCACTTGTGATAATCGGATAATTATTTCTATCCGAAAAAATGTTTTCATACATAAAAAAAATCTTTGTAGAAACAATACATTCTTCGCTCCGCCCAGAATCTAAAAAATGTGTTCTATTAGGATATTTTATGTGTAGTAATACCTAATGTTTTAATAAAACAATATAACGTTTTGATATGATTACGTTATGTTATGTTTCAGTATTTACGAGTAGTAATTTAATAATATTTTGCTTAATGTTTTGTTTTGTTTTGTTTAATGATATTAACTTTTCGTTTTTCGTTTTAGTTACGTTTATACATTTTAATCGTTATAATAAAATTTGCAATTCCTGGTTGAAACAAAATAAAATCTATATTTAAATATTAATAATGTATATATATCTATTACTAAATTATTGTCTATTTGAGAGTTATTATTAAAATATTCCATGTTTAAAAAATAAAAGTATTATTATGAAAACTAAATATTATCTTTTAAATTTTTATTTGATTAATTGTATGTTATAATTAACTTTTAATAAATAAACATTTGTAAAATAATACAACAGCTAGACCACTTTTGTAGCTTAAAAGAAAGGAACGAAAAATAATTTAGCTCTTTTTCAACAAGATGAACATGAACGTGAACTAATTCCTTTTTTAAATTAATTTTCCAAGCGCTGATTTAAAGTATCTACAGTTAATTGAAAGATTATTTTAAAATATAATTTACGAGTCTGAGGTATTAATGTATAAAAATTAAATACAATAGAAAACAGTGAACACTTGTTGACAATTTCCTCATAAATTATTAAAAATTTCAATAGAAATAATTATGTATTTATATAATCTAATATATCTTTACGAGAATGAATAATATCTTTAATTAAATATCTATAGTTATTTATCATAAATCAAAATATAATTTAAAATTGAATAATTATGTAATAATAATATTTACAGCTAGGATCATTAAAATACAAAGAACCTAATAACATAATAACATTAATTTATTAAAATTAAATTTTTATGAATTTATGTCAATATATAGTACCCACCCAGGAAACATTGATAAGTACTTATATTTTACATATTATATATATATATGAATAGATGTATATAAAATATATATAAGAAATGCATAAATATATATTTTAGATATATAAATATATAGTTAAAGTATATTACACTCATTGATATATAATATACACATAAATAAGACGAGTACTAAAAGTTATAAATGTAAACATTTAATGTGTACAATAATCATTCAATTATTTAATTATACTAATTATTTCTTATTTTATGATCTAATATATAAAAATGGAGTAACTATTTGATAAAATTTTTTTTTATTTGGTTATAATAATTATCATTTAAGGCTCGAATGTAACATCAGTAAGATGTTTCAGGGTGTTCTGGACCATAGATCCGCAAAATAGCTCCGCACTGCAACCGCTCCGCCTTATCAACACATTCAATTATAATATTATTAATATACTATATTTTTGAAACGTAATCATCGTTATTTGAACGCAAATTGTCAATCAATTCTCTAAAATGTCAAGTAATAAAATAATCAATCGTATTATTATATAATTGAAATAACATTAATCTTAATCTTAAACACTATTGTATTATATTGTTAGTAGTCGTATTATTGTCATATGCTTTCAATATAGTACACTTTGATCATTGATGTGTTTATATCTCTGAAATGCTAAGCATCAACGGTGCTAATTGAATTGTTCATGTTAGTTGTTAGGTATAGTAATTATCACCTGTTCAGTGTATCTATATCTAAACTATTTATTATTATTATGTATAATAATAAAGTTATAAAATATATTTTGTTCAATGCACATCGTTTTATTTGTGATGTTGTGATATTTTTATATAAATTAAATGATTTAACTATGTAAATTTACATAGGTGATCGACACAGCGCGCTGTTGAACCAGTACAGTGTGGAGTACACGTGTCTTGTGTGTTGTTCTTCCGTCCAATTTTGTTGGTTGTCTTCTTTTTAGACAATTGTGCCGGATTATATTATATATTTGTTTTTGTTTTCGCATCTTGGATCGTTGTAAAACGAATACGTTGTGTTGATTGATGTAGATCGTCATTAGTACCTTTATTAGGTATTTATTGTTTGTTAATTATCGTACAATACGTCAATACGTCGTATATTAAAATTATGTTAACAATACTATATATAATAATGTAATCGATAATTACTACTACATTTTAACTAAAAACTCAAAACAATATTACCGTATTTGTAATAATCTTTTTTAATGCCTAAGATAAACATACACAAAGATAAACTATAATGGTTAGCTACTTCAATATTAATAATATATTTAATTTAAATATGTATTATACAAATATCAAAACTAGGTTTAATAAGTGGACAATAGGTTATATTCAAAAATCATTTGCAAAGTTATAAATATATATATAATTTCTAAATACCTAACTCATAATAATCTTTTGGATAATTCATTGATAGATAATAAAAATATAATAAAATTGGAATTATTTATGAAAACAATTTTAAATTTGAACCATTAACTGAAAATATTTAAAAAATTTAAACACATTTATTTTAAACATGTTAAGATAGTTTAACGAATAACCTATTGTACACATAAAAAAATTTATCTCTTTTAAATTTTTTCTAAAAATCATAGTAAAAAATAAAAATTAAAAGTTCAATATTTACATTTGAAAAAAAAAAAAATTTTAATGTTAAGATATATGTTAAATTCACATATTGAAGGTTAAATTTACATGCTTGTGAAAAATTTAGGTACTAGGCAATATTATTAGTTAATATAAGATTCTGAGCGGAGCGAGGAATGTTTTGTTTCTACAAAGATGTTTTTTTTTTTTTTTAATGTATAAAAACATTATTTCAGAAAGAAATAATTGTCCAATTATCACAAGTAGGGTATGCTTTCGGTAGAAAATCGTATCATCTTGGTACTTAATTAAGCTCACTTTTCCCTAGGAGAAGAAAAACTACCAAAAAAAAATTTTTTTTTCTCCAAGAATCAAAGGGACGAAAAAAGAACGTCACAATCGAACTTCCCACTTTTTTTAATTTGAGTTTATACAATTATAAAAAAATAATAATAAGATAGCAAGGAATAAATAATATGTGGATACTTTTTTAGTGTTAATAAACATTTATTAATGTAACAATTTTATCTGACAAAACATTCATTGATTACGCTCTATAAATATAAATTTGTTATAATAATTAGATAACAATAATAATTACCGGTTATTTTTAAAGCAGTTCTAAACGCTATTTACAATTTAAAATATATTAAAATTAAATGAATAAGTTAATTATAGTTTAAGATTTATTATTAAAAAAATTGACGATGAATATAACCACAAATGTTTTAATACGAAGACGTAAATAATTTTTTTACAATCATTTTAGGACGTTTAAAATATAATAATTGTTATTTAATACTTATTGCATTCTATTATTCTTCAAACTTTTTATGAAATACCCGTAAGGAAGTAAAAATCCCAATTTTAACCAGTCACAAAATAAACACACTTTATTAAGGTACTTATAAGAGAATTATGCAATTATAACGAGGATGTTGTCTATTAAAACACTGATATATTCCTGCATACCTCATATTCTTAATTCATAAAATACCAATTTTTAAAAGGTCAATTTTATTAACCTATAATATTTTATTCGATATGCAGTTGAATTGAAGCATTGAAAGAATGCAGTTCAATACTCGTACCCATGTGTTATTATGAAAATAAAAAGCTACCTAAGCCACCCACCGATTTCCATCTGTCATATAGGTACAACTAAACTAAGCAAAGAAATCTGATGGTTTTTGAAAATATATATTTTAGTCACACTTGTAATATTAACCCAATTATTGGATCAATATATTTATTTACTCGTAAATGCATAGTAAGATGCGATATTACATTAAAAAGATGAAATTCAATTTTTAACAAATTATTTAAAAGTTAAAGGTCTCTAAACATCTAACATTTTCATCTATCTTTAATTTTAAATTATATTAATTTAAATATAATAATCTCACGTTGATTATCCTCAACTAAAAACATTAAAAATTAAACTTTAATTTTACTTAAAATTGTATAGGTAATTATTGCTATGATGTTTAGAACTAATTGTATGACATAGTATAAATTTTAGATTCTATTCGGAGCGAAGATTGAATATTTTAAGCATAATAAAGAAATAATGGTTCGATTACCACGAATAAATCCCTTTCGGGAGATAATTGCATCTAGTTGGTATTTTATTAAGGTCAATTTTCAAATATCTTAAATTCCCTTCTAACCATCCTAAATTGCTGCATTACAAACAACAACTGTCTTGGAAAGGACGGTAAAGAAGTCATTCTCCAGTACATAGCTTTGATTTTCTGCAAACGACTTCACAAAAGAACTTAATTTGTGCAAAATATAGTTAAATAGATCGACTCGTTCCACTTCCGTCAACGAGACAATCACCGTACATCATTCCAATAAGAAAATTGTCAAGCCCCTTCCCTTTTGATTCTTTCCTTCATTGTCAAGAATGCTATGCATTTATATGCGCTATGCAATTACCTAGTCGGTACTTGATTATAAAGCCACTTTCCTGACGCAAAGAGTCTCATGACTTTAGAACTTATCATCAATACTTTTACTAAAATTAGATACCACACAAAATTCTATCGACTCATCACGTACTACATTAATCAGAGAAGAAGTTTAAATAAACTTCGATGACTAAGTGCATTTCGTGATTACTTTCACACGTAACTCTACAAATTCCGTAAAGATACTCATCACATCAGGTGCGATGGTCCAAGCACAATTATCCTGTGCTTCCAAATGCTTCACATTACCATCGCTAACAATTTTCTGTATGAGAGACTCATATTAATGTGTTCGCCAAATCAAAACTTTAATACAGAATTCATTCTAATCAGTAGAACCCAAGTACAACTATTGCTGTTTAAATGTAGTATTATACCTAAACTGAACTACACATAAGGTGTATTAACAATTGTAATTTCTCGCTAAAAAATTTACAAAATACCTTAATTATATTTTTTAAATTATTAAAAATATTTACTAAATAGTTTGGCAATATTAGTATCTAATAACAATATATTATTAATTAAAAATTATTATTTTAGATTTATATATGATTATAATTAGATTAATTATTATATTATTGAGTTAAAATAATAATCATATTTTATTCTTCCTTGTAAAATATGTGCATCATTTCAAAGTGTACAGTATAATATATTGTATAATTTAAAAAATGTGTAACTTATAAAACTATGTTGTAAATCAAAAAATACTGAAGAGGTTTACGGAGCATAAATATTATGGCCATTTTTAATTATAAATTATTATAGTATAAATCTAAAATTATAAGTGCTGGTTAATCATTTGAGGTAATTATTATAAAGTCAGATTTTTAATAAGTTCTAATTAATTTTCGAGAGTTTTTTAAAAAGTTTTATTGCACCTAACCCAAAATAACGAATAGATACAAGCAAATTTTACAGTGTTATACATTTATCATGAAAGCTATGATATACCTAGTTGTTTTTAAAGTAATTAAGTTGATATAAAATCATGTTACGAAACATAAAAACATTTAATAAAAATGTTAAGATATGTATATTATAAACTATTTTATTATGTTAATAAAGATATATTACATAAAACACTTTATAAACTGTATTGCATCACCCTTAAATCATTAACAGTATGAATGAAATTCTAAGTTATTACCTATTACATAGGTATCCATAGGTTAGATTATTTCATAAATAATACTTTTTTAACTATCAACGAACTGAATATTATCTGTTATAGGGTTATGCATGTCATTATGTTATTTACAATAAACGTAATAATAAATTTATGAAGAAATGTAAATTGAAATAAGTCTGATATAGATTTTTTTTAAAATATCTCACTTATTGGATGCTCATTATAATCTTAAAACATTAACATTATAAATTAAGTGTATTTCCGTGAAATGTAAGTTTATGTTGTAAATTTGTTTAATTTAGAATATGTAAAATGTAATTATTATTATAATTTTCATAATTTTTACATGAAATAATATAAAATAATTAGTCATTTCTGGACAATCGGTAATATATCATGGACAAATGCTAAAATAAATTTCAAATTAAATAATTTATACTTGTATAATGAAATTTATAATAACTAATTACTTTAGTTTTATTTTATTGTTATAATTATGATTATAATAGTAATCTTACAAAGCCGTCCATTGTTTGAAACTATTATAAGAAATAAATACAAATATTTGTATGTTATTGATGAATTAAATTCATTATTTGTGTTTATCATGAAGTGAATTTATATTATCATTAATTGGATATGTTGAGATAAAAACTATTTTAGATTCTAAGTGGAGCAAGCAAGGAATGTAATGTTTTTTAAAAAATGTATTTTTTTTGTGTCTGAAAACATCATTTAGGGTAGAAATAATGGTCCGACTACCAAAAATAGCAAAATTACGATTTTCCTAAGTTTTTTTAATACTATTTAATCTATTTAGAAAATATTTTGAATATCGTGATTAACAATTTTAATCATTGATTATTATCCTTAATCGTAGGGACTTGAAATTTATTTTGAATATTTACATAAGCAATTTACATTCAACAACTGGAAAAATTTGGAATGAATTATCAGTATAATAAATTGTAGTATATTGAAATTCACTCAGATCGTATTATCTAATACAATATTATTATTATTATTATTATTAAATCATTATCTCAAATCATAATAATTATAATAATCCACTAATTTATCCGAGGTCCAAAGATACAAAGGAGGAACATCCTAAATTGACCTTCCCTTTTTTTTTAAATTTTATAATATGCCTAATGTGGATAACATGCATAATTTTTTAGGGTTTGGTGATAATAAAAACTTTTGAGAAATTAAAAAAAATGAGCTAAATAATGTACCAAAAACTAGATGTAATTTGCTACCTAAGTCATATCCTATTTATGGTCGGACCATCCAAAAAAATATCTTCAAACTTAAAAAGAAAATTATGAAACCAATATATCGCTTCGTTTTGCTCAGAATCTAAAATTAATAAATATATTTAAATTTTAAACATATGCATTTTGATATCTTTTACGGAGAAACGTTTTGCCACCTATTTAATTTTTTAGCTGTAGCAATATACTTAATTGAATGTATTTGCGTAAAAATGAGCATTAATATGCCAAAAGTTGAAAACAAAAGTATAAAACCATTTTATAACATCAAATAATACATATGTTCATGGTGCTGCATGCAGTTGCCACCTAAAACTAAAATAAATAATTTTACAAGGAGATTATTGGTTTGCAAATCGTGAAACTAAATTCTCAATTATTTAGTAACATTAGAATCCATATTAAGTTAGTGAGGGGGGGCAACTTCACAAACATCAATAATATACTTCAACGTTCAGAAAAGCAAGCTCTATGCAAATCGATAATATTATGAGATTAAATTCTTAATTAATTTATCTAGGTTATTTCCAAAGTATAATATCGGTATTAGGTATCTAATCAGCAAATACTCAATAATAATAATAATAATTATAAATTCTTAATATTATTTACAAAATTACAAATAAATCTAAATTAACAAATCTTGGTTTATAGAAAAATTACAGCAATGCAGAACTCAAATTTTGATTATCAGGTTGAAATTAATGTAGGTATAATCATTTATTAGAAAATTTTGGAGGGAATGTCATATCCGTTTTGTAAAACATCATCTGGCAAAAATGTTATAGTGTATTAAGTTTTTTTTAACTTCTTTGTCAGATAATAATTTACAAATCAAAAACAACATTCATATGTTTATCTTTAAATTTGCTAATAGATTTTTATGCTATAAGTTTAATCCATCATTTGAATTCTGTATTGCTGTTATTTTTCTTTTAAAGTAAATTCATACTTGTAGCAGTTTTTTCATTCTCGTAATCTAATAACATGTAGAAGATAACCAAATTATGAATAAAGTATATAATAATTTGTATACTTCATTTAACTTACTATGAATAATAATTAATAATAATAATTTGGTAATGATAAAAGTTAGCTAACTAATAATTTAAATAAAAACGCGTACGGTCCATTGATTAAAAGTTAAAAACGTCAAACCGCATATGGTAATAATTATCTAGATTCTAGATGATAGGGGACTCGTACATTTTATACATTTCGAACAAAATTAAAAAAAAAATAGTTTTAAAAAACTGTTATGAAGACACCTGATTTGGGCGATGCACTCGCGTACTTAAAATAATTAATTACTTAACCACAGCTAATTGTTATTTATATTATTGTATTAATCATTCCAAAATTACCTACAAAATTATGGGTTCCTAATTTAAACAGCAAAACTTAAAAACTAAATACTTTCGTACAAAATTGGTAATGTTATTATGTTTTTAACAATAATTGAAAATTAACGATACAAAAATTATAATTTGATACCCGATAAAACCAGCAGCCACATACTGGGGATAAAATACTTGTGACAGACCGTCCCATTATGCCATCCAACAACAAATCAACTCATATACAATATGTAATTTTCAGCGTCCGGACCACGTAGGACACGAATTTTTCTTCGTTGTTAAAATAAAGAGAAATTGTAACATATGGCACATACTAGTACGAAAGTAGCAGGTGGTTAAACAGTTTATAGCGTGCTTAATTAACATAATTATTAAAATTATATGCGACAACTAGACAGCGAGCGTTAAAGCTCGCGATAACGGCACGGTCGCTCAGAATAGCTGTAGGCAATAAGCAACCTTCGTTGCTCGAACAAAAAGTTTGATGACAATTATTATGATATGAAACTTAACTGATATTTTTTATAAAACTGTCATTAAAATTAACTGTGTTATTAATTAAAATTTCTATAAAGTTGAGAAAAGTGTATGTATTTGAACCAAAGATATACTAATTAATAATATTATACAAAATATTCCAAATCTATTTACTAATAGTTAATATCTGTGTGAAAAAAAAAGATTTTTAAGTGCAGTATTTTTTTAAGTTATTATTTTGGCAATACACTATAATATTAACGCTATTATTTTTTAGTTTTAAACATCTAGTTAAAAATAAAAAATAAATTTATTTTTAAGTTATGTGAAATTTGAAGATAGTCAGTTTATGGGGCACATTTAAAATTCAATCAAGGTAGTGATATTTAGGAATTATTTCATTTATTTGAAATTCATATTTTAGACATCATGTTTTATAATAATTATACTTTATTATTAGTTAAATTATATCGTGTAATGTAAAATTCAGGTTATCAACATTCATTATTATGATAAGTAAATGATAGCAATATAGTAAACCGAGCAAGGTACATTGTCTTGGTAGCAATACTTTTTTAAATATTATTCAGTTGTATAATTAGTTGCATTTATAATTTTGGAAATTGACAATAATATGTTGTTTACAACTCTAAGCATACAATCAAAGGTCAAGACCGGGATTTGAGTCAATGTACGAAAACAATATTGTAATTAACTCTTTGTCGTAAACATCTTTTAATCTACTTTTGATCTATTAATATAAATACTTTATGTTTACTAACATAATTTAGATGTAGTTTAGACTTAATTTTTAGTTTTAGTTCAGTTTTTGAGGACGTCTACGTTCGTTCGTAATTTAAGTCTCATGTAGATAACAATAAGTGTCTACCTACAAATTCATGTAATAAATATTGGTGTATGCCTTTTATATATATATATTAAATAAAAAGTATTTAAATAGTAAACTAAAAGTCTTAGCTTTTATTTCATAAAACCTCGAAGTAAATTAGGAAAACTTACAGTGGCACTGAATTCGTCATTTAACGTAGAACGTGTTGCTTGTGGGTTCATTACAGCAACATGCATATCATGATTTTTGAGTTTTATTATTTTTATCTCTAGATAAAATTTATCGCTCCTTATATGTTATAATTCTATTATTAATCGTATTACATTCCTTGGCTTCTTAATTTATTTGTATGTATGCGTATATATATATATATATATATATTGTTATTAATCATATATTTTCATTTTAATCCGGGATCCGCTTTAATGTAATACTTTTTTGTTAAGCCAAATTAAAAAACATAGTATTAAATTATTAAAATTAATGACGTCAGAAATATAGCCTTCTAATTAATTAAATACTATATTAAAAGTCGACATCTAGATTAAATGAAGATATGGACACAAATATCATACAAATATACTCTTTAAAATAGTTGTCTTCAAATTCCACACAGTTAATGAAATAAATAGTTATTTTTTTATTAAATTTCTTTTTTCACAAAAGTAAAACGTAAAGGTAATATTATAGAATATACAGTTGGCTAATTAATAATTTAATTAAAAACGCGTTCAAAAATTATAATTGTTTCATGTTTGTAGAAATATTGCAATTACTAATTAGTAACTATATCTGGAACACTCTATATAATATAATAATAGTATAATACCTATAAATAATTTTCGTTCCTACTCTTTCAAATCTCTTAATAATTATTAAAGAAATTAAACATTATAATTAGTATAATATAATGTTATGAGCGTAAAAGATAATTATAATTCAATTACAATATAGGCTGCAAAATTTTGCAGGTTTCAGTATATGACCTAAAATAATAATAAAATAATAATATTTCAAATTATTTTCTTTTATAAATATAAAACATATATAATGTAAATATTTAAACGAAATGTAATATTTTATATTGCAATTCAAATGAATATTTTATTGTCATTATATTGTTTTTTTTCTTCTAAACGAACCACAAAATTAAACCACAATATTAATTTCACATAAAAAGTAACAAATTCTACATTATCCACTACTTACTAAGATCGATATAGAGTTATTTAAAATTATTTATTTTTAATAATGAATAATAAAATACTAATATTAAATAACTTAAATAACTATAATTTATATTATATTTATATTTATATTGATAAAAATATATTGAAGGTATTATAAATATGATTTTCTGACTGCTTCCGAATTGCGTCCGAAAATTGATTTTTGTCACAGTTCATTCACGTTTTCCCATTTACGGGTCCAAATTGCGTCTGCGTATTTTTAATAAAATGTTCATGTTTTATAAGTAATTTTCTTACGATGTGTCCATTTTGCGACTCAATAAAGATTGAATAACTGCCATTTATGTTATTGAGTTAATTTAAATATTTTAAAAATTAAGTGTTAAGTGAATTTTTGATTGCCCATTGTTAAAAAAAACTCAATGCGTGTTATATTTTTCTTTATAAACTCAATCATTGCGTCGTTCATTTATTATTCTTTTTCAAAATCTTCCCGTAGTTTTCTTGTTACATTTAGACTTCGCAATTTATAAATATTTGAATAAGAAAAATAGACGATTTCATTTAAATTTTAATGACACGAATCACATGCGTTTGTAGTAAGAGTTTAAAATTCATACTGATGATTGAAATTTACTAATGGAATTAATTGAATTTAATATTCTAATGGAATATAATTTTTTACTAAAAAATATAAATAAAATGTTTTACTCTTAAGTAAATCTACTTAAAAACAATTTATAACTTCATCAGGTTTTAAATACAAAAGACGAATTTTCAAAAATTTTCCAATTTCAGATTTTTAAATACTGAAGCTGAGCATTTCGGTCTAATTATTATATTTAATAATCGGTATCTAGTTATCATTAAGTTATTTCCATCACGTATTTAAAGAAATTTCTTCGAATAAAGTAGTTTAATACAAATATTTAACTGCAGTATTTCAAAAAAATATGTTTCATTAGTTAAATTATGTATACCCTATAAAAAATAATAATTATGTAGCGCCATAACAATATTATTTCCGTTTTATAAAGTGCATTCAGTAGTTTGCTATAAATTTAAGTTAATTATATTAATCTTACCAACAATAGCATGGTCTCCCAAATAATAAACGTATCTTATAAAATCTAGTAAAACATCATTTAAAATAATTGCAATTTATAAATATTTTATATGATAATCCAGTATTCCTTAAGCACTAGTTTCAATGCACGAGGTCAATGTTGGACTCTAGGGTAGTCACGAGGTTTTTGCAAGTTAGATACTTTTGACGGCCACAGTAATCCAAAAAACCCATCACGTGTCATTTGGTTAACTTAAACTTCATATACAAATTAATTAAAAATTAATTATGAAATCCTTGTCGTTTATTTAATATCAGTCAGGATGGATATCATGTTGGTAGAAGAGAAAATCTTACAAAAGATGTGTAAAACCACTGTAGTAAACCCAGATAGTTTTACAATAAGTGTTAATCGTCAATGTAATATATAATGACGGCTATGTTTCTAAAACAATAATAAAAATCATTATCATCATCGGGTAAAAATCATTCTCTTAGTCAATTTAAAAAGTGTGGAGATTTAACAATAACAAATTGTTTAAGCAATTTTACCAGACCATAAATGTAGCGACATCGATTTGAAACAAAGTACGAAACAACATTGTAAGTACTGATATCCAAAGAAGATCCAATAAGGAGATTTCTTAGTCTGTGTACGTTACTTAAATTTCTAGTAAATACGACCAGTAAGTATTTATCTTCAAATTATACTTACAATTTTGGTATGTGATAATTTATGTTATTTAAATGTTTAATTAATATATAATAAAAAGTCTTAAAATTTATTTGATACAACCTCAAAGTAAATTACAAGATGGCATTATACGTAGAACATGTTACTTGTAGGTTCACTATACTGCTAAGGCGCTAATTTTTGTATGGAAGTTTATCATATAGAAATATCGTTTAAGAAGAAGCATGTATAATTCAAAAGGTTACAATACGTTATTTAAAATTTATCTTTTATAACACCCCCTCTAGATAAAATGATTCCTAATTAAAATAAAAATATCTGAGGTTACGGTAATATAGATTTATTAATTACCAAAACGCTCTGTAAGATGATCGAATAAATAAAACTAAAAAAAAATTAATTTCGATCTAATCGCTTATAGCCTAATTATTTAATAAAATGTGTTATTATTTTTATTCATTTACCACACAACACATAAATAATTCTACTTTATACATATTATACTTATACATTTTTAGAAATATTTATCAAAAACCTATTGTCAACGTATTTAAACAATTAATAATACAATTGATACATTTACTTACAATTTTGGGTTTTTAAAAACGCTTCAAAATCTTGAAAATCTGAAGAATACCGGTTAAAAAACTTGATAAAATTAATGAGTATGATAGTTAATATTAATATTATAGAAAATATTCTGGGACATAAGGATTTCTGTGTATTGATGGTGCAATCGTTGGTGTACGGTGTACCCCGCGACCCAGAATATAACTATTTGTGACGTCTGAAAAACAATTGAGCGTCCTCTTTATACAATATAATATAATGGGCGGCCCCATGACGGGGCAAAATGGAGCACTTGCCCTCTTCCCCCTGGAATAATGTTATTTCCACAGAAATCGATAAAATTCCCAATGAGAAATTAGCTTCTATAATAAAACCTAATTGTAATATTTTAATTGTACTAATGATGAAACCTAATAATGTACTATAACTAAAATGTATGAAAAAATGTTTGTTTATTTTTTAAATTAATTTTGCCCCCCTCCCTGAAAAATGTCTTGGGTCGCTCATGCATAATATTATCGTAACTATTACAGTTTTGCTACTTATTATTTTACCCCCAGTAGGCTCATATTTATAGGGTGGGCAAATGCTGTATACCCCCCTATGACCAAAAAAAAAATTAGCAGGAAGGTCGATTTTGTGCGTTTCTCCTTCGTCCCTACAGTCAAGTTTATATTATAAAACAGTGATGGTAGAAGAGATTTGGCTTCATGAAAGCTTCTAAACTAAATTTAAACTCCACCCCTTTAAAAATTCCTAGCTAGCGCCTTCCAGTTTAGGTGATAGACATTATTGATTCAATGTCAACATTGATGTATATAAACTATACTAGGTTTAATACATGATTGCTGGAAAACAAAATTAATTAATTTACTAATATTCTTACGGAAATAAACTTACTATTAAATGCCGAACTATTAAGAATTTGTTTATCTAGAAATTTAAATACAATTATAATTATAATTATAAATGAGAAAAAATTAGTGTGTAGGTATGAGTTTATAAAAAATAGTATAATTTATAAACAATGTTAATGAAACTTATATTTACATTCTTTGTAAAATATAAAATTTTGACATTCGGAAGCCCCGTTACTTTCTAAAATATTAGATTTCAATATAAATAAGGTATAATTAAAAAAAAGAAAATTTAAATAATAAAATCTTATTAGGTAATATGTGTTACCCACAAATATAACGTATGCTAATAACATCTTCTCCATAAAGTAATAATATATAAAGAAACCCTTACATAATTGAACATAGTACCTATGAAGCAACCAAAACATCGAACTTTTGTGTAACAACGTATAAGGAAAAATAATATTTTTGATAATTTTATTACACTCCATTGTCAAAACTATATTTCACTTAAAAATATTTCTATTATATATATATTTGAATAATTAAATTACATTGTGAGGTATCAGCTATACAGACGGTGATAATCGACAGACCACAGTTACAAATTCTAAGCACATTGAAAAGTCAAACTTATAACATATCTTTTATGTTCCTGTAATCCTGTTAATTATTATACAGTTTTCAATCATTTTTAATATCTGATTAATTTATTTTAGATTCTGAGCGAAACGAGAAATGTATTGGTTTTACAATAATTATTACATAGGTTAATTACACACAAATTGTGGAACGGATTATCAGTATAATATATTATATATCTGACTGAGTTTCATTCAGAATTATAATTTTGTATGCATTACAATTGCATTCAAATCTTAATTATAATAAACAACTAATTTATCCGTGGACCGAAAGGACAAAGGGGAAAATTGTAGAACCGACTTTCAGTTTTTTATCATTGTATTTATAGCTATTTTCTGGACGGATCTATATGATATAAATATATCATATCTTCCTGCCATAAAAAGAAAAAATGATATTACATTGAAATTTAACATCTAAATATATATATATA
>CM023362.1:15243631-15338620 GCA_013282895.1 Eriosoma lanigerum
GGTTTTAAAATTAACAATGTTCTAGAATAAATATAATTATATTGTATATTAGAAATTTATAAGTAATAATTAAGTATACTTTTAACGAAAAATATTATAATATAATTAATACAAATATTACAAACACATTTTTACTATTTATTCTATTAGTCTATGTGGTGTGCGCACACCTGCACACCTAGACACTGTTCGTATATATTATAATTAATATTATTATACCAATTTATTCAACACAATGTACCGTTTATTTTTTATTTTATCTATAAACTTTGCACGGTCCCCTCGAGAGTTCGGGGCTTCATACCGTAAGTCTAACTGACTACCTCCTCCCTTATAATGTTCCAGTGGTATATTTACAGGGGAGGAATAGCTTTATGGACATATTTATGGAGGATAAATCTCATCGCTTAACCTATTTTTTCTAGTGGTATTTTTTGAAAACTGATAAAAAAATAATAATTTTGTGTAACTACCTATGAGAATACAAAATTAAAAAAAATTAGTATATCGAAATTGCTAAAATTTACAAAATCCCAAATACCAGTGGCGGTTCATAGTAGTTCGGCAAGGGATTGCGATAAAAAAATTAAAAACAATGTTAAACATCAACCTCATTCATATGTGCTTCACGATCAAAATTAAAATAAACAGAATAAATATATACGAATAATATTTTTTTAATAATAATTTATAAATATCGTTGGACTTTTATTTAGACATTAGGTATGTGCTATTAACAATGTTTCAAATAAACAATCTACCACTCCGTCACCCGAATAGAGCATTTAAACGACAAAATTCATCGCACAACCGTCTAGTTTAGTTTATAAGCATTAGACAGTATTAAACAGGTAGTTACTGTCGCCCGATTTGAGCGATTGAATTTATTGCACATCATGCTTCTACAGTCGCCGTCAAGGTGATAAATTATTATAGCTACAGGCAGTACTTAAAGTGGTACAACATATCAAAGAGGACTACGATATTTATGGTTCTTAGCGTTCTATGTGTCTATTAAAATAATTATCTAGACTACGAATATAAGATATTGAGAAGCTATACAACCGCGTGCCGCGCCGATGAGTATTTATGAATCATATCAATATTAGTATTAATACAATAGAGAAACAATTTAATCGTTTTAATTAATTATTTAATTCATTTAATACAATTATTATTTATTATTAGTATTTCGTTTATAATGTTGCCAGTATAATTGTAAGTATTAAATATTTGTTGTTGTTGTGAACTTTTAATCGTCGATCATAATAATATGATTGTTTTTATGAAATTTAATTTTTATATATTTATTTCATATTTTACTTTATGTAAATAATTATCGGGTGCAGTTGTTCCATTTACGATGTGCAATTGTTCCCCGAGATACGATCTTTTTATATTATATATAAACTATAGGAAAACTTATTATTTTGTGTTGTTTATTTTCATTGATTGTGTCAAACAAATACTGAATTAAAAAATAATAATATCTGTAATATATAAATATAGGTGATTTTACTGTATTCTTTTATTTATTGTCTCTATTATTGATAAAATTGTAATTTTTTTATAATACTAGTTAATTATTCCTCGCAGTTATTTGTTATTTGTTATTTATTATTTGTCTATTCGCTGCGCGGGAGGAATTTTTATTTAAATTTATATACATTTATTTTGGAGTTTTGTCATTTTTATTGAATTATTATTTTTTATTTTTATTTGTTATTATTATTATTATTTTATTTTTTAATTTTTTCCGTTATTTATTCTACAATCTCAATCTAGTCATTTCTTGTGGACGAATATATTTTTCGTAGTTGTTACTACGGATGGAAGGTGCAGGTAAGCGCCAAACACGTCCTCCAGAACGCTTACTTGATATTTATCTCGTAACAAAGACCACCGTGATTCCTGTTACAACTACGTCAACAACGTCTACTACGGCAACCACGTCCACTACTTCTAGTATATTAGCTACCACCACATCAACTGCAAATATGTTCACTGCTTCAAGCACATTACCGGATCTAACAATTAAAAAAAATGTTAGCACAACTCTTGGGTGAAACGAGGGCTACAGGTAGAGACATAAAAGAAACGATCAACAAAATATTTGACGAACATCGTCGACACACCACGGATCAATTTGCCCGATGTATAAAGCGTTGTCAAACCACAGATCTATGTCTAACTAAAGTGGAGGATGACTCGGTTAATCATCAAACTCGATCAACTCGACATAGTGTAATAATTAATTATACGAAACGTCAAATTGAATTTCCTCGTAGGAATAAATCTAGTCCATTCAATGTTGATGGCGGCGAGATACCAGCTACACGAATCACAAACCTAATTGTACGTCACCAAGAAGAATCACTAATTACCACTGCGGTAGAACACTGTATCCTTAGTGTGTCTACCCTTGAACATTTTTCACGTCCATCTGTGACTAATGATCCTGATATTTGTTGTTTACATGGTACATCGGATCCATCCGAATCATTTGGAAAGAAAATTCATCAAAATATTATTAATTCTGATGGAATTACAAAAAAACAACAAGAACAGTTTTTAAATATTTTTTAGGAATTTCAAGATATATTCAACGATCGTCCTGGACACAGTTCCCTACATACATGTCGTTTTGATGTTTCGAAAGACATACCGTTTAAAATCAAGCCATACCCGGTTCCATTTTCTCGTCGTCCGGCTGTAGATCAAGAATTACAGTGGATGATAGAACGGTGTAATGTCACCTTATAGTACTTTAATGTTGTGTTACTAAGAAAATACTATCCATCATGATAATCATTTTTTAAGAGAAACGATTTAATGTGCCATCATACCCAATATACAAATGTCAATTTTTTTTTTTTTATATATTATCATTATATATAGCTCAATTGTAAAATTTACTATGCTTTTCTATGTTTTATTCTCGTTATGATTGGTATTGGTTATTATGTTACTAAAATTGTAAAATTTCTTATAATTTAAACTCTTTACATAGAAATGGAGCCTCTGTGATTTTCCATTTCTATGGGGGGTTCTGTAACGTCCAAAATTATATGAAATTATTATATAATAAAATGTGTTGTTGTGTTTCGCGGTGCGTATCGTGTAGGTTTCCATGCGCGTATCGGTTTTGAGTGGACAGTCGTTTTATGACGGTCTCACGGGACACGGAACATATTTATTAAATGTTAAATAATATTGTTTTTTTTTAATAATAAATTGTACACAATTATTTTTAAAAAAATCATCAGTGTTTTATTTTTTTTATTTTATTGTTTAAAGATATTTTAGAAAAATCCACGGTACTCCGGTTGTTATACCTCGGACCGTGGTTGTCGACCTCAATAAAGGCGTCACATAACGTTTCCAAAATACAACGGATTTTCGAAACGTTACAAGTGTATCTGAGATGAGAATGCTTAGACGGATGTATGGAGTAACTAAGGGGAAATGTAGAAGTTATATCAATTGTGGAGAAAACGAGAGTAAATATACTGAGATAATTTGGACATGTTATAGAAATGAATGTGAATGGTAAGAAGAATGTACTTATATAATAACTTGTGGGTATATCAATGAAAATATATAAAATTTTACGTTGAATTATAAAAATATTCATTATTAACTGTTTATAAAAACATTTTATTAATAAATAAATTATGCAGTATACCTATCTTTAACTTATTAAATATTAGTTTAAAGTATGTAAACTTACTGTTGCACAATTTTTTATTGGATTGAACTAAAACAAATGTATTTTATTATAAATATAACGTAATGTATTAAATATCTACCTACTTCACCTTCGTCTAACTTTAATAGCCTAAACCATTATATTATAAAATGAAGATTTAAAAGAATGAAATATGGATAATAATGAATGAAAAACATAGATAATGTAATTATTGATACTTATTATTAAACATGTAAACCTAGGATACATATTAAATAAATAATAAAATTGAATAAAAATTAAATTCGCAATGCAACCAAAATTCATATAGGAAGTCAATAAATGCAAGATAATACATTATAATATATTAAATTTACTTAATAATTCATAAATTTAATTACGAATATATACGATATAAATAACATTGTAATTTATAATTATTATATTTTTATTTAATATTTTGGTTTATTATTATATAAATACATGTCTGTCCTATGAAGTGTTAATAACTTATTTTATATTTAAACATAAAATTGAAAATTTGCAGAACAAATACAATACAAAGCGACAGCTAGGGAAATCATTTAAAAGTTAAGAAAATAATAAATAGTTAGTAACAACTTATAATCTTAAAGGAAAACAATTAAATAACTCGTAGGTTAAAAATATAATATTACTCTATAATATTACCTTCATAAACTTTATTGAACATTAAAACTATTATTACAAAGTGTATAGAAAAACGCATACTTAAAGTTTTAAGTTTAAAACAGGTATATCAGTATTGAACACTATAAAAACAGACAATATAATACAGAATTTAAATATGTAACAAAAACTTCTCATACAGAATAATAAAACTATAAAATATATTTATTAGGCTATTAACAACAAATTACTAATAAAATGATGTACAAAATGTGTGCAATACAATGTACATCTGCTCATTAAGTGGTATTTGCTTATTAAGTTTTGTACATAAACTTGTTTTATAATGAGCAACTAACTTTTAATATAATTTGTTACATTGGCTGCATTAGATTAATAGCAACACAATTAATTCAAATTTTTTTAAATTATTTTAGATTAAATGTACGGACGTGGTAAATAAAAAGACCGTCGACGAAAGATAATTAATTAAATAGAAGTGACTGTATTTATTTAGGGGAAAAAGGTAAAGTGGAGAGGAGAATATGCCGAATGTTGACCGATTATTTTGCTGATTACCGTTTCAGCGATTCTAACGTTGATACTAGTTTTAATTGCATTTACTGTTTCTGTATGACATAATATTGCTTGTTAAGAACATGATTTCGATGTTTGTACTTTAATGCTGTTTTCTTTAGCAATACTTTCACAAATTGCATGATTTTAATTTTTCTATTAATGAATAAACAAACTGTATGGTTCTCAATTAATAATCAATAAATCAAATACACATATTTATTTATACCAAAAACTGCATCAATTAGCATTGAATTAAGATAATATGCACATAACAATGCACAATGATACATTTAGCTAAAAAACCGTTACTGCCTATATTATTTTGACAACAGTTTTAGATTTTGTATTACAGTGTATATTACAGATATGTTGAATAAAATTTTTTCGTAAATATTTTTTGTATTATAAAACAGTAAGGGAATTGGGTGTTTCAGCTTCATGAAAGCTTTTAAAAAATGTATGAGCCCCCCCTCCTTTGTAAATTGTTAAATACACCTCTGTTTACTGGTGGAGCACCAGTATGCTTATCTGCGAGCTGGAGGTGCTTACTGATTACTGCTTCGTCAAAGCATTCTAAAACTGCATCATTCCGATCTAACTAAAATTGGCAAATAGAAATTTCATCAAGTGTGTTAAAAAATGATTCTGCATTAACAGAAAAGTAACATAAATGTATTTGTAATAATTTAAAATATATTATACTTAAACAAATTAATAACATAGATTTTAATTATTTAAAGTTTTATAAATTATATTGTGAAATTCTAAAAGTTCAAAAACATGTTAAAACTATAGTCTACAAAAAATAATTAATATTTATTTAAACTCATTTTCACAAAATCGTTACAATTATCAAAAGGTTAGGATAAGCCCTTGGTTATGAAACAATAAATGTATATTATGATTTAATCGTATGAAAAATACTTTTTGGAACAGATACCAATGGAAGTGAACAAATAGTGAAAACTAAAATTATATAGCTTTAATAAAAAAAAAACAAAATTTTAAAAATAAAGTTCTTTGTGAAAATAATGAAATACAACTTCTGGTAAATTATTCACCATCCAACAAATTCTCCAATAACATTATTTGATATCGAACGGTCTTTTATTATTTACAAAAACATTTTAAAAAACCGGTATACAAAAAATGGGAAAGTCGATTTTGGATGTTCCTTCTTCGTCCCTTCGGTCCTCGGAGAAATTATTGGTTTATTATAATTAAAATTTGAATGCAATGATGTTGCAATAGAAAATACGATTCTGTGCGAAACTCAATATAATATAATGATAGGTCGTTCCATAAGTTTACCGCGTGTATAAACTACCTATGAGAAAACTCAAAAATAATTTTAAATACACTCAAATACTTTAATTACACTCAAAATTGCATTAGTTATCATGAAAAACCTAAATCAATTGCATCAAAATTACGATTTCCGTAAATTTTGTCGATTTTCCGCCATTTTTTTTTTTTTTTTGTAGTTTTTCTTCTCCCAAGGAAAAACTTAAGAGAAATTCAAAAAATGAGCTCAATAAAGTACCAACATGATGTAATTTTCTACCGAAAGTATATTCTACTTATGGTAATCGAACCATTATTTCTACCCTTTAAAGTGTCTTCATACATAAAAAAAATCATCTTTGTAAAACCAATACATTCTTCGCTTTGCTCAGAATCTAAAATTACATCTGAGAACAATAACAATGCAAAATAGTGTAATTAATACTATTATTGATACATTTGGAATAAAATCATAAAGAACCAATATAATAATGCTGAAAATGGTTTTTATTTATGCATTAATATTATAGAAGACTATTCTATAATGTTTATTTTGTATATTATTCTATAAAAACAATGTAACCTATGTTAAATTATATGTACTTAAGTCAGAACTAATATCTTAAATTTTATAAATTTAATCATCTTAATATTAATAAACAAAATTTTAAAAGGTTGTATTGCATATAGTTGTGTATATCAGCAGATTATGAATATTCAATTAATTAGTAAATAATCGCATTTAAATCTGGACTAATAATCTAATTGAATATAAGGCTTAATCATATATAAGATCTGGTACCTCAAAATTGTATTCAATACTAGAATCATAACCAAAAATACATTAATTTCCAATAGATTCTGTTTAATCCAACAAAAGTGCTGAAAAATGACTGAAGCTTATTGATTAATGAACAAACGGATAAGCATTTATAGAATCTACCACCTAAATCTATCTTAAAGCACCTGCACTACTACTTATTTTAACCGAAAACATAGCGTTTTTTGTAACTAATCAACATTTCTTATGCAGAAAAAACATTAGATTTATAGTGCTTTACATTGCATTACCATTAGTTTAATTCACTTATATGTGACAATACGATTTGCAGTTCGGAGGATCATTAGAAAAAAGTTAGGTTAGGTAAACATAAAATAACAACTTATACCATGATATTTTTAGTTTATTCTAATTCAACCTTAAAAATGATAAATTAAAATATATTTTTATATAATAATATAATTAATCATGAAAATAGTGTTAATCTTTAACTAAGTATTACAATTAGATTAATAACTTTACATAATAAATAAATCGTTAAATTCTAAGATAAATATCGTTATGTGACAGAATGTTTGCCTATAAGTAAAAGTATTTTGAAATAGTTAAACTATTAAATTGTAAGAATAATACTTTGATTAATTCCTGTTTAATATTTAATCATAATCATTTTCATTATGTTAATAATATTAATTACAATAAAAAAAATTCAAAATTTTAAAATCCTTAAAATATTTTTGATCTTGAAATCAAGAAATAATAATTTGAAATAAAAGTAATTGATTATACCTAATTATAAAAATTCGTGGGTTTTTTTTTTTCATAAGCATCTACTAAAAATTAGAACTAAAAAGTAATTTATTAACAATATTAATTAATTAATTAAATACATTAATGACATTTGTAAAATATCACTATTTTAAACAACTAAAAAAATATAATAATAATAATAATAATACGATTTAAACATTATACAATAAAATATAAACTAAAACCTAAATCATTTATATTACATAACATTTTATATATAACAGCGTTTCTTAACCAGGGGGTCACCATCATAAGATAAGATATTTTTATTATTCTAATTTGTACCCAATATCTATTGATGGGAAGAGGGGGGGTCACGAAGTGTTTAACCATATTTTATACCTATTTTGGAGGTCGCGACACTTAAAAGGTTGAGAAACGATGATATATAATATTTTGATACGTTTTAATATAAAATTAATTAAATATTTACAAATTATTCTTTATAATTAATCTTTATATTATCAATAATTAAAGTAATTTTATGCTAAAATAATTAAAAATGTATATGGCATAATTTAAACATTATGTTATTAGGCAATTAAATAGAAATCAGATTAACTTAAAAAACTATAATTAATATACTTAATTCGCACACTAGCAGGAACAGTGACACAACTCAAAAAATGTGAACGTTGAGAAATACACTTTTAAAGTTTTAAACACAAATGGAAAATAGTAACTAGTAAAGAACAAATTTATATTTAAATAAATATTTTTAGCGAATATTAATATAAAAAATGTATGAACAATTAAGTATGTTTTATGAATAACTGACGTAGATTTTATTTAAAATATTTTAGATCAATTAAATATTTTTAAATTTAACACAATTTGATTATTTTAGAGAACTGTATACGAATATAATAAAAATAATAAATAGGTACATTTCTTTTAGTATTGATACTATATAATATAGGATCAATTTTATTTATAAATGCAAGTAATAAAGATTAAAAACACTATTTACATGTACCACATTTTTCATTATAAAATAATTTTATTGTGTATTATCAAAAATTCAATATTTTGAATAATTTGTGGATTTTATTTTATATTAAATCGGTGTTTTAGTATATCTACGTCTGTTACACAAGTTCGTATTTTTCATATCGTATCCATCAGTGTAGTTTATATTTGATTTAACAATTAAAGTATGCCAAATATATTTCGCACAAAAACATCGAAAGTTTGTCTGTATTTACAAACATTTTCTAATAAATCTTTTAAAAGTGACGAACAAATTTTATATTGTCAAAGTCAATCCTGTGAAAATACTATGGCTGGAAACCAATTTCAAAATCGGTATTGTTTCCGATTAAAACCGAAAAATATTGAATACTGGTATCCAAAATTAAATCGAAAAAAAATTATGCAAGTTGAAACGGAAAAATGTAACAGTAATTTTTTGAATTTTATAGGATTAACGATTATATTAATTATGAATATTATTGATTTACTTTTAAAATCTATTAATATTAATGTAATAAATTTTATTGTTTTATTCTTGTGTATTTAAGTTAACTCATGTTAAATCATACGGATATAAAACCTAATAAACTAGTAAACATGTTGTTTATTTCATATAATTTACCAATTTACATTGCTAAAAATATTAGAAAATATGTACCTAGTGTTCCAAGATGTATATTTATTACTTTTACAAGTATCAATGTATCATTATTATATTATACCCATCTGTCGTATGGATTTAATATTTTATGTGATTTTAACAATTATTATTAAATTGTGACTATAACAAAGTTGAACCTTATATACACATACAGATATACGGATTGTTTGTGCATTAATGAAAATAATAAGATGTTATTTTTTATAAACTATAAATCATACAATTTGTATAATTAGAAATTCAAAAGTTGTACCGAATTAATATTGTGAAATTATGTGTTTTGCTCTCAATCCGTGAACAACATCATAAAATAATATAATCAGAATATAAATTTAAATCACTTTCATTAAAATAACTTATAATAGGTACCTACTACTTATAGGTATTTTGTAGAATTCAATAAAATTAATTTATATTAAAATTTTATCAAATTATCAAAGCAATCAAATATAGACTTTATAATGAAAATATATATTATACATAGAAAATCTCGAAATTATTTATGGAAAATTTAACTCTGTTAATTTTCCTGTTGATAATATTATTTTAATTATAAATTACAAAAGGTAATACGATATGATTTAATAAACAAGCTACCATATAACAATATCCAAGCAAGAATAATCAAATTTCAGATATATCGCTATTCATGCTGGTATGTTGAGAATTTTCCGAGCAAGAACATTTTAGATAATACTGATATAGATATATATGATAAATATATAAATATCCTGATATATGATAAAGATTATGAAAAAATAATGATAACCTACATAATAGAAAATTTAATTCTACACATTATTTTGACATAAATAACTAAAACAAGAACAATTTTTTTGAGTTGTGTCACTATCTGGGCCGGCGTAAGGTAAGGTTAGGTGTAAAAAATGTTTAATTTTAATGTATTATAATTTAAGTGAAGCAATCAATCATAAAAAATGTTTTAATTCTGGTATCCATGAATTAAGCTTTGAATTAAATAAATCTTCAAGAACAATAGCTGACTGATAAAATGGATCAGTGTTCTAAAAATATGCGAATATAATATTAGAAAACATAATAAAATCATAATATTACAAATTAATAATAGTATATATATGATAACATAAAATATAATATACGATATTAAAATTTTGTTTATAGTACTAAGTTATCATTAAATTAAAAATTTAGATAACTGTTAGTCATAGTAATAATGTTACTGCTAGTAATATTTTTTCATTTTTTTTAGTATGTTCTTGTAAATTAATATTATATTTATTATAAATAGATTTTAAGATTATAAATGTTTTTCTTCTTCATCATTATCAATTAGCTCCCAACTTCCCAACTATTTGGGGTCGTCAGTATATATTAGAGTGGTCCTTATTTTTGAACATTCGAATTTTTGATGCAGGACCCCCCCATTTTGTTCAATACTATTAAAAAGTAATTTGTGTAAATTTTTATAATAATTGCTCACCCCCTGATAGTTTTATAGTTTTTTGCGTTTAATTTAAAAACTATAGCTCTTGTCATAAACAGAAATAGAACATAAATTGTAGATAATATTATTCTACATAAAAAATATATAAACAAAATTTCTTTTAAATCTACTATTTCCCAAGATAAAATAAAATATTTAAAAAATTTAACTATTTCGAAAAAATTTAATTTTTTGCTATTATTTTAATGTTTATGACGAACGGTAAATTTTACAGTAAAATGTTTTGTATCAAAATTATATAAAATTAAATTTTATAAAAGAAAGGTTAATTGTAAAAATTGCATTGGAGTTTACGTTTCACTGCTATGGTGCAAATTTATGTAATATCGCTGAAAAATTTCCAAATGTAGCTTATATATGCGGATTGTCTATATGGCCGTAATCTATTTTATCTTTATCAACCTGTAATTAATTAAGATAAATCACTAGACTGCGATATATAATATTATTGTACTTTTAATTCAAATGTCATAATTTATAGTAGAAGGGATATTAAAGTCATATTGAATTCGGTGTACGATTCTTACGACCATCCAAAAATTATTAGTGATATGTTCATGTATCTAATGTAGAATGTAAAGTACACATATCATCTGGACCCGATATAGCTATTTTTAAGCGATTTAAGAATTCATGGAAAGAAATAAATAAAACAAACATTTCTATTTGGAATTGAAATAAAAAGTTAGAAATAATTATTTCACCAATAGGTAAAGAAGTTTTGTTATTTTGCTTACAAAAAATTAAAGAGGACCATCCTAGAAACAATTATAAAGAATTTATAGAACTAATTATACTTGGAGAAATTCTACCGGGTGGAGTCAAATTCGTAATCTCGGTGCATATCACCAGGCACGATGGATGGCAAAATGTATTTATTGTCTAAAAATATTTTTATTATAGTCAGAGTTTAAAATTACTAAAAGTAAGAATAATGCTTTAACACAAATATGTGGATTTATTATTAAAAATTACATAAAATATTGGTGTACTGCTACAGATGTGAGTGAAGTCCCACTTAATAACATACATTTTATACGTGCTTTAAATGCTATAAAATAAAAGTGATGACATTGCAAATTCATGTTTATCTAAATTTCTAAATCACTTGTGGTACTTAAATGATGAATGTATTGTATTCGCTATATTTGATGAAAGATTTTCAATAGAAACTTTAAAAAATAAAGAGCTCATAAAATTTAAAGAAATAAAAGATTTGATGCCAGAAACAGAAGCAAATATTTCAAGCGGACCGAAAAAATTTTCATTAAAAATAGAATACGTAGATCAATTTTTAAACGAAGAACTTCCTGTCAATTTGTTAAGTTCAAACACATGTAAATTATTTCAATGACATGGAATATCTCCGGAATTTTTAATGATGAATTCGACAGAGTGGAGTAAAAATCCTATTTATCAGTCATCCAAAAGTCGTAGATTCACTAAAAATCGTAAATGATACCGCCGAAAGAGGAGTAAAACTCATGGAGGATTTTAATGATAAGTTTACAAAAAATGAAGATCAAAAACAGTGTTTGCTTCAAGTACGTTACATAAGTCTATAATTAATTTAACTATAATTTAATTTTTTTATATTGTATGTTAGGTTATTCAAAAATACAGAAAAACTTATGAAAATCATACAAGAATAGCCAAATTGTACCATTTCAAGATGATGACACTAATATTAATTAAATTTTTATTCAATATAGTTTTTATATATATTTATATGTTTTTATATTATTTAGTTTATGTCAATTTGCATAATTCATAATAAAAATATTAAACGATAACATGTAGGTAACAAAATGTTTTCTAAAAACCAGATTATAATATAGTTTTGGCATAAATACGGTCAATGGGGGGGGGGAGTTAAAATGTTTAAGCACTTAAACCACCCCCCTGGCTACGCCATTACATGCACCAAATGTAAATGATAAACGTGTTTTTTTTTAATTTGGAAAAAATGTATTAAAGATAAAATCGTAAAGTCGTATAGACAACCTGCATAAAACAAATAGACAACCTACATATTAAAATTCTTCGGCGATATCACACAAATTTGCCCACCACAGTGAAACATACATTCCAATGCAATTTTTACAAATAACCTTTCTTTTATAAAATTTAATTTAGTATAATATCGATAAATAATATTTTGCTGTAAAATTAACCGTTCGTCATGTACATTTAAATATTTACAAAAAATTCAATTTTCTGAAAAACCTAAATTTTTTGTATATTTCAAATTTTCTGTGAAAATAGTAAATGTACAAGAAATTTTGTTAATATATTATTTATGTAGAATAATGTGATCTAAAATTTAAGTTCTATATATTTTTATGCCAAGAGCTATAGTTTTTAAATTAAATGCAAAAAAACTATAAAATTACCCTCTTTGGCTATTTTTAAACTCCCTTGCCGCACGTGAAGGGGATAAGCAATTATAAAAATTTACACAAATTACTTTTTAATAGTATTGAACAAAATGAGGGGGTCCTGAATAAAAAATATTTAAAAAATTTTGCTCTTCTATGGCTAAGGACCAGTCTAATATATATATATATATATCCCCTGGCCCTACATCTCCATAGATTTCAAACACCTACATCTTGTCCATTCATACTATCTTTCTTTAAATCACTCTTTATTCCATCTATCCACCTATTCATTGGTCTTTTTCTCCCCTTCTGCCTTTGTCATTCATTTCCATAATAACTCTCTTACTACTTTTGAGTCATCTCTCCTCATAACATGCCCAAATCATGTCAGCCTGTTATCTCTCATTTTCCCCACAATTGATAATCACTCGACACATTTATCTAAGCAATCTCATATTTACTACACTTATCCTCTGTTCCATTTTTTTGTCCATCGCCCAACACTGATTCATACAATATTGCTGGTCTCACTACTGTCTTATAATACCTTTCTTATAAATTATAAAAAATATAAAAAAACAAAAGATACCCATTAATTAGTTTCAATAATATCTATTTAATGTCAAATTCTAATATTTCTTGTGTGTCTTTATCCGAATGGATGTAAATAATTATTACTTTTTTAAATTCAATAAAATAAAAAGCAAAATATAAAATATTTTGTCCTCAGTACTTACATTATAACATAATTTGGCATTTGAAAATAAACGTTTAACATCCATAATAAAATCAATGATCGATTCATATGGCAAAGCAGACTCGTGGCGTTTTTTAATGAGATCCAGCGATATAGGCTTAGAAGTTCTAATATAATATTGAGGATACTAAAATATACAATAAAATATTATAATTTCACTTGAAATGAAAGAAACAATTTTTTGACCTATGAGAACCTATGAGAGAAGAAACATGTCACATGAAGTAGCATGGGAGTAATGGGTAGAATGTATGCGGTTTAATCTAGCATCATCTAGCAACATGTACCTTCTCTTTTGGAATGAGTTTAGTTCATATAACTTACAACTAATCTGTTGGGAAGAATCCTAAAATATTCACTATCAGAATTTTTGCAATACAACTCCATTAATAATCTTTCAATTAGTTTCCATTCAATTTTTTCTACAGATATATCTTTTATAATACTTATTTGCATTCCAGCAGTTTCTTTCACTATATCGATGCACATTGTACATTTCAATTGTGTTTTAAATTTCCTATAAAAACACATAGAATATGTTTTGATAAATAATATAATATTAATCTATTACATAATAATATAATGTACATTATTTTTATACCCTAAAATAAATTTTAATTTTTAATATGAATTACCCATAAAAAGGAGTATCTAACATAGGAATGTGGCAACTACTATGATAATATCTTTTACAGAAATTGCATTGACTCAATTTTGCACCCCATTGATTACAACATGCACACGGTGTAGGTAGCATCTCATGTAGAGCACCTAAGTATAAAACAAAAATAATAATGATTTCAATAATTATTTTATATTTATATACACATATAATAACACTGAATGTTAGGCCTAAATTTTTTTAAAAATTACCTATATTACTGAGCAATAAAGTTTGATTATTATCCAATACACAACCATAAACCTAAAACAATTAAGTATACAAATAAAATCATATTGAATTGGTATTAAATATATATATAATTTGGATAATGTTGAATACAAAATAAAATAATTTATAAGCAGGTTAAGAATGAACCACTCTCGCAAAAGTAGTCCGACTTGTTGAACATCTTCCAATGGTACTGACATTGGTGATGAGCAGGGTTAGGATTTTATAGCATTTGCTATTTATTATAGGATAGAGATAAAAATAGCAGAGTAGGCTATAAATTTGTTTTATGCATCAGGGACTCTAAATATGAAATTTTATTTTGCTATTTTTTGCATATTTGAAGAATTTTAGAATTGTAGTGCTATTTTTAAAGTTTTTGTGCTATGTTTTGCTAATATTCTTAATTCAACGCTTTACTTTATATTTTTCATACATCTCGTTTATATTGAATGACAAATAGTATTCATTAATCCGAATCAATAAAAGAAATTCCCACATTCTCGTTTCATATTATTTAACATATAATAAATCTATTTTTAAATATCCCAGCGATGTCGAATCTTATTTTCTTATCTGTTAGTGTTACATATAATTATAGATTCTATAATAAACCGTCGACTGTCGTATGTATTTCAGCGTCAGTCAGTTCTCCGCTTTAATATATATATTATATACTAATCTATGGTTCTCCGTATCGTTTGATTTCGTTTCATATTCGTTCATTACTCGATTGTGTATTATTTATTTTTCTGTTTCAATATTAAACATAAAATGCCGAAAGATAAAACATCGAACTATTCGAGACTAAGATATTTTGTGTCCGAGTTTGGCGATGAGGTTTTTTCGATTGACGCAAGTATTCTGTTTTGCAAATTGTGCGAATGTAAGGTTAATAGTGCCAAAAAGTGATATCTAGTGACGATATAGTTTTTTTTAAGTATTCACCTATTACATCGGTTGACGTTGAACGTTCCTTTTCGACCTACAAGTCATTGTTGACTGATAACCGCTGGAACTTCAAATTTGAAAATTTGGCAAAACACTTAATCATACAGTGTAACTCAGGTAAAATAAGTAAAATATTATTTAATTATTAATTAATAAATAATAATTACTTGAATTTTATTCTTATTTACTCAGATAATTTTGAATAGTTGCGTACAAACGATGTCATAATTCAAGGTATCAAGTTAATCAGTACATACAAATTTTTTTAAACTGTAAACGGAGATTTTAGTATTTTCTCATAAATATATGATTTAATAAAGTTATATGATAAATTGAATACAATTTTGATTTGTATTTATTTTTATTTGTTGCTATTTTTGATGTTTTTAGGGCATATTTTACGGTTTTTTTGGTCATATTATAGCACATATTTTAAGATTTTGGGTGCTATGAAATCCGAACTCTGGTGATGAGACATGCTTATGAGTGGAACTGTATTGATACTACCAGTTTACCCCAGCTGAGCCATTTACCCTTTACATGAATAGACATTATCTTCATTGATGTTATGAACAAAACAAAATTGCTGGATTATAAAATAATATAAACAATGTATTCAAATTTTTTTGTATATAAATGTCTCTTTCAATATACATTTTCATTGAATAAAATAAAATATATATATGATATTTAATTAGCCAAACCAAATTTATATGGGAAATTTCATTGAAATTATTAATTATGATATAATATTTCACAATGACAGTACTTTACTTTTAGAACTACAATGAAATATATTTATTTATATTATTTTCAATTATACAAAAGTTGAATTGTAATTTAAAAGCATTGAGTTTATAAATTATACTGTAACATTTTATTTAAAAATGTTTAATGTTACAAATTATCATTTGTATTTATCTTACTTTAAACTATTATAAACCTTACCGAATATCTTGCATGATATATTAATGATTGTGGGGAATTGACGATTTCTGTTAAACTTAAAATTTCTGGTGGACAAATATTTCCTACTGCATTAATAGCTAAAAATAAATTGTTTAATCAATTAAATTTATTTATTATTTATTAACATTATTATTTACCTGATATGCAAATCTTCAAAGATTCATCATCCAAACATTGTATATTTATTGGTACTTTACCGATTAACTTATCTATATTTAAAATATATCGGCTAGAATTATTTATTTTATTCGCAACAATTCTAAAACAAATCGGTTAAAAGTTATTATTATTCTATAATATAAACTATTATATATATATATATATATATATATATATATATCAACATTATTATTATTGTAATTATTAATTTAAATAAAACATACTTAGATAACTCTACAATATCAGTTATATTATCATGATTTATAATCAATCCTGCTAAATTGATCAAATATGAATTGTTTTCCATTATTTCCTTGTGTACATTTTTATTTTTATCAATTTTAAAATTATTAGCTTCGAAACACTCTTCTACGTCATTTTTTAATTCCTCCTTACGTTTATCTAGTTCATACTTTAAACTAAAATATGAAAAAAATGTATTTAAACTTTTGTTTTACTTAATTCATAATTTTAAAAATAAGCAATAAATCATACAGTTCAAATTTATCATCAATTTCCTTTAAAGCCGCAATTTTTTGATTTTTCAATATAATAGCGTTTGTTGCTAATAACTCTAAATGTTGGATTATGAAATTGTTATTTTTCCTGTATAAATAAATACATTTAAAATACAAATTATAAAATTAAAAATTATCTTTCTCATACTCTAATTCAACTTTTTTGTTAGAAATATCTGATATAATTTCTTTAAAGAAATTTCCAAGTATTTTGTGTGCATGACAATGGTGATATGTTAAGTGACAAAGTGAGCATATTATTACACCACATTTAGTACAACACACTTCTACACTCTTCTGAAAAAATATAATAAATTACTAATTAATAAGACATTTTTATGAAAATAAATAATCTAATTTTATAGATAGGTAATCAAATAAATAATAAAATCATATTTTATTAAGACTAGAGTTATTTAATTAATTAATAAAACATTTTGTAACAAACATATCTAATTAAACTTTTATAATGTAATGTCTATATATTTTTATATGTATTCATGAACTTACAATTTTACATTTTGGGCACAAACTAAACGGTTCCTTTATTGGATAAGATAACATTATAGATTGGCTATGATTTGAGCTATTAATGCTTAAGTGTATCTGTATAATTAAGATATATATTAATCAAAACTTTGATATTTTGAGTATAAGTATTAATAATCACTTATTTACCTTTGAGCATGGTTTACAATAAAAAGTATTGCATAAAACACAAATTATAGTTGCTAAATTATTACAGTCGTTATGAATACATTGTTTTGTAGTTGATAAATCAGGTGATACAAAAGAAAAATTTGCAAGTTCTCCTTCTGTAATTGTGTTACATTTACATCGCACTCCTAAATTGGTTTCAAATTAAAAATTACATTGTATATTCTTATATTTATAAAAATACATTGAAAGGTTATCAGCACATCAGTTAACTGAACTACTAAGATAGTTTATATTGTACCTTTAGTTTTAGTTCACGGAAATGCTGAATATACTGTAATGTTAACATAGCTTTCTATCGAAATATATATTATATTTATGTGTAATATAACACAATGTTTTTTGTATATTATACAAAATATAAATATTAATTATATAAAATTAACGTTTTACTGAAAAACTTGTGAAATATTGAGATTAATATTAAATAGTTAAAAATGATAAATACGGTTCAAAAGTATAAAAAATTAAAAAATTAATTACATATCATCCAAACATTAAACAATTATATTTTGTACTCCACCATTTTAGTAACTAATACAAAGAAAAAAATAAGATTAGTCCTCACGCTTATTATGTACAAAAATTTCTAGTATTTCTAGTAATTAGTATCACATTTGTTAGCAAATGTTATATGAACAATATGTTTTACAGGTCCTCCAGTAGATCTATATAGATCTTATGATTTAAGACTCTACTTGTTTTGTCCTACTCTAATTGAAAATAAAATAATAAAATAAGATCTATATAGATCTTATGATTTGAGACTCTACTTGTTTTGTCTTACTCTAATTAAAAATAAATGAGTGATTTAGTATATATTATTATAGATTCTTAGCATAAAAAATAGTCATGTTAACCGATAAGTACCAAATAAAACAAACTAATTATTGCTGATTTACCTGAATTTCTCATGAAAGTTTCTTTTTGTTCTGCGCAACTGTTACAAATCAAATGTAGACATTTTAAAATTTTCACATTGCCTTTCAAAAGTGTGTTACAAAGAAAACAATGATTAACAGATGCCATGTTTTCTAAAATGTGAATAGAATAATTAAAATACATAATAATTATTTAACATTTAATGAGTTATCTATATAATAATAAATAATAAAAATCTTACAATTTTATCCTTCAATATATTATCGAAAATAAAAAATAAATGAATTATAAGCAAGTATATAATATTAGCGAATGGTAGAATCAAAACAAATTTGATGTAGAAAATAATTAAATAGGATTAAACTTGAAATTGATTTTACACACAAGAAAGTAATCAGTAAATACACAACATTAAAAACGAATCAAAGTAATACATAGAAAAAAGATCATACAATTTACAAATTAAAAAAGTATTAAGACGCAGACGCCCAGTAATGCTTTGTCCAAACACCAAATGGCAAATACAATAATGAAATAATGCGTCCAGTCATCTAGTAAAATTACAGGTTATACTGAATAATGGAAGAAAACATCACAAATTGGCAGTTTAGTCATGGCAGCATTGATATCAAAGAGATTGTATGTTCAGTGGATTGGTTATCTCCTTTGGAAACAAGGTTATAGGTAATAACCATAACCGGAATATTGATCGTTCTTATCTTCTAATCTAACTTTGTCTTGTTTTGTCATGGTTCTTATTACAACAGATTAGAGATGGGCGATTCTTAAAAGTGAATCGATTTTTCGAATCGATTTAAATCGAATTGAAAAAAATCGATATTTTAATATAATTATCAAATATGGGCGTTTATATTGAAAAAATATAAGAATTGTATCTATCTACTCTTTGTGCACTATGAATTTTTTTTTTTTAATTTACCTAACAGCTATTGTGACAAGTAGATACTTTATTAATAATAAAAAAAATCATATAATATAGCTTAAAAATTATATTAAAGGTACACTTTTATTAATATTTTAACGACCAAGATAAAAAAGGACTTTAAATGAAGTGGCTGGACAAAATATACCATTGTAAAAACAATATATTACATATACAGTTCTAAACACATATATTTATATATACAATAACTTTTATTTAATAACAGTTCAAAATAAATATATATAATTTTTTTTACAAATATATAATTCACATATATTTGTGTATAAAATCATTTCTACAATGTCTTTAATATAATACAAAATGTAGATTGTTTGTATAAAAAAAATAATGTTTCTTCTTAAATTTAATTTGAATGTATAGTAATTTTTTTATTTATTTTGATTATATTAAGATTTATGAAATGAAAAAGTTAAAAATCATTTTTAGGTAGACAAGTTTGGTGTGTTGTGAGAGTACTAGTTAGAGTTTAATTCAAAAGCCAATCACTTTAAAAAAGTGATACAAGAAATAAAAGGTGTATAAATGCTCGCCTGACAATCGGTTTCGAGTATCAGTCATTATCTTCCCTGCTTTAGAAAATAAACGCTCCGATGGCACATATTATTGATAAATATGGATTAAAATTTTTTTTTAAAAATGGGTAAGTGGGTCCATGAGTGTTCTAAAAATTAAAAACATTCTCAGTTAAAGGAATAGTAGGTTGAATTAAGTAATGTTTTAAATCAGATGGCATTATATTGGTGGGTTCGTTTACGGATTTTTAAAGTATCAACTCTTGTATTGACCATAAATTATCCGTTTCCTCCTCATCAGATTCTCCGCTTGTATTTGAACTACTCGATTCACTATTTTCATTTCAAAGTTCAATAATTTTAATCAATATCAAAATCAATATCAAAAATAAAAACTTGAATCTATTCACGTTTATACTCCATAATCTATATTTTATTACATTACAAATAAAATACTTAATTTTATGACAAATTAAAGTGTTTATTTTTCCGTGTTAACTACCTAATTGATAAAATAATTTTGTATAAATGTCTGAAGACACATTTTTGGGTAGAAATAATGGGTAATAGAATAGGGTATACTTTCGATAAAAAATTGCTTCTAGTTGGTAATTTTTCTAATTTCTCAACAGTTTTTTCTTGGGAGAAGAAAAACTACCAAAAAATGGTGGAAAATCAGCAAAATTACGGTTTCCGTTATTTTAAATTTATTTATTTCGTGATAACTATATTACATTCGTTTTGATCGTAAGGAATTCTCAATTTCATTGTTATAATAGGTAGTATTCATACGTAATACAATTTTGAAACGGATTGATTAATTTTTTTCAAAACTTTTTAATAGACTATTTAATATTACCTGAAATTTTTGGTTTGAAAATTGTATAGATGCCTACTCATATAATACTTAATCTATTAACAAAATATTTTGAAAATTATAAGTCATTATTTTTACTTATTAGCTTTTAAAGTTATAATTTGTAGTAAAATTGAATATTATAATATTTTATGTGTTTTTAAAAGTCTGAAAACATTTTATCGGGTTAAAATAATGGTCCGATTATCAAAATAGTCCAATTTCTATAAGTCCGACCTCCGACTATTAGAAATCCTCACTATTAATATTACTATTACTTATTAGTTATTAGTATATAGTTATAAATTTGATTATTTTTTTACAAATACATAAAAGGTTCATAGCATAAAAATAAAAGTTAGCTATGTTTTAATAAATATTATAACTTTTACTAATGTTGTCACAATCGGAGATTTACTTCATTGACTACGAATGATTTGTACACAGACTTTAAATAAGTTAAAAGCCCTCTAAAGTTGTATATTATGGTTTAGTTGTATAGTTCGTAAATAATTATTGTAAATCGTACAAACACTTTTATGTAATGAAAAGTAATAGTATTAAAAACAAAATTGAAAGATCTTCCTGTAAATATTACAAACGGTATTTCTTTCAGCGTATTTCGATTGCAAAAATTAAAATTTCGAAGTTCCATTTGTCTGCTTCGATATATCGTTGTTTTATTACCAAAAATGATTACTTTTTCTCGAGAAGTTAGCTTCGATTTTATATTATATATTTATATATAAATAAAAACAATAATATATATAATTTTATAATATTAGAATTTCATAAATGTAATTTGATAAGACAATTTTTAAAAATATTTAATTTAATTTACAATATGGGTCGGTCTTAACTGAGTGGTCTAAACAAATATTTCAGTACACGAAGACTCAGATTCGATTCTTCGGGAGTTACGGACGTTTTGCTCGTGGTGACATCTAAATAATTATGAATCAATCCGGCCATAATTACCTACTCGAAAAAATCGTTGGTTAATTAAAACGTCATGTTCTAGTTAGCCTAGAACGAAGAACCATTTTTAAGCCCATGATATATGAATATGTGAATGTGATGTCGTGATAATTGTTAGTTGTGGTGTAGTCGTAAAAAAGTTTTGAGTATACTCAAAAAATTCCCAAAGTATATAATATTGTATTTGTAAGCTTCTAATAATTTTAAATATGTCAAAACCGTTAATTGTAAGTTGTTTTGACATAAATGTTTTTTTTTTTTCTTATAATTTCAGATGATATTAAATATAATTCAATTAGTGAATAATGATTATGGAAAAATCTATTAAAATTTCGAAACGGCTACCATTTTGAAGATCAATATTGTATCAATATAAAATATGTAAAACTAAATATTTTTAATCTTGCCTCCTCAAGCCCGCTCATTACCATTTCTGCCTATACATGTTGTGAAGTTATGTAAGAAGGGGGAAAAGAGGACATAAAACTATTAAATAGTAAAAAATATTACAATATTGTACAGCAACGGCGACGACGGCTTCGCTCTGGTTAGTGGTTATCTATCGGCTAACGCGTTTCTCGCCGTCTCGGTCTGGCGGCGGTGTTCATAAAAGGAATTAAACACTCCCACCGCGACGCTGACACGTATCGACGACGGCAGTCACCGCCGCCACAAGTCCATCGTGTCCATATGGTTTCACGGTAAGCGGTTAGCGGTTAGCCGACGGCACAGTCCAGTCAGTGACGTAACTGGTGAGTGATCGACGTTCTCGGCACGAAGTATAATAATAATAATAATTATACAATTATTTTCGTTATCGGCTAGTGAAATTCGTTACTGTTAAAGGATTGGACGTGTGATACATTTGTACCCGTGACCATTGGATTATAATTTATTGTTAATGATCACATTTTGTCATCGTCAATCAACAAGTACCGGGTTCTAAATTTTCACTGTTAAATTATTTTTCGAGCTGTACACCGTCCGTCGGACTGCCACCCATCGTCGTAAGTATCGATTTCTTTATGCTTGCCTAGTGAGGCATAGTTGCTATAGTGCCTATACACGATTACTCGAAATTATTCATTTAGAAAGTCGTTTCAGTTTTTACAACAACAAAGTTATTTAATCACTTTTAATCGTAAACAATAATAGTGTAATACTCGAATACTATAATATTAATATAGATAATATTTTCTCCATTGACTGCTTAAGTATCACCACCATAAATAATATATTATTAATTTATTACTATCTATGGGTACTACCGTGGTCGCCTTTATTTTTTGTCCAGCGCTCGTTATCACACTTGCGTAGTTGCGTATTTCGAAAAATTAGCTATTGACTATTGTTGATAGCGGCACTAATTGGGAGTCGTGACAGTTTGGGTTACTGTTTAATGCTTCGTATTGATGTGCGAATACGTCGTAATAATATGTTTTTTTCCTACTCATACACCACAGTAAATAGAAATATTTGAAAATCAATGGGTAGATAGGTCCAATAGATACCCAGTGTTCATAGATTTTTCTTACTGTATTTTCAAATTTTGTAGGTATTTTCAAAATATAAATAATTTTTACGTTTTAATGATGAAATTTAATTTTAAATATTGTAGTTTTTTTTCTATTTTCTTGAAAGTGACATAAGGTAACAAAATGTATATTATTTGCTATATAATAATGATTTTGTTTGTAAATTTAGAATAGAATTTAGATAGAAAAAATAATTAAAATGATTTAATCGCTTGTCTATTTTACATCCATTATATATGAAATCATATATTTTTAATGGAAGAGTTAATAGTGGAAACGCAATAGATATTCATTAAAAAATGACCAGAGATAGTCTGTACAATATTGAATACTTGAATCAAGGCATAACTGTGGGTCAGACCAATCAAGTTATGTCCTGCAGTTTAATATTAAGGATTAGGCTTGAACAGAAAATTGATAAAATGTTTTTTCTATTAGTAGGTAATATCAGTAATATCTACTAAGAACCAATGTAATATACTTTTTTTTCATTTTGATAGAGATGATTTTTAATATGTCTTAACAAAAGTGTATAGTTTGGCTTAAGATTTGAATACACTTAATTTTCATGAGTAATTTGAATACTCCTATCCAGATGGTACCTATATTTACAGGTTCATATTTGAAAATTGTTTTATTTTTTGTTAATTTGTTTTCTCTAGTAAATCTAACTGTCATACTGCATACAATTAATAAACAGTTTTAATTGTAAAATAATTTGAATAAAGTCAATAAAAATTTAAATTACATAAAAAAGTGTCCCAAAATTAGTATCTACTTCGTTTATGGATTCTTGTGTTTACAATGTTCTAAGAAATAGTCAAATAAATATTTAAAAAAGAATCAATAAGTAATAAGTAGATAAATTGGACTATAAATTAGTTGCTATTAAATCAGAATATAGTTTTGTGTCATATTAAATAATTATAAACTTTTTTATGCAATGGAAATATTGAACATTTACAACATATAATTAATCTAATCTATTTTCTTACCATTAAGTTATTTTATTTAACCATGCTAGACAGTGGAAATATGAACTTTTTAGGTATTTAAATTTTAGTCATTAGAAAGTATATAGTTATTAGGTGTGTATCCTTATTTTATTATTATGATAACGTATACTAATTATTTATCAGTAATATATTCTAATTTTTTAAATTTATAAATTGTTTCTCCCTTTTAGATTTTGGAAATATAATCACTTTAAATGAAATATAATCGTCATTTGGTAATAGTACCTATATTAGTACATAATAGGTATGCTAATAATATTTATTTTGAATTCTTTTTCATAACTTATTCTTAAACAATTTTTTTTGCAACTTATTTGAACTAATATTGTATATTGATATTAATAGTTGTAAACTACAATTTTACTTTGTATGCTAAATATATTATAACTATTTATTTTTATATCATTGGTATTATCAACTATATTAGTATTATAATATTACTTGATGTATTTTCAAATAATTTAATTTTAAGTGACATGACATATAATCACAATTAATAGTAACAGATTCTACAATAACATTATTTATAATAATTATACGTTATTGTTATTGATAGTAGAGTATCTCTACTAATAATTGATGACAATAAACAGGTTGCCACAAGCTTATTTTATTACTGATTATTATTATCTGTTTACTGTAAAATGAATGTAATTATATATTATCTAGTTGTTAAATTTTAAACTAAATCACTTATATATATATATATATATATATGGCAGGAGCATAATATGATATATAGATTTGTCCAAAAACTAACAATAAATACAATAATAAAAAAAAGGGGTAATGTTGATTCTAAACTTTCCTGCTTTGTCTGTCCATTCAGTCCTCGGATAAATTAGTGGCTTATTATAATTACGGTTTGAATGTAATGATAATGCATTTAAATATACGATTCTGAGCGAAACTCAATCAAATGTGCAATATAAAGTATATATATATATATATATATGTATTTTTAATATAAAATTTACCACATGTGTAAATTACTATTGTAAATATTTTTGCCGATTTTACGCCATTTTTTGATAATTTTTCTTCTTTTAATGAAAACCTTGAGAAATTCAAAAATTGAGCTGAATAAAGTACCAATTAGATGCAATTTTTTACCAAAAGCATACTTATACGTGGTGATCGTACTATTATTTCTACTCGTAAAAAAATTTTTAAACAAAAAATATATGGCAAAGGCAAAACCTTTGATATATTATATCAATGCAATATGATAGAGATATTAAACAATGTACAATTTTAGTATTTATTTCTCAAAAATTTAACAAATCTATTTTTTGTATTACTTAAAGTGGAAAAAAAATTAACTACTTAAGTACTAATATTTTTTTTATGAAATTTTCATGAAAAGGACACAATTATAATTGTAATACATTTTTCTTCATTTGAAATATTTTGTAAGATGAGGCAATTAAATAACTTTTAAGTTCAAAAGTTTAAATTACATAATACCTATATTTAGTTTATTTATTGTTTAGTTTGAATAATTAAAAAATGGCTGATCCAGGATTTCCAAGTCAACATACAACGACTACTACAGTCACCAACACTGAAATTATTTCAAATTTGAGATATGACAACACATATTTATATACTCTACCAGGAAAATTGAAAATTGCCCAAATTGTAAGTATTGTATAAAATTTAAATTATTCAAAATTTGAAATAAATAAAAACTGTATTAAATAAGACATACCATTTTTATGATTATAAAATATTAAAAATTATTTTAAAATTGATCATTTTACTAAACATTACTATTAACACATATACACAAGTAAATAAACTTTTATTGTTAACTCACACATTAAAAATGTTATTATTAAAAGATATAAAATATAATATATTATTACTAATATAAAGAAATAATTTTATTTTCAGGTATTTGTTTTCTTAAGTCTTATAGCAGTATCATTTTCTACGTACAGTATGTGGTATCAAAATAGCTCTGTTACCTCAATATCAATGTTTGGATTTTGGTTTTCTTTATTCATGTTGGTATTTTATTTATTCCACGTCGTAGAATGTTTTTACAAAATTCCATGGCTCAAAATTGTAAATTTAATTATATTCATTCTAATATTTTATTAAATTTGAATTATTATTTATTACTTTTGCAAATTTATTTTCAGGAAATGATATTCAATGTTTGCTGGCCATTACTTTATCTTCTATCAGCAGCTATTGCAGCTTCTTATACCGGATTGCATTTTAGTTATATGATGAGTTTGGTATGTATATATTAATTATTTATAATATGTTATCTTTAATTTTAAGAATATTATTACACTAATGTTTGAATATATTTTGTAAATTATAATTTATATACTTAGTTATTTGGATTTGCTGCAATGTTTGCTTATGGATATGACGCACTATTGAAATATCAATCAATACAACGTGGCGAAATTGCACAAGGTAATATTGTGGTTCATAAACAAACAACGACATCGCCAGCAACATACTAATGTAATACATAATAATTTAATAGTAGTAATATACTAATACACACAATGACTAAAATATCGATTAGTTAATTTTTACCACGTTTTATTTTAACAATTATAATATACTTTTGTTTAACATCACAATTTTTTTAAATGTCACCATCGCTTTTGGTTTTAACTAATATATATTAATAATACTTTATTAATGATATTTTATAGTTTAAAGTTAGTTTGGACCACAAGTTTAATTCTTATAAAATTGAATAGTAAATTAGTAATACTATTTTTTAAGAGCAATTAAGCTGTTTATTTGGTATATTTACTATTAAAAGTAATTGTTAATTTTAAGTATAATACAATTGATTATAACGGAAAAAATAATTTTTTCCAAAGTTCAATGAATAAATAAATAAAACGTATTGGTACATTAATTAATTTCATATTGTATTGTATTATTCATAATTCACTAAATTATTAATCTTTAAATTGCTGTTCCTACAAATAGGAGACTTACAGTATTAATGTGTTTTAACAAATGTGTTCAAAATGGAGTTATATATATATAAAAAGTCTAAAGAGCAAAATGAAAATTAAACAATATTGAATACAATATTGTATATAAAACAAATTCATGTAATAATTCATACCTAATAAGCAGCTTTATTGATCTTGTGTTATTTTCTAACAAAGATACTTAATTATTATTATAATCTTTTACAAATTTGTTATACTTGATTTCTATTTTATTTATTGTTAAATTCAAATATCTGAATTATTTAGTTAATACCAAACAGAAAAATCAATATTTTATTTTAATTATTATACATCCTTATGAATGTGTTAAATTAAATCACTTATGTTTAATAGTTGTTTATTTATATAGCTTTAAAAAAAAACTATATTTGTTCATTGTTGGGTAGTTATCATTCTTAACATAATAATTTCATCTTCATTGAAAATTTATATTATAATCAATAATTTGCATTGTTTTCACATATTGTCAATTACCAAAGAATGTATTTTAAGAAAAAGTTGTCACCTAGTCATACAAAATGTATAATCTTAAATATTTGTCATATTTTTTTTAAAAAAACTTTGTATTTTATTTTTGTTATAAAAACGATTTATGTATAAATATATAATGATGTAATGTTGATTAATGTTCATAGTTTGATAAAAAGCTTTATGAAAGGATTTACCTTAAATATTGTCAAATATGATGTAAATTCTAAACATTTTAAATCTGGTCATTTTTTTTTTATATTTATTTTTAATATAATTGAAATTTTTCCTTTTAGAAAATCATGTTTAAAATATCATTAAAAATTTACTTTTATTTATTTTCAATGATTTATATTTTTTTTTTTTTTGAAATATATAAATTATTTAAATATATTTTTTAAAATTTTTATTTTGTTAATTGTATCTTATTTTATTGGTTTTAAATTTTTGAATGTACAAACTAAATAATAGAGAGAATCAAAATGTATCCATAAATTTAAAGACATTATAATATTATCCGTCCAATAATATTAAAAGAAAAAAATACATTTTTATTTTTATTGAAACATTTACATATAGAGTTTTTTACTTGTTATTAACTAATTTTCATTAAATATGTAACTTTGTAACCTATGAATTTTAACAATTATATTTAATTATTTATATGTTGTTTTTTACCAATAGTAACACACACCCTTGTCTCTTTATTTTAATACAAACAAATTTTTTATTAATTGTGTTTGTTAAATAATCTAAGATTGATAATTTAAATCAATTAAATTTTGTTATCAAGTCTGTTTAACAACAGAAGTAATGATTTGTGTAATGCTTAAACCAAAGAAGTTGGTCAAAATTGATATCTTTTAGTCATGTTAGGTTTAAATATAAACAATCTGTAAAATTACTAATGGATGATTGAAATATTATTATAATTATAATTTTATTTTAAAATAATCAAGCTGTAAAATTGTTGTTTTAAAATGATTTAAGTTTTTTTTTTTTAATTAAAAAATTTTTATACTTGTTATCATTATTACTGTCCTAGGTACTGTATGTAAGGAGTTAAATATATTTCTATCATGTGAAATATTTAACACTATAACTTGGACTCATACTCCCAATTAAATCGGGTTCTTATTTATTTATAAACAATAATCTAAATTTTCGTATAAATTATTTTTTATTTTATTCTAGAATTTATCAAAGTCTGATAGTGATAAAACAATACAACTTTATTTAAATATAGAACTTGTATATGTCTAATCAAAATATAATTTTATTTTTAATGTAAATAGGGTTGATTAGGTTATGGTTAAATGTGATTTCTTATGTACACCAATAAATTTTTCATTTATTCAAATTACAAAAATATATTAAAATTTTCATTCCAAACAGATTTCTGCCATAGTCATTTTGAATGAATAAGTAATGTGATGTCAAGTTTTTCTAGGGATGTTTACTTATTTGTTTGATATATTTAAACAAGTAATCAGCATTGTAATAACTATCTACATGAGCATGATATTAACTATTCTAGGGATTTTTTAATGTTATGTAATCTACAAGTTAGAAAATAATATTTAATTTGTTATAATTATACTACATTACAAAAACACATTTGAATTTTCAATATGATAAATAATTAAGTAATAATAATTAAAATGATGGCTTTAGTCATTAAAAATATTATTGTACTTAATGTGAATGTAACTTAATTTTTAACAAAATTACTAAATTGTAGAAATAGATAGGAAACTTGAGGAATAGAAATATTTATAACTTTATTTTATTAAAATAATATATTTAATAAAGATAAAAATAATATATCTAAACATAGTGCATTGGGATAACAAAACAAACTAGGACAAAAATCATTTTTTTCCAATGACAAAATAAAATTTTTTTTAAAAAAAATAAAAAATAATAATTTATAAATAAATTTATTTAAATTAGATTTTCAATAAGAAATTACTAATGTGTAACTCCAGCATAATCTACTACTTTAAAACATACAAGTTGAATTCATCCTGATGAAAACCCCCTAATTTTTCATAATCATAACTCTTATTTTAGTTTCTTGAAATTTTTGTTGGTTTTTTGCAACTATGTGTATAGATTAACTTATATTAATAATCGGTTTATTTTATTTTTATAATATGTAATTGTTACATTTATTAAAATAAAACAAAAACATTTACAATTTTGTTTTGATATTTTTATAAATAAATCTATTTAAATTAACAATCCAATTAAAACTTATTTAAATCAAAATTAAATCATGTTTCATTAATATTTTATTTGATAAAACAATAATTAAGGACTATATATCTTATAATTTTAATTAGTTAATTTAAAGTGTATTTAAAATTCAATTTATATATAAGTTTCCTATATTATACTTATCAATGGACTATCTAAAGCATTTTGATTTGGGGAGACATAATGCAATTATTGCAATTAAAATTACCTATTTAAATTAGTTTCATTGAATTACAATTTCAATCATATTTTGTGATCTTATTTTTATAACATATAATAGCATATGCATCATTATTATTCAGCATAGTTTTTCCTTTTCTCAATTTTTTTTAGTAATGCCATTTGTTCATTTTTTACAAGTTCTAAATCATTTTTAAGTTTTTGTATATTGACTGTGGTATGTCGGGAATTTTCATTTTCAATCTAAAGAAGAAAAAAAATTAAATCAATAGTTTAATAAACTTAAAACAAAATATATTATACACAAAACTTTTACTAAAAAAAAACAAACATACTTGTTCTTCTAAATCTTTTATTTCTCTTTCTATTGTACCTGTCTGTTTAACAGATGTAACAATACTTGAACTATTAGAATGAATAGCTGCTAAAAGTTTATAACATTTTCTGATGTTTTCATCTTTTTTTGCCACCTGAAAAATATTTCTGTGGATAATCATCATAGCATACATGTAATATTTTAAAAATTAATTATATACCTTAAACATTAAATCATCAATCGATATAAAACACCGTTCTACTTTACCATCTAAAGAATTTATATCTTTTTGCACTAGTCTAGTATCAACCAAATTTTTATTGATTTCTTTTTTCTGTTTTTCAATATTGGATATAATTTCTAATATCCTTTGAGTATAACTCGATCTAACACAAAAATATACATATGATCAATAATAAAATAATTACTACACTCATTAAAACACTAAATAGTTACATTACACAGACCTTGAATTATAATTTGATTTTGATTCTAAATCATTTCTACACACTTTAATAATTTCTTCTTTCTTTATTATTTCTTCAAAAATATTTTGTAATTTTGATTTTTCATTTTCATATTCTATTTCTAGTTTATTATTTTTAGCCTGATGATTAAAATAAATATAAATTGTTATTTAAAGGATATTATATTCATATTTAAATTATTTCTATTTTAATAATGTGGAAATAATTTATGAATATTAGATATTATTAATTAATTATAATAGTTGAAGATAGATTTTAAATATAATTATATACATAATAATTGATTTACATACAAAAACTTAATTAGTTAACTAATTTTCGACTTGTGTTTAGTATAACTATCCAAATTTAGAATAAGAAAAATATAAATATAATAATTAAGATGAAAGTTATTTGACATATTTACTCGTTTTTTATTTATTTGCTCATTCAATTCTGATAAAATCAATTTCTGTTCATTTTCATAATTATTCCATTTAATATTCATTCTCTTTAGTTTTGCTGGTGATGATTCCATTTTTTTTTTTAATTTGGTAATAATTTCAGGACTATTAATAATATTTAAACTTTTTTTTTGAACAGTACATTCTTTTTTTAGTTTTTCCAATTTTGATACAAGATCTAATTTGAATGTAGTTTGCTAAAAGACAAAAAAACAGTTTATATACATATATATATATTAAATATTCAGTTATTATATGATAAATAAGAATTATAATTTTTAATAAACAATTTACTTTAAAGACTAAATTTTTCAGATCATTATTTTCGGAAATTAATTCTTTGATAAATGTTAAATCTTTATTTTTTGAAATATTGTTTATATGATTTGTCGATGAATTTTTATCTATTAAATTAAGGTGACTCATTTGTGTATTAGCAGTTTCAATTTTTCCACATAGTTCGTCAGTCTGAAAATAAATAAATAAATATTATTATAAAATAATTGTATTATGTATACAATATATATTGCGTAAAAAGTAATAATGTGTAATAACAATTAAATGTTTAAATAAATATGGCTGGATACATAATCAGAATGTTGTTATTGAAATATAACCAATCAACATTTAGATTTTGTGCAAAGTAAATAATGTAATCAAATTTCAAATCTCTCAAGGTAAAAAAATAAAATAAAATACTATTCTCAGTATTTATTTTCAAGAATATTTGAATATATCATTATACTTTATTATAGATATTGTATCTATTCTGAATAAAATTAATTATTTTTCATCAGTTTCAGTCAACTCTTTATTTTAGAATTTGTTTACTGAATGTATAATTTATACTTGTATTTTAATTATTTAAAAGTTATCAATCTGGTAAGAAAATGAAATAATTATTTTTAAAAATTGTTATCATATTTATATACTTCATACTTATCTAAATAATTTAAAATTAAAAATTAAATTATATTTTTTAAACTTATTTGAATGCTTTTTTTCGTGGAATATACGTCTCTATTATATTTTTATTTGAAAATTTATTCTTAATAATTATTACATATTACATTTATTACAAAATGTGTTTTTAATTCAAAGTATAAAGTAATCTTTAAATGCCTGAACTATTGTTTTAATAATATTTTTAAGTAAAAATTAAAGATCTGAATTTAATACTTCACATATTAATCTAGAAATATTCAAAATTTCTTTTAAATTCTATAATACAAATGTAAGTATTTATTTCAGAATCATATTTTATAAAGTGATATTATTATTACTATTTATCTATTTATTATTACTTATTATATATATATTATTACTTTATAATATATAGCAATACAAGAATGGATTGTAAATAAGTTAACGTGATATAACTTAACGAAATTAACCGGTATCTTTCCATATTTTTTATACTATAATATTAATTAAAATGATGTTCAAAATGTATACCTTTGAGAGATTGTCATTAAGTTTTAATTCATAGATATTTAGTAATCTCTTAGCATTGAGCGTAATTAATGAAGGAATTAAATATTTCAAATCATATGGCTGTTCGGTAATATATTTTAAATTATTAATACAAAAATTTCTCCATTCTAGAAAAAAAAAAAATCAGTTTATAATGTTAACTTTTTAATAATTTAAAAACAAATAAAATCAAAAATTTATACAGAATAAAAAACTTTGAAGCATACATGTAGAATAGGATAAAGTGCAGATAGATAAAATGGAAAAATATAAGTAATAATAGTATTTTATATAACAAAAGGACGACGTTAAGGCAATAAGGTAGATTTTATAAGGTCATAGTGAGTGAATGTTGTATGGAATGAAATTTTGGTCAGTGGACAAGAAAACTTAACAAAGAATGAGTTTAGTCAAGATAAGAATGCTAAGATATAACTACGATAGGTAGACATTGTATCAATTTATGTGAAAATGAGAGAATGTGTTGAGATAGTTTTATCATATTATCTTGATGGATGATTCAAGAGCAGTGAGTATTGTAATGGAAATGAATGTTGAAAGATATGAGAATATAAGAGTTGTGTGAATAAGAGAGAGGAGATCGAGCCTTAAATAGGTATAGGAGTCCATATAATATATTATATAATTGGGAGTGCATTAATTACTTGTTACCAATATGATATGATATATATATATATATATATATGTGTGTATGTATGTATGTATGAACATATAGTATAAAGATTGTAAATTAAATACATAAATAAAGTGAATGAATTTTTTTTTTTAATTTATCTGATTACCAAAATTCAAAACTGTATTATATATATATATATATATAGTAATATCTATTTTTATCTTATAAGATATTATACTGTAAATTAAATACCTAACAATAGATTACATTTTATTCATTAAAATTGTTCAATTTAATATATAAATCAACTTTACCTGCAGGTGTACAATTTCTTTTATGATTGGGTATAGTTATGCCTGTTTCTAATGGCACAGACACAAATGAACAATTTGAAAATGATGAAATATTTGATTTTTTTCTATTAGACAAGAGATTTTCTTTAAGTGTTTTTAATATAATATACCTTTTACCTAAATAACATAAGATTACAATAAAAATATTATTAATTAACAAATATAAAATAATCAAAATTTAATAATATAAATATTGATGATACATTATAGGAATAAATTATTTCTTTATGAAAAATACGTAACTATTAGATATACATTTTAATAATTTTTAGTTCATGTAAACTCATAATAAGGATTTTTTTTTTTTAAATCATTAAAAAAACAAAAATACAATTTAATCAAATTTATTTTAAATTTGAACTGGTGCACAAAAAATATATAAATATAATAATAATGCTTTAAATTATACAAATATACAACAATTATAAGTCAGACACCAATATAAATATGATAAGTCTCCCTATGTAGAATTATAACTACATTAATTGCAAAGATTATATAAAAAATAATTTATATAATTTTTATTTTCAATACTGATGAGATGAGAATTATGATGTAGTTATGATGAACACTAATTTATGAAAAATATATACAGTAATATGACATTATCTACTAAAAAGCATACAGAACCATGAAGACCATTAAATTAGTTCTACCATTAATTTTAGAATAGCCTATTCTATAATAAATGTTTATACTATAAGTACTGTAATATTATTCTATTAAAAAGTTTATTTTTATATAAATATAATTTGTAAAATGTAATATATTTTGAAAAAAATATAAATGTTAATAAGTTTTAATTATTTATTAATTTATTGAACAATGAACAACTCCACTCTTTCACTTTTTTTGTAGTCTTGCATGTTTTTGTTGTCTCACGATAAAGATATGCAGTAATAAAATTAAATACGTATACATACTACATACTTTTATGTTCTATAATATTTTCTGTTTCTTTGGGTAATTTTTCAATTAAAAACATTAATATTCTTCTCATATCTACAATATTGCCGTACAGAATTGTTTGATACCCAATGTCAGACTTGAATCCAACTTTCTAAAATATATATATATATATATATATGTTTATATGTATAAGTAGTACACAAAATATGTTCCATATTGTATTATATAAGTTTTGTTATTGAAAGCAGTTTTTATTAAAATCATTTTTTATATAAATTAAACATGAAAAGGATTATAAAATAATAGACTATATACATCATTATGATAATTATTATAATAAATTATACTTTAATATACAATAATATTAATTTATTTTTGGAATTAATGTATTAGTATACATTTTGCAATATGGCAAGGAAAAGTTTTTAATAAAATTAAAATTATACATAAATTGATATTACAAAATAAGGGAAAAAAGTTAATTTTAAATTAATTTAGTACTTAACTGTATAATGTACATATTATTACAATTAATTGATCAGATTTTCAAAATAATTTTTTTTAACTAAATAGAATTTTAATAAACATTTTTTTACATAATATACCTAATAATATATTTATATATACCTAATATAATCTGGACATATTTATAACTAACATATGTTTATTATTATTATTATTATTTATTTAACTAAATAAAAAAATATAGGTAATACCTAATTACTTTTAATTTTAAATTATAACTATTAACAATATTCTTAAAGAAAATAAATAAAAATATTTACATGAATAAATCATAAAATAGATAAGTAAAAATAAAATAATTTTATGTATTATTAAATTTATATGTCTATTATAAGAAACATTATATAATAACTATGTATGAAATAATAATCAAATAGACAAAATAAAAATTTTGTTAAATGCATTTTTGTTAAAATAATCAAAGTTAATAAATAATTAGTGTTAGTAAGAACTTTTAGGGTGTCTTTAAAGCAATAGTAAGTAGATATAAATAACAATAAATACATTCTATACACAGCATATACAGCTATGCCTAGCTATAGTAGATGTAAACTAGTGACAACTAGTAAGCTATATTTTAAAATATTTAGATATTAATATCATTAACCAAAATTGTTAAAAATTAAAAAAAAAACAAATTAATATAAATAATTGTTAAATAAAATGTATTATATTAACATAATATAATACCATGCATTTTTTAAAGTTTATTTTTAACTGTTTTAATGGGTAGTAATAATAAAAATAACATTTATTCAATAGTGATGATCACAATTTTTATTTAAAATGTTGATATAAAATATAATTTATGCATGTTATATATATAACTCATATATTTAATATTACTTTTATTATATAATAAAATGCAAACATTTAAATTATAATTATGACAACTATAATATATATACTACTAATATAGTTTAGAAATTTTATGACAAGGAAAAAATGTTTTGTTAGACGCTATGAATAAAAATATGTGCATGTTCAATTCATATTTTTAAGTTTTTAGTGTTTGTGATAAATAACATAAAAATTTAGTAGTAAAATTATGTATACAAAATTACACCAATAGTTTTTGATTTTTTATTACATTTGTTATTAAACATTAAATATGACATAATAACTTTGTAAAAAAATTAAAATACCCTTTTTTGTATATTTTATAGATAAATTTGTGGTATTTTTATAATTATGTTATAATAATAGGAGTAAATAGTGACAATAAAATTTCACTTTGAATGTATTGTTGAAATTATTTTTAAAAATTAGTAGAAATAATATTAACAGTCGATATAGTTATAGCCAAATGTATTTAAGACACTTAAAATATAATAGCATTATTATGATAAACTTTAATCTTTATTATATACATTTATATAGTTCTAAATTTTATTTAATTTCAAAATTGTAATATATTATTATATAGGTGATATATATATAAAATAAAAAAAACGTTTAAACAGATAAATTTATCTAAGTTACATAAATATTATTCTTACCTTACACGCATCTGCTACAGAGATACCATATTGATACCTAGCAGACATAGATCTTGGAATAGTATGTGATAAATTAATTGTTGGTTGAATTTTTTGTAAACATAATATAACAGCCTTTATGAAAGTTTCTTGAGCAATATTGGTTAATGTAGTTTCATTTTTTGAGAATTCACTAAATAAATAAATATAAAATATCTAAAATTATAATCAGTTTCCATACAAATTAGCAATTTTCCTAATATTAATTAGGATTTTTCCTAAACTATTGGTAGTATGTTCACATTAATTATGTATTTATTAAATTTAATAGATAAAGTATATCTAATGTAATATTAAATAACAGTGATTAAATAAATAGATAATTATATAATACATAATAAAATTACATAGTAATTATTTTAATATAGCACAGTAATATTCTTGGTTAGTCAATTTTTAGTTATTTTAAACATAATTCAATTATTACAACTCCTGAAAATAAAAATAGTAAAAATATCTTTTAACTAAAATAGCTGACTAACTAAGAATTGTATTATAGTAACATATAGTAATCATCTTGTATTTTATATAAAATACATTTACATTATAAACATAACTTTTGAATTTAAAATTATAAGGTTTAGAAAAGTAATATAAAATTCATACATTATTATATTGTATTTTTCATTAAATATTTTATGTTTTTATAGTTTAAGAATATTGCAGTGACTAGTCATCACTTCTTCATTATTAACCCTATACAATTGTTGTACAAAATGTATATATTTGTATGTTATCAGTGAAATGTTGAATCCGGTATTTTATGAAATACCTAGGACTTCTACAGAATGCCTAACCTCATGTAAGAAGAGAATAATATTGATATAAAATTATGCATTACTACATTAGATTTCAGGATGTTTTAAATAAAAATCTAAACAAATTGAAAAATAATAAAAATACAAATAAATATTATAAAAAATTTCACTGCTTAAAGATAGTCAGAAGAAGAAAACATCACTCGATTATAGAATACTTCAATGGTATTTATAAAACTTTTTCAATTAGATTTGTAGTAAAAAATAAATCATAAGATATAAATTAAATTTATTTCAACTATAATAAAAAATACTGCACAATGTATTATTGCTAATGTTAAAACAAATTATTTTCCTGAACAATCACAATTTAGTTTTAATTTTATAATACTTATAAAAAATAAATTAATATTCGGGAGTTTTCTACACACATTTTTGTTGTGCAGCAAATTAAAAAATTAGATGTTAATTACAATAAAAACATTAATTAATACCTATAATAAATATCTAAACATATGAAGTAATGAAAAACAAAAGTTTAAAGATATAATAATAAACATTTAAAAAAAATCTAACAATAAATGAGAAAATAATTTATTTTATCATAAATTCAAAATTACAAAAACAAACAACTTTATACTATAATGGTAAGTGTTATTGAATAAATAAATAAAAAATTATATTAATTAAATTATTTTAAAAAGATTTATAAGTACATAAGTACAATTAAGTACTAGTTTTAATTTAAAAATATATACAAATTACAGTTTGACACAGAATATAAATTTTACTGCTGAATTCATCAAATATATGAGTTTGTTATAAATTTTATATAAAGTTCATAAATATTAAAAAACCAAATTTGTATTCTATATACAAAATGTAATGTTTCTAAACACAGGCATTCTCTAAAATTTTTCACAGGTAGGCTTAATACATTTTTATAATAATATTTTTCTTAATAGACGATTGAAAATAGAAGACATCGAAAAAGGAAGACAGAGTAATGTAGTAGCTTTAGTTTTTAATGAATCATATAAGCTTTGGATAAAGAAGAAATTAAATATTATAATATATTGGTATAACTATTAGATTCTTAGCGAAGCAAGGAATGTATTGGTTTTACAATGATTTGTGCTCTTTTTTTTTTTTTATTTCTAAAAACACGATTTCGGCAGATATAATAGTCCCATAAGTAGGGTATATGTTTTCAGTAGGGAACGCATATACTTGGTACTTTATTTAGATTATTTATCGAATTTCTTAAAAGTTTTTCTTTGGGAAAATTCACGAGAACTGTAATTTCGACAAACTAAATATAAATATTTTATAATAATATTGATAACTAATGCAATTTTCAAAGTAGGTACTTGCACATTTTTTCAGTATTAATATAGGTATTCTATACATGAAAACATATTTTGGAACTGTTATATTGATTATATGTCTAAATATTAAACTTTGGAATTTTTTTCAATAATTTTTAATATAATTTTCTACTTTGGGTTAAACAGTATGAAAATTTAATAGAAACATAACTATATATTACTTATCCGGTTAAAAAAAATTTCATAAATAAACAGTCCCAATTTTTTTTAATAAACATTTAAGATTTAATATTGGAATTTTGAGTGAAATTAATGAAATATATATTCATGTTTAAAGGCACTTTTTTGGGTAGTAGATGTTTCGATTACCACAAATAGAGTATGTTTTCAGTAAATTTTTTTATCTAGTTAGTAATTTTTCAAAAGTTTCTTTAAATTAACTATAACTATCAAAAAATGGTTGAAAAATGTCAATATTCACGGAATCTACATTTGATAAAATTAATATTATTAGTATATTGTATACCTGACTGAATTTTAATCATTTTCGGGAACTCAATATTATTAAATTAATATCTTAATAGTATAATATAACGCAATAATATTTTACCACTAACTTAGTTAAAGGAAGGTCCTCAGTTTAAGGAATAAAGAGAAGGTGGATCGAATACCCAGCATCAACTGTCTAGACTTTTTTTTTATATTTGATTATGAAATATAAATATTTAAAATAAAAAAATTATCAATAAATTGTCCTAACATCCTAAGTATACTAATTATTATAGTTATATTATAAAATGTATAGTTTAAATTTTAAGTAAATAAAGTTTAATAAACACAGATTTAATGGCGCAAATAGGAAAGAGATTAGAGGGTTTAACCTTTCGAAATGTATTTAAGCTTCTAAAAAAATATCAGGTACTTAAACATGGTGATCAAACAATTTCAACTTAAATATAAGTACAGTAGAGACTAAGGCCCCCTCGACTAATTTTACTAATTGAGCTACTGCACATTTTTAATGTTTAAATTGTTTTTAATTAAATTAAATATTAGACGAGTTTCAACAATAGTAGAAATAAAACTTCTCTTTAATTTCATACTTATGGTTTTAAATAATTTTGGTGCTTATGTTTTACATAATATAGAGATAATAATACATAATATAATATGAATACTACCTAAATTTAAAATATTATCTACACATAGGTTGCTACTATTATATTAGTGCATTGAGCTACCTATAGGCTTAAGCATTATTTTAAGGTATAAAAAGATATTTTTTGTCTCTTACTCTGTGGTATTTTGCCAATGATTATCAACTTGTATCGGTCAATAATATTATCTATAGCCATTTTAGTTCATTATTATCGTATATCCATATTCCATCAGTTTATTCATTTAGACTTTAGTACGTGCTATGCTATACATATGCCTGTAAGTGTGTTTTTCTAGTTAATTATGATCAAACTTATTTGATATCTTATAATGGATACTACTGTGAAATATTTCTACCACCATATATTATTATATTGTTTCAGTTGAAAAACAAATTTTATTTTTTAATTAAAAACTATAATTTTATATGAGGTAACAGATATAATAAACTATTATACCACTTATGCCCATAGTTCTTATATACTTGAAAATTAAATAAATACCTAATGGAAAGTATTCATTTGTATTATTGATAAGGTACTATTATTTACTGATTATTTAATTTATTTACGTTTTTAATTATTGCATTAACAATTAAAATGGCTAACAAATTTGAATTTCTAATCTGTATTATATTCTTTTAAAAGTAATGTCTACCTTGATTTTTATAAGATCATAATTACTAAAATGTATGATATAGGTACATTTTAAAATTAATTTATCATAAAAATATGAATATAAATACAATATTTTAAATTTTATTAATATATTCACTAAGCTTGATTTAAATGATAATAAATTAATGTAATATACTGTTATATGTATGATAAAAACCAAAAATCTTCAAAATATAAAATTGTTAAAAATTATTATGAAACTACTCACCAACCAATTCCTTGAAGTGTATAAATTATTATTGAATCAATTTCCTCCATTCTCCTATCGTTATAAAAACAATTTGAATAATGATTTTTTCTCCTTACTAAAATAATGTTGTTAATATATGAAGTTATAATTTTAAGAGCAAAATCGTCAGATCAACATAATATTATTAATTATAATACAATTTTAAAATTGGCATTATTTAATAATTATTTATTACTTGTACGGCGTCAACTGATTGAAATGAAATCAAAAGTTACAAATAAACGTTCGTACTTTGTAGACTCTGGACGGTCTATCACGATTGACGAATTCGCAATATTATATTAATTAGTATTTTGTAATTACAAATCATGTAAGTGGAAAAAACACTATATTAATAAGTATTGTTATTTAATTGAATACCTACGTGTTATCAGCGAACTGCAACGTGCCGACAGCCGAAAAATATTTATTATCAGTGGCAAATAGCTCCAATAGATTTTTTCATTCAAAGTATTGGCGGACAAGATACAACTACAAAAGTTTACGTTTATGATTATCACAGATCTTTAGATATCTATAGAATAATTATAATATGCTGGAAGCTAATTGTTTTCGGATAGTCCGACATGAAATCAGTGCGATTCTCATAAAGTATGGAGGTTTTTACATTTTACACAATATTTTTAATAAATAATGACACGACGAGAAAATACTATTATATTAATTATTAATTTATACCACGACTTTCTGAACCCAAGAGATATCGGGAACGTTTAACTCTTAGGTCTTAGCGCTCGTCATGGTTGACAAATAAAATTCTAAGTATTTTTCAATATTTTTTTATATTTTTTATATTTCACAAGACCGATCTGATGTTCGCCAGGTTTGGGTAGTAGTACACCTTAACCACCTACACCATAACTTGATAACGTCAATATGTACAATATTGTCGTTCTTGTGCATGATATAATTTTTTATATCTTTAATCGGCGTATCTCGTTTTTTTATCAACCTTACATAGTTAATTTCGTTAATATTTGTAATCACAAGTTACATGTACCTATAACATATCAATAAAGTCAATGTTGTTATCTTTTTAATCGACTAATGAGTAATGACGTGCCAATAAACCTTTAACGATCGGTAATTCGTAAAGGTTTCGAAACGTGCCTCTCAAAAATCGTGTAAAAAGAAATCATTAATGTTCAAATCCTTTGTTTTTTTTTATTGCTCTATATTTTTATTTAAAAAAGTGTTTCATCGTAAAAAAGGGTACTTCATTTTTTCGTTATGATTTACTTAGAACACAAAGATAATCGTGGAATACATTAGTGGACTGAAAAAGGAATCAAACCATAACCGATATGGAAATGGAACAGGAAATTCCTCCCACCAGTGACGATGAGGAGCTGAAAACAAACCAAATAAAACAAAAAGCTCAAGTTTGTTTAAATTTTATGATTTTTCTATCAACGTATTAATCCAATTAAAAGTATGTCTAGCTGGTATGTAATGCTAAAATTTCTATGGGCGGATGTTATGATACCAAATCGTATGATAATAAATCAATTTGAATAAAGAGATTTACGTCTAGATTCAAATTATTATTAGTATTATTAATATTAATTTAAAGATGAGCCAAAAGCCAGAGTTCAACCAAAAAATGTTTTAGTCCATAACTTTGAACTTTCGGAAAAATGAAAAAAATTATTTGTTATTTTTAAATTGACATAAAATAGACACATTTATATGATAGTTTATAGGTTTTTCATGATAAAATTATATTTTATAAGTAGATATACGACTTCTTTTTACAAAAATCAAAAACTGTGTATATATATTAATATTCTTATTATATTTTACTTCATGGTTATAAAAAATAACACTATAATTTTTAGATCAAAAATCATTTCATATTATTATTATTTATAAACATATTATTCTGTATATGTATACTAATGAGTAATATAATAATATAGTAGGTACTTTAAAGTTTAAAGAAATAACTTATACCTAAACATAAAATTATTCACTTTTTCCCTCTGTGTTTATGTTATCTCCTAATCAAAATTAATCATTATATCCCGTTGGTCATGTAAGAATGTCATAACATATTTGTATTGCTGATCAATGTATGTACATGGTTTCAGTCCGTGGCTAAAGTGCTTTTTACTTGAATCTGACAAATTATATGCGAGTTATATTGATTCTAGAAATATGACATAAGCCGTTTTAACATGAATCAATACATCATGGGATAGTAAAGTAAAACCTGTAATAATCACATTTTTGTCAAAATGTGTATTTAAGCCCTTTTTATATGTGATTCAATTACTGTTGAGTGAAAAAACACTTATATTTAGAAATAAGTTCAATATCTTCTTATTCTTCTTTGTCTTACCTTCCAACTATATCGGGTCAGACACCCTAATCCTACACCTCCATAGATTATGAAGAAATGAGTTCAATATAAAGAAATATATTAGATTTTAATATTGTATGCATGTTTCATCTCTTATTGTAAATTTTTCCTTCTTATAATTATGAGAAAAATTAGTTAAAGGGAATTAAGAGTAGTTAGCGATGGTTAACGATAGAGACAAGAAAAAGAAGAAGAAAATTAATATTTATTACGAACTATTTGATTATTATTTGTTGATACTTTTAGGAAATTGCTAAACGTTATGAAAAATATCAAGGTAGATGCCAAACATCTTCAAGCCGATGTAATACACCTTTACCCAGTACTTCAGCAGATAGTATGGAGTCTATACATAGTAATAATATTATGACAGACACAAGAGAGAAAATTGTAAAATTTCGAAAATTTTTGCAAAATGACAGGTATTAGTTTCTAACAATTACAGTTATTATAAATATAAAATATTATAGTACTTATTATTTTATAATCAACAGAATAAATTTAAAATCATTGAATACATGTTAATGTTATTTTTATTAAAAATAAAATTGATATTAAGCAATATTAAATTTATATTTGAGTACTTCAATGATATATTTTTTTTAAAGTAATGTTACAAAAGTTAAAATAAAATAATACAACATTTTTTAAAAAAAAGTTTTCTTGAAAAATAGATTCATCAATCTAATAATATATTCCTTTTTAATAATTAGAATATATTTTAGAAATTTAAATTACATTAATATTTGTTTATAGAAAGTTAGTTGAGGATAGTAAAATAGATGAGCAAAAATTTGATACCGATGATCAAGATAACAATGAAAACCAATTGCTGTCACAAATTGAAAAAGAAAAACTTAAGGCAAATTATGTTAGTGTTCATTTTTTATTACTTAATTAATAGTTAGTAGTTTTTAAAAATTTAATATGGTTTACAACAGTTCTTATAATATATTATGAACCTTAAGAAAATATTTCTTTTTTTCTTTTTAAAATTATTTGTAATGTTTAAATAATTTTGTTTGATTAAGTAAATCAATTGTAAAATTATATAAAAGTAGGTACAATATAAATAATTAAAAATAAAGTATGAAAATATAAATATATTTTAGGGACTGTTTTTAAGCCATATATTAATATAAAATAATAATTGTATAAACAATTATCCTTAATTGTAATTATTTTGTAGGAAGATGTTATATCAGATAAAATTCAAGAAAAACATATACAATCATTAAAAAGTCAAGTTTTTGAATTAAACGAAAAACTAGATAATTTTCATGTAATTTGTACAATATCAAAATAATTAATAAGCCTTATGAATTATTTAATAAATTTTTAAAATGTATTTTAATAGAAAATTATAATTGAAAAAGATGATTTGTTAGAATTAAAAAAACTTAAAATTGAATCGTTGGATAAAACAATAAAGAAAAATAATAAATCACATATAGAAAATATTCAGCTCCTAGAAAAGAAACACATTGAAGTTATTAATGATGAACGCTTAAAATATACTTCAGAAATTAATGATCTTAGAGAAACATTGGTGGACTTGAAAAATAAGTTAGTAAAAAATAACAATTATTTTAAATGTACATACATAATTAATAACTTTTTTTTAGTTATGACTTTGTTCATAATTTATATGAAAAAGGAAAAGATGATATTAGTGATTTGTATCATGAAAATAAGGAATTAAATGATCATAATAAAAGTCTATTATTGAAAATTGATGAAATAAAAATAAGTCATGAAAATGAAGTAAGTAAACCTCAAATATTCTTTATTTTAGTTATCAATGTATTTTCTTTGTGTGATTATGCCTGGGTTTATATAGTAATATTTTTATAATTTAACTTCCCAATCATTTCAATGATTAGGCTAGAATATGGTGACTAAACTAAAAGTTGTTTGATAATAATTAACTGCAGTCTGCAAGAAGATAATCTCTGTAATTGTTACTAATATGCTTATGTTTATTTAAAAAATGTGTCTTGAATAATCTATAATTTTTTTGATACTTAAGTAATATTGTGTCATCTTAAATGCACTTTTTAATATTATATCAGTTATCTCATAAAATAAAAAACATAATTCATATTAGCTAGAGTAATACTGAAGTTCTAGAGTTTTCAAAAAACATTTATTTAAATATATATATATATTAAAACGTTTGATTTACATTGTATTATTATTCAATTCTAATCGATTTAGGTTGGGTTGAATTATTTTATGTCCATCTATATAATTTTAAGTTTTTTTTTTTCTGTGCATTAATATACAATTATAATTTTTACATTATATGTAAAGTTATGTGATCTTTTACATTTCTAGAAAATAATTTATAAAAAATATAAGTGATTTATAAGTTTGAATATACTATATACTATATAATGAATTTACTATAGTTAGTGTCACGAAAACTGAACCCTAGTTGTAATTTTGCCTTGGTGGTTGTCAATATAAATATACAATATGTGCAGCACCAGCAGTTGCGCAGTGTATGCAAACCGATATAAGCTGAGAATTCACAGCTGTCCGGTAAGACAAGCAGAGGTTAGTTTTCGTGGAGCCAACTGTAGTTATTATGTAAATAAATTATAAGTATAAGCTACTATTATTAAAATTATTTTATAAACTTTTAATAACATAATTAAAAGATTGTAGTATTTGCATATTTTTATTTAATTTATAATTAAACACTATTGGATGAAAAATTGTTTCATTAGTAATAGGAATTAAATTTTAAATTAGATTTGTATATTTTTTTAATTCAATTTTAAAAGGGCTTGTTTTAAACAATTTTAACCTACCTAACTTGATTAAATTAAATATGACTGATTTTCATTATTTTTATTGTTTTAATAAAATGCTGTTTTTATCCTACTTCTCAAAAATATTGAGTCAATACTTTTCAATAATTAGAATTAAAAAAAAATTAATTATAAAATAAATAAGTTTATTTACATTTATATAAAAAAGGAAAATTGTAGACTATTTTTTGGTTGTATTTACACTTCAATGGTCTAAACATATTTTAAGATTTTTTAATATTTTTTAATAAAATATGAAAGTGTATATAATGATATTTAAAAGTGCTATACATTTTAAAGTCTGATAATGAATTCGCCTTTTTTTTTAGAAACAGATTCTTCTGAAGCATAATTATGAATCTACAAAACAAATAATTGATGGTAATTTTATTTTGTATTTCATGTTTCAAATGTTACTAAATAACTTGATTTATTAATTTTAGATATGGAATCAAAATTGTCAAATTTACAACAAGAAAATGATATATTAATGAGCCAAATAAAATCATTAGAAAAAGAGTCTGTGAATACACAAGAAAAAGATAATTTACTATTGCAACTAAATGGTAAATAATAATTTAATTTAAATAGATAATAAAAACAATGGTATACAGATTGATTAATTGAGTGCTAATTCTACATTTTTGTTTTAATAATGCATAATTTGGAATTTATTTTTGTATTTTATATTTTAATTAATTTAATACTCTATTTTCCAATGTCTAGACTTTTTTTCACTTAAGGTTAATCCTGTAGCAATAAAAACTTTGTTTTTTTTTAATGAAAACTTTATTTTTTTTGCTACATATTATTCAGTTATTTTTCTAAAAAATTAAACGTTAAATTCAAAATTTCAATGAGTAGTTTTTTAGGTATTCTTGTTTATATAATAAGGATAATAGCTATATTAATCCAGCTTGTTGACCCTTCTTTTGTCTTTAATAATGTATATAATGTATAAATATTTATATAATATATAAATATTTTTATATGTTTAAACACATATATTGTTTTTTAATTCATTAAATAATTTTGAAATTGTTAGATAAAGAATCAGAATTAAAGAATTTCCAACATGAATATGATATATTAATAAATCGTATATCAGAAAAAGAATCTTCATTTACTAACGAAAAAGATAATTTATTCACTCAGCTAAAAGGTTTAATATAATCAAATTAAATATTTAAAAAAAATGTTTTATATTGACTAACAAATAAGACATGATTTAAACATTTTAGATAAAGAAACAAAATTGTCTAATATGCAACATGAATATGATTTACTAATGAATCATGTTGCATGGTTAGAGACAACAAATAATCAAGAAAAAGAACATTTACTACATAAACTCAATGGTAGGTATAATAAAACAATATTATTATAAATATGTACATATTTTATTATTTATATATTTTAGATAAGGAAAAACAATTTGTTAATATTCAACAAGAATATGATGTATTAGAGAACCGTATAATATTATTAGAGAATGAGTCTAAAAATACTGAAGAAAATAAAAATAAACTATTTGAACTTAATGGTAGTTATAAATCTTAATTAATTTAAATCCAAACCAAAATATATTTCTAATTATGCTATATAATAATTACTAATAACCTATAATATGTATATATAAATGTTAGATAAGGAATCAAATTTGGTGAATTTACAACAAGAAAATGAATTATTAATAAGCAAAATATCATTGCTAGAGAAGGAGTGTACTCAAGAAAAAGATAATTTACTATCACAACTGAACAGTATATATCAAATTTAATTAAACAAACAATGAAAAATTATTTCTTTTATATATAAATTAATTTTACTCACTTACCTATAACAAATTACATTAATTAATATTTTAGATAAAGAGAAAGAATTGGCTAGTATCCAACAGGAGTATGATTTACTAAAGAACCATATAACATTATTAGAATCTACAAATAATAAAGAAAAAGAGAATATACTACAACAACTTGATGGTAAATATGAAATAATATTTTAAATATTTAATAATTAATCACATTATTTAAATATGTTTAGACAAACAGACACAATTGGTAAATTTACATCAAGAGAATAATTTATTAATGGACCGTATGTCATTGTTTGAAAATGAGTCAATCGATAATCAAGATAAGGAAAATTTACTATCCCAAATTAATGGTAAATATTAATAGAAATTAATTATAAATATTAATGTATTAGATATATTTAATAATGATTTTTAAGGTTTATTTTGTATAAATACTTGTAACTAGTAAAGTTCAGATTTTATAAAAAAAATATGAAAATTTAAATATGTTTTAGAGACCAAATTTAAGCCACATAATAAAAAACAAGAATGAATTCCTTTTATTTTTTTTTTTTTTTGTTTCATGTTACTACTTAGTACAATATGTTTTTAAAATTATTTAAATATTTTATAAATAATTCTTATTAACAAAGAAAGAATTACAATACATAATACCTAAGCATATAATTTACTTTATGCTTTCTTATTAGATATATAAACAAAATAACAAATAACTAACTTAACTAAATTGCTGCTATTTCTAAATAATTATAATAACAATATTTTGTTTCCTTACATTATTTCTCAATTTTACAACTAATATTAACTTTTAAAAGATTTTCACATTGTGGTAATTTTGTATACCTAATAATAATCTATTAATACAATATGTTTTGTTATGTTGTTTTAACTATATATTATACTTTTACAGAACAAGATATTAAAATTCAACACTTGAGTCTCCAAAATGAATCTCTAAACAAACAATTGCAGGATCAAGCAATAGAATCTCAGCAGACAGAAAGCCGCTGGATTCAACTGAAAGATGCATATTTAAGTGATAGAGATCGTATGACTTTTTTGGAAAAAGTTATTGAAGAATTGAAGATTAACAATGATGAATTGAATAATGATAATTTAAAATTAACTGAAAATATAGAAAAATTAATGGAAAATGTTACAGTGTTACAGTCAGAAAATAGCTCACATCAAGCACGAATTGCAGATTTGATGATTGTAATAGAAAATATGCATGGACAATTTGAGAAAGCTATGAAAGAAACATCAAATGAGTATGAATTAAATAAAAAAAAATTGATTCAACAACTACAGGAAAATGCAACTTTACTTGCATCTTCTAATAATAAACTTGAACATTACACTTTCAAACTGAATGAAGTTACTAATCAATTAGATATTGTTTTAAAAGAAAATGATACCTACAAATGTGAGTTACTTAAATTGAATAATTGTGTTAGTAAAAGCGATAAACAAATATGGGATTTGAATAATATTATTAATGGGTTACACAAGCAAACCTCAAATATGACTAATGAGTTGGAAGTTCTTAAAAAAGAAAATATTACACTTTCTAATAAATTGAATGGAACAAATATCGAGACTGAAGAAAATAAACTAGTTTCTGAACGATTCCAAAAACAAAAACAATTATTGAAAGTTAAAATGAAGGCTTTAAAAGAATCTGAAAATAATTGTTTATTATTGCAACATCAAGTCTCAACTTTAACTAATGAATTACAAGTTTCAAATCAGAAGTCAGAAAATCTTCTACAAAATATTAAACAATGTAAAACTGTTTTGCAACATTGCGATATAGAACTTCAAAAATCGTATGATTTGTTATACGATATATTGGTGAAATCAAATTCACAAAAAAAAAGTATATACACACTTCGCTGTATTTTAATGAGTCTGGCATCATTGTTTTCGTTTGAAGAAAATAGTGTTGAACTTAATACTGAATTGCTTAAAATTGTTGATTCTATTTGTACCATTGTTCCTAATGATAATGAACTGCAAATTTGTTTAAAGAAAATAGTCTTGGGTTCTATTCATATACTGGAATACACAATTAATTTAAAGGACCAGCAAATACATTCCCGTGTAGAATCAATTGCTCGTATCGAAGTTGATAAATTGGTGTCGGATGCTGAAGAAAAAGTAAAAATATCTACACAAAATAAATATCATCAACAAAATAAAGAACTACTTAATTTAATTAAAAACTTACAAAATGATAATCGTGAGTTAAAATTAAATACTTCTACTTTTGAAACTAAAGAAGTTCTAACTGATTTAAATGGTCCTACAGTTGAAACTTTACTTTATTTAAAAAATCCAAATGTAAGTTATGTCGAAAGTGCTACATTAATACAAATTTTAAATAATCTACGAAAACAATTGCAATTAATTAATATTAGTGAAACAGAATGTGCAATACAAATTATGAACTCTTTAACTGAATTTGAATTACAAATAAATTCAAAACTAAGTTGTAATGACATGGAAAAGGTATCTTTAAATCCAGAAGATTTGTGTGTGAAACAATTAAATAAGACTGAGACTTCCTCTACATTAGATTCTATTGAAGTACAAGGTGACTCTAAAATTTTACTCACTCGTTATAAAAATTTAAAAACTCGATTCAAAGAAGTTCGTGCTAGAACTGTTGAGTTAGATAAACAAATTCTTAGTTTAACAAACGATTTGGAGTCTGCAAATTTAAAAAATAAACTATTACAGGATCAATATGTCAAAGACAATGTAACCTATGAAGCAGATATAGCTAATTATCAGTCTGAAATTGAAAACCTTATGTTTGAAAAAGTTGAAGCATGTCGTCAATTAACTACAATTAAAGAGAAACATGAAATATTACACAATGATTATAATCAACTAAAAAGTAATTTGGATAATATGAATTCCATATCTGATGCGGAAACATTATCTACTCAAATCAATGAGCAAAATACTATTTTAAAAGGAAAATTGGACGATATACAACATTTAATTGACTCTGCATATTCAAGAGTTTTATGTGAATGGCCATCAACTGATACAAATTCTGATTGGCTTATTCTTCAATCTAATAAATTAGATAAAATAGTTGATGCAAAATGTAATTCATTTAATAGTGATATCAATAAATTTAATGGTTTCGAAATAAGCGAATCAGAAGTTAACCAATTGAAAAAATGTGTTCAAATAATACAAGAAATGGTTACATTTATTTTAACCAACGAAAACGCTATTGAGGTATCTTTTACCAATGTCTTAGAAGATTTAATGACAGATTTGAAATCATGCACAGAGACATTTTTAAAATTCATATCTAATAAAAATAATAAATTACCTTTAGTTAATGAACATATTGAATCTAGTCAAAAAATCGAAGATGATAAAATTTGTTATAGCTTACCAGAAGAATGTATAAATTCTGATAAACCATTGACTGAAGAGATAACAAAATCTTCCTTAAACAAAAATGTAGAAAATGAACAGTTACAAAGATCTATTGCTGAGCGAGATCGGTTAATTGAGTTTCTTTCTGATAAAATATCAAAGTTAAATGATTTAAATAGAAATGTTGATGACATTAGATCAGTTAGAGAGAAGCTTGACAGAGCATTAACAGCTGTCCATGATAGAGATGTGCGGTGTGATGAATTAACTCTAGAACTGACTAGGGTATGATTAGTTATATTTTTATAACTATAATAATTATTAATATAGTATATAATTATTTATTATTTTACATATAATTGATAATTTTTTTCCTAGTTATTAGAAGAACGCGATATGTTACAACTGAAACTATCAAACTCCATTAGACAAATTCAATTACTATCTGTAAATAAGCAGCAATTAGAGGCTGAATCATATATGCTAGAAGAACATGATGGCTCAAAAGCCATTAATGAGAAGTAACATCTTTAATTAAATAATTTTAAGAATATAAGAATTAAAAATATTTTAATAGTATCTAGTTTAAAAGTTACTTTTATATTGATGATACAATATTATAGGTTTAATTCAATAAGAAGTAAATGTTTGTTTCCATATATTTGTCTATTAACATATGAATCCTTATTTCTTACACCATAATTAATCGTCTTCACTATAATTAGAAATGGTTTAATATTTTTATAATAAACTTTATGGTTAGGTTAGGTTATTAATAGTTATTAATAGGTTAGGTTACTTTATGGTTTTATATTTTTGATAATTATATGTATGTTCAATATTTTTCAAAATAATTGACAAATGAAATTTAAAAAGTTATATAATATTGCAAATATAGAAATAGATTTACTTATTCTGTATGTATTAAAAATTAATAATATAAATATAAAAAAAAGACTATTTTTTGTATTAATATTTTAATAGTTTTCTCAAAAATATTATTTTATTTTTAATTTTAGTGCAAATATACTATTAATTAGTTATATTTTTAAATTTATTCACAGACAAACTTTTTTTTTTTTTAAAGTTAAAAATATGAATTTGCACAATTTTAGAAGTTATATTTTGAATGATTTTTTAAATATTTTCTATTAATAATCATAGCAAATTAAATGTGAATTAAAATTTAAGATATTATTATCAAAATTAATTTGAAACAAAATGTTTAATTTAATTTTCAATTATTAATTTTACATGATATACTGATATTTTAACATAATCTATGCTTTTATTAATCAGGCCACAAATTATGCTTATAAGTACAATATAATAATGATAACTTGATAATTTTAGACTAGAAGAATTGCATAGTTTGGAATATAGACGGGATGCAGATTTATTTAATGATCAAGAACAGAGACATATGTCACAAATGAAACTACATGAAAATGGTTCCACAACACAAGGAACCAAGTCATCTAATGTCACCGGTAAGAGTTTGACTATAAAATTTACAACATAATAATTAGATAAGGAATATAAGTTTTCTTAATATCTTTGTTGCACATTAATAAACATTATTAAATTAAATTATAAATAATAATCTTTTTAAGCTATTCAACCAGATTCACACAGTTAAATAATTCATATAACATTAAATAATTTTGATAAAAATATTGATAAAACTTTTTATATTGCACTATTTCAGCAATTTCACATTTAATTTAAATTTGTTACTTAGATTAATAATATAATATTACATTATATTACTTATTAACAATCTACATTATAATAATTTTATATTTATTATAAAATGGTTCTAGAAATCAAAAAATATAACCCAATATTAATAAAAACAACTTAAAATATATTTATTATTATTATAAAAAGCTTTAATATTGAGCAATTTAGATCAATCCTACCATTTGCAACAAATTATTAAACCTAACCTTTTAAGTCATTCATAAAAAAAAATTGTATAGCCTTTTTATCTTCGATTTTCAATTAAGAATTAATACATAGTTAATGTATTACAAAATCTATGTGTTACCCTTCTTAGCAAACATTCTCTACATCATACTGTTTGGTTATAATAAATAAAAAGACTAATGGATTTTTTTATTTAGTGGTTACATAAAATAAAATCTGTATCATTAAATAATTGCATCTCTATTTAAAAAAATCATCAACATCAAATTATGTTTATGCAGTTTATGTAAAATAGTGTCAATATAAAGTGTATTAAGAATGTATAAAATACATAGTATGTGTTATGTGAGCTATTACATAATTTTAAATTTAATTATAGGATATTCTTTTTAAATGCTATATAATTGGACCAATCTAACATTTCTGAGTTTCAGATATCTAAATGATCATTATTTCAAACAAATATTTCATCATGTGAATCTAGCTATAAAATTATCCCTTTTTAATAAGGTGTGAATACTCCTTATTTGTTGTAGCATTCGATAATAATAAAGATTATAAATATTATATTTTCTTCTTCTTTGTCTTACTTCCCAACTAATAGATTTCCATCACCTACATCTTGTCCAGTTACAACAGCTTTCTTCATATCACTCAATACCACCTAACCTTCTACATTCATTTCCATAAATATTTTATGTAGTATTATAATATTGTAATCAATGATAATAATTTTTTTTAAGTAGCTCTCCTGTATCTATTATTATTTTTAAAAAAGTTATACTTTTTTATATTAGTTTTAAATATGTTTAACTTTATATTTCAGAAGAAGTGAATTCATCACTTTCCTGGATTAAAGATATATTATGGTGAAGTTATTTTATCTTTTATCAACATTGTTATTCTTCAAAAGCAAATGTGTTTAAAAATAAGGTTAATTTCTATTTATTTATTTTTATATTGAATATAAACTATTTTTAATCTTTAAATTTGATGTTTTCATAAATATAATAAATTTGTTTTGTTTTTTTCCATATACAAAAATATTTAATAAACTTAATGAAAAAAATTAAAATTGGGTTTATGTATATTATTATATTATGTATATTTATATTATTTTTATTATAAAATTAGAGTTTGCTATACTGAAATAAACATACCATTTTTTCATCTTTTGTGTGGTATTTTCAAAATTTATTAATATAAAAATAATTGTAATAACAATTTAAAAAAAGTTAATAACTTGTTACAACCATTATATTTAATTAAATTTATAAATAGTTTTATTATTCTGAACTTTTCATGATTTCATGAATATAAATATAGAAAAATAATTTTGTTGAATTTATCACAGATTTACAAAAGTCAAAGTTTCACAATTAAAATAGTTAATGCTGGTTGAGCACTGACTGTTGAGTTTCCAATACACATTTTGATAAAAAAAAAAAATCTGATATTTTACTTTTTGACTGGTTTACTGGCATAGATAAATATTAAATATTTTGTATGAATTTTATTATAAACCATTAAGATAATATGGAGTTTACTGTACACAAATTATATGAGTACTCATGTATAAATACTTTTTACATGTACAAAAAAAATTAATATTTAAAATAATTTGTCTAACCAATTTGTAAATGTCAGTTAGTTATATCTTATATATATATATAAATTATAGGAACATCTGCCAGCAATATCCTAAAAATTAAAAGTTTCTAAGAGATAGGTATTCCAAATTAGATAATATTGATTGCAACAGTTTTTTATTTGTCATGTCTACATTTTATTACATATTTTATTGGTCACAAAATACATACATGTGGACATGCGGTTATTCTTACAAGTTACAAAGCTAGCCAAAACAATTACTTTATTAATTTATAAATAGTATAAAAATAATAGCTAGTTCCTTATTCATTGCGGATAATTTTATAAATTATACTACAGTGTAATGAACACGGGAACCGATAAAAAATTTGGCCAACTTTAATGTTTACCACGTATGGGTAACAGTATAAACTACAGCTACGAATATAAGTGAAAATAAAAAGATAATTAGCACCCAGAAGTAGTTCACAGAACACTGCCTCACCTCTTGTTCGCCAACCGAATTTTCTTCCTCATTGATATATGTCCAATCCGTCTCGTAGTTTTGGTGCATATAGTAGGGAATGAACCTTTCAGACGCCAGGCCATCGAACTCTTGCATGTTTATGATACTATTTTGTTCTTCGATACTTTGTTCGTCAATTTCCATGGAGAAATCCAAGACGATTTCCATGACCACTTCGTTTATGGGAGATGTTGTGCTCCTAACTAACATCCTCTGCGTAGGCGCAACGTACAGTGTCATATTTTCATCGTTATCCAAATCAGTTGCGTTGTCGTCGGGTGTCATGTCTAAATCCCATATCGGTGACGCCCTGTCCTGCAATATCGTGGATACATCGTCGAAATCCGGATGATAATCGAGACGCATCTGAAAACGGACAACGAAACAATAATGAATGGAAAAACAACAAAACAGTAAAAATATCCGTTCAGTTTCGCTTACCTTAAAAAACAATTGAACTCGGTCGCATAGAATATCTCGACTGATCGTCGTTGAATAAAAAATATCGGTGCGAATATTGAGTAAATATCATGTACGATCGACATCAGACAAGGAGAGAGATTTAAGATTGATGTACAGAAGATAAAAACTGCGGAAATATTTGACACGGAGTGCTGTATGTGGTATACCTACCATAGAGTGTTGTGTTATCTACTATATGCGACGATCCCGTAAAAATATCTTTACCCCTTTTAGCGGCAAAAACCGTTGATATTATACACGGATTTGTATACTTGTATTCCGTTGTTTTATATGCGCCTAAGCCTAGTACGTACGACGTATTGTCAACCCGCAAAATTGCGAACCATAGCTGTGGATAAATATTTTATATGCACTGATGTACCCATTACTAATGTCATAGTAAATCTGGCGGTAAACGAATAAACGCATTTTTAGCTGAAAGGAGAACCCGACGTAATAAACGTTACTATGTGTTTCATTGGTTAATATTTGAAAGATAATTTTAATTTAATTTCAATTTAATAGATCAGCGCTATGTACGCGGCAAATTTAATTGCATCCTAGTCATAAATATATTTGCCAGTATAAAGTTGACTATCTGAGGTAAGGTTTTCCAATCATTTTGCGTATGGCCACCCGTTATAACCGATTAACAAATCGGAAAAAAAAAAAAAAAAGATGGGAAAGTCTATTCCGGACGTTTTTCCTTCGTCTCTTCGGTCCTCGGAGTTACTGATTTATTATTAGCGGTTTATTAAATTTAATCCAATGATATTGCATTTGAAAATACGGTTCTGAGCGAAACTCAGTTAGATATACAATATATCATACTGATAATCCGTTCCAAAATTTTACCACGTGTATAAATTACTTGTAAATATTTATTTATAAGTCCCTACGTTCAAAATTTCATTAGTTATCATAAAATATCTAAAATCAATTTCGTCAAAATTACGATTTCAGTAAACTTTGCTGTTTTTCCGTCAAATTTTGGTAGTTTTTCTTTTCCCATAAAAAAAAAAAACTTTGAAAAATGAGCTAAATAATGTACTAAATATAGATGCAATTTTCATCCAAAATCATACCTTACTTATGATAATCGGACCATTATTTCTACCCGAAAAATTGTTTTCAGACATTCAATAACACAACAAATCAAAGATCATTGTAAAAGTATGAAGGCATTTAAAAACATTAATTAACTTACGATTTTAAAAATTTTATATCGTTATTCAAGAGTTTCTATGTCATAAAATACTTATCAAATTTTCAACTTAAAATATTAACAATCAAAATATTTGTGCGTTTGAATTTCAAATAAAAACAGAAAAAATATAATATACAATTCTACTAAAAATTCTAGCTACCATAAAGTATACTAACTATCTTATAAAAAAAAAATTGTAACATACGATTATCAAAATATTTTGTAAATAGATTAAATAGTATATGATTTTGCTCCTATACAATTTTCAAAACCGTTAAACCCAAAATTGCAGATAATAATTTCCAATATATACATATATAATAACGATCAGATTTACGGAGAGGGGGGGTCCAGTCGCTAGGACCCCCCCCCAGACATCGATATAATATGACGTACCAATACTGAAATAATATGTTAAAACATAATGTTTAATCCTATCCAATCTATTCTTGTGTACACAAAAGGAAAAGTACCTACCTAATTAGTATGTGTTTTTATATAAAAACCCATATGCGTATGTAACATTAAATTGCTGATAATAATAATACGATTATATTTAAATATTGTCGACTATTATAGATATACAATTTTATATTATTATAGATTCTAAGCGAAGCAAGGAATGTATTGGTTTTACAATGATGACTTTTTTTTTGTCTCTGAAAACATTTTTTTGGGTAGAAATAATGGTTTGATTATGATGAATAAAGTATGCTTTCAATAGCAAATTGCATCTAGCTGGTACTTTTTAAGCTCATTTTTGCCAAAAGTTTTTCTTTAGGAAAAGAAAAACTACCAAAAAATGACGAAAATCGGCAAAATTACGGTTTTCATTATTTCAAATTTTTTTACCTGGTGATAATTAATTAGATTTTTGCTAATTAGAATCGTAGGAATTTGAAATTTATTGAGTATTCACATAGGTGTTCCACGAAAGTGAAAACATTTTGGAAACGATTGGTTAATTTTCTGACGAATTATAGAGCTTTCAATTTTTTTCCAAAAATTTTTAATATTATATGCAATTTTGGGTTTAACGGTTTATATTTTTTATAAAAACCTACTCATATACTACTTAATCTATTTGCAAACTATTTTTAAAATCGCAATTCACAATTTTTTTTTATAAACTTCTAAAATTTGAATATTTAGTGAAATTGAATATTATGCTATTTTTTAGAAATAACTGTCTATTTACCAAAACCGGGGTATGCTTTTTGTAGAAAATTGCATGTAGTCAGTACTTTATTTGGCTCATTTTTTAAATTTCTCAAAAGTGTAAAACGTCAAATTTCACGGAAATCGTAATTTTAAACATAAGTACTTGAATTTTTTTTTAGTATTCTCATAGATAGTTTACACATTTGAACGTTTGGAACAGCCTATCTATATAATATATTGTATAATTATATTAAGTTTCGTTCAGAATCGTATTTTCTAATGCAATAACATTGCATTCAAATTTTAATTATATTAAACTATTAATTTATCCGAGGACCAAAGGGACGAAGAAGAAACGTCTAAAGTTGATCTTATCGCTTTTTAACATATTATTTTTTAAGACCCCTACCAAAAAAAAAAAAAATGTTAAAAATCCGCCACTGATAACGATAAATATATTTCGAGCTATTTATTCGAGTATAAATGTTTCAAAATCTATTATTAATATTATTTCGTTCATCAATCTCAATAGATTATTTAAATAATATAATCCACTTTTTCATTCAATTATTCTCATTAAGATTCTTCCTATCCAGAAGTTATGATAAGTTCATCTTATCTTAAATAGACTTAATATACTTTAAAAGATAATCAGTCTATATATATATATTTTGAGTATTCACATAGGTGTTCTTAGTGGTGTATTGGAGCGTATACAGGATATACTCCTGTAGGATTCTCAAGACAATATTTGAATAAAAGTGCGTATACGCAATATAAATAATAATTTTATAAGTATACGGCTATAATATTTTATAATTTACAAGTTTGTTGTACATTTTATGACAATAAATATATATAATTTTAATATTAAGTGTATTTTATTAATAAAAAATAAATGTATAAGGTATTATGTTTCTATTAGTTAATTCATGTATATAGTATATTATATACCTTTACGACTTAATATTAAAAAAATTTAAAACAAAAAAAAATCTAATTTAATAAAGTATAGAGTTCTAGTAATAATTTATTTATAGACTTATAGTTATTATATATAATTATTAAGGATAAAAATTAATTATTTGATTGAAAATATAAAAAAACAAAATATAATAATCATTTCAAGTATTTTTTTCTTTTTTAATGCAATTTCGAGAAAAATATGTTGTATACTCAAGACATTACCATTTTTTAGATATTTACCAATACATCCCTGGATGTTCTACATATGAAGAAAAAAGATTGGAATGGAATGGTTGATTTTTTGACTAAATATTGAGCTTTTAAATCCAAAAATGTTTAATATTACCTGTGATTTTGACTTTAACGGTTTTAAAATTTTATAGAAGCCTAAACATATAGATATTACTCTATTTACAAAATACTTTTTAAAATATTTTTCGGAAGTTACATTTTTTTTCATAAGCTTCTAAACTCATAATCTTTAGTAGAAATAAATATTATGATTTTAAATTGTAATTTTGCCGATTTTCCGATAAATTCTAATAAATTGATGCATACCAATATACCATAATGGTTTTCGGCTCATACTATGCTCGTAGATATCAATTTCGTCTATTTTATTACAGGAATAATTTCTTTAACACAAAATACAAGTACAATACTACATCATTTAGTAATAAGAATTAAAATAAACTACATTTTATTAATTGAATTAGTGATAATGAAATTTATCAGGAGTCCCACACCTACCTCAGTTACGGCCTTTCTAATACGATTATCAGAGTAACCATTAAAGTATAGCCGGGTAGTCCGTACATAAATATAAATGTATCATTTATTATCCATTAAATTAAATATTAATATTGATAAGTTGATCCGTAAACAAAATTAGGTAGGTAGGTACACAGTATTTGATTTAAAATAAAAATAGGTACTTAAAATACTTTATAAAATTTACCTATTTTAAGGTTTTCTTTTTTTTTTTTTAAATTATTTTACAATATTTGTAAATTGGTTGTCATGGACTCATGTCCCCAATTTTACAATAGTATGATGTGATTATATGCGTATATGGTAATTAGTTTACCTATTTAACTGAATAAATTACCAATGTACCTAATTTATATCTTGCTCCGACTCGAATACTAGGTGTGGTATATCTATATAAGCGTATGAAGTTTCATGCATCATGTATGGTTAGAAAACAGAATTTATTTAAATGTTTTTACTAGAAAATTAGCTATTTATATGCCTATACTGTATATTATTATATATCTATAAGAATGTCTACCTATGTTAAAATATGCACTGACACGACAAATGAAATAAACATACGTAATACAAAATACAAACTAAATTAGGTACCTACTAAAAAACAATTGTTTACCTTTCGCTTTTAGGATCTAAATATGATTATTGTAGCTGTAAAGGGAAAGTAAGTACCAAACTTAAATTATATAGATACTTACTAATCGATAGGCCAGCATAATTTTTGCGATATTTTATGTTCGTAAATATTATTAATTGTAAAGAAAAACCATAAATTTATTAACTTACTATAGTTTTCTTTTTTAATGGGTAGCATAGATTTATAAGTTAGGTAAAACCTAACTTACCTACTTAGTACTTAGTCTTAATACTTTTACATCAATAAAAAAAAAAAAATGTTGGAATTTTGTTTTATACAGGTCAACAGAAAGTAAAAACTACTTTAAAAATTTCGGTTTTCAGATCTGTAAACGTTTTTTAATTTTTTTAAGTTCCGGTTTAAATATTTTTGAATATCAGATTTTTGTGCTGAAAACTGCACTATTGACTATTTTTCTATTTTTTTTTTTTTGTAATTTAATTAATATACTAAAATATAATACAATATATATATATATATAACATGCTTTTTAATTGTATTTCTTAATTAGACATTTTAGATGTTTTAGACGTGGGGGTATAATCTTGGTTGATATTGTCACTTACCAGCTAATAGTTATTTTTATTCATATTTAATGATTATATTAGCAGGTATACACATTTTTGATAAAAAATTTAAATATAAAATATCTAATTATAATTTAAATGTGCTAGACCTTTCATACCAAATTAATTATAATTGATTATTGAAAATTTGAACTAGCAAGATGAATTTATTTATAAATATGAATTTTTTTCGTCTATAAAACAAATATTTAATTTAAAATGTAAACGGGTTTCGGTTTTCAGTTTACAAAACTACTTTATTTATTTATTTGGATTTCGGGTTAAAATACAATTTCAAATTTTTCCGGGTCTTAAAATTGTTTTTACCCCCTGGTTTTAAACTTAATATATATATATATATATATATATATACATTTATAATTTGCATCACCTATAAATATAGCTATATTACTCGTATATTATTTTTTATTTAATAGTATTTGTAGTAATGACGATTTTTAAAGATTATAAATCCTAAGATCAGGATTATTTTTGTACATATATTCATTTCTTACGGAGTAGGCGGTAATACAAAATAATTAGAATACTTATAGTCATATTTTAATTATAAATATTTGCTTTATATTTAAATATTTATATAATATATCATTGACATTATACTATTATATACCAATTTTACATTAAAATCAATCAATTAAATAACTTAAAAATTAAATTTTCGAGCTTTTATAGATGGCACGTTACTTTATATATATATATAGTATTATTTTCTATGAATATAATAATAAAAATAAAAATACCAAAAGAAAAATTAAATAAATAGTATTCAAAATAATACTACCCATACAATACCCATATTTAATGTTGAGTTTACAGTATGTATTTTTCTTATTAATGTATAGGTAAATTGGGTAAAATAAAAATTTTTAAAATTATAAATAATTATATAATAATTATTTTACTTATATATACCATATAAAATTTGTGCGTCTGGTGAACCCTTTTCAAAGAGCGCCATTGGCATCTGCCACCTTGCCAATGCCTACATACAACAGTCTAAAATGCATACCTTAAAGGTAGATAACTATATTTATACAAGTGGAATATATTACTTTTTAGAAAATTAATGACTGCGAAATATATATATATTTTAATACCTTCACCAAAAAAAGTATAATAAATGTGCGATCTTTATTTAATTTTAAATATGTTCAAATTTAAAGACATATGTATTACTCTATGTTTAAATTCTTTTGAAAATGGGTAGTAGAAATAAATTTTAATTTAAGTAAGTTGTACCTAACTATTTTATGACAAATTCTTCAAATTTTGAATTTTTATTGAAACACATTAAATATATTTACAACTTTTATATTTTTTTACTATTTATATTATTAAATGTATTTAAAAAATAAATTATTCAATATACTCAATATCTGAAAATTTAACACGCAATTGCATAATTATATTATCTACAATTATTTTATTAAGCTGTAGAATTACAATTTATAATACAAATAATAATCGTTACATTTTACAAGATTCTGTTTTTAATATAAATTCATTTATTATTTGTAAAATACTCATCTGAGCTTTACTTAGAACTTTTTTCTCAAATATAATGATTTAATGCTTTCTATTTTTAAATCTTAATAATAAAACATTATATCCTTCTATCATCAGTAACTGCTGATGTAAAATAGTTTTTCAATATTGAAACTCAAAAATTATTTTATTTTAATTTCAATTTGGAAATTTTTAGAGGCAACATATTACATAGATTTTAAGTTCAGGGAAAAATTATACTTCGTATTTATACAATTTGAAAAAAGTATTCTAAAAATGAAGGAGATTAATTAATTTTATTTAGAATACATAAATAAATTTTAAATACACGCATAATTTCAAAATATTTATTTTAGATACTTTTCGTCCGTATGTAGGTATAACAATATAACCTATATATTATATCATAGTAAAACTAGTGCTAACTAATCTAATAATAATTTAAATTTAAAAATTAAAAAAAAATTAAAAATTTTTAAGCAATCTTGTGTTAAGTACTTACTTAGGTTAGGTAATTAACTTCTTTTCTATTTATCATATATTCAAAAATACATTGGTATTTAATGATATTTTATACATAATGTAATACAATTAATTACTTATATATGTATTATTAATAAAATTATTTAATATGCTAATAAAACATTTAAAAACCAATTAATTAAAAATATTATGGGACTCCTGTATTTTCAATTAAGCACTTTTTAAATTAAATTATAAAACAAACTTAATAATGTAGGTATATGATATTATATTATATTAAATGGATGTCAACTGTTAAAATGTATGTAATGAGTAAAGATCATTTTTGTATTGTTTCTATCGATAAAAGTTAAAATACTTATAAAAAAAAGGAATGTTCAAAAATATACATACATAAAACTATGACTGTAATAGGTTTTATAGATTATTTACTTTTAGTCTATTTATGTATATTATATAATAATAAAAAAAAATATGTTTACTTATAAGTTTCTATGTATTGGCAGTTAATAAATTGTAGTTTACATTGTAATATTAGTTAAATATTATAATATATATATATTTTTTATACTTTATTCTGTAAACAGAAATACAGAATGCAAACCAATCAAATTACACATATATATTCTATAAGGTTAGCAAATATTGCTTTTGAGTTTTAATAATATTTCAAAATTGTCCTTACAAGATACAGTCATTAAATACCACATTAAAGGAGTCACTAATATCTGGTTGGCCTTTTTTTAAAATATATACCAATTATATTTAGAAGAAAATTACTATTTTAAAATTCACTAAAGTAGTTGTTATAAAAGTATAATTAGCATGTATCTATTAAATTTTCAGTCCGTAGATCATTAATTGTAAATTATATCAACAATTAGCTAGAAAAATAGTAGTATTTTTCAAACAAATTTCAAACATCAATTATTGTAAATTTTGACATTTCTGATTTACAACAAAATAACTAAAACGTCTTTATTATAACTTGATGTAACTACAATTTGGATTATTAATTATTGATAAGTTTTTTTAAAAAAAGCTGTTAGAATAATACAAATAAAGTAACCTAGCTAAAGTATAATTTGTGTTCATTTATCAATCCGTGATCCATAATTTATTTATTTATCAATATATTAAACGCCAAGATGGCAATATACAAATGGTAATTTATAGGTTTGGTAGATCTGGAAAAATTTTACAATGTTATTTTTTTTTTAAAAAAAATATGACAAGATAAAATTAACTATGAATAATATGCAATATTAAGAGAGGAAGTAATTAAGGAAGATTAAGAAATGATAACTTACTAAAACATATATTTTAGTACTTATGTCAAATAATGTTTAAATAAATATTTAAATACTGTATGCTAATTATGATCTTAATTCACTAAATGTGAAAATGGATTAATAAAAAATTTAAACAAAATAACATATTAAGAAATACCAAGGAAGAAATAGTTACATATTAGAAATTTATTATTATTACAACAAACAAGCAAATGTACTGTAATGTACTAAGAATTAAGCAATTCAAAATGACATCTGGACAATTGCATTAAAAATATGTCACTGTCAATTTTTTTTTTTTTATATATATAAATAATATAAATTTTATTTGTAAATATTTTACATTTAATAAACTAATTTTAAATATCCAAATAATAGTGGTAAAAACTAACTACCTACATATAATTACAATATCTAAAACCTTCATTTTTTAATTATACTATTCTGTTGTAGTTAACTTAATTAGATCAATACAGAAAAAGAAACAAGGTATAAATATATTAAAAATATTAATATTAAAAATTAAAATTTATAGATAGGTATTTAAATGGTTATAATTGAACCAGTTTTCTCATTATAAGTAAATGGTGATTACATAGTATATTTTGATATAGAAATAAGATTATGAATTATTATACAACTATTCCGTGACATTATCAAGGTCAATATATCGATTGAAAACAATTGGAAATACAATAGGTAATTTGTAATATTGGAAAAACAAGCACAACAGATAAAAAATATAATCTTTTACGTTTATTATAATTATTAACAAGTAGTTGTGGTACCTATTTACTAATTAGTATTTATTGAAACTGAAGCGGGAACTATCAATAATAGATAATTAATCATTAAATTAGTTGAACAAAAGTAAAATAAATGATTACAGGTAGACTACGTAGTGTAATTTTGCAAGTATAAAACGATATCATTAATTGTGTGTGTGTGTAAAGAGTGAGGGAGGGAAAAGGGGATAGCAAAACGGATCTGAAAACAAAGTATTTTTCCTCGCACAATCGTCCTGAACAGAAAATACATCATAAACAGAATATCAGAAACGGTTGTCCGGAAAAAAATTTAGAAATTCAGGGATTCGAAGCCCCCACCCGATGTTGACGCCGACGCAGAGGTATTAATATAAACATTATTGTCGTAGGGTCGTTGCAAAAGATAATATTATATTATAAAAATAGTTAGTAATCGGCACTGGTCAGTCAGTAGCTGCGGAGAAGTACCTGCAAACCGTAATAGTGCAATAATAATTGTTCGTGGTCTGTATAGAAAACAATAATTCCAATTCGATACCGACCGAGGAAATAACTATTTAAAGGTAATATGATAAACGAAATGTGTTTTATGTTAGACGGAAAAGTATTACGCGATTTTTATTGTTGCCCAAATCGGATTTTAACATAATAATTTTATGCGATTCGACATTCGATATTTAATTAATAGTATATTGCCTATACGATTATACGGATAAACGAACACGATCGTGGTCAAGGTGAATTGGTCCACCTTGGAATTTTGACCTGCTAATTTATTATCACCGACCATGGTCCCGCGGATTTTACGACAATCTACCAAGCCGTTATCACAATAATCGATCGATAAATCGCTTTCGTTGTTTACACTGTCGTCCTTTGCGAATATTAATAATTATATTTAAATAATATAGTAAAATAATTATTATTATCACACAAAACAGTGCTCGTTATTTTGTTATGTATTCTTACGTAAAAAATATAAACGACAATTCAATAATAATATTTTAGAATATTATGACTACAATTTTAGTAATCGTTATTTCCTCGTGCGCACACTGTTAACCACGAATGCAATAGCCAACGATGTGATACGGGAACGACTTATCACACAAGTCGACAAATGGTCCGATTGATAATAACCGCGGCGTGTGTGTGTTATCGATAACGCTGTTTTCACATTTGAGTATTTGACTCCTCTGACTTTCGAGTATGGTAACGGAAAGTTTCACCATAAGTCCCGATTTTTTTAATTAGTTTTTAAAATTTTGTTTAGTGTTAGAGTGTAAAGGTCCGTCGTTCGGTAAAATATTGAAAGTGTTTGTTATAATTTGACTGTTAACGTTTTGTTTGACTGAGAAAATCCGATAACTACAAGTACATAATTATTATTACAATTTCGATATCCATTCGTTACAATACCACAATGACTAATAATTTTACGTACTTTTCTGCTGGCGTCATGGGCTAAAAGTTTTATGTTTGTTTTAGATTGTTCTATGATGCAGCATTTATAGTGCAGGCGAACACTGTTTTTATCTAGACATTGATGCGGATCGATAGTCAAAAGTCATCACCATAATGTTTTGTTTCACCAAAGACAAAATACTGTTACCTGTGCAACTCAAGAAACTCAGCGAGCATTCGTACAAGTGTGAAAGTCGCAGTCTCGCCGATTCATATCTGCAACCATTTTGGAACTGGCTAGTGCTGCAAACTCCAATATGGCTCGCGCCTAATTTGATTACCCTCATTGGACTTATAGTGAACATTGCTACTACTTTACTCATTATACATTACAGTCCTGATGCCAATTCAGATGTAAGTACTGCTTATAGTTATTTAATATTATTAAATTGATATTTATAAAAACTAAATAATTTCAAATTTAACTACCCAAGTATTTAAATAAACTATGGATAGCTTTAATTTAATTAACTATGACATTATGCTTATCAATTATTTTCAGTACCTTTATAATGGTTATTTAAAAGTAGGAAAGTACTTAGTCAACCTGCCGATAGGTTACATAAGTATTCTGGTATTTTACATTCAATCAATATTATGTCGGTTTTCCAATAAATATTTTTCTTTGAAATTCCTCCAGAAATACTATAATAAGTACATGACTTTGAATATGTTTAATTAATTAGATAAGTATATTTTTATATGAAAATTAGAATTTACTGTAGTTGTACAGTGTCAGATTTTCTTAATAATCCTAGAATATGAATTATACAGTGACCATTTATCAACATAAACATACTTATACATTTTATGTTTACATATACTTATTTCCAATTATATTTATAAAATATTTTTCAAATGTATAGTTTATCTAGAATCTAGATAATTCATTTGTACTTTTGGCAATATTATTAATTTAAAATGTCATTATCTGTAATGAAATCTCTTTCAATCACTGACATAGATAATAACTATTTTATTGATTATTGACTATTATTTATACCTATGCTTTCAATATATTTTTTCATTAACAGTGTTAATATAAGATCTCAAGAAATTAATGATCTTAGTTTATTTTTATATTTTTAATTCAAAAAATGTATGAACGCAATTAACCTAGCTTACTTGTTGAATTTTGTTAATTTAAATTATACTACATATGTAAAGTTAAAACAAATTTATATACATAATAATATTCAAATAACCAGATTAAAGTACAATTTATTATAAAATATTAATCACCTACATTATAATGAAACAAATATATTTTTATTAAGTAGATGTGGCATGTGTTGGTTAAAAAAATATAAAATTTAATTAATTTGTATCATAATAATACCATTTATTAAGTAATGCTTAACTATAAATGAAAAAAGAAATGTATTTAAAATTAAATTAAAAAATATTAAAGTTAAAAAAATATTTATAGGTACCTATCATAAAACTAAATTTTATTTACTTTACTTAGTTAATTATCTATAATATTTTAGATTCTGAGTGAGGAATGTACTGGTTTTATAAAGATGTTTTTTTTGTCATGTTTGAAAAAATTTTTTGGGTAGAAATAATGCAAAATCTATAAAGTACAGGTTAGCCAGTACTAGGCAATGAAATACAAATACGGTGTGGGATGAACTGGTAGGCAATAGACTTGCAGCTAGTTGCCAGTAATATTGTTTATGAAAAGAGATGTAAAATAATTCATAATTTGAATCAAAATAAAGCAATTTTTATTCGAGTTTATTTATTAGAATAAATATTGTAGAACACAATCCAAATTAGTGATAATCGTGTAGATCAAACACTAATACGAACAGTGATGGATCCAAAAAATGTTGACAGGGAGACACATTATTTATATTTTTGTAAAATCTATTTTGAAAGTAAAAAAATATATTTTAATACAGATTTAAATCAATACATAATTATAATTCATTACCTATTTTATATATTTATACAATTTATTTAAACTTCTTATCTCCTATAATAAAATGCTTTTAAAATATCATAGTAAATTATATATGTTTATTTAAATTCTAAGTATATAATTATAAAAATATAAAGTTATCCCAAAATTTGTTCAGGGTCTCGACAGGGGAGGGCACATGTACCCCTCTCTGGATCTGCCACTGACTAGAAAAAAGTTAGTGTAAGTCACATATTAAATGAATCCCATTAATAGTAATTAATAATAATTACCTTTTTTAAATAATTGTTAAAATTAAAAATTATTTATAAAGAAATGTATAATATTGATATTTATTTTATTAATTGCATTTTTATCATTATTGTTTTTTTATTTTTATATGTATCTTAAAATGTACTGAATTATCATAGTTTAAAATTAATAGTTAATTATTATTAGCATTGATTAAAGTATATATGGATAGTCTATTCTATAATCAATGCTATTAGTATTCACACATTTCTAATAGATTACTGTAAATGTAAAAAGGTAGATTATTAGAACTTGGTAGACTACATAGCATACCTATATAATTGTTTTTTATATATTGTATTTCTAATAATTTTTTTATAATTTAAGTATTCATACATAATATAATGATGAACTATAATATTGAAAGTTTAATTTTAATTAATATTCTGTTTGATAATTATTTAAAATAAATTAATATAATAAAAACAATGATCATATAATTTAACAATTTTATTAAAAATTAATTTATTTCCTGAAAATACTTTTTATATAATAATTAAATCTATAATCGTCAACAAAAAGTTGTTCATTGATAATCTGTATGTATGCTTGAATCTAATTAAGCAGTAGTGTTAAGTTTAATGTCAAATTGATAAATATCTAATACACCGTAAGACTAATTTATTAATTATGTGAAGCTTAGTAATATATTTATACTATTATTTGTTAAATATAAAAAAACGGGAAGGTCGATTCAAGACGTTCCTCCTTCGTCTCTTTGGTTCTCGGAGAAATTAGTGATCTATTATAATTCAAATTTTTTACATTAATATTGCATTCGAAAATACGATTCTGAACGAAACTTAATATATTACAATATATTATATTTATAAGCCATTCAAAAAGTTTACCACCTATGAGAAATACTCAAAAAATTTCAAGTACCTACATTCAAAATTGCATTAGTTATCATGAAAAATCTAAAATCAATTTCGTCAAAATTACGATTTTATTATGCTGTTTTTCGTCATTTTTGATAGCTTTTCTCTTCTAGTGGAATAATTTTTGAGAAATTTAAAAAAAAGAGTTCTATAAAGTACCAACTACATGCAATTTTCTATAGATAACATACCCTAGTAGTGGTAATTAGACAGTTAAATCTACCCGAAAAGGTGTCTTTAGACTTTTAAAAAAACAACAATCAAACATCAATGAAAAATGTTTAAAGATCTATAAAAAATAAATTTACTTTCGATTTTCAAAATATTTTGTAAATAGGTTAGTAGTTTATGAGTAGGTTTCTATATAATTTTGAAACCGTTAAACCCAAATTTTCTGGTAATATTAAACATTTTTGGATAAAAGTTCAAAGCTCTATTTATAGTCAGAAAATTAACCAATCCATTGCAAAATTTTACCACAAATATATATTACCTACATAAAAATTTCAACCAGAATCTAATATATATATATATATATATGTATATATAATAGTATGTTACCGGAAATATTTACAATCAGAAAATTCTAATGGTTCCTAGAAATTGTTAAAATAATTACATTATGGTAGCACTATTATAATATGCAATGATAACAAAATTAAATAATAATATAAGTCTTTTTAATAGTTTTTATGGTATTAAAAAAAAATCATTTTTTTTAGATATTGGACTATACAGAGTGAGTCTCAAGGATTTGACAAATGAAATAACTCTGGTTCTATACTATGTTTGTTTAAAATTGTTATTATACTCCGGCTCTACAATTGGGGTATATTATTTTTTTATTAACTTTAAAAAATTATTTAAAATAATTATTTTTAATAATAATTAAAAAAAAATTTTAAATAAAGAGGTGTAGCGTAATTCCGAGTAATTTTATTTGTCAAACCTCTAGACTCACACTGTATACATTTAAATATAATATATATATATATAAAATTGTTTAATTATTTAATTTATGATTTTTACCTTTTAGATTTCAGATTTTAAACCTTCTTATATATAGCTATACTAAAATTATTGTTTTGTAGAAACGAGTATAAAGTATAAATATAATTATATAATATTAATAATATTATTTAATTATGTAGTAAAGTTGTATTTTGTTCTATTAATAAATTATAATTTAAAATCTGAAGATTAAACAATTATATGCAATAATTTTATGAATTCTATATTTAATATAATTTTCAGGTTCCTAGATGGGCAAGCTTTTTGTGTGGTTTTGGTTTATTTGTTTATCAAAGTTTAGATGCCATTGATGGAAAGCAAGCTCGAAGAACAGGTTCTTCTTCTCCATTAGGGGAATTATTTGACCATGGCTGTGATTCTGTTTCTACTGGTAAGAAAAAATTAAATATTATTTTAATTTGTGTATGACACATGTCTTCCTTAAATTAATTTTTTTGTTTTGGGTCAAATAGAATAATAATTTTTTCTATAACAATTATTTATATTTATCTAAGTAAATACATTATACTAATAATAATATATAAAATGTATTATATATTTTATCAAAAATAAATAAATTTGCTCATTTATTTGCATGCAGTTTAACATTTTAAACTTCATATATATTATGTTATTTAATAACATAAGGGTAAAGTGTAGCCAGGTTCTAGTCACAGGTATTTTGCTCATGGTGATGTTTGGAGTCGGGAGTATCCTACCTAACTACAGTTATCTGAAAAAGCCGAATAACCAAAAACCAATGACCTTTTGACATATGATTGATGTCAACCAGGTAGTATACGATGTTTTTAGAAGGGATAAATAAAATATTAAAAACTGCTAATTTATATAATATGTTATTTAAACACTATATCATGTGTATTTAATAGTAAATGAAATTGTAATAATTTCATTGCAATAGAGATAGTGTCATTATTACTCATTATTGAGCTCGGAAGTTGTAGGAATTGCATATTTGTTTATATGCTTTTGATTTATAGCAGACCAATCTAGAAATCTATTCTATACAACGATGAGTTTAAAAACTAAAATTAAAAATACATATTTTGCATATTTCATTCATTTATAAAAAAAGTGCATATTTTGTTAATTTTCATATATTTTTATGCATATAGAATATATATTTTTAAAACTAATGTTTTTATTTTTTTAACTATGTATTTTGTATTTAATTATGTAACGTTGGTATTTAGTGTCATCTTTGCCCTTGGCTATTAATTTAATGACATGGCACGGTGCGTATTTAATAAAACCTTAAATTTAAAATACGTAAATGCTATAAATTTTTTATCGTTAATCGCAATTGTAAATTATTATTGATCATTATCGGTTGTACACAAATGAGTTCGTTCTAGTCTCTATATCGTAATAAATCACATATCTTAAACAAATTTCTAATCTTTCTATTTTTATATTACTTTTTTGCATATTTAACATTTTTGTTTGCATATTTTGTCTATTTTAGCTCCTACAACTTCCGAGCCCTACTAATTATGATATAGTTTTCATTATTTATTATTTGCCATCAGAGTAATAGAGAAGTGCCAGAAATTTATTAATTATATAGATATAGTTATTGTGTTTTAGTGAAATTTTTATTTTATGTTTAATAATAATAAAATTATTAGATATTTTTTTATTTATGTTTTTTTTTGTATACAAATTTTCTTATAAATTATTATAATTTACTAATATAATCAGGTGAAATCAAATTAAATCAATTCAAATTTTCATATTTTTTAGATCATCATTTATGGTTCACTACACATATAAAATAATTATTATATATATTACTCAGTAATGCCCGGGTAAAAGGAAAAATGTACAGTTTACATTTATAATTTTTGTAAATTAAATAATAGATTAAAAAATTGTTTTATAATGTATATACGAATAAATTGTCAAATAATATCTAGTTGTTATTTATTACAGCTATAATATGATTTTTAATGCAGATATTATCTTTCAGTTATTACACATTGTACAAATTTTAATAGGTTATTTAAAATAAAAGGAATTACAAATGGCAATATTTTAAAACAACAAACTAAATAAAAACAAAATTTTAAAAAATGAAAGAAAAAGACTACTATTACTGATAGGTTAAGCTCAAAAAAAGATAAGTAAAATCAATGAGTGAAGGCGAATTTCGACCTTTAACTGTTGAAACAGCAGTGGAAATTCCAGTGTTTTGTGTTAATAGAGGAAATATTGACACAAATCTTATAATAGGAAATATATTAAATATCACTGATAACAGCTAATAAAAGCTTATATTTTCAATGAAAAAATTGAAACCAAAAATAGCATACTATCTTCTATGCCAGAAATTAAATATTTGAGTTCTTTTTTTTTCCCTAGAAAGTTGTATGTACCCATAGTTCTCTTACAAAGAAACAAGATTTGTTTTTTTCTTGCTAAACCAAATGTATAATAAACAGATTCAAATGCAAATTTAGTAATATTTTGTGGAATTCTTAATGAAGTACAAAATGTATAATGTTTTAATAGTTATGATAATGAATAAAAGTATATTACATTATTATAGATTTTAATTTTTTTTTTATTTATTATTCTGTTAAATATATTTGAAGATTAATATAGTGTACCTGATATAATTTATCATAATTATAATTATATGACTAATTCATAGTTTTATTAAATAATTGTTGACCTTCATTGATGAAATATATTTACCAAATGCTTTAAAGATTCAGTTTTATGTGATTGATTATAAAATTGAAGCATTTTAAAAGAAATTAATATTTTTTAATTTTAAATTGGTACAAAATTTCTGGATAACCAAAATCTAAGAATTGTTTTTCTGAAAATATATTATAATATATAATGTTTATAGCATAGAAAATCTAAATTATATTGTATCTATAATAAATTTGTTTTAAACAACATAGATATATATTTATTTTCTAATTTAGGTTTTAGGTAAAAATAATATTACTATGCATTTAAAATAAAAGTTATAGTTATTAATTAAGTTGTTACATATTACTATGTTTTTCAGTGTTCATTACATTATCTGCCTGTGTTTCTGTAAAACTAGGAGAATACCCATCTTGGATGTTTTTACAAAGCTTTTTTGCTGTTGCCTTATTTTATTTTGCACATTGGCAGACATATGTTTCTGGTATGTTTATTTATTTTATTTTTATAAACATTTATTTATTTTCATGTTTTCGTTATGACAAAGGTACATTACGTTTTGGTAAATTTGATGTCACAGAAACACAACTCTCTATAATATATCTTCATTTAATGTCTGCTGTTTTTGGTACAGGTATTTGGGATTATGAAGTAAGTATTGAATGTTATGATTTTATTATTAATTTAACTAGATATAATAATATTTACTTTTTGTTTATAGATTCCTGGTTTTAATATCAAGCTAAAGTTTATATTACTGCTTATGACTTTAGCTATATCGTTATATTTAGCAAAATCAAATTTAAGTGTCATACTTACTGGCGGAGTAGGAAAAAATGGATCTTCAGTAGCTGTAAATTAATTTATTATGCTAGGCTATTGAATATATTTAATATAAATTATTTATATTTTCAGGGAACTAGTGTTTTGTCTCCTGCCATTCCTCTCTTATTGGTGGTTCTTCTTGGGTATATTATTAGCTGCAAGAGTACTGAGAATATATATGAAAATCATCCTATATTATACATAATGGCATTTGGTATTGTTACCGCTAAATTAACTAATAAACTTGTGGTAAATTATATTTAAATTTACATTTATTTGATTTTTTATTATTGTTTAATTATAGTTTTATTATTTATTATGTTTTCAGATTGCTCATATGACTAAAAGTCCAATTGAATATATCGATTCTATTCTTATAGGTCCAGCAATGTTGTTTTTGAATCAATATTTCAATTGTGTTTTACCAGAATATTATGTACTGTGTGTTTGCTTGGTAATGAATTTATATGTCATATAAAAATCAACAATGATTATTACAACAAAAATTTTATTTAAATTTACAGGTCTGGTCAATACTTGATTTATCAATATATTCAATATTTGTTTGCAAAGAAATATGTGATCATCTACGGGTATACTTATTTTATATAACTCCTACAACATCGACTTCAAAATTCAGCACATCATGTAAAATAACTGGCTCTACTAGTAAAAATGGTAGCAATAACTTAAGTGGTTCATATCAACACCATTTTAAATACCCATCTACTATGACTAGTTTTATATATCCATCGAAAACGAAAACAAAATAATGATAATCATCGTGTTAATTGCAGTCCTAACTATATAATATATTAAAGAATATTCTTTAATAAATGTCATTGTTTTTATTTTTTTTTTATATATATAAATAATGTTTATTAATTAATTAATTGTGGTTGTGGCAATCATAATACATATAAAAATGGTCTAAATCCATTTATTGCCAAATTGTACGTGAAATTTTAATAATAATTTGTTATTTTGTTGTGAACTTAGGATGTTTTGTCTTCTAATAAATTGTAGAATAATATATATCGCATAAAAAATAAAATCTAGTGAATGATGATGGGTTTATGTGTTATTCAATAGATTTCTGAATTTAAAATGTAAAATATCACATAATTATATTTAATTTGAATTATAAAATTAAAATAGAATATTGCTATTCTGAACTCAATTTACATACAATTAGTATAATAATTATTATGAAATAGTTCCATATTATATTATGTAAATACAAAGTTTGTCTTTATTATTTAATTAAATTTGGGCACTATATTAGTTTATTTATAAAGTTATTTGGTGATAACTAATTAGGTAATACAATTTACTTGCCGAATTAACTAATTATTTCTTATTAAAATTATATATTAAATTATGGGCTTATTTAAATTTCAAATTATTTTTACAGTTTATTTGTTGTCTATACCTGTCATTAAATAGTAAATAATTATAGTTTATTATTGATGCAATTTATAAACTGTAAAATTATTTTTTTTATTTTAGAATATAAGCGAAGTTAGGAATATATCGGTTTTACAAATGTCTAATTTTGTACGCATTTATTTATTTAAGTACTAAGAGTGCTCCGAAAATGTCATCCATTGCATATTATAGAATATAGGTTATATAAATTGCACTTTTTTAATATTTTTCGAGAACAAATTCCAATAAACTACTAATATATACTTACTAAACCTATTCCAATTTCCAAATATTTTATTATATTTTTGTTAATATTAATTTTAGTAACTTATATCGTCATGGGACTATTAATTTTACTCTTTAACGGGTGAGCAATAATTTGAGCAAATTTTGTTCATTTTTATATTATACAATATGTAGATATAATAAGGGAAGAATAGATATATTTTATTCAATAACCAATTTTAATTTTAAAGATCTGAATATTTAATACACAATTAATCGTGTTATTTAAACTATCCCAAACCGATTTGCTAATTTTGTTTACAATATTTTGATTGAAATATGTATTGCTGTGATCATGAAGTATATATTTTTATACAATAATAAATATTATTAAATATTTTAATAAGCTATACATTATATTAAAAGTTCATTAGTTTCCTTATATTATAAAATAATCTGTATTTGTAATTATGCTCTAATGAGCATTTACAATTTTAAAACTTGTAAACTAAATTACCGCTTAAAATTGAATTTTGTAATTTATTATTGCTTGTAAATTTGAAATATAAATATAATGATTGTTTGGTTGATAATTTGAAAGAATTGTATTTTGTTACTTATATATAACCAAAGATAGGATTTTATTAGCATTTGTATAATTTTTTTAGATATTTAAAAACTAGCTGAGTAAACTTAGGATTTTTTTTATGCTACAAAGAAGCAGAATATGAAATTTAATTTTTCATATTTTGCAATATTGTAATATTAGATTTTTGTGCTATTTAAAAACGTTTTTAAATAATTTGGCATTTAGACATTTGTTTATCAATTTTTGCTTTATTTATAAATTAACAATTTAATTAACCTATTGTCAAATATTACATTTTCCCAATAAAAAATAAATTTGTATATGGCGTTTTCCAACATAACTATTTAATATTTATTGTACTTATCTTATCTGCAATGTTTGATTATTGATAATTCCATTTTGGTTGATCAGTCATCATTGTCATGACATTACATACCTTACTGTCAAATAATATGTAATTAGTGTGTTTTTTAATATTTAATTTTCAGTGTTGAGTGGTACCTATCTTTATTTTAAAATATCAATAGATAAATGGTCTTATTTATGTTCTTCACAAAATCTTTCGATCTTTATTTATTAATATTTATTTTAAGAAACCAATTTTTATACTTACAATTAATAAATAATTAATATTAAAAAGATAAGTTTGTTTTTGCATATCTATTTTGTTATTTTTATTGTATATTTTAAGCACTTGTTACATGATAAAAAGGATTATTATAGGGCATATTTATTTAATATCAAGGGCTATAAAATCATATCTTTGTTTATAATTTTAAAATATATTTACAATTTGAAATATATTCTAGATTCAGTATCCTTAGACTAACATTGTAATATTTATGTCTAGGAATCTTCATTCCACGCTTATAACAAAAATATTTTATGGTCTTTATAAATTTTTCAAATAATATTGTTTTAAAAAATTGCATACATATTCGATAATTTGTATATTAGAATTAATTGATTTTTCTCTTGTTTTTAAATAGTAGTTATGAAATACAGTTGCTAGTTTCTATTAAATTGTTTATTAATCAAATATTAGCAAACGGCTAAATAAATGAGTATTATGAAAATAAATATTGCTATTGTAGACCATTTGTTTTAATATAAAAAAAATGTTGATCAATTAATTGTGTTATGTTTATTCTTTTTATTTATGTATCAACAAAAATGAATAAATTTTACATTTTCACTGAATACCAACCAAGGCTCCAAAGATATATTTCAGAGAGAGGCAACTAAAAATGTACATCATATTTTATTTTTAATAAAAATACATTCTCATTTTAAATACTAAAAGTTACAAATCACAGATCAAAATTAATAAAAATTCAATTATATTAAATATCACCAATTTAAAAGAATATAAAATAAAATAGCGAAGGGAACATAGCATCTCCTGGCCACCCCCCTGCAGGTGGCTTTGATTTGGCTACATGATTTTAATAATTATCCTATGTACCACCTTGAAATGTTATAATGGTCCTTATATTCAAAGATAATATTGTATAAAAATTGTATTTTATATTTTATTATATTCTTAGGGATAATTAAAAATGTAATACCGAGTGATTAATATACCTACATATATTTGATAAAAATGTATAAACTCATATTATTTTAATTTTATTTGTAAATAAAATAATAGAGTCACCACAAAATATTTACTCAACCGAGTTGTACAAAATTATTAATACAAAAATAAAATGTTTGAAATTTTATAATATATTAGTATTGGGGGAACGCACAATTAGACCATTTTAAATTTATCTCTTTAGGTATATTATAATTGAAAAACAATTACATTTGAACAATTGATTAATGAAAATTACCCAACATTATTCTATACTAACAATTAGATATATAAATTAAAATGCTCAACTATAATAAATCAATTTTAAAAAATAAGTCAAGTTTTAATAATATAAATATTTATATAATTAATTGGTTAGGTTTTATCGATTACCGAATTTGGACTTTGTCAATATTTAGTTGTTTATATTATCTAATTAAATTAAAATTAAATGTACGTAGCGTTTTAAAGTCAAGTTGGTATGATGTTGATAGTGACATATTGGCAGGGAGTTATCGGTTGATATTGACCCATAGAGACTTTTTGAAAAATTTATTTAATTCCCATAACTGTAAGTGTAACTATAAAAAATTGTATTGTTTTAAAATAACTCAATGTTCCATATAGGTACATAGATTTCACATTTTATGTTGTGTTATAGTATCAAGTATTTGTTGTGTTGCATGCCAACCAGATCAACTAGATCCGTATCAATTATTATACTTCAAGTTAAACTCAATAATTTTAAATAATACACTCGTTTTTTTTTTCTCATAAATACAGTTAACTCGTCTGAATAAAAGTTTACAATTTCGACGTGTTAAATGATTTGTTCTTCAGTCGTCGTCGTCTATGCTGGCTCGCAATCGTCTGATTTTCCCTCGTCTGGTTCTCCTTTAAAGGGGCCCCACACACGATCAGTTAAAACCGAGCGATTTCACTGTGAAATCGGAATAAATCGTATATTGTTGTAGTAGTCGAACCATGGCGACGACCAATGTTATGCTGTCGCGATTCTGGAGGTCGTAGTGAAATTAAAAACTGTGCAGTTATTAGTTTGTCTCTAAAGCACAGGCGTTGTCTTATTTGCACAGTTTTATCAATTGGTTATGATGTTGGCGCGAGGTAGATTTGTATATGTATAATTTAAGATCAAGATAAATATTAAAAGATAGATTTTCCACATTTAGTCAGTCGCAACATACACCTAATGGAGTCAAAATCGTCTCGCTGGTGTAGATATAAGTTTTTGAACGAATTAAATAAAACTGTTTATAAAACTATAATCAACAACTCTTCTCTATCCGAGAACCAACAAAACCCTTACAGTCCACTCAACATAGTTAGTTTCAATTTATTTCCGACCAACTGTACAGTGTTCTAAATATTACGTCGCATTCACCTGCGCACACGTACGATTTATCTACACAGATAAAAAAACTGTTCAGTCGAATCGCACAGTTTTAACTGAACGCGTGTGTGGCCCTCTTTATATAATGCTCTGATTGTCCTCAATCATTCTTCTGTGTGTCCGTCTTAATTGTATCTACTATTCTTATAATTATAATTCGTACCTAGTAAACAATAGTAAACGATATAATTGCTTCTCGCGGTTAGAGAGATAAATTCTATGCATATTTTATACGTTGTCGACTCAAGTATAAGCGAGCAGTATTGTAAATAAAAGTTTCTATAAATAAATACCAACAGTAAATCCCTTAGTCCCTAGTCACAATTAAATGTCGACTATTGACACCATAGCTGCTTTAGTTTCACATAAGCAGAAGTGTCGATATATTTTTTTATCCACTCTTCTTATTGTTAAAACTTAAAAAATTAATAGGTAGGTATGTAAAATATTAACTTGTCAAAAAATATAAAGCCAAAGAAAGTACCGATGTATTATAATATACCTATTTTTAAATTGTATGTAGCATACAATTTTGGAATATTCGGAGAAAACCTAATTTCAAAAGTTTTAAAATTTAGTAGGTTAGGTACACATTTTAATATAAGTACTCATTTATTACTAAGTAGATATTTTGTAATTAGATTGATTTTATAAAAATTGTCTATAAAAAATAACCACACAATTTATATTTTTATAAATAATCGTTCATATTTATGTTTTTAGAAAATATACGTTTATTTTATTTTAAACTTAAAAACAATTTATTTAACATTTTAAGTCGAAGAAAATATATATTTTTTTTTACAATTCTTTACCTATATTTTTCATTTTTTCTTTGGGCATTTTTCTACGCTCTAATTTATATTGACATTTCACTATATATATATATCAGAGTACCACCATTAAAATGTGAACTTATATTATATATAATAGTTATTAGATCTTTATTTTTTTATGAATATATTTTTCAAACAGTCCCATAAAATATAATTAAAGGTACTAAATAAAACGATAGAAAAAAAAAAACAAAAAAATTAAACAATGTATATTTTATTCGTTAATATAATGAAAACATATTTCATACTATCATAATATTCATAATATTATATATACATTAATCATTATACATATTAACAAAGATAATAAATTTTGAAAATTTGAAACAGAGTACCTATTTATATATTATTATGATATATCATTTACAACTATACATTAGGTACCTATAATAATAATAATAATAATTATAATTAAAATAAGTATCCATTAATAATGTCCTACGCGTTAAGGTTAGGCTAAGTCAGATTAGGTTAGTTACACCACACCTGACCTAACCAAGCTAAGAATATTATTATCGATAATATTTATACAAGTTATTTGCAACATAAACGTTACGCTGAACGCAGTAAACCGCGATTGCGCGGTAACGATCTATGAAAATATATAATATAACTATTTGGTTTTTTTTATATATATATATATATATATATATAAAATTAAGACCTAAGAGAATCGTGTCGATACGCTTAAGTATGTAATAAAATATTATTAATTGCCGTCTGAATAAATAAAAATAATAATGAAGAAATGTAAAAATGGTATTATGAAAAAAACCTATACTATTTATCGAACGAATTTTAAAACTATAATATAATTTTGATAACGTGTAAAAACAAACAATCTACACGTTTTTTGTTTTAATAAAAATTTATACACCTCGATTCGATGTCATTAAAAATATTAAGTTTTCTCGGTTTTGCGTATTCGCTCGTCGCGTCAACATTTGTTTTCACTGGATTCACCCGACGACGTCAACAATTGCCGCATCGTTTTGTCTTTAGTTGTCTGATTGTTGACCGCTCGTTTGTGACCGGCGGCGATGTACGAAAACACGCACAACACCGCGTAACAAATCTGGCCGGCCTTGATTAACAGAATATAAAACATTATTAGAAACTATAGTCACCAAATTGTTATAACCACGTTGAGCAACCGACGTGTATTGGTATGGGGTAGGTTTAGTTGGTTTTAACCAGTTGCGTACGCAGGGGTAGGGTTCTAGGGTTCTAACCCTCACTGAAATTTATTTTTCCATCAACATTTTATTTATGATTAGCAACAAAATCCATAATTTATTTTATTATCATTATTATTTCTCATATTATTATAATAGTTTTTCAAGTTTTTAACTATATGAACTATATGAACTATATAAAAATACTAATAGGAAATAGGAATTATTGGGATCATTGGAATTAATAACATTAAAAATATTATTAAAACAACCATTTTTATTTTTAGTGTCGTTACTAAAACTCTAACCGAACTAAAATCCTGCGTACGCTACTGGTTTTAACCTTAACGTGGTCGTGGTATTGTAAACGTACACTACCTAGTAAATAATTATAACTGCTAATGTCGATGAAAATTCATGACACATTTTTAATAATTTAGATTAAATTAACTAAGTTTTTGTAATATTATAAAGGTTTGTTTAATAAAGTTATACTATTATACCTTAATATTTTCTAGTATTTAACTACATTTATTAGGTAACCTTAATATTTAATGGCATTTGGAAATTTAAGGAATTCATGGATCGTGATAAATCTTTATATTATTATAAACATAAAGTACCTAATAATGTAGTATAATTTTAATAGTTAACAATTTATCATTATATTTATTTGTTTAACAAGATTATACTTATTAATAAAAAAACGTTATGCAAATTAATCGTTTTTAATTGCGAATATTAACAAACAACAACAATGCGAACAATAACAAAATATCATTATAAGCAAATGAAAAATGATAAGGTAATCATAAATTCATAATAATTTAAAAATATAAAAAGTTGGTAGGTACCTATTTATTTAATAATTAATGTCTATTTTAAATCAAGTATTTAATTTTAATTTTAATATAAATTGTCGGTTATTAATAATTTGAAAATCGAACAATTGGTAGGTATTTTTTATTATGTTCGGTTGGAAATTTGTTGGAAATTCAGTACCTAATAATAATAATATATTTATTTCTACAATTGATTTGTTTGATGACGTATTTTAGTCTAGAGCATAATATTTCTTTAGTATATATAATGGTACATATTATATTAAGTTAATATTGTATTATATATGTTATCGAAAATCAAATTTAAAATAGTAACTAAATATGTTTTTGGATTGTACTACAAAATAGGTACCTATATATTTTAGTACTTTTATTTTCCGACGTAAACCGTAATTGCGTATGATAATTATTAAAATATACTGGGATATGACTACTATATATAACTATGATTTAAAAATTATATATTTTTCGTATTTCTATAAATATCTAATTATACATTTTACATTTTTGAAACGATTGAGCAAAACTTATCTAGGTATCTATATGTAACTACTCATTAATTATTAATTAGTTATTAATTGGTACCTTTTAATTATTAATTATTATAAAACCACCATAATGTACTTATGCATTTTATATTCTGAGCGAAGCAAAGAATTGGTTTTACAATGTTTTTTATTTATTTTTTTTTAATGTCTGAAACCACAATTCTGATAAAAATAATGGTCCGATTACCACAAATAGAGAATGCTTTCGGTAAGCAAATTGAATCTTGTTGGCACTTTAGTTAGCTCATTTTTCGAATTTTTCAAATTTTTTTCTTCGTGAGAAGAAAAATTATCTAAAAATGATAGCAAAATTACGGTTTCCGTTATTTTGATTTTTTTAAATTCATGATAACAGATTAAGCTTTAATCGTAGAGATTCGAAATTTTTTCTAACTATTCACATAGGTGTTCTACGTATGAAGAAAAATTTTGGAACAGATTAGTTAATTTTCTGACTAAGTATAGAGCTTTGAATTTTTTTCCAAAAATATTTAATATTGCCTGAAAATTTAGGTTTAATGGTTTGAAAATTGTATAGGAATCTATTATATAATACTTATACTATTTACAAAATATTTTTAAAATCAAAAGATGGTTATTTTTTTATAAATCTTTAAATTTTACATCGATGTTTGATTTTTGTGTTTTTAAAAATCTGAAGTCACTTTTTCGGGTAAAAAAACCTGTCCTACCTACCTACCACAACTAAAGTATGTTTTCAGTAGAAAATTGCATGTAGTTGGTACTTAATTTAGATAACTTTTAGAATTTCTTAAAAGTTTTTCTTTGAGAGAAGAAAAACTACCAAAAAATGATGGAAAAAGTCAAAATTTACGGAAATCGTATTTTGATGAAATTTAAGGTTTTTCATGATAAATAATACAATTTTGAACGTAAGTACTTGAAATTATTTTGAAAATTTCTCATAGGTAATAAACTTTTGGAACAACTTATCAGTATATATTGTATTATATTAAGTTTCGCTCAGTATTTTCTAATGCAATATAATTGCATTCCAATTTTAATTATAATAAACCACTAATTTCTCTGAGGATCGAAAAGACGAAGGAGAAACGTCTAAACTTTGTATGTTCTATAATAACGTACTAGATCTCTTTAATAAAATAATAATGAAAACAATTCATTTGATTTATAATTATAGTTATTTACCTATTGAGAATATGAGTGCATATTATAATATATCAAATCGATATAGATAGGTATTAGGTATAGACAGTATACCAAACACAACATATTCACTATTGTTACAGGGTTTATCGTAAAGTCTTGTAGATTTGACAATTTTTAATTTGTTAATAATAATCGAACTTTCGCAATAATATAACCTTGTCTAAAGGTAGATAAATAATAAAAAAAAAAAACAAAAACAAAAACCTTAATGTAGAAGTGACAAACAAGAACATTCCGTTTATTTATAATAATAATTTAGCTGTCTCCGTAACTTTCTTTGTTCTCAGCATCAAAGCTTGCGTATATACAATAGACATGATGCGGTGCAAAGACAATAACATTTCGCTAGCCTAAAACAACACAATGCGTTACTAAAAAAAAAATAAATAAAAAAATATACCGAAATAATAATAATAATTTACTTAAAATTATAATTATATTTATATTCAAAAATTATAAAAAATACTTTATGCATGCAAATGGTGTTAAACTACTTAAATAAAAAAATGCAAATAAATTATAGTCATGCGGTCGAATGTTATTAGCAAATGATTATAGTTAATAATACAAATAATTCAATGGTTCGTCAATGTTTTTACACGTAAAAAAAATATGAAGCGCAGAAATAATTATTTAAGCCCTTTATATATTAAAAAATATTAACTATCGTTTTTTTTTTAAAAATGGTAATTTTGTAGAGTTTTAAGACTGAAAATCGTTAAAATACCTACTATTTATAATAATAATAATAATAAAAGATCTAAACTGATAAACTTATCGCAAAAATAATTTTCGAATTTCTCAACTATTAACTCATTATATTATATTATGAAAGATGTCTATCACGAAAATTAAAAGAGTTATATCTTATATGTATATAATTTATTTTCACACCTACTATAATTTTATATAGGGTTTGAAGAATTATTGTTAATTTATAAAGATATCTTATTTTCACATACATGTGATAGGTAATATAATTTTTATATGACGTATCAATGCAATAAAATATCTATACTAAGTGTTTTAAAAATAACCAGTATCTTACCATAGGCGATTCATATTGCCTTTGAATAATATGTTTCAATTTTGGATCTATATAAATAGATAAATAAACGATACTGTTATTAATTTTAGTCATAATATTTTTAATGTTGACATATTGTTAAAATAATTATTTAGTTATGCACTCACTGTATTCTTCTAAAACGAATATTTTCTTTTGCACAGTAAAACACTTTCGCACGTGATCGAGTCGAACGAAAAACTGAAATAAAACAATTGATGATTAATTTTTAATATTAGAAAAAAAATATGTTAAGTGAGGTGATGTGAGGTGCCAGTGATGCTACACAATACCTAGGTAACTTAACGCTTGCTAACGGCACCGGGTTCAAAAAGCGCACCTAATATATTATTTAAATTAAAACACTACTAATCAATTAAATTTCAATCTGGACGATTACTAATAATTTTTTTCTTCGTACAAATCACATCAGCTAAAATAATTTTATTAACTAATAAAAATTATATTATTTTAATAGGTACTTTGTCGTTTATTAAGTGGTAGACTATATTAACTGATAGACCGATAATTGTACTGTTATGTACATATATAAATTGTTATTGGGAGGCACAACAAATAATTTTATACAATTGATTTTCAACAATATTCGATACATTGTCGTTTATAATTCGAATTAAAACGAAAACGCGAATAATATAATAAAGTATAGAGTAATTTGAAATTATTTTTGATTTTTTCCGGGCGAGATAGAAGAAATATTGAAGATAAGAATCTTGGTAAAGTAATAAATAATGTGATAATACTGTAAACATTAGGTATTACCTATTTATCGTTTTACTAAGATTTATATTTTACGACACTTACAATATTCTAGTTCAAACATAATATAATATCACTAATCATAATATATTATATATTTAATGCAAGATAATATACGCATGCAATACTATACATTTATAGTGGATAATACAAATAGTTAAAAGCGCAAACACCTAAACTCAAATAAGGAAACTAAAAAAAAAAGTTTTGGTGCAGCTACATGTTGATAATAATAATAATAATAATAATAATAATAATAATAGGTAGGTAGTATAAAAAAGTAAAAATGAACCACTTACGATAGTGTCTATATATTTATAAACACGGAACAGTAGTGTGATAATACTTTTATATAAAAAAAATATATCGTAATAATATTACGGTTGAATTTTATTTTCGTTTTGATATGATTTTATAGATTAATTGATCGATTTTTTTTTATCATAACGAAACGTAATATTATGTCGGACAAAAGCACAAACATCAAAAAATCAAAGCTTAAGTCAACTAGTGAGATGGCCAGGCAGTTACTGTAAATAATATATCATATTATAATATTCGTTACATATAAGTACATAATATAATATATATATATATATATATATATATATATTGTATAAAGGTCGACGATAAAATATTATATTAATACATATATACACGTATATAGTATATATTACTGAAAAACTAATAGGTTGGTTACCATTTAAAAAAAAAAAAAAAAAAAAAAATATTTTGTTTCAAATTTTTTCCAAATTTTACTAAAATATTTTCAATAAAAAAATTATTTAAATCACTTAGTTTTCATTGACATGCTATATATATATATACACACAAACACGAACACACACACACACTACACACACTTATACACATACAACATACACACACACACACACATGTACATGTAACATAATATACACAGTGGTCAAATTGGTATAAAAAAACGTAAAGGTATGGTCATTTTTTGTATTATAAACATTCATCTGATTGTAATCTACGGAGAGTTGTTATCAAACCATACTTAAAAAGAATAGTGAAGAGTTTCTATCACTTCGACCATTGAATATATATTATGTATAATATTATTGATATTTTTAAAAACATTTTTGTGCAATTACAGCCATTATACATGCTCCCCGAAATACAATCTAATGATGTCAATAACTTCTAAACAAACGGCATAATCATCGTCAAATTCATTTTTTAGTGTGTGTGTGTGTGTGTGTGTGTGTGTGTGTGTGTGTGTGTGTGTGTATATATATATATTTATATATATATATTATATTGTATATAGTATATTTCTAGGGGTAGAAACGATCGAGGAACAGTAATAAATAATAATAGGTAATTTGTAAAACAAAAAAATAAAATAAAAAAACAGTGACGCTACTCGTCCGCATATAATAATAATAAAATAAACGAAATATTTTACAATCCAATCGTAATAATAATAATAATAATATACGTAATAATATGCACTAGAGTGGTTGATTTAGCAAACAACAGGAAATCAAAACTAAAATAATATATCATATAATAATAATAATAATAATTATAATAATAATAATAATAATAACAATAACAATATCTATTACCAATGACAAAAACTGTACTTTTTTTTAATGTAAATTGTTCTAATATACCTCAAAGTCCTGAACGAGAGACAACAATCCATCGCCGTTACGACGTTTCATAAAAAAACAAAAAAAGGACAATTGAAAATCAAACAGAAAAAAACAACACAACTAAACATCATCATATTAAATGGTAGGTAGGTATAGGCATATAGATATTAAAACACGAAATAAGTAGGTGTATAATTATAGGTATATTAGGCATTACCTATGTTTAATAAATCATATTATGATTTCGTGTGTTTCTTGATAATATTTATAATATATTGTCATTATAATCAACCTGACCGAGGACCATCTCAAAAGTTTCTTAAACTTTGTTAACAGTATGAGGAATAACACAACACAACGTGTTTTCCCGACTGAAATAAAAAATCTTCAAAAAATAAATAATTTTTTTTCTTTCAATTCAAGGCGACAAAATGATAAAAATATAAAATGTTTTATACATATACATATACATTTACATATACATATATATTGTAACAAAGGTGGGCAATTCTATGGGAAAGATTTAACAGTAAAACGAAAAATAAATTAAACTATTTGAATTTCAAAGTTAAACGATTATCGAAATTATTAACTAATATTTAACATTTTTTTGAATTGTTTTTTTTATTTGAGCACCGAATATTATTAAATTTGAAATAATATTTGACCGAACGGATGGAAATGAACCAAAAATATCTGAGCATTAAAATTCAGTTAAACTATATATTGTTAATTTCAAAAATAACTTAAGTCTAGTTTGAAAGTTTAAAACGATTCAATTTTTTGACTAGTGTAAAATGCCTCCACCCACCTTTGTAGATATAATAATAATATAGACGAGCGTTAAAACACGTGTGAAGTATGATATTTGAACGAGAGTGGTGTCATATTATTTAATAGTATAATATAAAAAAAAACTTTGAGAATATAAATTATATTATAATATAATAATAAATATATTAAATAAATAAGTTTATAAAGCGTATTGAACATTCTGAAACTGTTTAAAAATAAAAATGTAAATATATAATATGTAAAATATCCACAAATGTTGAATATTTTATATACGGGGTACGTCTCTTCAAAAATAACAACCTATTCGAAACGTCACTCGAATAATGTAATTCTTGTTTCTTTAATAGAAAAAAAAATATGATATTAATTTGATATATTTCTATTTATTATAAGTTTTAGTCATTATTATTTAGAAAAAAGCAATAGACAATCATTTAAGTGTTTTCAAATTCGTCCATCAAATGACGGTTTGTTCTTGAAAACGAAGCGTTTCGAACGGGTGTTTGTATTTGTTGTTGAACATACGTCGTATATATCATAAACAATCACACAAAAATATTTAAAAAAAATGTATTATATATATTATATACAAGGTGTTCAACGAGGATTGACTTCTTGTATTATTTTCTAGGTATGAACCCATAAATTTTTTAATTATGATTTTCAAAAATAATTATTTGGGCAACTAACTGTATAAGTTTATTTTAAATAATAAAAAAATAAATACTTTCAGTAAAAAAAAACATATTATTGTATTTTAAAGTAATATAATATTTCAATATAATTAATTAATAGAGTATAATTTGTAAAAACTAATTATGTGTTAAACTCTTATATATGATTAAAAGGTGATATCAGGGATGTTTTTTTTTTAAATTTACTTAACTAGGTGTAGTAAATAAAATTATTCATTATCTCAAAAATTCATGGCTTTGAACAAATGCAAATAATGAAAATAGGCTGTGTTATACAGTTATATAAGTACTGTACGTATAAATGTTATTTTTTCTGTAAATTAAATTCCCTAAAACCAAAAACCAAATAAGAATTTTTAGCAATTTTAACTTTTTAAATTTACCATCATGAAATAAAATATTTTAAAAATTAAACAAAAGGTTTCTTGTTGTGTTTTTAAATATTTCTTATATATTTTGTAACAGTAGGATCAAATAATTATTTTAAAAGCAGAATTAAGTAATATTAATTAATTTAAGATATAATACAAGGAGTAAATCCTTGTCGGACACTCGTTGTATATGTAGATTATAAAAGATATAAATATATAGTTTCGCATGCCTAATTTTCAGTTAAAACCGCGGCAAAAATAGAAAGCTTTGAGAAAATATACACGCATCCGTTGGCTTAGAATAAGAAAGTTCCATCACGGTATTTTCAAATCGTATATTTTAAATTTGTGAGGGTGTATTAACTAAATTTTTAATTCACGTATAAATATGAAATACGTTTTAGTTTTCGACTTAAAATAGATGATGTATCTAGTATTGTCATATTATATTCATTTATCAGTTTTGGAAATATTCTAGTGTGGAACTTTTTTATACTATGCAGACGGCATATTTACGAAAACGTTGCGAAAGTATTATAATTAGGCATAAGTATTATATTTTTATCGACCCGGATTCGTATACTAATGTAAAAATTAAGAATCACGAAAAGAAAGAAATAAATATGTATACATTAGGTATATCTATGTAGCTTTATTTTTTTTTATACGTTGTTCATAATGTTAATAATAATAATAATAATAATAGTAATAATAATAATAATAATAATGTAATGTTAAATTCTACACGACAATCATATTTAATTGATTCATATTTTAAGAAATTTTTGAGAGGTCCTTATAGTATTATACAAGATATCGATGTGTAGTAGATTCCAGGATACCTATTAAGTTTGCAATCATAACAGATTTTTATGTACGTAAAAATGTATAACAGCCAAATACTGTTATCAAAAAATAGAAAATAGTATACATATATTTTGGATATATAGATAGTTGCGCAATAATGAGAATTAAATGTTCAACGAGAATTCCTCAATTATAATAATATGTTCAAGATAAATAGAGATTTTTTAAAATTTTTTTAAATAAATAATTAGGTTACGGAATTATATACTTTTAAAATTTTAAGTTGTATTCTATTATTAATGATATTTTATGCAAAACACTTTTTTTTTTTATAAGAATCTTATATATTTTATACATTGAAGTGAATTTTTGAAAATTTAAATTTAATTATATCATTGAGATTTTAATTGTTAAGAATTATTTTTTATATGAAATTTTCATAGATAAATCTTTAATTTTTGTAATGTAAATTAAGTCATTGTAATTTTGTTATTGGGATATATTATAAAATATGCAAATATTATAGTTTACGTAATATTAATATATTAAACATTTAAAAAATACTAATCTTGACAAAATAAAGTTATCCATTAAAAAATTTAGTTATTTAACTTTTTTAATTGCTTGTCTTAAAGTTATTTATAATAATAATTTTAAAATAAAAATCACATAATAGATTCCGTAGTGATAATAATGAATTATTAAAAAATTATATCATTTAAAACCTTTATTAACATGGGAAATATCTTAATGGGAATTATTCTTTGGCGAAATTCAGTACCTGTTTAATTTAGTAAACAATGATTTAAATAATTCACCAAAATCCTATATTTAAAAAAATATAAAAGATAATTGAGAAATATTACTCAAATTATGTTAGCGCATGATTTGCGTCTCCATTTTTAATTTACAATATAGAAAAATTACTCTACGTAAAACAAAAATTGAGATGTTTTTGGTTAAAAAATCTAATAATAAATACAGAAATATTTTCGAAAGATCGATATATCCATTTTATAAGAAATATGTAGAAAAAGTAATACAGCGATTTAACTTTTTGATATTTTAAATTCGAATAACTTCTTTATTAGATAATATTTTACAAAATAGATATGTCAATCTTTTAATTGTTAATCTTTTATTATTCACTTTTAATTTGATAATAAACGTCTAAATTTTAAATTTACACTTTAATCTTAACGCCACAATTTTTATTCTGCGTATAGAAATTTTGCTATCTTGCACGTAAAACACCGACAGTAAATCATGTGCACTTAAGAAATATGTATGATATTAGAAGTATAAGAGCTAATATAACAAGGTGTACCTTGCATTTAAATGTTTATTATATGAATATAATTAATAATAGGTACAATAATTAAATGATGAAACTGAATTATTGAAATTAAAGAAATGTATGTGGCTTAATTGTTATTTAATATACAGTATTCCTATGTTTTGATAATTATAATTATTAATTATTGATTAATTTTTAAAATTTTTATATTATTTAAATCATCAGTATTATTTTATTCCATTTAAAATCACTGAAATGGCATAAAACTATAAATGACATAATTATTATACATGCCTAGATATTTATCATAATGTCAAACGAATAAACATGAATATTATTGCAAACTTTTTTTTTAACCACTAATTAATTAAGAAGATGAATTTTAATACATGTAAACCAACTAAAATAAACACAAACAAAAAGAAAAAAGTAGATACCTAATAATCAGTGGCGTATTTTAAAATATTTTGAAGGGGTCTAAAATTATATTATAATATATTAATGTATATTATATGCATTTTAAAAAATACATTTTAATGTAGCTTTATTAAAATTATACAATATAGGTACTGAGTATCTCAGATCTATTTATTAATTGTAATACCTCCGTAAAAAATTAAGATTTTTAAATTCGGTTATTTTTAAATTATTACTTAGGCAATGGACTATATAATGGATATCTATTATCTTTATTATTATTTTTTTAAATTTTAAGCTTCCTATATGAAATTTGAAGATAGTTAGTTTTTATAAAAATGTTGATAGGCCAAATTTTTAATATAATCATGGTGGTGATTTTTGAGAATTTTTTTCATTTATTGGAAAAATCATACTTCTGATGTCATTTTTGTAACTATTTTGTAACTTACTTAATTTATTAAATCATGGAATGTAAAATTCATACAATCAATATTCAATATTATGATAAGTTAATGATGAATGGATAAACAACAAATGTTGCGAACCTAGGTATTAAAATATTATTATAATAATATTATAATGATGACGTCAGGATTATCATTTATATTAAAATTGTTACCAATGAATGAAAAAAATTAATCTTGAATAAATTAAGAGGTCGAATCTATTAAAATTCTTTTACAAATGTACTTTTTAAAATTAATATTTTCAAATTTCATATAACATATTGTTTTAGAAAAATCACAATCAATAATTTTAATTTTTTCATAGATATTACCATTGGTAAATAAATCTATAGGACACTATATATATATAAAAAAAAAAATATTTCATGTTATTTATTATATAACTAATAATAACAAAATTGAAAAAATATATAAAAATAATGTACGCTAAAGTGGATCTAGGGGGATTCAGCACCCTTGGACTCCCTGTAAATACGCCACTGCTAATAACAAAGAACGATAAAAAATTAATAACGTTAATAAATAAATAAATAATAATAATAAATTAGATAGGTATAAGTAATAATACACATAATAATGTCAAGGCTGTGAATTTGTTTATATATTTTATTTAGAAAACTATAAAATAATTATAATATAAATTTGATCCAAGCCTGAATCCAATATCGATTTAAATATAAAATAAATTTAGTATATTTTGGATATATGCATATATGCCCATAGGCATACAAACGTAAATTTTGTCAACTTGATGCATTTTACTAGGTATTTAATTTAGTTTATTAGAATATCAATTAAAAATTGATTTTACATTTTAATTTAATATTACATGCATAAATATATATTATACAACTTTTGACTAGTCTTATTTATTTTAACTTGTCACTTAATTGGATGGTTGCTGAATCGCTTTCAAACATTAATTTATGAATATATATCATATAATTTAGTTCATAATATTTTAATTTCTTTAATATGCCTAATTAAAAATATTTTTGTACATATAACTAATTTTACAATACGTTATGATGGTTTTTTATTTTATACGAAATTCTAAATAAATTAATATATTATCACAGAATAGTATATAAATATATTATTTATAACTGCTACTTATTAATAGAACGTTATACCCGCATATCTGTTTCGTAAAATATCATCTGATATAGAAATCATTATTTTTAACAACTTTCCTATTGTTTTTAACAGGCAGATGGGCCTGTACGACGATGGTACATCTAGGTGAACTCTTACAGACAACTATTTAGAACCCTGATAACTGCATCTGGACTGACTTATGATAGTATGTTAGGGGGCTATACGTCTCGATTTCTTTGGGACACTAACGAATTTCAACTATAAGTCCTGGATTACCAGTGTCGCGTTTATAATTGTATTAGCTACGCACCTTTAAATGATTTATTTGTAATTTATATATATATATATATATATATATATGTCGTTAAGCAAATATGAACATCTGAAAAGGTAGTACCTACTTACGTACTTTTGTTCCAAGTAACATTTATTTAATTGTGTGATATACTGATATTTCATTGATTTATGACCGTCTTCGTGAAAAGAAGCGGCAATATGATATAATTATAAAGAATAATAAAAAAAAAAACTTATTATGTGAATGTTTTTAAAACAATAAATCCACAGCCTTGATAATAATAATTATAATAATAATAATAATAATAATAATAATAATAATAATAATAATAAT
>CM023362.1:15338630-15673072 GCA_013282895.1 Eriosoma lanigerum
ATAATAATAATAATAATAATAATAATAATAATAATAATAATAATAATAATAATACCTACAAAAAAACAACAATTTACAATAATATTGATAATAATTTGTATTAGTAAGTAGTTGTAGTAATTAGTTGTAAATTTGTAAGTCTATAATTAGTGATAATATGGGATATTAGTACATAGTCAAAGTAATAGTAGTGACAGTGGTAGTAATAACTAGTAGATAGGTTAATAGTAGATAGTAGTAATAACAATAAAACGCATATACATAAAATACTAAAATAATGATAATTTATGTATAAATCGTTGTTATTGCGTCATGCACTGCATCAATCACTTACCTTGCTGTCAGCGAATAATAAACCAACACCTTCCATGCAAACTTGAAGTATACCACCTTCCCCGGTGGCCATGTCCTTAACGGGAAATTCGCCTCCCAACTCCACGCCGGGTATAATGCCTTGTCCTCGTTCCGCGGCTTTTTCCATGGAATGTTTGATGCGAGCATAGAGATCTTTGCACTATACACGCGATATTTATAGAATAGACAAAATAAATAATCCGTTATTATAGACGTACATGGTATTTATTATTTGAGTATAGGAACTTAATAAAATTAAAAATGGGGTACGACAAGGCTGTAACCTATCACCGATGCTGTTTAATCTATATATTGAAGAAGTAATAACATAATTAAAGATAGAAGTTTTCAATCAAGGTTAGGGGTTTAAAGTGTTAGTGTTATAGGACGCTAGGATATACTATAGCTAGTATTATATATAATGATTCGATTATTATATGACACAAATAGGATATGCTTTCGGTAGAAAATTGCATCTAGTTGGTACTTTAGTTAACTTATTTTTTTCCTTGTGAGAAGAAAAACTACCCAAAAATTGCGGAGAATCAACAAAATTACAGTTTCTGTTATTTAAAAATTTTTATTTCGTGATAACTAATTGAGTTTTGATCATAGTTACTTGAAACTTTTTTTTAGTATTAACATAGGTAGTTAATACGCGTGGTAAAATTTTGGAACAGATTGGTTAATTTTCTGACTAAATATAGAGCTATAAAATTATTTTAAAAAGTTTTTAATATTACATGCAATTTTGGGTCTATCGATTTGAAAATTTTATAGAAGCCTAATCATATACTACTTAATAATTTTACAAAATATTTTGAAAATTCTGACTTACAAATTTTTTTTTTTTTTATAAGCTTCTAAACTTGAAATATTTAGTAGAATTTAATATTATGATATTTTGTGTTTTTAAAAGTCTGATAGAATGATTTCTGATAGAAATACTACCAATAATGAAGACTGTAAAATCTGGCAGAGTGATAGGTAAATATTAATCACTATCGAATGGACTTCTTATTTAATATAGAATAAATAAAATTGTTAGTGAAAATGTGCCACGTACTTTTTTCGTATAATATTTGTTCAATTGAAGTTGTCCACCGTTGGCAGTTCTCCAAAGACAAAATATTTTACTCCTAGGACTGTAAGTCATGTTCACTATTCGTTCGTACCACCATCTACTGACAATTACTCCGTTCACTGATCTCAATACTAGTCCGTCATCTCGAACTTCCAAGAAAAGTAATTCTCCAGAAGAGTCACCGCAATGTACTGCGAAACTTTGCCTGTGCGCCTGTCTCGAATTGGATGGCTTCAGATCGACGTCGTTTCCATTCTTTACAGTGCATAAAACACATACAATTATTTAAATATTAGTTTGATTTAAAACAATATAATATTATATAATTATATTATAACAATATAATATGATTGTTTATATTAATGATTATATTTATTTTAATGTTTAGATTTTAAAATACATTTTTCTTATGCGCTATAAACTAAACTAATCATAACATTTGTTTTTAGAAAGTGAAATTTTATGAAAATTATTTTTATGTTAATTATAAGATTAATGTTGATAATTTTATATTCACAATTTTCTCATAATATTTATCTTTATTCTCTTCATTATCAAGTAGACATATTTATATACAGATAAAAGCAAATATATTTTTATTTTATTTTATTAATATAGTTGCATTTGTTTAAAATTGTAACTATCATAGTTATAAAAATATTTATAGAATGTTTATACCTTAATACTTGTTTTTAGCTGTATAAAATAAAAAATGTTTTTTTTTTAAATTTTATAAATTATAAAAAACAAGTATTTATTTTAGAACTATGAAAAGTTATTATTTGAATTAAAACATTTTAACCTTAAAAACATAATATAGGTACTCGAAATTAATTAAATGATGGTAAAGTAATTAATAATTGTCATTAAACACCTATATTTTATATTAAATAGTGAAAAAAGTGTTATAAAATATTATAACATTATTATTTTTTAGTTATTTAGATTACTATAGGTACGACAACTATAACTTGTATTAAAATATAGGATACATACTAAATTGGGTAGTTGAGAAATCAGACTCGTTATTTCAGTAGCGTAACAATTTGCCACTCTGCTTTTTCCAACTAAGGTTCTCACGATTTTCATTATACTTTCTTTAGGTACATTTACCATGATCATAAAAGCTATCAAATTGTAAATCATAATCGACAAAAGTTTATCTTCATCGTATTCTAGACGTTTTCGTTCACTTTGATTTAAATTTTTATACCTAAAATAACATGTTTATTATATCTACAAATTATTTATCGATAATTGTTGTAGTCAAATAATATAACTATTTATTGGTCTTCAATACCTTTCCATCATTTCTACAGGTCCTTGATCCATTCCTATCATATCTCTTTCTTGGCTTACTGCGTCGATAAATACGTCTTCCCAAAACTTTAACTGATTCCAAATTGTACTCCGTTCTTTTCCTAGTATACCTATAAAATTATTTGGTTCTCATAAGAATGTAATAAAAAAATCACCAAAATGATATCGTATTAGATGCCTAAAATATTACGAGGCTGACCCTTAAGTTAGTTATAATTAAAATAAATAAATACAAAAAGAAACTAGTATGCTGTATCCATTTATGTATGAGAGAGTAATTATATAGGTAATAATAATAACAAGAATAGTAATATTTGTTAATAATACAAGTACGAGTATATAAGTTTATATAGGTATAATAAAGTTATTTATCATAAATACCTTCAAATAAATAAGTTCGTCCTGAATCAGGACTAGGAGAACCTGACGCAGTATTTAACAGAGTCCCTCCATGATATCGAAATCCAGCACTCAGTGATGACTTACTGGACCAAATGCTTTGAGTTCGATTCTTATTGGTAACCTTAAAAAGCTAAATTAATAGAGCTGTTTTCAACAATTCAGGTATATATTTTGTCTTTTGTAATTGAGTAGTTTAATGTGTACTAGACATTCAACTTATTTATAAATGAAGTGTTTTAATTTTATTAATCCATTAAAAAAATTACAAAAAAAATGTTTCGTATAATTTTTAAAAGTCACTAAGTTAATTTTTTTATAAACTATGTACTTTCATATTTAATTTTGGGACTAGTTGTCACTATTCTTTTACAGACGAATATATATATATATATATATATATATATTATATAAAATAAAAATAATAATTTATTTTATACTTACTCCCGTATTATCGAGTTCACTATCCGATACGGCACTCCGAAAGAAAGAATTATTTCTCGAGTTATTGCTTGTCACCCGTTTTAAATAAAACGACGGATTATTGACTAGTACAGAACTATTATTACAGCTAGATTCATCTGATACTACTATTGGCCCAATAGTTTCCATTTCTCCCTAAATTGAATTAAATAGTTGTTAAAATATATAATAATACAACCGTATTATTATTTGGAATCAAATTAATATTTTACGAAGAATATATCGAAATATATTATTTACTTCATTTTCCAAAAAAGGATTTGTTGAGATATGTTCCTTGTTTTTTATCTTCATGAAATCACCGAATTCATTTGATGAAATATTAGGAGTTGATTCAACATCGTCAACTAATGGATAATCTTGAGCAAATTTTCCAGTTACAGTATTTTTACATTCTGTTCAACATATTTAACTTAAGTCAATAAAAAATTATTATATTTTAGGCAACGTTTCACTTCTAAGTAATTTAATTATATGACCAGTAACAAATATATATATATCATATTTCATATGATTATATCTTGTAAAATGTATAGGTACTTAAATATAAAAGTTAATATGAATTATGAACGATGAAAATAAAACCTTAGTATGTAAAGATATATTATTAGTGCTACTATTTAAAATTGTTTAAAAAAGTAATTTAATCATACAAAAGTATACAATTTAAAAAATAGAAATATAATAAATATTAATTAATTTTTTGAAAACCTATTAATAACCAAAAAATAAACAACGTATTCATTTCTAATTCCGTTTAGTCACATACGGTTTTACTTTAAGCCTTTAATTTTTTTTTTAAATATATTTTATTTTTCATTTTAAGTCTATAAATAATAACATATAAAATAACAATACGTAGTTTGAATATTTTACCAGACAATCCTGATGTGCTAGTCTGAGAAGATTTTCTGGATTCTTGATAAACACTTGAGATCGGTGAACCCGCAATACTTGGACTAATTACTGGTGACTGTACGTTTTCACGGCTGCTATATGGACTGGATGTCTACAAATTATATTATAAAAATAAAATAGGACACTTAATATGACACTTACAATAATACGAGAGAAGTATTTGAGAAACTTTTATGGAAATATATAAATTGTTTTGTATAGTCTACCTAAATAATAGTATTTTGTTATAAATAATATTTGTAAAAATAAAATTATGTTTATTATAGATATTTATAATACATTTGAATATAAATTATTGATTTGTTTTTGCTCACAACTGTACTACTTAGTTTAATTTAATACCATGTCAATTAGATAATTACTTGCGATTCGAAACCTGCCATCGATATGTCTTTAGCCCAGTAATGAGTGTGAGCTATTTCTAATACTTGAAATGCAGAAGCTAAACCACCTCCACATTGATTAGCAAAAGACACTTCTAATCCATGAATTATTGCTAATAAGGCTTTAAGGATTCCTTTCCAGACAGGTCTACTTACATACTATAAAATAAAATAAACGTGTTTTAGTCTGTAATCTGTATATAGATACTATAATTTATAATTATAATAAAACTTAAATAAGTATAATATATTACCCATATTATAAATAATATAATTATTATCAATTAAAATTACTTTAAGATCAACTTGTTTGATTAATTCAAGAAAAAGTGAAACAACTTTGGAAAAATTAGAAAAAGTTTTTAAAGAAGAAGATAACAATTTCATAAAAATAATAAATTATGAAAATTATCTGTAAAACTACAAGACGTCTTATGTGTTTTACAAAATAATAAATAAATAATAAAAAAAAATGTTTTTAATTCTTACCACATCGTCAATATGATCACTTGGACTAATTTTATTGTCCAGTGTTCGATTTAGTTTACTGACTACTAAATTCCGATATCCTTCTTCTTCCATTAATTTTTTGAATCTACTGAGCTTAAGCCAACCGATGCCATCACCATCAAAAATTTGTTTTATTACCTGGAGTAAAAGAATAAATGTATATGGTTTATGTTGTTAGCTAATTTTTATAAGCATAAATTAATCATACATCCTTTAAAAATGTTTCATTGTCCACATGACTATTAAGTTTGGTTGATTTTTTGTTTGGTACTTTTGACGATTCACTTAATTTTCTTGGATTTGAATGTCGAATCAAATTCGATTTTTCAACTAAATCATTTCGACCTACGAAAATAAAAACGATATACAGGCAAATAAGCATACATAAATAATATATATCAATAATAATATAATAGTAAATAGTTGATTATATGAAATTTAATAACTTAAATTATTCACTTTTTACAAATAATATATAGATTTATAATGTTGGTAAGATTTCAGATTCCATATTATTATGATAATATTTTAATATTTATAATTATTATTGATTTAATGGCTAATACTACCATTATTAAATGTTATTAAAAACAATAGAAAAATTTTTAAAAAATCTTGTGAAAGTACAATTGAAGTTTATTTTTAGAAACAAATATTTTTAGACATAAATAAGTCGTTTACCAAATAAAAATAAAATTAGTTTTTACCTTTAGTCGGAAATGGTCCAGACGATGATGTCCGTTCTTTAGTTTTAGTCACTGGTAATGTTAATGAAGATTTAATATTTTTTTGTTGTTTGTTATTACCTAATAAAAAATAAAATTTATTTATAATACCAATATGGATAAATATTTATATAACATTTTAAAAATAATTACATAATACCAAAATAATTGTTAATGTTGTAAATTACTAATTACAAATACTACTCGATTATTAAAATAAGTATTTTAATAGGTAGTTATAAGAATGAACATTCAGAGAATTTAGGATAAAATTTATTTAATGATTTTATTTTTTATTTAAAAAAACATTTTTTACTTAAATATATATACGATTTTATATATTTGAATATTTTCATAAAATATACTACTATTACTACTAGGCACAAAGTATAAAGAAATAATATTATATTTAATGATAGGTATGCAAAAATGAAGGTAGGAATTCAATTTAACATATTTTGACAATTGGGGGCTTTTAACATATTTTAGATTCTGAGCAAAGCGATGGATTGACCAAGGGTATGCTTTCGGTAGAAAATTGCATCTAGTTTATATTTTATTTAGCTAATTTTTTGAATTTCTCAAAAGTTTTTCTTTGGCAGAAGAAAAAATACCAAAAAATTAAGAAAAAAAAATGGCAAAATTTAATTAAATCGTAATTTTGTGGAAATTGATTATAGATTTTTTATGATAATTAATGCAATTTTGAATGTAGGTACTTGTAAATTTTTTTAAGATTTTTCAGAGGTAGTTTACACAAGTAATACAATTTCGGAACGGATTATCAGTTTATTATTTGCTTATTAATCGTTTATTTGTTATTGGTCTTATTTTATCTATAATTTTAATTTTAGTTTCAACTAACTTATTCGAGTTATTCACTAATTTTTGTGTGATCTATACAAATCTATCTCTGATTTATAGGCAGTGGCGTCAATCTGTTTTTAGAACAATGAGGTTAAATGCAATACAAAATATGTTATATTTTACCTTTAAGGTATGTGTACTTAGATTTCAAATTACAATAATTAAGAGGAATATATTATTTCAATATAATATCATAATATTTTTCTAGAAACATTGATTTGTGTAATTATTTGTTAATAATTTTGTATATACGATACCCCATACCCAACTTGCTTTGATTAAATATTTTAATAATTAAACATTTACCCAACCATTGATCAGCGGCATTGTCTATAAGTAATCAATATAATATGTATTTTAAGTACTTTTAAACTACTAAATACATTTTTTATACGCAGTTTAATATTGGGTTGAAAAAATCGTATGCAAATTTTGTCATTTATTTGTAAGGTTTATATTTCTCAAATGGTAAATAATTATAGTTTATGTTCAAATTTGAAATACTCACCAAACAGATCACTAAACATGCTAGATGTTTGCGTTGCCAATCCATTGATGTCATTAGATATATTTGAAAAGAAATCCTTGGTACTAGCACTTCCTATTGATGTCACTGATGATTTTCTAAGTTCTGAAATAGAACTGTTTGGATTCGTTGATGGATTTATCGTATTGTTAATGTCGTCATCGAAACTTGATTGATATTGGCTTGATTCTTTAGATTCGCCTAATAATCCAACCTATAAAATATATTAAAATCATTTATTCAATCTAATAATAAAGCTAATATAAGAATCATAAACATTTATTTCGAAGTAAATGCCTATAATATTTGATTTATCTAATATAGGTATCAATGAAAAATTTTATATTTGATGTTATTAAGTAAACCATCTGAATAATATAATTGTCTATATAAGTATATATTTATCAATATATATATAAAAGTATATTATTATAGATATTTTATTTATTATCACATTATGTTTTCTTTATATTCTCTAAAAAATTTAAATCGTATTATTGATGAGCAGGGCTCGAGACTTCTAGCATTTACATATTTATTTATAGCATGTTAAACGATAGCAGAGTAATATACAAATTCGTTTTATATTAAAATGAATGCAGCTTTAAAAGTTTTTAGTGCATTTTTTTACATATTTTAGGGTTTTTGCATTTTTTCTGCTATTTTTATATTTATCATGCTATTTTTTGCATATAATTAGTTAATCTGAAAAAAATTAAGTATATTTGTGGTTTGAGCGGCAAGTGTTGCTTAAAATTCATATTTAATTAAAGTAAAATGTAAAAACGTATAAAGCCGTGTTTAAATTAAGACTGTTCAGTGTCCTAAAACTATTTCGTTCGTTTGTACGCTTTTAAAATATAAACGCGGATTTACATGCGTAATATATCGATAACACAAGTTTATCGATACTACGCCGCCACTCGCCAAGTGATTTATATTTTATTGTCTATCTATAGATAAAAATATTCTATTAATATGGGAAAAATATCACTAACGTTTATCACTTTTGAAAAAAATGTATTGCATTTTATTAGGTTTAAGAGACATAAAAAAATTTGATGGTTTTCCAGATGATATTTCTAGTAGTGATGTTCTATACTTTAAGTTCGCTACTATCACATCGGTCGATATAGAACGTTCATGCTCAACATACAAAACATTTCTGACCAATAATTGGAGATTGTTCAAATTTGATAGTGTTCATAAACACATATTAATACAGTGGAATTTTTAAGGTTGGTGTATAGTACATATTATATTTTTAATTAATTTTTTTTTTATAAGAATATTACAATTTTTTTGTTTTCTAATTTTTTAATTTTTGTTTATTTAAAATTTATAAATTATAATATTTATCTACTTACAAATTAATTTAATTTTACCAATTATGTTTACAGAATTATTAAATTAATAAAAATAAATTTTTAGAAAAATTTTTAATTAAGCGTACTTAATTTTTTTATTGAGCATATTATAGTGCATATTTTACCATATTTCAAGGCATATTATCTAAATAGTAGTAGTCAGTCTCGAGCCTTACTGATGAGTATCGACCAGAATCCAAAATAAATCGCGTTATCTTATAAAATGTTACGGTTTAATGTAACTATATTGTACAATTATTATAATTTTTGTTCGAACACGTATTACTCATTTACACATTATACATATACACATGTCTTGAAATATTATAATGTTATAGGTGAGATATTCGTTGATATTGTGTATTATCATAATTCCTATTATTATTATTATTATTAATTATTATAATTGTCTACTTAACTATTCAGTCACATGTAATAATCAAATCGCAAGCACTCCGCGGCGGCTCTCTTATAATAATTACTATAAAAGTTTTGTTACAGTCCACTATAAATTGAATTTAATTATTCATACCTAGTCTTAACGATTTTAATTTGTATGATTATATATTCACATAATGAAAGTTTAAGTAAACTCACGTTAACTATGTCTAACACAACGATTTATTTGGTACATAAACTATTATTCATCAATTAAGGAATATTTACGAAATTGCTAACGGATAACAATTAAAATGAAATGTTATAATTTCAAGAATAATTCATGTTTTTTTTTTATTTTTTAATACGATTATCACAAATGATGAAATACCAATTAGCGCACTAAATCCATTGGGAATGAAGTGAAAATGTATGCAAGCATTAATCAATTACCTTGAATACTTTTTTGGATGCTACTTGTTTCGCACTTTTTGTTAGATCACCAATTGTACTTTTCCCGACATACGTTAAATCATCAAAAGTATTTTTGCTGACTCCCGCCGCTGTTTTGCTTGCTTCAAACGCGCTTTTACCAACTTCGTGCACAGATTTCGTAGCCTCGCCTGCTGCTTTTTTCGCTTGAGTAGTCAGTTTATCTGCGACGTGAGCTAATATTCCACCAGCTCCTTCTTGACTGCTTTGTCTGGCTGTTTCTTTAACAAGTTCTTTTGCTTGAGAAGCAATATGTTCCAATATCGAGCTGTTTTGACTAGATTGTCTTGTCAACTGTTGGTGTAAGCTGCTCAGACTTTCTTTTCTCGACGACGGTGGACTAGATATGATACTGTGTTTTTTTTCGGTCGTTGGGGGTAATATTTGTTGATACAATTCAGACGTCTAAAATATAACAAAACTAAATCAAAATCAAAAAATCGGAAAAATAAAAAGTAATATTTATTACTTATTTTAATTTTATGAAAATTATATTATGTACATTAAATAACTAAACATAAAACATAAACAATAAACATAAATAACTATAGGATAAGCGTATTATGTCTATTCAACTTACTGTAGATATTTGTGAAGTAGGTTTATAACTATTATTTGTTTTTTGCGCTACAACTACATGGTTTAAAGCAGAGTCACTACCACCTGTGCTATGTCTGCTGAGAAGAAGTTTGTTTTGTTGTTGTGAATGTGGTTGTTGCAATTGACTACATCTAACGATATCCTACAATTTGAGAAATACATTTTGGATAGTATTCAAACAATTATGTTATCATTTTATATTTTAATTATTTTAACTGAATAGTATAGTCGAAGATTTTATTTTCTAATTGTGGGTTGTATTATATGTATTACATTTGTATAGAAGAATGTATTACATTATAAATTGTAATGTTATTATGATATATAAATCGGTGCTCATAACTTATTTACGAATAACGAAATTAAAACGTTAATTTCGTTAATAAATCTAGTTTTAGTTGGTATCGTATTATTGTTGATATTATTTTTATTAAAACTAGTAAAATTAAGACCGTAAAAAGAATTTTTTTTATTTCATGAAATGGAGAGACATTCCTATGACTGCCAGTTTACATCGCTGATTATAAAAAATACATTTAATACTTAGTGTTAGTATGCCTTACTGTTTGAGTATTTAATATACGTATATATATATATTAATTTTTACTACTACTGGAGTTTATATCCAAGTACATAAAATAAACACAAATACACTATATATAATAGTGATGTTGGCCTAGTAGTAATTAATTATACATTATTAAATATTAATAATTTAAATTAAATTTTAGAAATTGGTTTGATACTAGTTTTAGTTAGTACTATATTATAATCCAAATGACATGTATAGATAACTTATATGAACAATTTATACCTTCCAATAAAATTAACAAAGATTATGAATCGTTGCAGGTTATTCTAAAAACAAAATGGTATAAACTATGATTTTTGCATTTTAATATACCACAATGTATACAATGTATGCGTCTAGTTCTTAATTACAAGCAAAAATCATAATTAAAAAAATATATTTTAACGGTCTAGAGATAGGATAATGTAATATTTGTAAGTTTTTGTACTCTTAAGCTACTAATACGAAAATCAAAATAGAAAAAAAATAATATTAAAATTTTGACAAAATTATTTAACATATAAATTGAATTCTAACTATTTTGTTTTTATTAAACGACAGTACAAGCAGTTTTAGTCGGTTATAAAACTCGGTTGAATTCAAACTATGTCTATGAGCTAGACTGTCTAGACTCTCTAGAGTATTTTAATATGTGCATTTGCAAAAATCATTTCATTTTTTGCGTAGAATTTTAAGTCTTAAAAGCTGTGAGTGTAAATATAAATCGGACTTATAATCGTAAAAATAAAATACAAACTATCAATGATTCGGGTTTGAACATAGGCGAGCTCATGTCACTATGGCTGCTGGACGCGGATGAACCAATTGATTTACTGCCAATTGATTCCATAGTACCATCGTCGTCTGGGCTATAGTCTGACGTAATCGGAACTTGTAATATTATAGGAGGTTCGTAAGAAGATTGCACACCTTGTATTAACGGTCCTATATCGATTCTTTGAATTTCTAAATACGTACAAACATGAACACAATTAATTGTAAGCAATAAAGTTTATTTATTTGATGTTTTATGAAATATTTTTATGAATAAATACATATAATGAAAAATACCTATTTTCGTTACTCGATCGCCGGTTAGGTTCGTTTTAATATCATCGTGATAACTTGATGTTTCTTCGTCACTACTAGTGGCATCACTGTCATCTGCACAATCGGACTGATGATTTCCTTCTATTACATACGTATTACCAATGTATTATTATTATTGTTTACCGTACTGGTATTCAAAAATATGTTTGATCAATGTTTTTTGTTTCGGTTATGATTGATTATAATTGTGACTAGGTTACCAGAAATTGGTCGACTAGACACAAATAAAAATCTGATAATTTTTTATTTTTTATATTCAGAAATTACAATGTAAAATAAGCTATAAAAATACATGAATAGAAAATCACACGCAATTTAATATTATATTTTGTATTAAGTTTTCGTATTTAAAAATATGTATGACAAGAAAAAATTAAATATGAAATTGCTCTTTATAGTTAAATAAAACTTGAAATTTGAATTTTCTAATATAACCTATTCTAAATATTTCTAAAATAAAATAGAATTAATAGTTAATATTGTAAATAGAGTTATGATTTTGGTCTAAAAATATTAATTAGTTTCTATGATCGTTTGTGCAAATTTTGTATAACTGGTTAATTCGAAAGATAATTAAATTCGTTTATATTTCTAATATATAAAAGTATGATTTATGAATGAAGTATTTTCATATAATATACAATTACCAAATGTCGAAAATAGATGATTCGAATTCACGTTGTTCTTCAAAATATTTTGAATCGAACACTTTTCTTGCCAGACGGTGAACACAATGGGGTCTACAGTATTAGCAAACCATTTAAGTTTGTCTCCAATCATAGACGGATCATCGACACCTGTTTGAATACGCTGGAATACTACATTGTTCGGGGTTAACGCCCATTCGGCAAAATAGTCTACTGCTTGTGTCCGGGCCAGTTGACAAGTGAAAAGCGAAGGATTGGTTCGACTTTTCAAAAATGAATTGATTTGAAAGAACACTACGGGCCTGGGATAAAGTCTTAAAGTCCGTGAATGTTCCGTTAAATTAGCCAAAACATCTCCAGATAAAAAAAATCGAACCATTGCTACCCTGATCGCGATGTCCACTGAATCAATGTCAACCGTGTTATATACTGTAGAATTTGTTGATATTTGTCTTCTATAAAAAAAAAAAAAAAAAAAAAAAAAAATACAATATTTGTAAAGTAAGTATATTATTATTGTGTTTGTGCTTGGTTAAACTTAAATATTTTGTATGCCTACCTAGCTCTTAAATATAATGAACTTTTCCCATTAGATGATTAATACATAATTTTTTAAATATAGCGGAAAATTGACAAAATTACGGTTTCCGTTATTTTAATTTTTTTTATTTCTTATTTTAATTTTTTAATTTAAAATATTTTTGAGTATTAAAATGGGTATTCTTATTATACAAATAAGGAAAACATTTGGAACGGATTGGTTCATTTACTGACTAAATATAGATCTTTGAAATGTAAATGTTAATTATTAACTGTGATTTTGGGTTTTACGGTTTGAAAATTTAAAAAAAAATTATAACTACATACTACCTATTCCACTTAGAAAATATTTTGAAAATCATGTCACAATTTTTTTTTATAAGCTTTTAAATTATAATATTTAGTATAATTGAATATTATAATATATTATGTGTTTTTTAAAGTCTGAAAACATAGAAATAATGGTCCAATTACCACAAATAGAATATTCTTTCGATAGAAATTTGCATATATTTGGTGCTTTATTTAGCTTATTTTTCGAATTTCATAAAAGTTTTTCCACGGAAAAAAAAACTATACCAAAAACTGATCGAAAATCGGCAAAATTATAATTTCCATTAATGTGGTTTTAAATATTTCGTGATAACTAGTTCAGTTTTGATCATAGGGACTTGAAAACTTTTTGAGTAATCTCAAAAGTAATTTACACACGTGATAAAATTTTGGAACGGATTATCAGTATATCTGATTAAGTTTCGCTCAGAATCCTATTTTCGAATACAATATTATTGCATTCAAATCTTAATTATAATAAATCGCTAATTTCTCTGAGGACCGAAGAACTAGAATCGACCTTCCTGCTTTTTAATTTATGACTTTTTTTTATAATATTTTCATGTAAGTACATGAATATGTCGAAGTTTATTAAAATTTCAGGGAGACTAACATTTTTAAGATCAATTTAAATATTGATCAATAAGATCAATATCGTTATAGAAATATAACATTTGTTAATATATAAAACTCAAATAATTTTTAGGGATGTCAATAGAAAATTTTAGGATCTTCGATCCCCCCCTTGACAATTTTCAGCTACGCTTGCATGATATATTTCAGGTAGTATGAACTATAGTTATTATAGTATATACTATAATTATATATAGAAAAAAGGGTTTTCATCAACAGAAAATATTGATTCAAAAAATTATAATAAATAATTTTAGATAATGCAGAAAAGTCGATTTATCTACACTATATACCAATTTAGTATATAATTTGCCTACACTATACAAAGAATTTAATTTTGATTTTTATAGAGTGTATCCGAGTAAATCTAATTTTTGTTATACATTTTGATATTTATCTCATAGTGAATAATTTTATAAAAAAATAATTTAACTTTTTTCATACCTTATTTCTTTTCGTTGATTTGTATTATTATCACCAGACACGTCATTATTACTCAATCGCATGTTCTCAACATTTCTATTTAAAATTTCTTCTTCGGTATTCATAAATTCGATAGGGCTACGTGTTGTTGACATAACTTCATTTTCCGGAAAATAATTTGTTGGTTTATTAATATTAATCCGAGAAAGTCCACTCAAAGCCTATTTAATAAAATGAAATTTAAATTAATTTTATTCACAATTTGAATTTCAATTGTGTATAAGTATTATATTTACAGATTTTAAATTATTTTTCAAAATCATTGATTCAGATTTAGGTAACTGTGGTATAGTATCTTCTCGGTTAACTACTATTGGTGGTGTTATTTTATTCGTATCCAAATCTACAACCCAGACATCTTTAGGAAACCTGAAACACAAACAAATAATTTATTGTAGTTTATTGGTTTACATAATTGAATTCAAAAAATTATTATTATAAACACACTTTACCTAAAATCACGTTTAGTTGAAAAAAAACTGGACGGAACTCCAACTACAAAAGGCACAGGACTTTCAAACAACTGAAAAAATACAAATTACGATTATTAGTGAAGAAATAATTGCATAGAAATATTATTTAAAAAATACAGGTTATAGGTACCTACAACAAAAAGGACAATCACATTGTATAATATATATATATTAGATATTAATTTACTTGCCTTGTTTTACATTAAAAAAAACTATATAAATTAATATTTCAAATATCTAATATCTCGTATTTACCTAATGTAATTTCCTAAGCTCAAAATAACGAACAACCTGTTTTCGCTAATTTCAAATAAACGTTTATACTTTATTAACTTTGATGTTTGATATTTCATTATAAAATAATTCTATGCATTGGGTTTTGTTATGATACAAAACAGTTTAAATTGACTAAAAACTAATTTTTAGTACCTACCTACTAATTACTATAAATGTGCCTTGAAATTTATAATATTAATTAATATTTTCAAATTAATATATTTAAAAAAAAAGTTTATAATGGAATGAACAAATATGGTGATTTAATTAAATAGAATTATGATTTTACCATTTCTGATTTTGGTAGACTAGTAGGTAGTAATGGTATGACGGTGAACATGTATTGTAAAGGATACATAAGGGCCACCAAAGCCATAACTGACATGGATAATGCATTATAATCCCTTGACTGGAAGACAACCTAAAATACATCAGAATATTAATTAAGAATAAGTAAATTAATAACATCGTACAAAATAATATTTTAATATACTTACTTTACTTTCTAATAATATAATAGTCAATACGTAGAGACACATGTCGATACCTAATAATTCAAGTGGTAAATGTAAAGGAAAATCAATCAATGAAAATCGAGTATGATCTGGCAATGCGAATATTAATGGAGGCTGACTTTCGTTTTGCGAATATATATATACCTATATATATATATAAATGATATTAATTAAAATGTATTTAAAACCATTATAATGTACCAAAATTCATATAATTATATATTAGAACACCAATTACTCTTACAATGATAAATAAAAACAATTGAAAACTTTTTATTTTTTATCATCCTTTTATCGAGGTTTGAGTTGCAAGAGTTCAACTGTACCTTGTTTTTATTAATATAATATATATATATATGACTTTGGGCTGGATACCTTTTTTTTTTGTGAAGCCAATTTGCGTGAGATTTTAATTATCATGGTTACTCATTAAGATTTTACAACTTATTATTTATTATTCGTATTATATACTAGATTAGTATCCAGCCTAAAAACATATTCCTATATGATTCATAGATATTCCTTATAAGGAAAATGTTGAGAAGCACACTACGATTTTTGTTTTACAAAGAATTAGAAATTAGATTAGATAATAGAGGGAAGTTATTTGGTAGACAATGAAGACAAAGAATAAAACTGTGCCGAAAACATAAGCAATTATAATAAAGGATATTATGTATATATATATAATAGATTAGCTAATTTAAAGACAATCAGTGTAAGTTAGTAGATATATCAGATTGTTTTATATCTATTTTAATCTTACTTCTAGTTTTGTTTTGCCTGGTACAGGAACCGGAGTACTTAGTAAACGCAGAATCCACGTCTCGATTTCTTTAATATATTGTATTATTTTAGGCGAGCTTGTTTGGTTGAATAATCCAGTCAATAAATTCCAAATACATTCTTTGCTATAGATTTTTTTAAAAAAATATTAACATAAATAAGTGTATCCAACTTAACAATTTAGACATTTCTCAAATTGATAGGTGTTTTTTATATTTACTTTTTATATTCTTTCTTTTTACTCCGATTTAATTTTGTATTGCACGTATCAATGATATTTTTCAAATAAAATAAACATTTACGAAAATTTGAAAACAACGGATGATGAGAAAGAAGACATAATGATGTTAACGAATATAAATCTTGCGATTCCTGAAAAGTACGCAAAAATCATATTTATCGACTGGTATTACAGTATTATGGTGTGTTTATATTTTTGTAAATGTATATGTCACTAAATTATGTGTTATACATATAATAATAAAAAAAATTGTTTGACTAAATTATTTCTAATGTTATAAGACAAAGTAGTAAATTGAATACTTACTGCTTGTACTGGAATATTAGTTGTTACCATATCGCTTGAGTGATACGTGGAAGATTCTTGAGACATTGATTTGGAAAAGGAACTTGAGTGACTGTAAAAACGAAAAAAATGTATACTACTAGTAACTTAGTTTAACTTCTGACTTGTAAAGTTATAAAGCAAAGTTCTCAATTTAAAAGAAGGAAATAAATTTAATTTTAAAAAAATCGTATAGATAGGTGGAAAATGTATTAATTACTTTAATTAATCTGTAATGATTTGTTTACATTGACATGTACATAGATCATATTATTCTAATCTTTTATTAAGTAAAATTTAACCAAAATAAAGTATTACCATTTTAAAAATATCGAAGAAGAATTTTGTACATTTCTTTCACACTGGTCGTCGTTTACGTTAGAGGTTTTCGTAAAACATTGATCAACACGTCTATAAAAATTTACACACACTCCGTACCTAGTTCGGGCTGCATGAAAAGCAAATATTATTTATATTTAAAAAAATATAGTAATATAAACAAATAAAGATAGTACTATTTAAATAATAATTGATACAACTAATTATGTCAGGTTTTAATTTTAGGTTTAAACTAACTTGTATCTTTATCCGTTAATGTGAACACGAATGATGTAACTTTGTTCGATTCAAATCGGCTACGTTTGAAGGAAATACATCCTTCCGGTTGGCAAAAATACGACATAGTTTCTGGTAGTAAAAAGTCTTTATGGTCATCTGCTGGATATCTTCGTAGTAATTTTGGATTCTAAAAAAATTAGTTTTAGTTAAATTCTAAGGGTTTAGACGTTTTAGTAAACTAAAATAAAATATAATTAGTGAAATATTAAATTTAGGTCTCAAATGTATTTTTTTATACAATTTTAAAATTTAGTAGTACATTTATATAAAACTACTACTAATTTAATTCATGTTTAATGTTTTATAAAGGCAATTATTAATAAACTGGGTAACAGGTATAAAATTCATTTAAAATTATAATGTTATTAGTAATAATTAATAATTACCAAGAGATACAACAATTAAAACATTAAATAGTATACTTCGCATTAATGAAAAAATTAATAGACAATGGTATGCATTGTTTAAATAAAAATTTAATGTTTTTATTAATATCTAGATAAAAATAATTATTTAGATTACTTTTTTATCTTATAAAAGACTGTAACTTTCAGTAAGTTATCTAAATAATTTATTTATATTATAATATTTTAAGTCTTCTTGCACAATTATTAACAAGTTTATTTTATTATTATATATATATATATATAGGTAATACATTTATAATTATAATGTAAAATATTAATTTTAAGTATCCATTAGACAAGAAAAAATGACGAATTTATAGTAATAAAAAAGCTGAACAAAGACAATTATTTTCCAACGATTCTCCTTTGTTTCTACGGTTCTCGGAAATATTAGTGGTGGAGTGCTATTGTGTAATATTATAATTAAGATTTGAATTCAATGATATTTTATTCAAAAAAATGATTCTGAGCGAAACTGAGTCAGATAATATACAATATACTAATAATATTTATTTTTACAAATTGTATTTATTTATTAAATAATGTGCAACAGAAAAATTAGTTATCATATAATAATGAACTTATTCTAAAAAAGTTCGTCAAAATTACCGCTCCCGTGAATTTTGCAGTTTACTATTTTTCAGAGGTTTTCCTTGCCTAAATGGAAAACATGAGAAATTTGAAAAATGCTCTAAATAAAGTACTAATTAGATGCATTTCTAGTCCTCAAGAGGACATTTTTTTTATCGATTTTTACTCTGATTCAATTAGTATATTATTGGTTATCACAAATTCACAATAATGATATTAATTTGCAATCAAACAAGCTGACATTATATTATATTTTTTTTGACTAATCTACATTGTGTAATCGCATTAATAACAAAATAAAATAAAAAAATAGGATGAATAGGATGAATGTCTACAAGACAAATTATCTACTAAATTTTATAATTTGTATGTTTTTATTGGAAAAATTAATTATTTTAATACTTTTTTAAAATGAAAATGGAAAAACTTAATCATAATAAGTTTTGGCTTCTGTTATAATTTGTTATAAATTATCCTATAGAATATTAGTAGTATCTAGCTGCTGTAGTTACCTACATGGACAAAATAAATTATTTTGTAACCAAAATAAGGTTTAAATGAGAAATTAAATTTTAATATAAGTGAGTACTAATGTAATCTGTGTTGTACGAGTAGTAAGTACCTGAATATAAAAGTTGTCCTCGGTCGATCCGCTTCCACCACGAACTTCATTATTCGTCCCGTTGTTTTGTAACTCGTACAGAGAACTTCTTTTCGAACAATTAGGATGCGCTCCGACAACAGCCAAATAGTCGATGAGGCGAGGACAAAAGTATTGGCTCTCGCTCATAGCACGTAGGTAATTGTTATAATATGTTTTTGAATAACATATATTTTTGGAAAACTAAATTTGTACCGTTTAAGCAGTTAATAGGTAAATAACAAAAATTTAGAATATATCACAGTTTGTTGGGTTTTGTTTTATACACGTATTTACATGCGTATAATAATATTAATGTATTTGTAATATTGCTCAAGTTATAAAGTTTAACAAAGAAGAAAAAATAGAAACAGAAAAACACGTTATGAAAAATTCAACATAATTTGCTTGGTATATAAGTCGTGAGATCATCACCGGATATCCCTGCCACCGAAGTGTTAGTATGATAATTCATAATAATGGATCGATAATATTACGAATTTAGCATTACAATGACCGTTATTATGTCACATCGTTGAAAATGTTTTTTTTATAAATTGTTGCAGTTCTCGAACTGTTGTTCCGATTCGTACGAAGAACGTTCGGATAGTTTCTGTCCGTCATGATCGAGCATTAGGCACTCTGCTAGACGTTCAGACGAATGCTGCATAGATCGGCAATTCTATAATAATAAAAATATTATATTACAATTCTCGTATTATCCATTAACATTAATCATTCTTAACATAATATTATAAATAAAATGAACTAATTGAAAATTACCAGACGTTTAAAAATATTTCAAAATTTTTATTTCAATCACAATAAATACAAATATAGAATATATAATTATACTTTTACTTCTACGAAATAATTTATAGTTATAGTTACAGCATATGTAACAATGTCCGTATTCTTTTCGTTAAAATAATAAAAGATTTTATTATGAGCTATTAACATTTTTGCCTCTCACGTGAAATAAAGTTCCTGTGCCATTGAGTATATACATTACAAAGGGTGTCTCATTGTGTTTTCTCACAAGGAAAATAGAAAAAAAGTATTAATAATTATATTAATGCATTTTTTCTATTAAGTTTAACTGTATAATAAAGTACCATTATGATATTAATATTTATGCAAATTATATTAATATAATTACTGTATGCGCGTACGGGTACGTATGTATTAATCAAGTATTTTATTGCATATGGAGAATATTTTTTATACGATTGTCGATTAAGCATAATATTAATAATTTAATTTAATTAATATTATTTAACACCATAGTCTCGGTTTTATATCCAATTAAACTCGTATATTATTATTATTTTTTAATTAAAAAATATTGTATTTTGATAATTATTTTAAAACAAAAGATAAGATAAAAAAAAAAAAAAAAAAAAATAATAATAATAATAATTAAATATGATAATGCATTACAGAATATAAAAACAGAATTAATAAAATGACAAAAAAATTTAAAATATATCGTTGAAAATAACATTTATTAGACATTTATTATCAAAAGTGGAAAGATGGAAAATGAAAAAAGAAAGTATCCAAGTATGTATTTCGATATAAATTTTTGAAAAATTAAAAATAGTATAAAAAAGTAAAAGTGATTGTAAGAAATAATCGCATCAGCCTAGAGAGAACACAAAAATGTAAGGTATACAAAAAGCAAAATATAATATACTTTAGAGCGGACGATACGAATGGATAGAAAAAAATCTGTATTATTATTTTATGCTTTGGACTCATACTTATTTACAACGTTGTAATCAATCGGGTATTAAGTATAGTAAATTTAATTTGATTTAAATCCTTTTTTTTAGTATTGTATACGTAAAAAATATAATCGGTATAAATGACTAGTATCATTTTTGAACTAATTATAGGTCGTAACCTACTAACCTCTAACTTGATTTGAAACTGTCAACTATATATTACTATATTATACATTAATACTTATATAGTATCAGAGATAGACAATGTTTTATCGTTACAACTACATAACATTATTATCATTGTGATAAATTATTACTGTATGCTATTAGGTACACGTGATCACGTAGTTAATAATATATTCTCAATTAACTATTTTGTTATTTTTCAAACAAAAGATTGTAATTCATTGTCTAATTATTATCGTATCTAATTATAGCTTCAAGCCTTAAGTTAACAGTGAAGGATTTGAGGAGGTCCTACTGGTCCTAGGACGATGGTCCTCAATTAAGTCGATACTTTTAAAGTATTTTACTGGTTTTATCGAAATATATATAAAATATTTATGTAGGATATGTCTTATGTACTAATCAGATGCTAGATCACACTGTATTACTACACTACTGATTATATTATTGGTACCTACCTATTAACTATCTTTTAACTAGGAGGATAAAAAAAATTATAATACAAATACTTTTAACAAATTAATAGTTTTGAAAAATCGCTCTCCCTTTTAATGATTCCTAGATACACCACTGAGTTAACTCAAGTTTCAATTGGGTAACTCAATTATAATAACAATATACTTAACTATAACGAATATTTTGTTGAGAATTTTTCTGTGATGTTAAGTAATGTATGAATAATTTTGCATTAACTAGTCAAGTCTCAGAATTACCTTAAATTACAACCCATACATTTTATGAAAAATCAACCTGATTAAAATAAGATAAGTTTTGTATTAATTTTGCTTAGAGTTAACAATGTGACAAAATGTATTTGTTTAAAAATGATTACCCTACTTTTAATATATATTTTAAACGCCTATGAAAAGTATTATCTGATTTATTTTTAAAAATTAACTTTATTGAGTTTCATTGTGAATTTTTCTTTTAGCATCATTTTTTAATAGTATTTTTTACATTTAGAAAAAATTCAGACAAATTTTACCACTATTGAATACAATATCATGTGTTTAATTATCTTGCCTTTACTACACTATCAACATTTCATGAAAAGACAGCTAGTACATTAATTAATACAAAACTTATAATATAGTTACAATTTCCTAAAAATCAGCATATAAATTAATTTAAAAAGTTAACGAACAGTTTTTAGATAATTAATCTCCTTTAAATTAGCTTTATAAAATCTTTTGTCCGTACATTAAATATACAAAATAAATTTGTATTTGTTTAATTAAATAATTACACACATATATATTATTTTAAATATTGATTATACGAATATATTGTGTAGTTCTAAATAATTTCATCTTTGTTAAGGAAAACAACTGAATTGGTTAAATTAAATACATGTATTGAATTTAAACTAAGTGAGTTAAATTGATATTCATTATGGCTCCTTGTATTTATGTTGATAAAATATGTTATTTCATTTGTTCAAGTTTTGAAAATATATTATTTGAAAAATTAAAAATGTCTATATTATCTCTATAATATCTATAATGTCTATATATTGGGTATCATAAATCTGACTTTATATCTAAAATAAATTTATATTTATATTGTAGTTATAATATAACATATACGACATACTTAAATCGTATTAAATTTGAACGAATTTTATTACCTATTCAAAAGTATATATTTTTACACGTAAGTATAAAACTTGCTTTTAAATTTTAAACAATATAATTTTTATTGGTAATGTTTTCATTTAATGCGAAATGCGCATTAAATGTTTTAGTTGCGTTTTATTATTATTTTCGTAAATCGTAATAAACTATACGCGACGTAAATTTGAAATTTAAATTACACTATTTCTTGTATACCGAGGTGAGCGATTCGAGACGAGTAACAATAACAATAGTCAAAAACGGTTCGTCCACAAAAATAAGGTATCTAAGTCTTCCGCTTAAACGTCATTTACCACATTCATATATTATAATATATGATGGTTGATGATATTTAAATAAAAAATATAGATCATTACATTTATATTTTTAAATAATAAAAAACAATGAGTGAATTGCCCACAATAAATAAAACCGTTTAACGTATAGATATACTATATTATATGCAACAAGTATAGTGAATATTATAATTATGTACCTATATATTTAACATCTGTCCGGATTCGTAAAATTATCGATTATCAATAATCATTAGAGTTTCAATGGATTGTTAAAAATGTTTTTTTTTTTTAATCGATTTTTACCTGACAGTGCGAACCGTATTGTATCGTATGTATTAGTATGTACTACGTAAACGTACATCGCGCGTGCACGTCACATATTGAAATGTAGTAAAAATATTGTGTTGTCGTTCATTTGTAGCCGATTAACTTAATTATATTACTACTCCACGATATAATATTATGTCCCGTCGACCAAAAAATACGTCGACGATAACGGGTGGAAAAAAAAAAAAAATATGAAAAAAATATATATACGAACGTTAACGCCGCCGCCGGTAGACTGATAGAAGCATAAAGTATTATAAATATTGTCGTACGAATAATAATAATAATAATAATAATAATAATAATAATTTACGATTCCTCCGTTGCGCGACACGACACCGAATCGTTTACACGGTCGTGTAGGCGGTTGTAGGAAAACCTTGAGAGACCCGTACCAACGTTGCGGGAAAACTCGATAAAACGAACTAAAACTAGAAATAAAACTGGGGCACGACACACATTATTACCATTATTATTATTATTATTATTATTACTGTGTTCTAACGACGCGGGTGTCGACGATATTTTGTACACTGTAACGCCTATTCCGTTTTTGACAGTGAATAAATTATTATTAATATTATGCAAATAACACGGCGACCAGCCGGCGGTATGAACCATGTGTGTGTACGAGTACGCTTACCTGTGACTATACCTATACCTAGGTATATACATATTATATATTATACATAATTTAATAATATCGTATTGTAATTATTGTTTATTATTGAAACATTGCCTATATTATATTATTATAACGTACGAAATAAACGAGTATAGTTTTTTTTTTCTCCTAAATAAATATCATTTATCATGAATTATTATCATGTGGAAACACACGTAACCTACCAATAATGTATTGATATTACAATATCGTTCCAATCGTCGACGGGTGAACAAATACCCGTCGGTTAAACGGTCTTACCTTGTATAGTGTTTCGTAGGACCGGTGATTTTGTTTCCGGATGCTGAGACGACGTGAATTGTAGCGTCAAAAATTACAGGGAAAACAAAAGAAAATAACTGAAAAAAAAAAAACCGCGGACGTTCGTTGCGCGTATTTCTCCCGTACAGGCTAAAAACTCAATATCGTAAAGTTCGCCGCCGTCAGTAGGAGAGTAAGTTCGCGGCGGTTCGGTCGGGTTCGGGCGCGCGCAACCGCGGACGTCGGCAACAGTCAACGGGGTAGGGTAGAGGGTGGAGGGACAAAAAACCAAAATCAATAACATTCGTCGTCGACCTACTACCCTCCGACCCGCGCGTAAGTCGTAGAATATTGTACAATAGACTTGTGAATACATTGTTGGTAAATATATCGCGAGAAAACCTGATTATTAGCAATGAAAGACGTATTAAAATTTTCACACAATGCGCGTTAAAAAATAAAATGCATTAAAAAAAATTTTTTTTTTTTTTAGCTATATAATGCAATACCGCAATAGTTTCATCGTATTTTATTATTTATTATTAAGAGGTAAAATTCTATGTAATAAATTAATAAAACAATCATTATCAAAACCAGATTAAGTTTTATTAACACGAGAAAATATATATTATGCTTATAATATTATATAGGTACATTGCAGATCCTATTGTTTTAGTGAACCCGTACACAAATTGTGTACTCCGAAATAATAAGTGTACGTTACGGATTTAAGTTATGTGATCGTACATACCATTTTTAATAATCACACATAAAAAATAAAAATAGACACGGGCACCCGGTGGGGGGGCAAGACGGGGCATTTGCCTCCCCCCCTGGAATTCAAATAAAATGTTGAACATTTTAACTTTTATTTTCATTTATAAACATTTTATAGATATTTTTACTTTGGTGTATGGGGTTGTTGAATGTTGATCATAATAACAATATACTTTAAGGCATAGATAACGAGTATTACATTAATCACGCTAAATTAAATTCGTTTAAATTTTGTGAATTTATATTAATCAGTAATCACCTAATGTGTAAACCCCATAATATTATGACGACCGACGCACACATACATATATGACGTCTGTCAAATAACTGAGATAACTAATAATAAACCGAATGTATAGGTACAATAAAACATTGGGAATTATTGTCATAATTATTGACATAATATGGTCTATGACGAGTGAAGACCGATTAAATGGCCTATGTATGTTAAGTGTCCATTGTGAAAGAGTGAATATAAGAAAAGAAAAATTAATTGAACAGTTAATAACAACATTTGCAAAAGAACAACCACGAAGACTACAGTTTTTATTTAATAACGAATAAATAGCATATAATTCTGACACAATTTTTACTTTATAAGGAAGATATTTTTTAATGTATTTTTTGGTGTTTGATTTCATTATGCCCCTCCCTGATAAATTTTCTGCGGGTGCCCATGAAAATAGACAATATTTTAGGGTGGGCTAAAAATGTTTTAGATAAGGTTATGTCCTCCCAAGACCCCTAGTTACCGTCCAGTTAGGTTAGAGTGTTCATGATGTAAGTACAAACTTGCAAGTTTCAAACAAGTAAAATTATAAACAAATTCAGATTCAATTATTAGTTGTTCTTGTCCATTAAAGAAAATATAATTATTTGATATTTTTTAATTTTTTAATAAGAAAAATATCTATAATCTATGATAGCAAATATTATCAGATGATCATATTTTATTTTTTATTATAATTGATTCCAATTATAAAACGTAGTATGGATATAGAATTAGAGTAGGTACTGAGTACGTATACATCAGCCCCCACGTTTTTGTATAATTTTAATAAATGTACAGTATAAATGTGTAGTACTAATTTGTATAAAACAATAAAATAATGACTAATATCACAAGCGTATTTATTACGGGGTTCCAATGGGTTTAAACCTTTACGCCACGACCAAAAAAAAAAAATTGATATTAATAATATATTTTTTCCACCTGTTATAGATTTTAAATTATAATGTATAAAGATACAGAATATGTTTTTTTTTTAAAAATTTTTTCATTATTTTTTTATATTACAAAACAATAAGAGGAGGAGTTCGGCTTCAGGAAAGCTTCTAAAAGAAATCTGAACCCCTCCCCCCCTTATAAATTGCTAAATATGCCTTTGGCTAATATATTATAGGATGTTAACAGTTAATCTTTGTACAACATATTTTTCATACACATACATACAGTGCCGGCGCTAGGTTTTGCGGGGCCCGGGGCAAATCACATTATAGTAAAGTAAAGTTTTGTAAAGTACCTATTCTTTATATATATTAATTTTTCAAGTCCCTGTCCCTATACATAAAAATTGCATTTTTAGTTATCATAAAATATTTAAAATCAAGTTTGTCAAAATTAATTTCCGTAAATTTTGCTGTTTCTCAGTAGAAAAATTTAAGTTCTTATACCAGAGAAAAAGTTTTGAGAAATTCTAAAAATGACAATAAAGTATCAAGTAGATACAATTTACTTCCAAAAACATACCATCTTCGTGGCAATCTGATCATTATTTCTTCCCGAAAAAATGTCTTTAGGCTTTTAAACATATAAAAATTAAACATCAATGTAAAATGTTAAAGTTTGAAAGCGTATAAAAAAAGTTGAATTACGATTTTCGATATAAATTAAAAACACGGTTATTCAAGAGTATGTCATTAAACACATATCATATTTTCAGTTTAAAGAAAAAACAATTCATTGTAAAACCAATACATTTTTCCATTAGCTCAGAATCTAAAATATTATTAAAATAAACATATTACTTATATTATAGCAAATATAAAAATAGTTCATTTATTTTTGAACTTAAATAAGTAATAAATCAAATAAATAGGGTTATGTAATTTTAAATAATTTATCATATGTATTTTGCCTTAAAATAATAATATTAAAATCATAAAGTACTAAAAGTACTAAAAAATATGAATATGAACATATATATATATATATACACTCTATATTGGTATATATATTAAGGTATATAAATTATAATATTTAAAATGCATAAAAATAATAACTACGTAAAATTATCTTGTTATATTCTATCAATAGTCAATAATTTCACTTTTTTTTGGCTTGAAAATTAGAAAATTTTAAAAGATGGTTACCTCATAAATTTGTGTCTTATTTTTAGATTCTAAGTGAAGCGAAGAATGTATTGGTTTTACAATTATTATTTTTTTTATGTCTAAAGACTCATTTTTGGGTAGAAATAATCTGATTATTACAAAAAGGGTATGCTTTCGATAGAAAATTGTTTGTAATTAGTAGGTACTTCATTTAGTTCATTTTTTGAGTTTCTCAAACGTTTTTTCTTGAGAAAAGAAATTCTGCAAAAATAAGTTTTCGTTATTGTGATAGGTATTTATTAGTTCGATCAAATAGATCATAAATAATAATTTATTTACTGGGTATATTTTTGTTTTTATTTTAACAATAATATTGTTCCACTTTAATATACAATAATACGCTAATAATACAATTATATACTCTTGATTTAAGATTTTATATGAGGTTTTTCAATATTATTTTTTTAAGAATATAGCGTAATATTTCTTAGCTAGCCGCGGGGCCCGGGGCACGTTCCCCGCTCGCCCCGCCCTTGCACCGGCACTGCATACACACACATAAAAAAATATAAATTAAACTTAAAATATTTTCGTATTTACTAAAAATTCCACTGGTAACGTACGCAATTGTGTTCGGCATAGAGCGAGTTAAAATTCTGAATTCTGATCGTAAAATGCATCCCTTAAGTAAAATTGTTTTTTTTTATTTTCTTGTAAAATCAGTAAGATTATATTTAAAAGTACTACCATTATCGGATTATAGATTATTAATTCTATAGTCAATGGTAGTACTTGCTTAAATGTTAAATTAATTGAAATTGTTTATGTTAGTTTTTGGTCACAAATAATAAAAAAATAAAATTTTTACGCCTGTCTTAAAAATAATATAATATTGTATTATATTATTATTTATATTATATATGAAACACTTTATATTTTCGACATTTTAAAACAACAAACATAATATAATCTAAGGACGACTTTGATGTAACGACAATCGATTAGGTACACAAACAGGATGTTAAAACACTATGTTTACACCATGGCTAAATACAGTATTTAGCCATGGTTTACATTAAATGTTTAGTAGTTGAGATGGTGTCGTGTATAATGCAATAACATTTTAAGTCTATTGTATATTTATCTATTTCAATACCTAATACCTCAATAAAAATATAAAAAAGGGAAAGGTCGATTCCGAACGTTACACTTTCGTCCCTTCGGTCCTCGGAGAAATTAGTGGTTTATTATAATTAATATTTGAATGCAATGATATTACGATTCTGAGTGAATATAATACAATATATATTATACTAATATACTGTTCCAAAATTTTACATGTGTAACACAGTTCTTCTCCCAAAAAATTTTTTTTGAGAAATTCGTAAAATGAGATAGAAGTATGTAGTAACTAATACCAAGTAAATGCAATTTCAACAAAGAAAATATCCTACTTATAGTAATCGAACCATTATTTCTACCCGATAAAGTATCTTTAGAATTTTAGAAACACAAAAATCAAACATAAATGTGAAATGTTAAAGTTTGAAGACGTATAAAAAAAAATTGTCTTACGATTTTCAAAACATTTGGAAATAGGTTAAGTGGTAACAGGTCAAATCCCCGTCTGAAATATCGCCGTCGAACATTTCCCCTTCACCATTTCCCCGTTATACATTACCCGTCAAGTTCTTTTCTTTGAAAAACGTTTTCCTTTTCCCGTCCATTAAGAAAAAAAAATATGAATTGTACAATTGATGAAAACAGAAATAGCAATCAAAACTTGACTTTTAAGAGTTTTATTGTTAAAGATATAATAATATGAGATTTATAAAGTGCGATAACAACGTTATTTCCAATACGATTTTTGCCGCTGTTAATACGCTTTTATTTATAATAAAAGTAATTGATTATTTTTAAAAAAAATGTTTTGTATTATTATTTATAAATCTAATATATATATACATTAGACGAAAATATGTCAATGATTTAGTTAATTAGTGTATAAGTGTGCTTTTATAATAATTATCATAATTATCTATAACAATCTATAAACCGTTAAACACGAAAATGCAGGTAATATTAAATATTTTTGAGAACAAAATTACATCCCTACGTGAAAGTATTTTTTTTTTTTATGTATGAGGACACTTTTTCGGGTAGATATAATGGTCCGATTATCATGAATATGGTATGCTTTTGGTAGCAAATTGCATTTTAGTTAGTACTTTATTTAGCTCATTTTACGAATTTTTCAAAAGCTTTTTCTTGGAGAAGAAAAACTACCGGAAAATCGGCAAAATTACGGTTTCTGAAATTTAAAATTTTTTAATTTCGTGATTACTAATTGAGTTTTAATCATATTATCGTGATTTTTTTTAAAAGTATTTACTTAGATATACTTCAGTAGAGGAAAAAATTTGGAAACGATTGGTTGATTTTTCGACAAATATAGAGTTATGACATTTTTTCCAAAAATGTTTAATATTTCTTGCAATTTTTGGTTTATCGGTTTGAAAATTTTATCAAAGTCTAGACATATACTACTTAATATTTTTACAAAATATTTTGATAATCGTGACTGAAATTTTTCTTTATAAGTTTTTTATCTAAAAGTTCGTAAAAATCGGAAAAAATACGGTTTCATTCTTTAAAATTATTTTATTTCTTGATAACTAAGTAAGTTTAAATCGTAGGAACTTGAAATTTATTTTAAATTATAAATTTATTTTACATTCGTAATTTACACACGTGGTAAAATTTTGGAATGGATTATCAGAATAGTATTTTGTAATATATTGAGTTTCGCTCAGAATCGTATTTTCTAATGCAATAAAGGACGAGGAGGAACGTCCACAATCGACCTTTCCAATTTTTTTTATTTTGTGTCGACCCGTATTATATAACGATAATTATATAATACAATATTTTATGTAATAAGTTTTCGGGGAAAAAACCTTCAGATGAATAATGTTAAGGAACAAAATATTAATAATTCATTAAATTACTTACATAAAGTTCGTCATTTCGTATATTTTATGTAAAAGGAAACCGCTTATGCGATCAATACTCATATATATTTATGTATAAATAAAGTATATTTTATTCTATTTCTTACTTTTTTTAAATTGTGTTGATCCGCCATTCACCACTCACGGAATTTTATCCCGAAAAATAATATGTTCGAATGTGGTTAGCCAAAGGCTATTCATTCTTTTCTAAAGACATTCAGCTGATAATTATGCAAGCCGTAAAGGTGAAAAAAAATTACAAACAATATGATGTACTGTGGAAATTTGTATAAATGAAATTGTAATTATTTTATATTTATATACTTATTTTTTCTAATACGGTTATTCAAATTAAATGCATGTATAATAATCTATCACAGTTCACGGAGTTGTTTATACTTTACTTTACACTATCATTGCACCGGTTAAATTATTTTTAGTTATTTTATTAAAAATAAACAATTAAAATAATGATTTTAACAATAAGTTTGTATAGGTACAATAATTTAATTAACAACAACTGCATTAAAATAATTCGTAAACGTACGTATTAATCAAACGTCCAATACGAATGAACTAACGCTAGTTGATCGTTCGTAAATCGGATTTTTACATAATCTGTAATATCTTATATTCATATTTATATCGTTTCGATATACGGTCGTGGGTAATGATTGGTAAAAATCGATTACATACTCGCAATTACCGTATTATTATAAGTATAAAAATATCGTTGCCCGTGCGATAATATAATATATATGGTGCAAAAAATGGGTTAAAGCGTTATTTTGGTAAAGTTTTTTTGCAACATACCAACATCTAATTATAAATTTAGTTAGTATAATGTTCATGAATCTATTTCAAAATTGTACAATCGATTGTGTTTTTATTTTTAAATATTTTGAAAATAACGTATATTTTTTCATATTTTAGTTGTTAACCTGAAAAATGCACCTTTTATACGGTACCTATAGTTTAACGTAATTTAAGTTGTATATAATTTTGTTACTAATTATAATTAATTGCCATAAAATGCCAATAAATACATAAAAAGCCTATTATGGCATAATTGATTCGAGTGAATATCGAAAAAACTATTTTTAATCGATAATCCTAATTAATTTATATGTTCAAAAATTATTATCGTTTTTATTTTTTATTTTTATTTCATTTGTATTTTTAACGATTAAATTTAATATAAATATAAATGTAATACTCACCTGATAATCCGAAGCACATGTGTCGCGTTAAATATTAAAATATATGGCTGAGACAATATTAATTTTAACAATAATAACAGGCCAAATTATCCGGTTCATAAATAAGTCCGTTGATTTTTATGTTTAAGACTTTTAAAATTAAGGTTTTTCTTTTTTGCAATTTACAATTTTAGTACTTTGTATATTGATACTACAAATTTGTATAGTATAATATGTTACATTATTAATGTCAGTGGTTCTGAATCTATGTCGCAATGATGTCGACGCACGACGGTCATCCCTTTTAATAGGGGTGGGTGGGTCTTGACTCGAGGGTGAAAATGTGAAATTTAAATTAAAACGTACATCTATTATCTATAAACAAAATGAACAGAGAAACCGATTATACAACATCGTATTATTAAAAGTACCTAATATCTACTTTTATACACGCTCAGTATTATTAAAAATTAAACCGAAAATGAACGAGTTCAGTATATTATAATTAGAGAGCGGATTTTAAGGTTTTTAAAAATTAAAAATATGATGCTAATATGCACTAACAAAACTCTAAAATATGCTCCATTAATAATTGGTAAAATATGCTCAAAATATTCTTTAACCTGAAAATATCTCCAATATGCAAAATAAATTGTACCGAAAAATTATGTGAACAACAAATAGTTTACATTTTTACTTTTACTGAGTTAAACATTTTGCATAGATGCAATAAAATACAAATTTAATAAAATATGATCTTCAATCTTGAGTTTATTAATAATATTATTACATACTCTTTCTTTATACAATATTAAATTTAATGAATTTTAAACAATTTCACTTAAAATGAATACAAATTTATAAATAATCATGGAAAATATTATACTTTATGTAAAATGAACTAAACTATTCTCTAACTTTCAAAATATGCGCAAATATGTAAAATAATTTTTTTTCTATGAATTCTATGATCAACAAATCGTCCACATTTCTGACTCCCATTAAAATACATAGAACCAATAAAAATATGTAAAAATCTAAAAATCCGCTCTTTAATTATAATATTATTCCAAGATGTGTACGAATGTACGATTAGTAATGTTTTAAAGCCGACTATCCGTCATAGTGGCGACGAACATACTATTAGCTATTAGGTATAATAAGTAATTTTTATTGGTGGATGTCTGTCGGTAAGGGAGGGTATTAAATTTTATTTTTGTGACACCCCATTTTAAATTGAATTCGGCGCCACTGATTATAGTTTAAAGTTACTAAAGTTGTATACTTAAAATCATAATAATATATATTAGGTTATATTAATATTATTTATATTATATGACTTGTGTAGCCGAAGAGTCGAGTTTTGAGTATACCTATACATAATATAACAATAGAACAATGGTATATCTTTGAAAAATGAAAAATTATTTTCACAATTATTTAAAACAATCCAGCTGTGTTAACCATTCGATAGGTACATACCTACATTAATATTAATAGTTTTGTACAAAATGTACTGCGGTCTGCGATTTACGATATTACCTATGCTAAATACTAAATGTCATGTAGTACCTATGTACCTATATTTAACAACAAATATCATTTATAATATCATATGCGCCTACTCATATTATGATGTAATTAATAACTATACGGATTTCATGTGAAACATGTTCGTTACACAAGTAATGTAGAAGTACATTTTAAATATTAATTAATGTTTATATAATATCTATGATTAGGCGCAACTATAAGTTAAATGCGTTTATTTTATTATTCACGAGTATACATAAAACATAATTATACTTTTTAATTTTTTATTATTACATTAATACTAATTTTAATGCCCAAATAGTCTTTTTCAAAAAAATTAAAAATGATATATGTATATTTTGAAGAGTAGGTAAGTGTTTTTTCGGTCTTGATCAATTTTTCATATTTTTTTTTTCTCAATAACATAAAGCATGCAATTATTCAATACAGTTTAGTAAAATATGTTTATTTCGTAGAACTACCCATAGACAAATAAAAATTACTAGTAAATTTATTTTTAATTCGATTCGAAATCGTTACAAAGACTGTTATTTTATACGACTCGTTTTATGTATAAAATATAATATATTATTTCGTTATTTTATATTCGCGTTTGACGTTTTATTATATAATCTGGCACCATATAGTAGATTTTCCTCGTACTAATAATAGTAATAGTTTGCCGTTGGTTCACAGATAGCGTTCCGTATTTTGTATTTATGAACTCGATTCAAATGTACTATCATAATAAATTGATAATAAAAAAAAGTGGATTGTGGACGTTTCTCTTTCGTTCCTTCGGTCCTCGGAGAAATTAGAGGTTTATTATACTTAAGATTTGAATGCAATGATATTGCGTTAGAAATATGATTTTGGGCGAAACTCAATGTATTACAATATACTATACTAATAATTCATTTCAAAATTTTATCTCACTTGTATACTACCTATGTTGATACTCAAAAAAGTCCCTAAGATAAAAACTCACTTAGTTATCACGAAATTAAAAAAATGTAAATAACATAAGTAATTTTGCCATTTTTTGGAATTTTAATAAAGTACCAACTAGACGCGATTTTTTATCGAAAGCATACCCTACTTGTTGTAATCGGATCATTATTTCTACCCAAAAAGAGTCTTCATACATAAAAAAAAATATCATAATATTCAATTCTAAAATATTCAAATTTTAGAAGCTTATAAAAAAAGTTTGGTCCAATTACCGCAAATAGGATATGTTTTCGGTAGAGAATTGCATCTAGTTGGTACTTTACTTAGCTCATTTTTAGAATTACTCAAAAGTTTTTCCTTGGGAGAAATAGAACTAACAAAAATTAACGAAAAAGTGGCAAAATTACGCATATCCTACTTATGTAGGGTATTTCTTAAAAGAAGAAAAACTACCAAAAAATAACGGAATAACAACAAAATTCACGGAAAACGTAATTTAGACGAAATTTATTTTAGATTTTCATAATAATTAATGTAATTTTGAACGTAGGGATGTAATTTTGTTCTCAAAAATATTTAATATTACCTGAAATTTCGAGTTTAACGGTTTGAAAATGTTATTAAAGCACAGTTATACACTACTTAACCAAATCATGGACATATTTTCGTCCAATATATATGTTTTCATCATACATAAAGAAAAAAAAATTAAAAAAACATCTTTGTAAAACCAATACATTCTTCGCTTACCTCAGAATTTAAAACAACATAATACAGGGTGCGGCAAGATAATGGTAACACAGGAATTGAGTTTAGTCGATTGGGGAAAAGGAAAAGATTGCTGTAATGCAATTCTTACAGTTGTGCCTCCCAACGGTATTGTGTGGAGTAGCGATGAGGCACATTTCCACATTTCTGGCACAGTATGGCCGGTCGCACATTCAAAGAGCAAAATTGTTTAAAGCAGACTTAGTCAGCTTTATTATGTCTAATTAAAAATAGAACACATATAATTCAGTGAAAACCTGCAGCACACTGATAAGTCATAGTCAAAACAAAACATTTTTGCTCTTCAGTCAATGACTAATTGTGTTTTATCAAAATAGAACATGATCTATTCCGTCAGTCAAAACAAAACAATTTTATCAGTATAAACTAGTTGTATACCGTAGTCTTTCGTAATATAGTAATACTGTTTTTATATATTAATATTTAAATTAATACATTAATATTTTTATATAAACATAATTTTTTTTATATATTATACATTTTGTGTACCTATAATCTAAATGAAGGTAATTATAAACATATTTAATAAATTTGCATTATGTGTATACATATTATATATCCACATAATAATATATGTAACAAATAATAAACATATGTATTATTTTTAATTTTTCTACTCAGACATTAATATGACTGCTGAAAATATAGAAACACTTATAACACTTGTTCAACAAAGATCAACCATATATTATGATTATAAGGATAAACTACATAGTAACCGAGATGTTACCTCTTGTAAAATGTTTAAATTTTAATTCGTCATTACGCAATTCACATAAAACACATTTAATTTAATTATTTGTTGTACGTTTTTTTATTTAAAGGATGAACCCATATACCTTTTGTTTTTTCATTCTTTTCGAAATTTAACAACAAAGACCACAAAATAGGAACAATAACTTCTTCTTCGTTGGAAGACATATTCAATTACCACTCGATATGCTAGCGAGAGTGGTGGAAAACTTTTAAGAACGGCTTCATATGTGCATCGTTTGTAAAAGCCATAATTTGGACAATATAATTTTTAAAAAATAACAAAAAAAAACCTTTTTACTATATACTTTTTATTAATAAAATTTTCTTTTTCATGTACCATTTTGTTTCAATTCGCCTCGAAAAAGTGGGAGTCCATTATGCCTCACCCTGTATAATTATTTTGAACCAGAAAAAGATATAGGTTGGGTTAATTATATCTCGTGAAAAGTTTTGATTTTTTTAACCTTCGAAACATTTACAAAATATTCTACACAACCAACGAAAGCCCAAATGCAGATATTAAAATACAAATATAAACACGTTTTCTAATATATTATTAAATTAAATTAATTAAAGTGTGCATAATATTAACAACGGGTGGGTTAAACATTTCGGCCCTTATGTAATTTTTTATTTGACATAATATTCTGTACATTGATTAATTATTATTAACACAATGAGTCAATAAGTATTACACTAAATTTTACTTTAAGTTAATGTTAATACTAACAAATAATATATTTAATAATTTTTATATAAAATATTTTTATGTTTAACAATAGGATATAATGATTTAAATGATTTATAATATTATTAAATTGTAATATAAGTGTGTAAAAAACAAATATACGTGAATGATTATATATAATTATTCACATCATCAGTGGTGCGCAAAGGGAGTTCCCATGAAGCAGCTTCTTCATGATAAAAAGGGGTGGTTTGGTCATTATTTAGCAAAACTACGATTCAAAAATAGTTATATTTTTATTTGTAATTAGTATTTAAATCATAAATGAGTAGAGTAACTAATATCTTGAATTAATAAAGAAAAGAACATTTTTCGATTTTTAGTATTGGTATTAGTAATGAAAATTCATTTAATACCTATAATTGACCAAAAAAGTTGAAATTAAGTAAAATATTATCATACTCAATATTTTGTGTTAATTATCTATTATATTAACATAATATTTTAATATTATACCTATACTTTTATAAATTATATTTACATTAAATTTTTGAAATTGTATATTAATATACCAGATTTCATAACATTCATGTGAAAAAATTCTCTTGGTTTTCTTGGATTCTGACTTGTAATCAAAATATTATATTATTGCATTAGCAAATATAGGCAGGTATTCATTAATTATTCGAAGAGTAAGGTTAGGTGTTAAATAGAAAATAAATGGCCATCAATATTTTTTTTTTTTTATAAATAGAAAATATATTTTTTATTTTATACGGAAACAGAATCTTTTTAACGGAATTTTAAAGATAATAGTAGCTTATATAAGTGTATATGTATATAATATATTAATATATACATATAATGTATATACCTTATGTTTCTTAATATGTTTACTGAATAATGCAATAGGAAGTAAGCGCCCATATTGTGTTTAAATGCATATAAATCTAACACTGAATTATTTACACAATTATAATGTTTTATAACGATTTCCGTAAGCGTGGAATAAGATTATTAATTAAAATGTAATGTTTAATATTTGGAATGGAAACTTTAATGTACACATTGCTCAAACAAATATTTAATTTAAGTAGGTTTTTGATACGAATATTTTATACGATTCGGTACAGCTGATATATATCTAATTTGGGTACATATTTTATTTGCACAATGAAAATACTAGTCCGGGAAAATAAATTGTACGTTCGAGTTTCGAATTAATTATTATCCGAGAAATATAAACTTAATTATCAAATGACAAATATTACTTGATAGCAGTAGGTACCTACGTTGAAAATGGATACGATATTAAAATATTTTATTATGATAATTGGAAAAAAAAATAGATAGTAAATCATATCGCTGACGAACGTACTATTGACACTTACATAGATATAAATATTTCCATGAAGCCTTATAATTTCATTTCAACATATTTTTAGGTAAACTTACCTATTAAAATCCAAATTATAAATATTACAATTTTTTTTTTTAACAATAGACCAATTTCAAAGTTCAAACTTGATTTTTATAATATCAAATTTTTAATTACCATTAGGTTTACTTAATATGGTTATTTAACTATGTACAGTTTTACAGAGTTTTTTTTTAACTACTAACTTAATAATTTAATTAAACGATCAATTTTTATTTAGTCATTTTCATTTGTCAACAAATGATCGGATCTCGATTTTGATATAATTTGAATTAAATTTATCTTTCGTCTACTAACGTCTATTATTTCGTATATTAAATCGAAATTTATGATTAAATTAATAGATTTGTTTTTCTTTTACGTTAAAAATGAAAATATTTGATAGTATAAGGGATAAGTTGTATTATAGGCAAACACAATACAACTTTACTGTAACATAATTAAAACTAATATATTATCCATCTACTTATTTGTTTAAATATCTTGTTTTAATTTTTTGTATTAAACAAACATATTCTCAAAAAAAATTTTTTTTTGAAATTATATATTATTAGATATGTGCGATCGATTTAATAATAAAGACCATAGTAAAATATGTTTATTTACTTCCCTGTTCCTTTACCTTTAAACTATTTTATCACAAAACTCTCATAACCAACATACAATTATAATTTATTTAAAACATAATATGATTTATTACATTATAATTAATTTTTATCCATAGATAATACATTCATTTTTTGACAATAATAATTAAAATTTATCTTTTGTGGATATTGGACCGTCTACTGATATTTTTAGATAATAATTCTTTCATAGGATATAAAATTAAATTAAAAATATATTTTTTTAGATTTGTATAAATATTATAGAGTATAATAGTTAATACCATGTAAATATATATTATTATATTTTTGACATAATATTAAACTTTAACAATATTATAAAATTAACAACTAAAATCACAAATTATATTAAAATAAATAATAATATTTTACTTCTACATTTTGTATAAAAAAAAAATGTTCCTACAATTTGTTTCGTGGAAATATTAGTTCACTTTTTATATAAATAAAACATCATTTCATAAATAACTATACGATTATTATAGTGATATTACGAACTGTTCAATTGTTGAATCGAACCGAACCAAATTCTAGGTTAAGATAATCGAATTTTAGCTCAAATTTGTTAATATTCGAACCGCACCATTTCAGTTTGGTAAATTATTATTATATCTATATGATAGATTATGAACAAAAAATAATTTAAAACAAAATACATTATCAATGTTTAATACTATTATAGTAGGTCAATTTATTTATTTATGTATTTATTACAATACAAATTTGTAACTTTAAAATTTTCTATAATTCTGTTCGTGTTTGATGCAATTTTTGAATAGTTCAATTTGGTTCGGGTTCGGAAAAAATATTTTATTTCGATTCGGGTTCGTAACATTACTATAGATTAAATCAAGAGATTCGGTAATAATGTAAATAATTGTTATAAATAATGTGTATGTTTATCAAATTTTAAAGTTTAACTAATAGTAAACGATATAATTTACTACGATAAATATCGCACATAAAGTGATTAAATGTTTGTCACATGAACTTCGATGGGCAGCTTTCGACAGAGGTTCAAACAGTGCTAAAAACCAAAACATTAAACATAGAGATTTATTTATTATCAATGTCTTAAAACAACATTTTAAAATAGATATTATACAAAATTTTACCGATATCTTCGTTTAGCCTCGACCATCCGATTCGTTCAGCTTTGTTTTCATTGATTAGCCAATGCGATAGTGGTTTAAAATATTCAATCAAAGGTTGTGGATCTATTTCACTTGATTTTCCTCCAGTGAGAATTTTTATAACTTGTGACCATGGCTTTGAATAGCCCACAGACATTATTTCACTATTAGATGCAAATAAAACATATAGGTATAATAAAAAATAATTTGCGAATTCTATAGCTGCACTTTTCATTTTAACTACCTATTGGCTATTAATTAATGCAAATTTCGCATTATTGAAATTGAAGAGTAAAAAAAAATAATTAGCTTGAATATAGTAATAATTTTCCTTGTTTTTGTCGTTACTTTATTATAAGACTCTCTAAAGATTAGCATCATTATTATATCATTAACGTACTTAATTGATAAGTTACAAACAATAATACAATTAATCTTTTTAAATTATTATATTTTATATATTATGTTTTAAAATAATGTACATAAAAAATAATAACACTATTACAAATTTACTTATGCTTATTACAGATTTTTAGACCAAGATCATTAGATGATATACTATTACTTACTACAAAAAAATGTTTGTATTTAACTATAATTAAATACTTAAATATTGAGTATATTATTATAAATTTAGGTAATAGAATAATAAATGTACCTTAATATGCGACCAGCTTCTCTTGAACGGTATATGTCACAAGTATGTAATGGACCAATATGACCTGAAGCTTTACATAATGCATCGTGTATTTGAAATTGTAAAATGATACCAATGAAGTATCTAAAATACATTTACAATTATTTATTATCAGTTTCATTATCGATTGTAATTTGTATAAGTACTTAATACAACGATAAATTTTAATAAGTATATCATTCATTCAGATATTTAATATCTGATATTTTATTAAAATATTAAATTTTCATTATATTCCAAAACAATAATTATGTACTAATTATGTACGATGTTGATAAGTTAATATTTATTACTTTCCACTGTCAATAACAAATAGACTACATACCAAAAATGTTAACTTATAAGTTTAAATAATTTCTAAATTTTTTTTTTTACTTTCACTGGCATGATTTATGTAATGGTAATTTCAAATAGGTAGTCAAAAATAGTATAAAAAAATATTATTTAATATTATTATATATAATATTATTTATATAAAATTTAACGAAAAATGATTTTCCGATTTAGCAATAATATTTTATTATAAAAATTATTGTGCTGATCAAAATAAAACAAATTTATTTTATTAGTCCTTTAATAACATAATACATTTTTCTATGTAAGCATTATCAAAATGAAGAAGATTGAAAATAGACCAATCTATATACCTGAAAAATAAATATCAATAATACGGTCAGGGTTCAGCATAAAAATGAACAATAATATTTAATTCAACTAATAGGTTAGGTATTGAAGTCATGATTGACTCAAAAAAAATATGCGATGAAGTTGGAAAAAATCTATATTATAAACAATTAAAAACAATAAAATTAAAATGTTATAAATTTGAAAAGATTCATCTTATAAATTGTTTTATAAAAAAAACGTTAGAAAATTTGTAACTCGAGAAAGAAGGTTAAAAAATAAAAATAGTTGAAAATCTTTCTTTTAACAACCCTATTTAATGTCACCTTTAATAACATTAAAAAAGAGACGTAATTAGGTTTTTAAAACAAACTTTATCCCTATCACAAGTCACTTTACTTACAATAACTTAAAGACTAACAACTTGCAAATTATGGAGGAATACAAATAGATGATGAATAAAATACTATTCCAAATAGTTTTAATAGAAATTTTAATTGTCCTTATTATTACAATAACATGTTCAAATTAATATAATTTTTGTTTTTTATTGATGATTTGCGCATATAAAAATTTGTATTTGTATTTGTACGAATTAAAATAACTAAATTGAAATTTAAAATACCTACCTGTATTGTTTGTCAATGTTGCAAGTGATAATTATAAATAATTAATAATTAGGTATAAGTATAAATAAATAAATAAATAAATATATAAGTATAAAATATAAAGAAAATTAGATAGGTTTGTGGGTTTACAATTATAAAATTAAATTTAAATGATAGGTAGATAATTTACAATAGAGGTACATATAGTAATAGAATAATATATATTAATTTAAATTATTAAAAAACAAAAACATTTATAAATTATGAAAAGTAGTATTAAAATACTATTTTTAAGAATATGTAATGGAAGAATATTATAATTTTGAAAATTAACATCAAATTTGATTTTAAGGTGCATTATTTGGTTTACCGGGGTTGTTCATTTCGTAGTTGGTGAGTTGAGTATGAACATAAGAAGAAGCATATGATCTAGTTGATCGCTGAAGAAGTAAAAAAGGATATCCGATTAAGAAATTTAGGACAATCAATATTGTTATGCAAGATATTGTATAAAAAGTAAAGATAAAATTTAAATCTATGCAACTTAAAAAAATTTACGATTTGGACCTAACGAGAAATATAATATCGATTACAAAGAAATCCTATATATTATTTTGAAAATTTAAGTTTATAATACCATTAATTAATAGAGAATAAACTCAAAAAAAAATTATAAATACAAATTGTTTTACTAATATTTCATTGATTATAATGTAAAAAAATTGTCAGTCACGATTTTCAAAATATTTTGTAAAAAGATTATGAAGTATATGATTAAGCTTCTATAAAATTTTCAAACCGATAAACCCAAAATTGTAGGTAAAATTAAACTTTTATGGAAAAAAATTCAAAGCTCTATATTTAGCCAAAAAATAAACCAATTCGTTCCAAAATTATACCACACTTGTATATTACTTATGTTAGTACTCAAAAAAAATTTTAAGTCCCTACGATCAAAACTGATTAGTTTTCACGAAATAAAAAAGCTAAATGAAAATTACGAAAATTTTAATTTTGCCAATTTTCAGCCATTTTTTGATAGTTTTTCCTCTCCTAAGGAAAAACTTTTGATAAACACATTTTTGTAAAAAAGTTATAAATTAGTATTATTTTAAAACTCCAGAATAATTTATAAATTTTGATATATAACCCTTTGAAACAGATAGACCTCAATTTTTTTTAGTCTTCATTTATTTAATAAAGAACAATTTGTGTGAGCAACATTTTTAATAGATGTAAATATAACTTAAGCACACACGGTCGGGTCTATCCCATTATGTGTATAAATTGATTTCAATAATTAATTTTCTATCTATTCAGTTATAACAAATTGACAACTAGAAATGATTATGATTTTGATTGAAAGAATACATACTTTATGTAAGGAGTATCAGCAATAATATGATATTTTGAACTTGGATCGAAATCTTTTTCATCTCTAGCTATGGGCGGTATGATTCCTTGATATAGTAATTTTAAATCCCACCAACGAGCGTTTAAATTGTTCACACCTTTCGAAAAAATACTCCATCGCCACTGTAAAAATTATTATCTATATTAGTAGTTAGTTATAACATTATCTAATATGAAACATAAACATAAACTATCCCCTTAATTATAATCTCTGCCATAAGGTAATCATGCAGTAGGTAGTGAACTTTGTAAACACATTATGTCTGTACGATTGTTGAAATTAATTGTTGAGTTAGTGAACAGGATATTATTCTACTGTCTATTATCTGTGTAATATTAAGTATTTGAAAAATTCCGTTTTTTTAAAGACTTTGGACATTTTAACTTAATATTTTTAGAAAGGATTTCTATGATGAAATAATAATATAAAAATAGAACCTCTCTTCCAGATGTCTCCCACAAAAATGCATACACTGCTTAAACAAAATTGACAAGAGTAATTAAAGTTTGAATGTATTTTTTTATTTGAAGTAATATAAAAGTGATTTAATTAAACAATAATATATCTACTAGTCTAAAAATAACGGTGACCTTTTATATAAATATTATATAAAACAAAATATATTAATATTATATTAAACAAGTTAACCTACATATTATAATATATTTATACATAGATTTAAACAAATTAATTTACAATAGATATAATAATATTATCGAATTCATTACTCACCAAATCAACAGAATAGGCAAAAGGAAGATATGCGATTTTGTCCAAAGCCATTTCCATTAGAAAATCAATTTGACTTTCTAAAATATAAAAAACAAATAAAATTTTTTTAAATATTTTAATTTATTTTATAACTGTAAATACATATTCAAACATATTTATACCATAATCGTCTGTTATATTATTCAATAGTCCAATTCTATGTAAATGTCGTGGTGTAGATATGGAAAGAATAACTGCATCACTCAGCGCTTCATGGAAACCTAAATCATAATACGTCATAAAATATTTTACAGTAATTATTTTTAATTTTTTGTAACAATACGTTTTAAATGTTTAATTTTAACAAATTAGTGAATATATTGAACTTTAAACAAAATGACGGCATATGAGTTTGTCCAGTGGCTAAATCTATTCTTCTACCGAGTACAAACAGCCGAAAAAATCATAAAAAGTTTTAAATGTATGGATACTTAAATTTCAATAAAATCATTAGGATAATTTACCACGATTAGAAATAGTCTAATTAAAAATATAATAATTATAAATAATATTACAAAATTAGAATACCTGGATTTGCTCCTTCCTTAAACAGCAGTGGTTGATCCGCGTAATGTAGATAATATTGAATGTGTGCCATTTCGTGATGCGTTGAAAATAGATCATCCATCGTAACTTCGGTGCACTGTTTTATTCTATAATAAAAAATAAAAAATAATATTCAATATCTATAATTATGTATAATATATTAATTAATTTATTATGGTTTGAAGTGAAGTAGTTAAATACAACTAGAAAAAACTTACCGAACTCTATATAATTAGAATATTTTTACTACCTCGTGGTAGGATAGAGGTTAGGAAAAACCAAAGGTACTGAAATCCTCCTCCATCCCTAATATATTGAACGTCAAGTTATAATTGTAAAGTATTTTACTCAAAGTCAACTATAAAACCCTCCTCAGAAAATATTGAAAATACTACACTTATTCTAGTACAATAACATCTGCTTTGTTTACAAACCACTAAATTTTTTTTAACAAAATGTAGGACGAATATTTTGACTGAAAAATTGATATATTCTTCTTTTTTTATACAAATTTCTATAACATACTTAACATCAAACATGCACATAAGCAACCTATAATTATTAAAATTATTAAAATCAAAAATAAATAATTATTTACCTGTAGTCGTATTTATTACAAAAATCCCACGCCGATGCTTTGCAGGATACTGGCCTGTTAGTTGGTTTTTCAAAAATCGAATTGTGCCAAAATTCTACTGGCATCGCTTTTAATCCGAGTGAAGTAAAAAATTCTTCAGACATTTGAAACATTCTAATATGTAAGACAAATAACTCAAAATATGGTACACACATATTTTATTGTAAATTAAATTATTATTAAAACATTATTAGTATATAATATTTGATTTATTCGTTTGATGTTTAAAGGAAACTTTTATTAATAATAAATTTATATTAATAAAACAGACCAGTAAAAACAATAGAAAAGATATTTTTTAGAAAGACAAACGACTAATAAGTATAATGTAAATTAAAATTCGTCTATTGTTTTCACTTGGTTCTGTTTTGGTTCAATTCTTTCGCGATAATTCAGAAGATCTATCATCTACATATTATATTTTTTATACTGTTTCTTTCACTATATAATGCACGGGCACGAACAGATATACTCGTATTGAGTAATATATGAAGAGAACGTTATCCTCATATATTTTTCAATATCTATATTAAACTTGAGAATATATTTTAGAGACAATTTTATATTATTTTTATTAAATATCGTCTGATAAAGAAGAAAAAAATAATAAAGATTTTAATTCTCTATAGCTTCTCTAATAGCAAACGATATTTTAGATATTTTGATAATCGATATTCTTTTTATGTTTGTAAATTAATTTTTATACTCCAAGTTCGACCTAAATGTCACAATTTAAGTTAGTTGCAGAGTGATTTCGCTATAGTGATTCCACGATAGCATAATAATTTTTAAAAAAAAACATGCGAGTTAATAACGGGGTCTTAACAACAAAGTGTTTTGCTCGTACGCGAGACATATAAAATACGTTATAAATACATATTATTTCTTTGATAGAGGTCATATTTGTCGTTTACATGTTTACAATATACGGTATACATAAGTAATATATGCGAAAAGAACTAGTTAAAACTATTTTGGGTACGGTCACATTACTTTAAAGGAGTGTATCCTTGACGTAACATCTCGCCGGAAACGTCGGCACGTCTTTTTTTCGGAAACGGATTTACCAAATCTATTATGTTCTTCCAATTTTGTGCCCACATGTTACCTATCGAAAAACAAATACATTGTTTCAACAAAAAATACACCTACTATGATTTTGCTAAAAAAAAAAAAAAGCAATTTTATTTCTTTAAATTAATTTTACTACTATTTTTTTTATACATTTTATACATTCCACAAACCTAGTAAATGCGCTGGAATTGGTCCGTCAACTCTAACCCTACGCGTACCATAATGGGAAACTAATTTTCTTCGGACGTAGGCATGCAGATGTTTATAAAGCGGTTCTATAGACGCCCATAAATGTTCAAGTTTTCCTTTGAAATTCACGTCTTCGTACAACGCTATTTGTTGCTGGCCCGCGTCTTCGAATCCTACGGAATCATAAATAAAATTGGCCTTCGTCCAATGTTCGTAGATCAATGTTTTCAGTAAATTACATAACACCCGGATTGGTTGAGTGTATGTAAAATATTTAAAAATATTAATAATAAAACAAAAGAAGGACACTTTTTAATTCAATTATAGTCAAATTATGTAAACACTTATTATTTGATAATCATTTTCCACGGTATAATATTAAACTAATATCTAAAACTAAAAACTTAACGCAAATTAAAATTTGTTTTAATTATTAATTAAAAATAAACCCAACATAGTAATATAAGAAGTTAGTAATACAGATATAATCAATTGTTATAGTTAAAACTATACGTAAACTCGTATAATCTGTTAAAGTAAAAAAAAATATTATAAAAATTCAACATAATCGTGATTTCTATACAATTTCAAACATAAAATATATTAAAAAATTCAAGAGGAATTGAAAGTAAATTTTGCTCAATATTGTAAAAACCAATTAGACGTCAAAATTATAAACGTCGCAATTTCAAAATATGAACAATTAAGTAGTTTTATTAACATATATACTATACATATAGCCCAGATATTCAAATTTTTAAGTGTTTCCAATAGTTTTGGTCTTAAATTAATATTAAGAATTTTAATAATGAACTACAAGATATAAAAATCAATGAACTAATACATGTAATAATTGATGATATGTTAGCTTTATACATTGATCGATTAAGTCAACTTCATGATAGAAATATTACAGAGATCTAGAGGAATCAGCTGTAATATTTCTTGGTGGTACTCCTCAAAGACGTGGTAAGAGGAGAGTTTATGTAGGTATTTAAACACCTCCCGAAATTTAAGGTTTGTTTTTAATAAACAATTATTATGTTAATAATTAATATTGACCCGGAAAAAGTAGTCAATATTTTCAAACTTAAACCAAGAAAACAAAATTGTATTGTTTAATTATTTAAAATATTGTGCATATTTTTTGTTATTAATATTATTTTCAAATTGTTAAATAATTATATAGACGATTCATACATACTAAGCCTAATAAATTTCAAAATTAATATATATATATAATATTCGTAATAATAATTTATTTTATATTCCTCCTACTTCCAAAAATTATATTTTAAACAACCCAATTAATATTTTAATGTATATAAGCAATCTTAATGCATTATTTAAGTAATTTACTTATAACATTTTTTCTTTATAGTTGTATAAAAACTAATTATTTATGTAATAATACAATTTATATTCTTTTAAATTTATTTAAGTATTGTTTTAACCAATATAATTTGTATAACTATTATAAATATTTTTTATAACTTCTATTTAATATAATTTAATATTGTAAATTTATCTACATTATGTTATTACTATATTACTGTATAATGTAAATTGGACTATTAGTCCGTAATAATTAATTAAATAAATTTAAATAACTTGAAATTTAATATGAAATTTTTGTGCACCTATTTCTAGTTTAACACCACATTAAGAATTTTTTTGAAGTCTTATTAACAATAATAAAATATATTAGCATATATTTCTGATTCATTTTTTTTAAAAAAAAAAAAAAACTTTTTACTTAGTCATTATGGTATCTCACCTCGAAACAACAGCATTGGCATTCTTCGATAGTAATTTATTAATAGAAACTAAGATTAAAAATTAAAATGGTCGAAGCTATAAAATCGAAGGATTTCACTTAATCATATTAAAAAAATTAATGTTTTACCCAATGAAGATGTTTAATTCTTAAATAAAAAAAAATAATAATTTAATTTATATTGAATCAAATAGATACATTTTTCGAATTCCAGGCTAATTATTCAATTGGATGAGAAAAATAATGATTTTTCTGAATTGTTGTCTATCTAAAATACCAGAGATTCATCGATATATCCTTAGAACATTATCTTAAATATAAAAATAAATACATATATATTTCTTGCCAATTTCCCATGCAAAGCAAAATACAACATCGTTTTTGAGCTTATCGCGCAATTTTGACGCTTAGTGTCGCCAAAGTCATAATGTATGTTGTGATCAATTTGTATGAGAAATTCACAAGAAAAATGTTGATATAATTAAAACTTGTATTTAACACGCCTATAATATAACCTATAATACTAAAAAATAAAATTTCGACCTCCTAATTTGATTAAGATGCCGATTTTTAGGAATTTTTTTCATGTTCCTATTGAAAAAATGATATTTCTGACATCGTTATTTGTAATAATTTAATAATATGTTTAATATCCTTGTCTGGAAAATTTGTTGCTCATAATTTATTTAGTATAATGTTAAATATTGATAATATGAATTTAACATTCCACGATATAGTAGTAAAATAATTACAAAAATGATGTCAGAATTGATTTTTACAATAAATGTAAAAAATTCCTAAAAATTATTATCTTGATTATATTAGAAATTTGATTCATCAAAATTTAAAAAAAATATAACCATTATGATACCTAGCTATCTTAAAATATCATATAACTTTAAAATTAAAAAGCATATTTTTTACATTTTTAAACGTTTAACTACTAAAATAATAGCAGTTCTTAAAATACTGTATTTAAAAATTATCTTTTTTTCGTAGATATTACAATAACTGAATCGATTTGGGACACCTTGTATATCATATAGTACAGAAATAGTATTTTAATAAATTCTTATAAAAAAAAGTCATAATACACACCTATTGATTTTGAAGCTTCATTAACCAATTCTATGTATTTGATATATTTGGGTCGAATTTCATGTCCAATATTATCTCTCCACGAACGCCAAGTATACAAAAGTTCTTCGAAATCTCTTGAATTCGCCATTATTCTTACTAAATCTATGTAGTATAATTTTAATAATATTTATTCATGTTAAATAGTTGTTTATTATATGTAAAAAATATTGGCAGTTAAGATGCTTACCTGGTTCAAGAGTAAGTTCGCAGTACGATGTCAGCCTTCTATTATTGAATGGACATATTTTCGCTTTAGAGTAAATATCTTTCATTTCATTTAAAATCGAATGCATCTGTAAAATAACGTACACGTTATTAATTAAGATTTATATTTAATATGGTCAAATAAAATATAAATTATTTATACATTTTTAAATATAATATAGCACGTAAATCAAAGAGTTATAAACCAACGTTGTTAGTTGGTCGAATTTAGACCGTATTATAATACGGTTATATATAAAATGACCTAACTATAAAAAAAGTATTCAATTAATCCAATCTAGTTGTCTTGTATGATTGCATTATTAATTTTCAGTTTGATGATTTCCTATCATTAATCGAAAGTTAACATAATATTTAATATCGGAGGAAAGAAAAACTCTCCTCGATATTAAAACAGAAATCTAGACTAATAAAAAACAAATATTAATACATTATAAATTGTAACCGATTATTACGCATTTAAATTCTTATTTCTTACATATGTGATATGTACTTAACTAGTTTTTTTCGACTTATATTACAATCGTTATTAGACTGAACCGTGGTTTAATTTAAACCAAACGATTACCCAACGATTCTAGTTAATTGAACTTCTAGTCCATGTCTAGAAATCTAGTTCATACAATCATATATAATATATATGTAACTTTCAAAGATTTTCACGATTATTATTACTATTATTACTAACGTCAAATATTCCTTCTAGTTCACTGAATATGTGTAATTTTTTTAGTTTTTTAAATTTATTACATCCAGTGTGTTTTATAAACTGACCTCTATTTATAATATATCATTGTTACTCGTTATATTATACACTCGCATCATCAAGTAGGTACCTAATTCAATTTCGCGTTTCTTTAAAATGTTTTTATACCATAAAATACTGAAATAATATTGAGTAGGTAGTTTATTTATCGTATTGTATAAGAAATTGACGTATTGTAATTTACCTATATTCTATTTCCCGTGTTAATGAGATATCAAGAAGTTATTTATTATAATTAAGTTATTTTAAATCATATTTACACATAAATAGTTTATAAACAACTCGTATTAATAAATATTTCGTATTTACAAATACATATAAATAATATTAATAAATATTTCGTTGGATTTGTTTTATTTCCACGTACAATTTACCTGATTTAGTTTCGCATCTGGTACATTAGATTGCCCTTTCAACGCTAAAATTTTTAGTTGTCTTTGTAAGATCGGATCAGATATGCGTGTCCACATGAAATCCGAAGCTTTTCTCCACGATACTCTATTGAACTTTGATTGCAGTTTTTGTTCGTCTATCTTTGTGATAAAAGTTCAACAATCACGTAAGTAAAGTATTAGTTGGTACCTAATGGTCTACATCTACCTAGGTTGGTATTTCATTTTTTAATAGAAAAAATAAACTTGAAATAAAAACAAAACTTTATGTTTTCAGTTAAATATTAACTCTAAAATGTTTTTGATCATATGAATATGCAGGATGACTAGAATTTTATATTACACAATTGATGGAAATTACATACATTTACAATGTCATTTCCATTATTTTTAACGAAAAATTATAATCACTCAGTATATCTTAAATAATACTACCTGTGGGTACCTATACCTGATCTAGTAGGTATTACAGTAGGTAGGTATACAATTCATGAACAGTCTTGTAAAAAATACTTTTGAAAGAGTATTTTAATACTTATATTTAAATTGGAATAAATTTGTATTCTAAATACTTTTAAAATACTTAAAAAAAAGTATTTGATAAATACTTTCAAAATTTTAAAGTATTTGAATAAAAATACTTTTTCGTTAATATTAAATATGTTAACTAGTGTTTAAAAAAGTAAAAAATATCTACTAAGTTTACCTAATTGAATATATATATAGTTACTTTACATGAAAAATACTTGTTATTTTTATAATCTTCAGTCCTGATGTACATTACAATATACATTGCTAAAAAATGGCAAGGAAATGTGTAAAAATTATGAATTTTTCTTTTTTATAACGTATAAAAATAAAATGTAAAAAAAAAATTTTTTTCGTTGCCTATTTACTACAAGTTTTTTTTCGTATAAAATACTTTTAAAATGTATTTAAAATACCGAAAAATACTTCAAAATGTATTTAAATACTAGTATCTAAATACTTTTATTCGAATACTTTACAAGACTGTTCGTGAAGTGTAATTGTTTATCAATTTATAATTCTAAATCAATCAACAATTTTGTTGACAATGAATTAAAATGGATATTAATTATTATTTTATAATTTTTTTATAATATATTTTATAAAAAGCTGCTAAGAAACTTGTAACTGTATATAATGATCACTTAGATTAATTGTTGGGTGTTGAAATAATTCGTTTTTCTGAATTTATGAAACTTTATTTTAAGCCAGCAGAAATGAGTAATAAACATTTTATGTACTAAACCTTAATTGAAAAAGATCTACTAACAGCTTTTCAAAATGTTGAAATTGCACTACGCATATATTTAGTAATTATAGTCTCCAATTATAGTAGTAAACGCTCATTTAAAAAAAATTAAATTATAAAAAAATAGAATGAGAACCACAATGCATGAAGATCGTTTAATTTTTTTATCAGTTATGTGCATTGAAAGTGATATATTGGACAATTTGTCATTTGATGTTATTATAGATAGTTCGCAGAGAAAAAATCTAGAAAAATACCAAATTTGTGAAATTGTGCATAATGTAAATAAATTGTAATTGAATCATATTAACTTTTAATTCACTACATCTTTTTTTTTTTTTAAATATGATTAAAATTTTTGATACAATATATTTATAATTGTTTTTATAAGCAAACATTTTTTAACCTCTTATTAGTTTATATTATTACACGTATAAAACATAACTTTAAGAAATGATATATTAATATTATGAAAATAATTATATTTAATTAAAACTAGAAATATATTTTACATGGGGTAAGTTTAAGTATGGACTTTTTATTATGGACCACTCAAGAGCCTCGAAATCTTCTTTGCCCCACGCATCTTAAAGTTAAATCCAGCCCCGTTTATATTTTTGTATTTGTATTTTTTAAAAGCAAATATTTATCGTTGTTAAAACATAATCAACATCATAAATCGACAGCGAAATTATACAAGAGTAATATTTTTATTAAAATTATTGTTTAGCCTATTCGATTCACCATTTGTTTCTTGTTGTATTCCGTTATATTTGTCGCGTACGTCCACTGCGCTGTGGTCACTCTATTGCATAAGGCCACAGCGTCGTTATCCCATTCCCGGAGGAATTGTATAGCTTCTTCCATGTTCGTATTGAATCCCTGAGAACATTTGTTTTATTGTAACGTTGAATTTTTAATAAATTTATAATAATTTTTAATTTAAATTAATGAAAAATGTTCAAAAATCGATTAAAATATATGCAGGGTGTTTTATTTTCTAATTTTAATCTACCAAATTATTCTTTTAATAAAACAACTAAGTAATTTCAATCTTTTTTTTGAAATTCTTATTTACATATTTTTCATAGTTTTGATTTTTTTACCATCATCCATTTAGTAAAATTAAAAAGTAAAAATAATATTAACTTTATACTTAATTTTTCATATTTGAATATTTGTTAACTTAACTTGTAGATTAAATTTTTTTATTTATATTTTATACATCCAATTGATATATCTACTAAAAATAATTTGTTCAAAAATTTAGTATTTTATTTTTTCGTGTGCCATTATAAGTATTTAAACAGTATGTACTACAAAAATAATTTATTTTTAATGTTAGGAACTAATAATATGTTTAATTATTAAATTTATTTATTAAATGTAAACTTTTTAAGGGAGAATCCCTTAACCCTCTGCACATATGTTATGTATGCAAGTTTGTTTAATAGTTATATATATTATATATTTTGCTTAAAAAATAAAAATATATAAACAAAAAAATTGACAAATTTAATGAGTTAAATTTTTTTTTAGACTTAACTATTAACTTAACTGAGATATTAAAATATTTCATAACCATTAATCGTACATTTTTTCTAATTTAAGTTTTTAATTTATTAACTTCATTTTACTCAGTTAAAAATTGTATTAATTTACCAACCTTGCCTTTCGCTTAAAATTTCGAATGCAAATTACATAACATATAAAAAAATATTTTCCTAAGACTTTAATATCATGAAAACTTTATATGATATAATTTGAAAATATTGAAAAAAAAGTTTGAAAATATTATGTGAAGATAAAGATACAACGCGTGAAAACAACTCAAAATGGAACGAAATAAATATTTTATTTTACATTCTGAGGTATTTGACTGGAACGTGATAAAAAATCGAAAAATTTTCTCCTCGCAAAAATATTCAATTACTCAGTTCGACAGAACTTTCACTCAAAAGTTGGATTAAGCCGTAGGTAAGTACCTGAATTTTCGAATAGTCCAATTCCAACGAATATTTGATAAAACACACCATAACGATTACGACGACCTTTGTAGATAAATTAACGGTTTCCATTTTAGACTTTTAACAACTAATTGAAACAACGTCTCGATAAAAACTTGGTATGAATTTATATTTATACCATACGGGTTAGGTATGCATTTCAGTCAGTTTTTAAATACACAATTTGTTCACTACATTGACATTTTTAACAAATTAATTTAATTTTGCGACACGACATGCGTTCTATTCGGTTCACGAACGGCAACTGTCAAACCAGAATCATTTCGACGCATTATTTCTTTAGGTTTATATTGTAATAATGTACTTGTATTGTGATCATCATCTGTAACGGACAGCAATTACATTACACACGCATATAGGTATGTGTATATGGATCATAATATACCGTGTTCGTTGTCTAATAATATGCATTCGTACCGTTTTAGACAATTAATAATATTTTAATAACTCGTTTTTTATTTCGTAAGAAAACAATTTCTGCAGAGTAGCCACATATTGAATTCTGCTTTCAATACTGTTAATTGATAATTGTACTTGTTGTTTAGTAAGAAAACAAAATAAACGATTATCGAAAGGGATGATATATTTGAGTGAAGTGAAGTGATAATGATATAAGTTTATTATTTTTGTAATGACTTGGTAAACAACGAATTACTTTTGATTAAATTGAAGTTTATACTTAATCAATATTCGAATATTGTTTTGGACAATTAAATTAGTTAAATATTTAAAATTTAAAAATATTTATAATTCATAAGTGTAAACTTTTTCAAAACAAATTATAATTAAAATAAACTTGACTAATGGCAATGTTTTTGTTCAAATTTAACTGTCAATTTAACCATGTCAATATAATATTGAATAAGACATTAAACTTTTTAGCAATTTATTTCAATTAGATATCTAACTTCGTTTTTCTATTTTATAACCAATATCTTATCTTGAATTTATATAGAACCAAGTTGTAAAATAAAATTATTGATTAACCTATATTTAAATATCGCTAACAATAACCAAACATAATAAAAATAGACGGAAAATCGATTTTGAGCGTTCCATTTCTTACATTTCTTGGATCCTCGGAGAAATTAATGGTGGAATGTTATTATGTTATATTATACTTAAGGTTTGAATGCAATAATAATTAATATAAAATAATAAACGACTCTAAGTGCGCGAATCTCAGTCAGATATACAATATAAATGTATATTATTTATTTTATAAATTTTTATTATTTATCAAATAGTGTTACAGAAATATTAATTATCATAAAATATTGAAATTCATAAATTATAAATTCATTAAAAAAAAATATTGAGAATTTCAAAAAATGATCTAAATAAAGTACCTAGGTACCAAATAAACGAAATTCTTTACCGAAAGTATACTGTACTTGTGATAATCAAAGTGCATCTACTACCCAAAAAGCGCTTTCAGACATAAATATATCATATTTCATCGAATTTACTTTTTACTCAAAATTCCAATTTTAAATTCTTATTAAAAAAATTGGTTTTGTCGATTTATGAAAATTCTTAAAACTTGGTTAAATAATATAGGATTATGCTTTTATTATTTTTATTTTCAAATGTAAATCTGTAAATTAAATTGAAAATTATTGAGATAAAATTTTAAGTTTTATATTTATTCATAAAATCAATGCAAATGATTCCAAATGTTTAGAATTCCTATAAAAAATGTCATCAGGGTATTATTTCAACTTTTTGAATGTACTTTTCGTATACTTATATCACTGTAGGAAGTAATTTTTTAAAAATAATTTAAGTTAAATTTGAACAAAATTATTGCAATCAATACCTAATAAATTGACATTCATCTTAAATTGTACTTTAAAAATGTACTTCGTACCGAAGGAGTTACATAAAAAAATTGATATGTATTAGAAATATCAATTATTTTTAATCAATTAATACAAAATAGAAACAAATGATTATTTTGAATAGAACTCGAATTATAATAATTATTATTGCATTTATAAATCTATAATAAATAAATAGTTAGATATTTCACAATAATCCGAACTGCGGTCAACAATACGAGACGATTAGCGCATCTACATATATATTTTAGTCGGCTTTTTTCAAATCAAATATACGATTAGGTAACTGTTTAAAGTAGGTAATAATATTGAAATACAATAATTTTATAATTTTGTCTTATGTTGAAGGTGATCCGTTCAAACTAAAAGTAAGTTTAAAATATTGTAATTAATTAATCTTAATTATTATTTATTTTATTATTATATTTCATTACGATTAAAATGTAAATTATTTCAAAAATACAAAGATAGTAATAGAATTTATTGAAGAATTTTTTTTTTCCATTAAATGACGTGGAATATAGTTGATTGATTAGCTAAATTCCAGTAGGTAATCAATTTGTTACGTGAAGAATATTATAAACTGTTTATTGTTTTGCACGTCACCACGCTAAAAACTGTATTTTGTTATTTATTTTATATCATTAGTATACACACATTACATTACAGCAAAGAATGTTTATCGCGCACACGATCGTAGAACCACGCGTTGATGGTTTATAATTTTTTTTAATAAAAAAAATTAAATTTCAAGAGACATTTACGCAAAACACGAGCTGTGCCTTCAATATTTTAATAACAGGATGTGTAATTTCCTGTAAATGTGTATCAGCCTGAAACACTGAGATTAAGAAGGTCCTACTGTTACGTTATGGTTCTTTGGCACAACACAATACCGTTATAATATTTTATGAAATAAATTATCTATAGGTATAGTATATATTGCGATATACTTTTATATATCTGGTTTATACCAATAACCTAGTATTATTTATTATTATTTATGCGCGTTTTTGTCGGAGAATATACTTTTGTTTTTTAGTTTTGAATAAATTATATTATTTCGGATGTGTTCAAATGTGGGTCTGTGTTACAATATTAATATACTTTCACAAACAGCACTTAGTTTAAGATTGTTAAAAAAAAAAAAAAAAAAAAAAACAGTAGATATATTTTTTTCCACTGTTTTTGCAACACGACTAATATTTTTGATTTACCTGTGTAGATTGCATATTATCTTTGAAAACAAATTCAAAAATATAATATTTTATTTGTTTCAATGTTTTTATTGTAAGGATAAAACAAAAATATTGTCACTAATTCTGGTCTAATCGAAACGCGACTGTCTTCAGTTAAACATTTTCCACAATAGATATTAATATAAAGTTATCTATATAATATAATTTCATTTAATAATATTAAAATAAGTGAATTTATAATTTATGACATTTAAAAAATAAAAATAAAAAATATCGATTTTAAATTACAAACTTAAACTTATTTAGTGTTAATTATAAGTTTAACACAGCTGTTAATTCCGAAGCCGACAGAAATGCTACGTTGAATGTCTGGAGATCGATAATAGAGACCAACGAGAAAGAAACACGAACAAGAACGCTTATTCAAGATTATAACTTAAAGAATTTAATGAGTAAAAGCTGTTTATATATAATGTTAGAAGACTATCGGAGCAAGTTACGTTTTATATTTTTCAACTTATGTAAGGTCGTGGTTTTTTTGTCATACTTTTCATAAGCGAATTACCTGAGAAAGTATCGCTGCGGTCTATCAGAGGATAAGCCACACTATTATAGTATTATGAATTGCTAGTCGTAGAGCTGGGAAAGTACAGAAACCATCAAAAAGAAATAAAGAGGGTCTGATGGTAGCCGTTAGAATTCCGAGTACTGGACGAGATGATAATTTGTGCAGTCCGTTCAAAGAATGGTTAGGCAATGTTCGCAACTGAAATCAATCTGACAAGAAAGATGCTGAACAGGTTATCCAGAATACGAAAAAATGAAATTGAAGACAATTAGTTAAGCTTCATTATTTGAGTCGAAGACCAGAAATCAGGGTGGTTAGAGACCACCATTTATCGTATATTATATCATGCATAGATTGTTTGAATTTATTGCATAATAAACGATGCTTGCGTTCCTTATATATTACCTTAGGGGGCGTTTACGATATAGTAATAAAAAAAGGTTTGTTGTGGATGAGGGGTAACCAACAAAATCTATTACCCAATTCTATATAGCAACGGAATAATATAAAATTAAACTTAAAACAGTAAAGACATCTTTTACTTAAATACATTTTTTTCCTAGTCTGCTATTTTTCATTCGGGTTGTTTAGAAAATAATATCCTTATAATATGAGTGAAAATACAATATTGTATATAAAATATAAACAAACCTCTAACATTTTATTTATGATCTGCTATTCATACAAATTAAGTATATTTCATAATGTGATCTAAAAGGCAAAACTTGTATGTTGAATGTTCAAGTGAACGTGTTGAAAATTAAATAAATTATCAAATAGGTACCAATTACTAAAATATCATCTGAAATAAAAATCATACCACGTTTATGAAATGGCATTATATATATAAAGTCAAAAATATCATCAAGTGGTCTACTAAAACAATAACAATTATTCGATTTGAATAATAAAAATCGAGTTAATTCAAAATAATTTAGTATTTTAAGTGTATGAACGTTTTTGTTTTTTATCTTTCAACAAATCTAATTTTATAAAAAACTAAAGATATAATCTACCTAAAAAGCAGTAGTTTGACAAATATTTACACAATATTATTTATTCTATAGTAAAGATTGTGTTCCGTTTTGTTTTTTCATCGAAATTTAGTAACAATTTCACATTATTTTGTGCAATACAATAGACTAGTTAATATTAACGCGGACAAATTTTGCATACTAAATGTGCTGGCATCGCAACGTCACGGGGGAGAAAGAGATTATTTACATATATCTTCATTTTTAAGATCTTATTTTCATAACAAACGATGACTATAGGGACTAAGGAAGTAATACACAAAGTTTCTTACTACAGAGGAAAACTAGTGCCGTTAAATGGAAAATGTAATTTTACAATATATACTTGTATATATTTAATTTATACACAGAAAACGTTACAATGCGTACGTCCTATAATAGTGTTATTTATGTATAGTATTTGTTAAAATAATTAATTTTACTCTTATACCGTTTAATTACTCATGATTTGGATTATATTTTGTATGAACCAATAAAACTATTAATCTGAAAACATTAAAATTTATTTAAAAAACATGTAACATTTTCACTTTATGAAATTATTTTTACAACTTTATTCATAACTTTTTAATACTATCGAAATATGCACAATTTCAATAACCTACATTTTGAATTTTAAATTATATACAAAAATAATAAAAAAACATAGTGAGAACATAGTTATTTACTAGATAATTTTATAAATATATGCCATTGTTTTTTTTTTTTTATCAATTATTGCTGTTTATTATTTTGGAATTTCACACGTTAAGTTAAACTATATTTGACTTATAATTTAAATATCGTATATGTACCTAACTACAAAACAAATGTCAATACACATATACCATTATGTATTGGGCAACGATGTCCATAATTTGATATGACATCAATCATTGTTATGACAAAATCTAAAATCTAAGTAGAGTTATCCGCAATTAAAGTAAATATCGCGATACCGTTGAAGATTTTACTGTGTTCATAAAATTTAGCCTTTTTAAATGCTACTAAAATAAGAATAGTATATGTTTTAAATTTCACAATAATTATCAATGATTTATAACATTAAAAATTATTAAATAGTATAATATATTATCATATTGTATATTCAAATTGTTAACAGTGGCGACCAAACTATATTTTTTTTGTGTAGTAATGTATCATTTTTACAACTTTTCACACCACGTACCTATAACTTTTTCATCTCAAAAAAATTCAATTACCTTTACAAAGTTATTATTATTATTTAATATTTTAATAAAATTAATAAAATAATGAATTATTTATAAAATAACAATATGATAGTTAAATTATTAAAGTCATTATTAAAAAAAAAAAAAAAAATTATAAATATTAAGTAATTAGATATGGAACATGACTAATGACTAATTCTATAATATTTGTATAATTGTTATAGATATTTTCAATAATAATAATAATATTAGACATTAATAAATAAATATTACTTAATTTAAAGAAAAAAATTCTCCAATTTTAGAGGTTCGTTTACAAATCTAAAATTTGAATTAGGAACTGTGACAGCGCTATGGGGGTATATAATTATATGAGCAGTTATCCCAGAATCCACGCAATTTTCTTCAAAACACTTATACTTAAGGTATTCAGGAGCGAGTTTCACATAAGTTTCAATCTACTTTTGCCAGAGCCCAGCAAATCTAAAAGAAAAGCGCAGTCACTGATTGGGAAAATAAAAATAATTTATTTATATAATATGTTTATATCGTAATATTATTTATTTACTTGTATAGATAATAAGTAATCTGGTTCAAAAATAAACGTACGTCTCTTTGCAGGAAAAAATCCAAATATTCCATGTCCTTTATTCGCTTGTGCAACGATTTAAATAATTTTATCCTATTAATACAACAGAACATTTTGTGTGAATACAATACTATATTTTTTTTGTATACTTAATATAAAATTTTAAATTAAAAGTTATTGTGAAATATTATTGTTTAGCTTAAATTATATATTTTGTATTTATCATACGTAATTATATTTATGGTTATATTGTATAGAAAATATTAATATTTTAACTTAAATAATTATAAGTTAAGTACATACAATTTAATAGTTATTTTTTATGTCATATAGTAACAAAGCTGACAATATTTAAGAAATAACAATCAATATAAAAGTATCAAAAATTGAAATTTACCACTCCATTATACTTATATTTAATATTGGAACAGTGTATCAGTATAATATATATTGTATTATATTCGCTCAGAATCGCAATATCATTGCATTCAAATCTTAATTATAATAAACAAGTAATTTCTCCGAGGACTGAAGGGATGAAGGAGTAACGTCCGGAATCGACTTTCCCGCTTTTTAAAATTCTTATTGAGTAGGTATTAGGTATAGAGCCCACATTATATTTTCTTACCAATTTTAGTCTAATACACTGGCGATCAAACGGGAGTGATTAGGGGGATATATTCCCCATGACCTTTTTATTATTATGTGTTATTTTTAACAATATAATGTTTATTTTCTATATATTTATAATAAAAAAAAGTAGGAAGGTCGATTATGAGATTATTATCCCTTCGGTCCTCGGAGAAATTAGTGGTTTATTATAATTATTAAAATTTTAATGCAATTAAATTAATTAATTAATGCAATATTATGACTAATATTCACAATTGTCAAAATTTATATTGAAAAATTTAGAATTATCCCCTCTCCCATGACAAAATCATTTGACCGCCATTGGTCTAATAGTAGATGTTCAATAAAAAAAAAACATTGTTTATTAGCTATTTATAATATAAATTTAAAAAGAAATATCGAACAGCAAGAACGTTTTATAAATAATAGAAAAATAAAAAATAATGAAATAATAACAATGACTTCAACAGAAAAAAATATTATAAGACAGTCCTTAAAAATAAAAAAGATATATTAGTAATTAGTAATGATAATGACCATTCTTATTAATAATATTTTATATGTATTATTGACAATTTGTGTTATTATAAATATAGTTATAATGAATAAAATGGAGATGGACATGGAATATTTGGATTTTTTCCTGCAAAGAGACGTTTGTAAAAATATATTTTTTTTACTGTTTGTGTTATTAAAACTTATCATATTAACTATTCATTTCAGATGATAAATGTTGCAGTACGATTGCAATAATAATAAAGAAAAAGTGTAATTGCACTGAAACTCTTGACAATAACAGTTTAAAATTTCTGGAAAGTTCTATAAGTGTTCTATTGTAATTTAATAAGAAATATGTATAATTAAATTCATTTAGGTACTTAAACAAATTACAAAAATTAAACCAATTTTAATCACTCACGAGTGTATAATTTTTGTTTATAAGGCTTTAACAATAAAATATAGTAACTTATTAATCAATAGACTTGAACTAACATACAATTTTATTGAATTGCCTATGGGAAGATATTTGAACATTTTCAATTAACAAAACCAATTAACTACAATCTGTCTGTTTTGGCGTTTATCAAAAATCTTTATGGTCTAGAGATAGGAGAGAAATAAATTAGTAGTTTTACCGTAGGTATACATAAAAGAAATTAAAAATTAAAAAAAAAAATCTAGTTTATAAACATTTTTTTGCGGGCTTTTTTCCAATTAGAGCTAATGTGTTGTTGGTGTGTATATTATGTAAACCGTATAAATATATAATACAACACATAGGTACGATGGGGCTGAAAACGAAGAAGAGCATAGACTAGCAACCGTATAGTCGTTTTCATCACAAATGGCCAGTCGGTGGAATAGTAGTCGGTGTGTACATATAGTTTTATTCCTCTCTCGTCGATCATTAATCACGAGTTTTTACGAGCGTTTTCCCTCGCGTCCGTACCGGCCGGAAAACAGTTTTAATTAACAGCTAAATGTCTCTAATAGCTCCCCCGACATTACTTTAATCTGGAGCTAATTAGAGCTGCGGCGAAAACCCTCGCCGTCCTCGTCCTACTAGTCCTTCTCGTCCTACACGTCCTTCTCGTCCCACTCGTCCTACTCGTCCTGGCCCCGGTCCTTCTCTCCTTCCACGTCCTCCGCCGTTGGCACGTCGGCCGACCGCCGCCGCTCGGCTCGCTCCGCCTAAACGCGAAACCACTTTTTAATCTCCGCGAAGGAAATTGTAAACTCCACCCGGGCTCGTTTGTTTTCTTTAACAGCCGCCCTCCCGTTTGTATGTGTTTAGGATCAATGTCACACCGCATCTTAACCTATTGAATTAATGTTTCGCAGTATTGTGCCGCCGATATAATATTATGTTGTTATTATTATTATTATTATTATTATTATTATTATTGTTCTGCGCAACAATTAACGGGCACTCGAGTCGATGTTCCATTGTAAAGTACCTAAAAATAACGCGCAAAAGGCCAATAATTCTTTTTAATAGTGAAATAACAATTAACAGAGATGGCATTGATATTGTCTTAAAAAATACTTTTAAAATTGGGTAATATTAAAAATCATTATAAACAGTTTGAACGAAGCGCGAGTACGAGGTGAATGAATATAATTTCACACCTTTGCTCAAAAGCTAAAAATATAATCGAACACGTGGAAGTCCGACTTCTAAATATTATATAATTGCGATATTCAAACAAAAGGGTAGTTTGACGTTTCGTTTTGTTAAAATTATGAGTTTAACTCGATAAACATAACTTACAGGACATCGATCATATTATTAATAATATTAATAATTTAATAATAATTAGCTATTAATAATTTCAATTTCTCCGCAAAAATTAAAATATTTAAAATTATTATTTAGGCAATATTAGCTCTATTTTTATTTTATTTTTAACGTCTAGTAAAGAAATAAAAATAATAAATTTTCATTCATTAAAATAAGGATAATACCGCATTCAATAATTTTTATTTTTATAATGTTAAATTACAATCCAATCATTTCATACGTCTGATAAAGGTATATAGTAATTGATTAAAATCCCTATTTAAATAAGATAGTTTTTTCTTAAAATTCAATATAATTTTTCTATCCTCTGTAGAGCCCCCGTCGAAAGGCTATTTATATTAGAGAACCCAATATTAATTATTTGAAGAAATTGATTAAACGATAAATATATTGAAAAATTATCTTGACATTGAATTTTAATATACTTTTTCTAAAAAAAAAAACGATAACCCTATTGTTTGTTATCTTGTGTTTCTGATTATTTTCAAAAACCCACAGAATCATGTGGCAATCCCTATTTCACCTTGAGTCGAGACCCGAAGGATGCAGCTCAATGGATTTTCGAGATTTTTAGTTTGTGTAAACATTGACATATTAATATTTCTTTTTTAGAAAGGATTTAATCATAAAATAATATATTTTGGACTGAGAAATTGACCATCTATGGTATATATAATAATGTAGGTGTACATTTCGTAGTCTAAAACCAACATTTCAGGGAGGTAGAAACCCAAATATATGACATTATATAAATATTATAGTAAGGTATATTTTTTACCTTATAATTTTAATTATCACACAGACAATTATGCTGTACATTATTATTTTTTAGGCACAATATAACGAATAAAAAACAATATTTGTTTTGTTTTATTTTAAATTGTTGAGTGATAATGTATATTCACATTACTAGTCTTACGCACTTGCGTCATTAGGCTGATCTTTGAAATTTGTACTTAGTCCATCATTGGTTTTGTCATCATAATGTAAATGAAAATTCTATAATTCGATCTCGTGCAGTGAACGACCGTCCGTTTCACAAGAGATAATATTTACATTTAAATGTTAATTGTGTTTACAATTTGATTATTTTTATAATAATAATATACATTAGACAGTATTTTATAACCTGTCGGCGATAGTCTGAGAAGAATAGTATATGCGTTATTAAATTTATTAACGTTACACATTTTTAAGGTAAAACATGACAGTTACCTTACAATTTTATTATAATAGATAATTTTCCAAATGTTTATCAATAATATATTTAAGAATAGATAAAATATTAAAGATGAATAATTAATTTGTTATAAAAGAGAAAATCTGATATTCCATATAATTATTCATTTAAAAAATGAGTTTAAACATAAAATATAGATAAATTAGCATTACTAGCGTGAAATCGAATAAGACAAGTTATAATAATATAATTATAAGAAATATAAACTATTAACTTATAGATTTAGAGTTTTTAAATTTTATAAAATGTATTATTTTATAAATTTTACAAAAGTCTCATAAAATGTAACTTTGAGTGAAAACAAATATATTATACTTTATTATACTTAAAAAATTCATATGGGTTCATTTAAGATTAATATACAATTTATAACACTAATTCTTCAAATTTTTACCAACCTATTGTTACTGAAATTTGTCAATTTTTTTACATGTATTTGTATAAGTTTTCATGTTAAAAAATAATGTCATCTAAAACTTGTATTTTTGAATGAGCAATGTAATATAAGCTTACTTGAAATTTAACTAACATCTAAATAATCTAATAATAACTAAACATCAAAGTTTCTTCAAAATATTTTTTTAAGGAATCGGTATTCTAAAAAAAAATTAAATAAATAAGGTTAATTTTTATAAACAAAATTTTTAAAAATTATGGGTAGTTAATTTACCTGTATAATCAAAATTAATGAATATATTTTATAAACAATTAAATTTCATTAGTGTTGAGGTAGGTAGGTAATAACATTATTTCTATCGACATAGATAGCACATAAATAATATGCTCTTGGACCATGATTACTATAAATCTATAAATTATATTATAAGGACTACCTACGATTTTCCCAAATAACTTAAGTTAGCTTTAAAAGGCATAGGAAAGAAAATTTTCAAAATAGTTTCTACCCATCATGAGTTTTGATAATATTAAGACACTTAAAATAACTGTTCAAACTTTTACATTAAAAAATATATATAAAAAAAAAATGATAAAAACAAGATTAATATTTCCTGAAATACTGAAATACTTTTTTTGTTAATAATTAAAATTTTATGAAAAATTTTCAGTGCTTTTGAAACGTTTAACATTAGTTGAAAATATGTGTGTACAGAAGATACGATAAACGCAATACATAATTCTGTGAAAATAACAGATAATTTTTTTTTTTGAAAATCAGATTATTTGAATAATAAGTTTTTGAGAAAATTCTAACTAACCGATTATAAAAAAAAAAAAAAAAGAATAACCTTCTTTATATTATCTATAGCTAAGTATCAATTACCTATTGTTCATGTTTATTACGGTCTTCTAATTGGCATATTATGTAGTTCTCTTATATATATGTTTAGATATTTATTTATATATTTTATTACATTTCGCTTGAGTTGTTAATGTTGTTATTGAATGTTATTTAACTTGACGCTTGTGTTACGGACGAAAACTTTTGTGAAGAATTTGAATACTTACAAAGTCACAAACAGTTTTGGAGTTTCGCTATATGCATATCAAACGCGATGACGTGATAAATAAATTATGAATATTGAATATAATATCTATACGTACACATATAGAAATATTTATGACATTTTCCGAGGAAATAATGACAAATTAATAGACTAACAGCTGATTAAAGAGGTAGTTGTAGTATTTCGTATTTCGAAATTAAGTGATTACTAGTTTGCCGATTGAACGACTTTATACTTAACCCGTCCGAGCGTGCGAATCAAAATAGATTCAATTGTTATTATGTTATACTTATCTTTCGCTGTTGACAACTCATCGTTTCGTTTATTTCGTTCTGTAAATGAGATTAACGCTGAAGACGCACTTCTTAAGTATACACTTAAATATGATTATGATTTATTAACAAACTTCACAAGTAATCATATGTATTTGCATAAAAAATATGATGGAAATGCTTTTAAAAAAATGTAAGAAATACAATTAAGTGTCATAATACATTATTAATTATATAAAAAGTTACCAACGGAAATGTTAGACTCAAACGCAAAATAAATTATTTAAATTGAAAATATAATTATTTTTCAGAAATTTTTTATAAAAATTTTATGGGTTTCTACTTATTAATCATATTGACTATGAATATCCTAAAATATTTATTTCCAAACACAATATGCATTTTATACATCAACGAAATTAAAATTAAAACTATTATTATTATTATTATTATTATTTTGTTTTTGCATTTATCGACTATTTTTTATTTTTAGATCTTTTATCGGCGTTTTCGGGGCACTTTTTATATTTCTAAAACATTTTTCGTATATTTAATACAAATTAATACAAATTTTAATTAAATTACTTCCCACCCCCTTCCCATTCAAAAAACATTTTTTTACATGTATTTTAGAAAATTAAAGATCCTAAAACCAATTATAAGTTCAAAAAAAAAAATAATAATAATAATAATATAATATTATAATTATATTTTTTTTAATCATTTATTATTATATTTTTTAAATTATAATTATTTATTTAAAATTTTTAAAAGCACATTTTTACACTTTATAATATTTTTTTGGTATTAGGTTATATTTTATAAGACATTTTTTCTTTTAAGAACTTTAATCTGTGCTATTATAATAACAAATAAAAAGGAGATTGTCTTCATTATAAACACGTAACGAGTAAATAAGGTAGTTTAGGTACATGATATAATATGAAAGAAAAAAACTAAATGTTAGTTTATTTAAAATTTTTCTTTTATTTATATTAAATATTTACACATGATGTAACCGTGTTACACAAATCGCACAAAATTATTAGTAACGCGATTTTTGGATTTTAATTAAGTAGATAGATACTAAATAATTTGTTGATAAAAATGTTCGTATTGTCTAAATTATTTCTGAAATATAATATTATCATAATAACATTATAATTTATAATATTATGTTGTATAAATACGTTAAAATACGAGTAAAAACAGTCACACGAAATCATACAATCATTTCCTCTCTCGTAAAACTAAAATAAATATAAATTGTTTACAATATAATTATACAATTATTAATTCTAAGAACATATTTTTTAAACGTTTGTACATATAATGCAAAATAGTTATTGTTAACAATGTTTTACTTATATAAAATAAAGGTAAAGATTAAAAAAAAAAACGCCTACAAATATGCGTATCGTAACGATTGTAACATATTATTTTATGGATAACTGTCCTATTCTGGAAAAATCATTATTTCAATCGAACGCGTTCGCAAGTGTTGTATACATTAAAATGAAAAATTATATTCAATATACCTATTGTATCGATTTTAAACATTTGGATTTAGGATTTTATTTTTCGGCGAAAACCCGATACGCTTGTAATCTATTATTTTTCCAGGTCAATAATAAATATATTTCCATCGTTGCACGCGGAAGTCGATTTAATTACGAAACCAATCGTGACCGATTGAAAAACGTTTATGTCCGGGGTGTATTGCGGAACAAATGGGACGGTCGCCATCGGGATATTTAAATCAGTCGGTATTTAAAACAACCATTGGTTTATCAACGTTTAATTATTGTTTGAGGTAGGTATTTAGAAATATTTTATTCTGAAAAAATTCTCAATTACGATTTCGTTTATCACACGATTAATTGTCTAAACAACAATTATTAATAGTCAGCGATAGACGAAAAATACCGCTGATCACTGGACGCTCTCGGTACATGTCTATACCAAAGTGGTTACGTTATAATAATAAACCAATTACCGCATAAATAATATAGTGTTTTTTATATATATATACGTTAACGTAATACTGACTCCTCGTAGACTTTTTTGTGTATTTAATCGATATTCGTCCCCTACACTTTTAAGGACACTGAATCGGATCGGATCGGAACGGAACCGAATTGTTTGTCGACAATATTTTGACGGACTCCGAAGCATTCCGATCGCAAACGCATGCGCACTGACACAAATATACGTGCTATAACTTTTGTTTATCACCGTTTTGTACTTTGCACTTGTAACAATTGGCAACATGTTTCGTAACTCATCCGGAAATATTGAAAATATTTTTTTATTGTTTTAAATGCAGGAATAGTGTATAGAATTCTCGTTCTGTTTCCCTCGCCATATGCATGCTACGAATCCACCGTCTCTTTTTGTCGTATATTTTTCTTTTTTTTCAGCTTCTGACAAAAGAGAACATCATCATCAAGTGTTCTACCTCGTCACTACTTGTATCACTCGTTATATCACGTTATTGTTCATATTTTCCAAAACGGTCAAACGTTTTTCAAACATAATTAGCGTAACAATAAGCTTTTGTTGATTTCGACCGTCGAGTACAAGTATGGCCGTGGAATTCCGACGCGTTCCGACGATGGAAATTCGTATCCTTGACGGAAAGGTCGCCGTTAAAGTCGACCTTTAACCCGGCCCAGTCGAAACGAAGCGCCGCGGTCCGAGAGCAGTTTTTTAAAAAAAAAAAAAAAAAGCCGTACGTTCGAATACAAATTCTTTTAGAATTTTCAAAAAAATCATAATAAAAAGAAAGAAAGAAAGAAAGAAAAACAAATGCGTAATCGACTCGACGTGACACGCGTCCGGTTATGACACGTACGGTCTGTACAGAGACTCGCAGTTGCCGTCTTGCTCGTGCGTTCTCGCGCTGTTCATGATGTGATAACTGTTGCGGTTTAATTGTGTGGCGGACACGTTGTGATGCGACTGCGTCTGAACGGTCGCGGTCGCCGCGGACGGCGTCGGACAATCCGCGGTCGTTTTTACGTGCGATTCGTCGGCGGCCACCATGACCGTCGTGTTGTTTTGCATGTCGACCAGACCCCCGGCGGCGTCCCCCCTACCGCATGTCCGCATGTTCGCGGCCGCGCGTTTTTCCGGCGCCGCATCGTCTCTCGACGATATTTTAGCTTCCTGCTGAGCCTTTTTACTACGTTTCCATTTCATTCTTCGATTTTGAAACCAAATTTTCACCTGAAAACACACATACACGCACGCACGCACGCACACACACACACACACACACACAGATATTATATTTATCAAATCGATATTAGGCGGTAACAAGGTGTAAGTAAATAAACAATAGAAACAATAAGGTTATCGTCAAACTTCGAATGGGCTTATTTTTTAAATGGATACTCGAACAATAGCAGAACACATGCCTGCGATCATCTAATGATTACACACCTATCTCATATGTGAGTAACAGGATTAATTAAATCGTTGGATTTATGACCAAAATTATCAACACGTAAAACATCAGAACTTTAATGGTGATAAGAGAATTATTGATGAAAAATTTCAAGTGAAGTTATTACTTTACATTTGCATAAATTAAGAGTCGAATATTTGCAAAATACTAAACAGCAAATTGCATCTAGATGGCAAAATTTTCGGAAATCGTTATTTTGATGAAATTGATTTTAGATTTTTCATGATAACTAATACAATTTTGAACTTCTTTTGCACTTAAATTTTTTTAAATTATTCTCATAGGTAGTTTACACACGTGGTAAATTTTTGGAACTGTTTATCAGTGTAATATATTGTATTTTATTAAGTTTCGCTTAGAATCGTTTTTTATAATGCAATATCGCATTGCATTCAAATCTTAATTATAATAAACCACTAATTTCTCCGAGGACCGAAGGGACGAAGAAGGAATGTCTAAAATTGACCTTTCCGCTTTTTTTACTACATTTTTGTATTTAAATTTAAAAATATTATTATTATTAAAATTAAATTAGCTATAGGCATAACTTATTAACTTACGACATTTTTTGAAATAAATAAGATATGTAATAGAGACGAGAGTAGAATGATGAGAGTAGAAGTATGTTTTTGTGTTGTATAAAAAATAAAACTATGATTTTAAGGTTAGTAAATGATTATCTTGATAACCAGATATCAATCTATAGAAGTCTATATTGCCAATCTATATTGTCAACTATAGTTTTTACTTATAAATATACAATTATGCAATAAATAAAAAACACGTTTCATATACTAACGGCATGTAAAATCGAAGGTCCTAAATGTTCCTAAATATTTTTACTATTATATAACTAAAAAACAATTACTTCGGTAGCTTCAAGGAAATGAAATCGGGAAAGTCGATTTTGGAAGTTTATCCTTCGCCCCTTCCGTCCTCGCAGAATTAGTAGTTTATTATAATTAAGATTAAAATGCAAACTACTAACAGTACTAACTAAATGCAATTTTCTCACTAAAACATGGAACTTTTATTTCTATCCGAAAAAGTGTATTCAAAAATAAAAATAGGCATAATTGTAAAACCAATACATTCTTGGCTTTGATCAGAATCTAAAATTGAACAGAGTCATAAGTTTTCTAAGTCGATAACTGTCGATAACATTTTCTTATTATCACATAATATTAGTTTATTATTATTATCTCAATTTGCGTACCATATATTTACCTAAAATCGTTTTATGATATTAAAATAAAATAATTTATTATTTTTATCGATCTTAATGTGTAAATTATTACATAAATTAATCGATAAATTATCAGTGGGTACACTAGTTAAATAACAGTAAATAATTGATTAAAATTACTATTGATTAGATGATCTGAGATTTTCGTAAATTATTAATATAATTATTGTTAGAAATGGGCGTATTTATATATATATACGATAAAACTTGTACTAATTAACAGCTTATTGTAGAAATATATAACATCAAAATTTACTTCTCTGATGACAAAATATATTATTCTTTAGTAGCAAGGGGGAAAAGAAGGATTAATTAATCATGAAAGATGAATATTTTCCTTACAAAATTATCGATACGTTGACTTTAAAGAAAAATTAATAGAATTTTATTGTATTGTTGGCTTAATTTAAATTATAAAATAAAACAATACAAATTTAATAATCATACTTGAGTTTCAGTTAGCATTAAATTTGTCGCCACCTCGAATCTCTTAGGTCTGGATAAATATTTGTTTTGTCTGAATTGTTTCTCCAACTCTAGAAGTTGTTGACTAGTGAACGCAGTTCTCGGTCTTCTTGTCTTTCCGAGTAATGCGTGTGGATGTGTACCTGTGAAAATATTTGATTTATTTTTTATCTTTATATGCTTTACTTTCAAATATCAACTAATCGCAACTATATTACAAAATATGACTTCTAGGTTTGTAACAATTATATTGGTAATAAAATGTGTTAATATAAATTAACATTTTACAAAATGTATTATTGTGGTAAATTGTTTATTTTTCCAATAAGTCGTTTTTGTATATTAGATTTATTTAAATAATTAATAAAGAAACAAACAGTTTCGTGCAGTAAAAAATAATCAAAATCATATTATAGAATTAAATTATCTCGAACCTACCAAATGGACATGTTTATTCGGATTTTGATTACAGTGATTATGAAAATGAAAATTCTGATTAGACGAAAAGGGTAAATACCAAATATATTACATGTTTTAGTTTATTTATATTTGAAAAATGAGTAGTTACTTATATATTATTTGTATTATTGTATAGCACCTATTATATTACACCTATAATAAAATTAATATTATGTGATATTAATAAGTAAAAGAACGCAATGTTTTAATTTTGTTACTCTAATCACTCTTAACCATAACAGTCGTTTTTGTTTATTTTTGTAAATATGAAATTATCAATTCAATTATTTATTCAAAGTACCTATTGACTATCTATATTCTAATACTATATTGCATAATATACAATTTCACTTGTTGTGATTAGGGTTATTATGTCCTCACTCAATTCATTATTGTTTATTTATTTACATTTGATGGTTTGATACCAATAACCAAAACTGTGATCGCGTGGCTGCCTACCTTTAATAACAATATACAATTATACAGAGTGACTGAAATTGTATATAATATGTGAAACCGAGAAAAATTTATAATTTGAAAAAAAATATCATCCAAAAACTAATTGTAGGTTTAATAAATTTTATATCGTCCTTTTTACAATGTGAATGAAGTGAGGAAATTAATTCGGTTTTGTTGTGCCGTAAAATAGAATTGCTAAATATATAACTATAATTACTCTGTATAAATATGTAAAATAACGAACATTATTATTATGTGTATAATTTTAGTACCGATTAAATCTAAACACTTAATAAATGGATACTAATCCATTGGAAATCATACCATTATAGTAGGTATGTCACTATAATATCGTCCCCGTTCACGCAAAACACACTAAGTCCAAAAACATAATTTTTGGCAATAAGCTTTTTAAAATAGTACAATTTTTAAAATGTTTCCCTGGTGTAACTTATTTCATTTTACCGTAATTTATTTTATTTTCCTTTATACGTATTAGTTAAATATGGTTATTTATCACTAATAATATAATTATTCTGCACTTTATGATATAAAAATCCCAAAAAATCCATTTTTGGACTTAGTGTATTTTGAATGAACGAGTACGATATAATCAATGATATTATATTACACATATATATTGTGAATAGGTTAACCAACGTGTTATTGGTTTGAACTTTTGATAAAACTTTTCTCCTATATTTTTCAATTTTCACATCATAAAAACAAAAAGTGGAAGTTACTCATTAATCCATCTGGTCCTCGGAGAGTATCAACGTTTGTACCAACTAGATAGTGGTAGTGAAAGGTAATAATGTAAAAGCACGGTCGTATAAATTCTTAATAATAACCTCAATATCTATTGCAATAAAAAAAAAAAAAAATATGCGACTAATGATTTGAAAATGTATATTTCAATTTCACTAACCATCGGTTAAACTTGTATTATATTTTTAGCAACGAAAAACGAAAAATTGTAATTTTTTCCAACGTTAAACAGCGTGCTTGTACCTACCTAAACGAGATTTTAATCTTGTAATTTGTACGATTCAAAATAATATAACGATTAACACCGTTTACTTTCGCCGCGATAATGTGTGAATGTGAGCAGACAACAACAATGAAACGCCATAAAACTAAGAGTAACGTACGAAATTAAATATTACGATATTACGTACGGTCGTTTCACTACGATCGACATATGGCGGTGGTCGGTAAAATAAATAATGTCATTTTCGATGGTTGCACATTGGTCGCGTTCGGTATTAGCATTAACCATATTGCACATGCGGCACACGGCATCGAGGAAATCGAGGGAATAAATTACTGGCGGATAAACATGATCAGAAATCGGTAAAAACGGTTAAACTGTTCCGCGGGCAATTCAATTTCACAATTACATAATATTATATGTTTATTTATGCCTACAAAATATTCGAAATGAATAAAACACGACTACGAGTGTATCGGAAATTCGGAATCGATTGCCCATTGTTGCGGTTCTATCGAGTTAATTTATATTAATGAACGTTCTTCGAAAATACACCGACACGTTTAAGGGACAAAACAGAGAGTTATTATTAACCACCGTGTCCAGGCTATATAATATTTATGAAAACATAACTGATTTTTATTACATTTGTTTACACATTTTGTACAATGTTTTCGCGTTGCTTTAATATTTCCACACCCCCGTGTCGTGTCTTTTTTTTTAAAAGCACAGACTTGCGAAGAATACTTTTATATGGAATATTTATCGAGCGATTTAAATATTCAATTTTTTAGACCGTGGTAGTGGTTAGGTTATCACGGATATTACAATGAAATATATATTTTGATATTAATAATTAATATTATACTATATAAAACTAAATTGATAATAAATAATTCATAATAAAATATTATTAAAAATAATTAATATGCATATAGTAGAACGGTCCCTAGTTATATTTTTAACCCTTCTGGTTTATTTTTATTACTATAGGAAGGTAATTTGTGTTAAATTAAGTCAAGATAAATTACCCCTTACAGTGTCCCAAAAGGGTAGACCAGAAAGGATAATTTTATGGTTTTTTTAACAAGGTTATTTAACCTTAGTTTTAGATCTTGATATTATATTTAAATTTTTCGATTAATAATAAATTTATTGTAGTTACCTCATCTGTACCTACATCGTTTTGAAATATATTTTCAATACACATAATATTGTGATAATAATAAAACGAGATTTTTTTCAGTTTAATAATTTAAATATATTTTTATAAATGATTGAAAATATATTAAATAAAAATTATAAATATGTTTAATTTGTTTAGTACTCATATTATGTATAATATAGTATATGGAATCAATTAACATTTAAAAATGCCAACTTAAATCTTAAAAAAAAATCTTACTAAGTAGATATTCCTCCGAGACAATGTACACAATAATAAAAACAACGATATTTGGTAACGTATTCGGAGAAATACAATTTTATACTCATCTCAAATCGGTCATATTAAAAGAAAATTGTTTTGATCTTCCTGTTTTTAAAATCGATTTAATCGTATTTTCGTTTTTACGTTATTATTTTGACCTTCGCATAAGAATAACTAGCATACGTTCTTTTATAAGTCGATTCTGATGGTAAAATTGAATATTGTGTTATGTATTTCTTAACATATGGGTTAATATTTCCACATAATAAAATTTCAACGACGATGATACATTATTGTTAGAAGAAACAAATTTCATTCGACAGACACGACCTATACTGTCCGACTTATGACTTTAAACCATGACTAAAATAAAATATATAGTCGTGTTACATTGAAATTTAATCCACGGTCTTGAAACTTGGAAAAACTAATAACGTCTTGGTATTTTCTGTTTGGCTATTTGTTTGCATATAGTAGACTTAAAAGTAAATTGCTTACGCGTAAACCAACCAGTTCGTCATTTTAACATTGATATTTTAAATGTACTAATTTTAAAATAATGTGTGCTTTTAGATTCTGAGCGAAGCGATCTTACACAGATGTTTTTTTTTTTGTCTACAAACATATTTAAAATAGAAATATCGTTCAAATCACCGCAAAAAAATGGATGCTATCGGTTGAAAATTGCATTTACTCGGTAGGTACTTTATTTCACTGATTTTTCGGATTTCTCAAAAGTTTTACCTCTGGATAAGAAAAACTACTAAACAAACGGAAAAACAGAAAATTGCAGTTGCCGTGAATTTTATTTAAGAATTTAATGACAACTAATGTAGTTTTGAACGTAGGGACTTGAAGTATTATTTTCATAGATGTTCGTAAATATGCTCCGATTACCACATGTAATAGGTATTTTCCTACTGTTGGAGCGCAGTCCATTCCTATGATTTAACGCGATATCTACCACATATATGCCGAGTCCGGAAAGAAAAAAAAAAATGTGATTTTTAACGTGGCATGTTGTTGTGCGCGCATAATATTTTTCGTCCGTGACTTTAACGACGCGGTGATGGTGTTGTTTATGGTTTGAGTCATCTAAATTGATTTAAACGATCACCCCATATTTTACGGTACTAATTTGGCGACACGACCCCGACGACGACAAATAACAGCGTAATTTGTATGGCATACGCGCCGCCTGCTAATATCATCCCGTTATCGTCATTGCGTTATTATTATTGTTCTCGGCGGAGAAAGAGTTTCGGACTCGGACCCCGGTCGTGATACGCGGCCGCGGGTTGGGGAAAAGAGTGAGTGAGTGAGTGAGTGAATGAGAGAGAGAAAGAGAGAAAGAGAGAGAGAGAGAGAGAGAGAGAGAGAGAGATCGATAATAACCCAGAGGATACCACGGGGTCAACCGTAACCTGGTTTGACAGAACGACGCCGCCGATAGCTGTGAACACCACATGCCGCGAGTAAACACAAGATCACGCCAAATGACGTCCTATTGTGATTCTGCGCACGAGCACGCGCGCTCCTTTCCCCTCTTACCCCCTTTAACCCTCCCACCAACCACACCACAACGTAGCCTACGTCCAGAAGAGCGGATAATATTCGTTCGCACATAAGGGACAGAACCTGCGCGCGCGATGCCGCTTATTATTATTTATACGCCGTCGGGATGGTGGCGACTGGTGGTTGTTGGTCGCGATCGGGTGAAGTGGGAAACCTTTTCTCTATATAATAGCGCTCTCGCACCGCACCCCTTTGTGCACGCACACACACGTTTATACATACATATATATATATATATATATATATATACGTATGATTTGTGTTTATACGAGAATTAAATTATCATAACAATGGCATTCTATGAATAAATGGTTTTAAACGTTTAGTCAATGTTGTCATTATCTATTAAATCGCCCCCCTCGCACCGCTTACCGAGTTCACGTTCGTCGTTTTAAGCCACTCTCCGACTCTCTCATTCAGTCTCTCTCTCTCACTCTCTCTCTCTCTCTCACCCTCTCTCACCCTCAACGATTAATATTAATATTGTACTCTCGGTGATAATCGCGAGGGCGCGTACACGTAAGATTACAACTACATAATAATATTATGAGTCGGCGACGAAAAAAATACAAATAATTGATAATAAACATTAATATAATAATAGCATTATTGTAACAAGCACGGCGATGTTGCGGTGTAACTAAATGTCGGTAACGCCGGTCACGCGCGAATGTTTCTCGAATGATTATGAAATATCTATACTCAAAATATTGACATTTCGGTACGGTTTAAACATAACTTAAGGAGTGCGACACATTTTGATTTCCCTCGTCGACGTTTTGTACAATTTCATTTAATAACGAAGCTATAATTGTTTTCATATTTTGTATAAATATAACATAGTTCGTTGTCAGGTGACTTTTACGAAAATACCACGAGAAAAACTCGACAATTTTTTCACTCATTAAATTCGGTAATGAGTGTTTAATCTGTTAGTTTAATTCTAAAATTTAAGTTTTAAATGACTTTGATTTTGCTATAATTCCTGTTGGGCAGACGGAGATTACAAATATGGGTTTATAACGTACTTTTAAACTAGTAGAATGTTCTATGAATTTTATAGTCTCTAAACTGTCAAATCTATTGATGGAACAATAAATTATGTTCAATTATATCAAAAAATCTTTAGAACCACTGCCTCCGACGTGTTAACAAAATTTGGTTTTTATTCGTAATTCAATATATCCAAATAAAATATCTAAGAGAAAAAAGTACTACCATAGTACCATCATACATAAAAAATTATTATTTTGTTTTAAATTATAAACCAATTATATTTCAATGTGCCGATTTGAACCCAATTTTATTTCTTTACACATAAAAAAACGCTTTTTTGATTCTCAAGATTTGTTTTAAAAATACTAAAAGATGGTATAAGAAATCATTTTTGAATAGTTTTATTCGCTACCTGCAACGATGTGCAGGTACGATAGCTTTACACGATATTATACGATATTATTCGAAAGATATATTTTTAGACCTATTGAGTAGTGTACACATTGGGGGGGGGAGGGGTTGAGGTTTAAACCCACCCATTTGTCTATATTTTAGTCAAGAAAAAATATTTTTAATATCAAAAATTAAAAATTTAGAAATATAAACGAGTTGAAAATTGCATAAAACATATTTTTATTCAATTAGGTATTTTCTGTAAAAAAAAATATGAATTTAAACTGACACGTGGATTATGAATCATAATGTTATATGAACATAATACTTATAGTAATAATATTTTATAATAATAATTTTTTTTTCAAATTTAAAACTTTAATACTTAACACAATATTGTCATAAGTTATTAGTTAAATTACTGTATTACTGTAATATCGTAAATAATAATAATATAATATTTTCTAAACTAAAAGCTTTGTCAGCTATTGCTTGTATCCTTCTTTATTTCTTTTACAGTTTACCACCTAATATAAATGATAATTATTTAAAATCGTATTATTAATATTTGTAAATTATTGACCGACTAGTATGATTTTATTTATCTATTGTTCCATTGTAATACGTACTTGTATTTTGTGGGTATTCTCAAAGCTTTTAGTTTAGAAAATATTATATTATTATTATTTACGATATTACAGTAATACGGTAATTTAACTAATAACTTATGTTTTTGTGTTAAGTATTAAAGTTTTAAATTTGAAAAGAAAATTAGAATTGTGAAGACTTTTTTTATAAAATTAATATTAAATTCGATTAAACCCCTCTCATTAAAAAGTTCTTTGTACATCACTGGATCTATCTAGATAACAAAAGCAATTGTTGATAAAATACAAGACATATAAGATACAAGAATTATCTCTCTCGTTTTCTACCTCCGATGAGTACAGTTTAGTTCAGGAAAACAAATATTTACCGTTCAAAGTTATCGATTGAATGATAATATAGGTGGTACATTTAAAAATTACATTGAATTTTATTAATGTATTATTTATTTACAATAAATCGATTATAAAAACTACTAACTATTAAAATATTATGTGTACAATTTTTTTGGTAAAGTGGTCTAAATATAATAAAAGTAAAAAAGATTTTTTTTTAAAAAAAAAAAAAAGACATCGATGTTGAAAAGTATTGCACATTTTGAAATAATATTGTTTGTGTAAATTTGATTTCGTTCATTTATACTATATTTGAAAATAAATAACACAACAATAGGTATTATAATCATATATGAATATCATGCCGTAAATGTTTCAATTATTATTGTATTTGTATATTATTATTATAGTTTTGTGTTTGTTTTCCATCGCGACGGGGCGGCGCGCGCATATTATTGGATTGAACCCGATCACGATATAATAATAATAATAATATGTCATATTATTATCCGTACGATAAATTTATAATTTAATTGCGATAATTTTCGTCGCTCGCACCCATAACGACGGCACCAGATTAAATAATAAATATAGAAGAATGATGGCATAATTGATAGACGCTCTCGCGGGGAGACCGTAATTTAGGACGTTTGTCGAATGTTTACAAAGAGCAAATTGTCCACATCTGTTGAACGTTTCTGGTTTTTTTCCCTCCTCTAGTCACTCTCTCTCGCTCTCTTTATTTTTTTTTTTCGTCCTACACTTTACGTCGGTTCGCAGGGACCGAGGGAGCTGATATAAAAAGGGACGCCCCGCGAGAGGAAACAAATAAAAACTGGCCCGCGGCAAAAGCCATTTAGACGACGTAGCGCGCGGGGAGGAGCGAATCCGGACGGCGGGATTGCCTACTTAATTTAATCACTTAGTCGTTTTGCTGCAGACCATAACAAACGCGATGTGTGTGTGTGTGTGTGTGTGTGTGTGTGTGTGTGTGTGTGTGAGTTTGTCTGGGTAAGGGGAGGGGAGGAGAGAGAAGAAACTAGAAAATTCCCAATACAACACGCCGGATAATATGATCACGTTCCGTCCCTGTTATTGCAATGAAAATTTTCCGATTATTTGTACGCGTATTTATAGAGAAATTTATTTTTCAAAAGTTGTACTTATAACCGGTTTTTACGAATAACGACAGAGAACGAATTTTACTTTGATTTCTATTTAATATATTAATAAAGCATATTTTTCTTTCACTATATTACCACCAGGTACTCGATACTGTAAGTCAGTGTTCAAAAATCACATTTTTTATTACGCTTAGTTTTACAAAAGCCACTCCAAACATAAGGTATCAAAGTATTTTTCAGAAAGTGTGTGGATCATTATTCTCGAGAGAAAATAAATTGCATATTATCATCAATACTTAACGACCACAATGTGTTATTGATTGATTCAAAACCATTACCCACATAACATTATAATGTAATATTCATTGTTAATTTCATTTTTACTTTTGAGTTTTATTTAAAATTTAACAATTATTATTTCCTTCATTGAACAATGTCTATTTACTACTTCGTATTTATTGCGGATTTATGGTGTTGATATAGATAATATCATTCGTTCAATAACGGATTTTTCTTTTATTATATCGTCTAAAGTAAATATTAGTGGAAATTATTTCAATTACTTAATGCTGTATATTTTTCATCATTTCCTAATTGAAACCTTGATTTGATTTATCGAAAGAAGTCAATGTAATAATATGTTGTTTTTTTAATTAAATTTGTTTCGATGTTAAACAAAATTCTTATTTTATACGTTAGAATTGTATACCTAATTGAATTCCAAAATTTGGTATAAGTGAAAAACATTATCGCGATAAAATATATTATTATCTTGTTACGAATTACTAGAAGGGCGGATGTTAATGCATTTGCATATTTTTTTTCTTTTAACTGTTAAAATTGCAGAGTAGAAAATAAATTTATTTCATGGCACAATGGTAGTAATTTTATATTACATAGGTATATTTCGAACTTTATTACTTAAAAAGCATATTTTTGTTATATCCTGGCATATACTGTCAATCTTTATTTTTTCATGACATTTTTACTATAATAATGGTTATTTTTGAAATATTATATCTTAATTGATGAAATTTATTAAAAACGTGATCAGTCGTTTTTTGGGATTTAATGCGTACTAAATTACTGTGATCGTTTTTCTGTATTTATCAGTTATATGCTTTTAATAGTATAGTTAATAATACTTTAATTACCTATTTTAATATACTATTTAAGTTTTTAATTTTTATCTAGTTTTACATAATTTTGTATTATAATGCATATTTTGATACTTTATTGGCATAAGCCATAAATTAATGTTTTATAAGGCATATTATAAAGCATCTTTAACAATTTATAAAGCACGTCATATTAAAATTTTTTTGCGCATTTAAGTCCGCCTTTAACCAATTACTTTAGTTTTTATTTTGAGTTATGCAGTAATTAAAAAAATAATTCCGTTATACATGATTTTATAAATATAGCTATTCTAAAACCACCTACCATCATAATTATTATACATAATTTATTGTATTTATGCAATTTAAATAATATATAAATGGCAATCAATATCTTATTGATTACACAGCTAAAAGTAAACCTACGTTTTATTTGTTTGTTGAATTTTATTAGACAAACATGTATTTATTTCGATAAGCAGGCACGTAGGCAGGTTTTTATTTATGGGAGAGGGGGAGGTTCAAATAAAAATTATTTCGATTAATTTCATTAATTTATTACTTATTACTATTATTCGTAATTATTGAATTACTTATTTATTTTTTAACATATTATATTATTGACTTATTGAGTAAAATTAAAATTATATTATTTAATGTTGATAATTTAATTATTAAGCATAAGTAGATATATAAAATATAAAAATATAAAATTATTATAAAATAATTTTTCTACTTTATTGAGCCATTATGTTCAATACTTCTTCCGGAAATATAGTTATTTTCCAATGAACAGACAAAAGTGTTAAACACGTAAGACGCTCATTCCCATATTTGTTTCTTAGTAATGTTTTTAATCGTTTTAATGTGGAAAATGAGCGTTCAACTTTTATTAGTTGACACTGGCAAAGTTGACAGAATGTTTAAAAGAAAGCTGATGTTTGAATAAAATTTCGAATCACATGAATCTAAAACTGATGAAATTTCCGTTGGTTTATTTATTTCACTTTTCCACTTTTCACACCATAATATATATTCAGATATAATTATATTTTCTGAGATACTTTCTTCGTAAAATATTTTTAGATTTTTAATTTTTTCAACATTTGTCATTGAAGCATATTTTGGAAGTATGACTTCTATTGACTTATATTATAATTTTTCATGAATCTATTATCAAGATTCACAATTCTCTGGTGTACTATTAGAAAAATTTATACATTTTTATCAGTGCTTGTCGCTGAGATATAGAATATAAATATATATATATATATATATATATATTATATTATATTCTATGGCTGACGAATGACGAAATGAGACGCATGGAGATTATTACGAGTCGTCAGTCATACAATATAGTATACTAATAAAATTATAAATTGAATTCGATATAAATCAATATACTTTTAAAGCAATACTCTGAAATTTAATGGATATAATAGGTATATTTTGTATATTTATTTTAATAATATTTTTTTTTTATTATTATAAAATTTCGGGTGGTGGGAGGGGGTCCAGACCTCATGGACCCTCCTGTATACGTAACTATCGATAGGTATTGCATTTTAGATTCTGAGCCAAGTGAGGAATGTATTAGATTACAAAGATGTTGTTTTTTTTTTGTATGATAACATTTTTTTGGGTAGAAATAATGGTCTGATTACAATGAATAGGATATGTAAATTTCATCTAGTTGGTACTTTATTTAGCTCATTTTTCGAATTTCTCAAAAATTTTTCCTTGGGAGATAAAAACTACCACAAAATAGCGGAAAATCGGCAAAAATTAGATTATTTTGATTTTATATATTTCGTGATAACTAATTGACTTTGACTTTTAATCGTTTAGACTTAAACATTTTATTTAGTGTTTTAATATGTAGTCTACATATGTAATTAAATTTTTGGAACGGATAGGTTTATTTTCGGACTAAATGTAGATCTTTGAAATTTATCACAAAAATGTTTAATATTATCTGCAATTTTAGGTTTAAAAGTATGAATATTATATAGAAGCATAATCATATACTACATAACCTATTTACAAAATATTTTGATAATCGCATTTTAAATTTTTTTTTTAAACGTCTTCAAACTTTAACATTTCACATTGATGTTTGATTTTGGGCGTTTTAAAAGTCAGAAAACTTTTTTTCGGTAAGAAATAATTATCCGATTACAACAAGACGTATGGTATGCTATCGATAGCAAATTTCCAAAATATTACGAAAAACGGAAAAATTAAAAACGAAAAATTATGGTTATTATGAATTTGATTTTAAATATTTTGGTATAACTAATGCATTTTTTAACGTAGGGACTTGTAAATTTTTTGAGTAATCTCATAAGTAATTTGCACACGTGGTAAAATTTTAAAACGGATTTTTAGTACAATATATTGTATACCTGACCTCAGAATCGTATCTTTGAATGCAATGTCATTGCACTAAAATCGTAATTATAATAAAGCACTAATTTCTTCGAGGACCGAAGGGACTGACGATCGTCTGGAATCGACCTTCCCGATCTTTTTTATTTGTCGCTGAACATTTTAACTCTGAAATGTTGTAATAATATAAAATATAATTCATGACGACTCTTAACTGTTGTCTTTGATTTTAAACATTTTATAGTTTAAGCTGTGTTAACTGTTTATCTGTCACTGTTGGGGTTTTCGGTATACTTAGCATAATAGCTATAAATTTTACATGAAAATCCCTCGTGATGTTTTCTCTCCAGCTCAGTCGTTTTATCGTCCCTATTGCCATTGCCGTAGAAAAAATAAAATCTGCAATTCCAAATAGTCTGGCATATGAAATCTCGTACATTTCCCCCTATATTGTATATAGAAATAGAATATATGTTTCAAAAACTACACGAACTACTTAGCATCGCTAGCAATAATCAAAAGACAAAGATGAACTGTTTTTATAATCTAAAATGGTTATAACGGCATTATTTTCAATTGTATAACGCTCTTTTATGGCTTGAATTTTAATCTTCTAATTCATCTTGAACTTTTAATAATCCTAATGTAACTTTGAAATAACTTTAATTGTTATCCAACTGTACCTTATTAGTAGTTCATATAGACTACTGGGCGCTTGCAATTTGAAATAAAGAACCGACAACAAAATTGTAAATACCATTTCGAAGTTTCCGAATGGAAATATAAAAAATATAATATACTAATATAATTGTGAAATAAAATAATAATTGTAGTTCATATGAATTTGTATAGAAATCATAAATTTATTTGTAATCGTCTTCAATGTTTTATTTCCCAAGTTCCGACAAAAATAATATGTAAACCACGAAATGATTATCATTTATACTTAAACTAATTATAAATTGTATATCTTATTTACTTATTTAAGGTTAGGTTTCGACACACATAAATATATCTCATATCATAGTTTTAAATGGTTGTAATAAATATTTTAAACAACTGGTTATTAAAAATATATATGTGTAATAACGACTCCGTCACAACGCACTGAAATGACAATAAAAATATCTTCACTTATCAGAAAAAGTAATTAAATATAATTATTTGACTAAGTTTAACTGAATACAATACCGGAACGTTTGGATAAGAAAAATAAATATGCTTAAAACAATTATATCACGGTCGAATTATGTAGAAATATGAATGAAATATTTAATGTGTCAAATAATTGTTTCTCTTTTGTCTAATTGTTAGTGTCGTTTGTTATTCAAATATTTCTTTAAGAAATCCTGTTATTTTTTACTATTGCAGTGTATAAATATCCGATTTAAATTCAAATATTTAATTTCGTTAAAATAATAATTTACGATTTTACTTAAATTAATTACAAATTTCAATGAGTCTCATTTCAGAACTAACTTTAACATTATAATTATTTATTTTTAATGAAAAAAAATTGAGTTGCGGTCGAATAATATTGTGTTTTATTTTGTTAAAAATATCATTATTATAATGAATAAAAATTGGAATTATTTTGTATTATTTAATAAATTAAAATACAATAAATAAAAAAAATATATATTTTTCTTTTATTGATACCGTATGGTTAAATTAATACAACATAGTCAATTTTGTTTAATAAAATATTATTTTAAGAAAGATCACCTGTTCGAAGTTCGATTATATAAATATATCATAAATATAAAACATTGCTTTTAAGAGTAATTTTTATTAAACGAAATTTCAGTCTTAGTACAATAATAATAAAGGCGTATATTATTTCAATGATTGTATTATTATATTATTATAATAAAGTATTTACAATGTACAATACAATAACATTTTTTATCATTTGTAAACACAAATTATATAAATCAAATAATTTAAAATGAACAATTAGTTTTCTAATTATTTATTGTAAATTATACTTTATAGTTTCTTGTACGTTAAGTATATTAATTATTTAGTACATAACATTAAACATTTGAAGTGCATAGTTTTGTGTATTTTAAGTGAATTCTCAACTGATTATTTAATGTAGATGTATGTATGTATTATATGTGGTTTTCGAATTAAAAACGTTTATAATGTAACAAATTTATAGTTCATTATAGGCTTCATTTATAGTTGTTTTTCATGGTGAAAAATATGTATGCCTTATACAGTTATACCAAAACACTCGAAGAGCCTCCGGTTGATTTATCGCGGTACCTATACCACTTACTATAATATATTATAAACCTTATAATATACATACCGTTCTCGACTAAGATTATATATCTCAACAACCGTTGTACAAATAACGATGACAAGTCAGAATTGCATAATGTTCAAGTTTTTATTCGAAGTATACACATTCATTATCATCTCTAATTAAAGACAAAGCGCCGTAGTAGGTTCGTACCCTCATCAAGAATTGAAAACTGACGTTGGTCGAAAGGGTTATACAGTCTAATGCTTTCCACCATCTGCATAATAATTATAACCGTTCGTAATACTCTACATTATTCAGATACAGTGTTGTTTATTTATCCGCATTTCGATTCTATAATTAATAATTTACGATTCGATTAGGTTCTTTTCGTTTTTTTTTTCGACATTCCGATAGCGTCAAACTTTCAGAAAAACAATATCAGTAACAACATAGTATTACCATTTATCCGATCGATTCTAATTTAGCATAATTTCAAACCCGATTTCATTACACATTTCCAAACAGAATCTGATAGTCTGATGTTTATCCAGTACCTAAGGTAACTTGTTTTAAAATTATGCCATTTCAATATAACGAAATAATGGAATATTAGTGTTTTGCGTGTAACGTACTTAGAACGTAAAACGAACTACATTAATTGATTTTAAAAATATTAAATTTTTATATAATCTATAAATAAATATGAACAATTACAAGTCATTAGTTGCTCAGTTCAATATGTTTATTACAATATACTTTTAAGATATTTAACATAAATTAAAATACGTATATTTCTTAGAGAATTGTAAAGTTTTCAAACAATAAAATGTTAGCTCATATTTTCATTATTTATCACTGATAAACCTTTAAATCAGCAAGTAATTATGAACTTATAAAAACATTTTTTATTCCTCACTTAACTTTTTTGGTAAGTACTTATTCACTTGTTAAAAAGTTCAATGTTGTATCATTCCACTTTTTTTATAAATTAAGTAAAGGATTACACGTATATACACGTAATTATAAATAATGAATAAATAAAACATTTAACTTGGTTTTTTGTTATCTTTTAAATACATCATGATAAACTTATAGTCAATAACGTTTTTCAACTGCACTATTGCACACTACTTAAGTACTTGATATTAGTCGTTATAACTAGTACACAAGAATGAATTTAACATCTATTTACGGATGAAATACTTAACATAGGTGAATTCAAGATATTAGATGGCTTAGGCTTATGTCAAAAACAACATTTTTGCCCTGGCGCGCGGCGTCTTTAACTCTTATCGAGCACTGGCTTCACTTATGAATATTTCGTGCCCCATAGAAAATCTGAATCCTAAAATTGCCCAGTAACAGAATATGTTAAAGTTATTATTTCATTGTTTTATTTAGTTATTTGATTAATAGATACCTATCTGAAATGATCAAGTAAAGTACCTGCAACTCGTTATTTCAATTTTCAAAAGTAAAACTATAAATACTGAAACTCTATATTGGTGTACAATCCATGTATATGTGTCTATAGGCTATTACAAAAGAGCGTAAAATGCGTTTGTTTTTAAAACACAACAACATTAGGTACACGTCTGATAATAAAATAGCTTATAACCATAAACTAACCACTAACTAACAATAGGTTAAATTAATAACCCATTTTTTTCTAATAAAAATATGAAAACATTTCATAGCAATTGTCGGTATTAATATATATATATATATATATTTTATTTTTTGAAGCCGAGTTTAAATAATATTTGAAAAATTAAAATTTCAACAAATTAACGCGGATAAAACGGAAAGTGTGGAAGCATTTTCTAATTTTTTAGGAAAAATATTGAGAAAGTAGATGTTAATTCGAACAATTAGTAGACGTATAATTATTATAACGTTCCGTAATTATAAATTGTATTTTAACGAAATCGATTGTCCCGAAGTACACACGTTATGTTATTATAAATATTTTCTAGTTGTTTAATCCGAATCACGTTGTGGCGTGAATAAATGTATCCCATTATATTTACCAGCTAAATTAACTTGAATATTTAATATTTTTGTCATATTTGTACGAGCATCTTAATCGAATTAATTTTAACTCGGTCAAAGTAAAATTTCTTTTTATTCTATAGTTGGAAGTAAATAAATTTATACAATACCTATTTAAATAAAATTGATGTGGCAAACCATAAATTTAAATTTAAATGCACTTGTGCTGACATAGTTGTTATATTTCTAGATTTCAAAAATTAACCAAATTATGGTGATTAAAATTATAATACAATTTTAAATAGGTAAATACGTACTACCGATCACACTTATATAAAAAATTACCGTATTTGTTTACAACATTGTACACATAATAATTTTCATGAACCAAAACAATTTAGGTAAACCTAATACAACCACGAAAATACAAAATTTTAATTGATAGTTTTAATTGTATCATTTTTATACTGTCATTTGTCCAAATTTACAATACTTCACAAGCACAAAGTATCAACATTTAATTAAGTAACTTACTATTCTAAAACGATACGATTACCTGTGTGTTGTTATATTTAAAATTGTAAACACATTTCGTAATCGAAGATTCAATTTAACTTTAATATTTTTCATAAAATTTGTACATAGCTAACTTTGTTCCGTTAAATATTTTTATCGGTCGTTATATAAACAATAATAACTGATTTTCAAATAATTATTAATTTCTCATAATTACCGATATGGCGTGTACGAGTATCTTATTAACATCACCGCAACGTATACTGTCTTACTTATAAACTATAGATAATGGCATACTTAAGTCTAAATCAATTTCATCTAAAGTATATGTTACTATATATCAAGCGTTATTCTACATTTGTACACAGACAAAAGAAACACACTGTGCAAAATAATTGTTATATATATATAAAAAAAAAAAAAAAAACGTTCTGCTTTCACAATAAAAAATAAGTTTGTCTAATTTGATTACAATTATTTATGATAATCTCGAACGTTGTTTCGATGAATCGCTTGATACACCTCTCGGTGTGATATTCCGGAATGCGAAGGGACGAACGGTCAAAGGGAGGAAAATATAATTATTACCATAGCAACCCTGCCGTTCTCGCAGTCATGGCGGCGGAACCAGACGACAAAACCAATAATATTACTTTAAAACAAACACCAAATTTGCTTTTGGATTGTTAGTATCAGATTATTAGTTTTGATAACTAACTAGATTCCATTTTCAAACTCGGTATTATGAACAATTCGGAAGGTTTACGTAAATAATTAAATAAAGCCAATTTGTAATTGAAATATAGAGTTATAATAACGAATGGTAATTGGAACGCGCGCAGGAATCTGGCGTTTTTCGTTATTTGATCAATTTCCTGCTAATCGATGATTGAAAATGTTCGTACGAATCATCATACTTTACACGTACCCTATACCAGTAAACGTTAAAACAATTATTTATACATATATTTTTAAAAACAATTTTTTTATATTATTTGAATTAATACTTTGTCGGCCAATAGTTATGTCATTATTTTCCGGACAATGTATTTAACATCAAAGACATATAAAGTAATAGTTACACCAAAAATGACACCAAATGTGTGAGTGAACGACAATTTAAAAATCTACGGTTTTACCAAAGAGAATGTGAATGTTATTATGTATAGGCCAGGGAGTCCACATGAGGGAGGAATAGGGGCAGTTGACCCCCCTTGACATTTTTAGGCAAATAATTATCATAATCATTATGTTATATAAATAATAACAAAATAAACATTTTTTAATAATTTTTACAATAAAATAATTACCTAATTTACTTTTATATTTTATAGGTAATACATGTTACGGACTCCGGTCTTTTCTGAACCACCATACTTAGAAATTGTAAATTACTAAATTACCTATTATACTTTTGAAAGAAAATATTTTACAAACTATAATTTAACACTAATCGCACATAAAAACTAAAAATTTAAAAATTTTAATATACCCACCCACCGTTGAAAAATTATTTTGGACGCCTTTGTATATAGGTAGGTACTATAATCTGGACGAGTTTAATCATGATAAAGTTCAATAAATAAGACAATCCTATACTTAATAATTCGTAGGTTACAAAATATTTTTCTCTCCAAGAAAACACCACAAAAATTGTGTAAAACAGCCATCATTCGGCGTTATATTCTGTTTTATCACCTTCTTCCTTATTCCGTTAAAACTGTATACAGCAAACATATTGGCGATTTATGATTTTATTAGAGCAAAGAAAGTCAAAAATAATTGTTGACTTTCAAATTCGATTGATTTACCAATGCTGGTTAGGTCAGGTACGTCGTCGATAAAATACGGGAAACATATTTTATATTTTTACACAATCGTAATTCACGGTTGTGTGTTTTTATTATATTTATGGCATTTTATTACTTTCTACGAGATGTTTGAGTTATATTAGTAATAATGTAATCATGCCAACAACTTGGCGTCTTATATAATCCGATAAAAAATGTGTGCGACAGTACTTTTTTAGCTATACCAATGTAATCAAAAGCTAACGTTTTTAGAAAACAAAACGCATTGGGATCGGGCATATAACAACTAACGATGTATCTATTGGGTTTTCAGTGTATTAAATCGTTTAAAAGAAAATATATTTATTTTTTTTGGTACAAAAAGTTTTATAATGAAAATGAGTATCGCACAGAAATCAATGATTGAAAATTAGACATTTGTCCATACCAAATAATTATGAGGGACGCTTAACGAAGAAAACAGCAACAAAATATTCTAAATTTTCTACATAAAATAATTATTGCAAAAGAGTATATGTAAATATTGTAAATAAAAGCAATTCAACTGTACTTAAAAACTTATCACAGTAATTTAAGCCTGATAATCAAAAATAAAGTGAGTATCTTATAAATATAATATTATGAAATATTTTTTATTTATAGTTTATGTGGATAAAATAGATATAAATAATATAGTATTATGTATTAAATAATATATACTCGAATGTATGAAATAAAAGAATAACCAAAATCAAGGGTATTTTGTAAGATTTGAGAATACTCTAAAAAACAGAGTCATTTATGTCTACTGCAAAATAAAATTAAAAAACACGAAAATTTACGTTATAAGAATATAAAAATTGACATACCCATTAACATGATTGCTTAAAATTCTAAATGTAAACCTTTATTTAAAATATTTATATCTATGAATATAGTTTAACTTATTCCTGTTCAAAAGGGAATTAATAAATTCGACACCCCCGATAAAATATCTTTATTCAGATTAAATATTGATTACTTTTAAATGCTATTTTATTATATTTTGGTTACCTAAAAATATACTTTTTATAAAAAACGATGTATTTAAACGTCCGTAGTAAGTACAAAAGTGTTTGCAATTTTTTATATTTAAATAAAAATAAATGATAACTGTTAGTGACCATTGTATTCGTAAAAATATACTATCAATATTTCATTATTCGCATTTCGAAAAACTTTCTGGAAATGACCAAGAGTGAAATTTGCTAATTTTATTTTGGTTAACTTTATTTAACTTTTGGACAAAAATATACGTTTTTCCCAGCCCATTATAATCGCATGATACTAAACCGAATGAACTTGTGATAGTATTTTAAGTTTTTTTTCCACATTTCTTAATTTTATTTTTAAAAAACAATTGTATTTATTTAATACTTAATACAATGTAACTGCATAACAGTTATAACAGTGGCATAATGATTATAGATGTTTAGGAAGTTCATTTCTAAAAGTATTATCATAAAATACAAATTGTGTCTTGTCTCGAAAACCCGTGAACTTTTCAATCGCCCTTTTACATATCGACTCCACGTTTGTATATCTGTCATATCGTTTCCAATAAAACAAAAACAAGAATAACTTCATAAAAAAAAAACCGAGGAATGCGTTTGTTTACACATTCGCTTGACGTTAACTGAAATAATACATAAATAAATAAAAGCTGAGCACGAATATAAGATGTTTGAACAAGGGATTTGAAGGAATCATTCCTCGGTTGAATCATGGTTGTATATTCAAAGTTTACCCACTCCCAAAACGTTACTGAGACTCAATTCGCTATGGTTCCTTTCTTCGTTAGTGTCATTTTGTTCATTATTTTTAAGTCACATGTTTAGATTATATGGATATTTCCTACAACTATAGTATTCTATAATAGTCACGATTGCTTTGAAAATTCTACATACTAGTTTTTATTTATTTATTTATTTTTCAAATGACAAGTAATTGTCAATATTGTAATTAATTATCTATATTAGACTATAGTTATTTATGGTTATCGATATTCTAATTAGTTTGATTTAATGAAATATTCGAAATATCTTATTTTACGAAAAATTAAGTTAGTATGTGTTTTTAAATTTTTTTTTTAAAAACGTGTACTTTATATAATCGTTCTTAAGCATAAAGAATAAATAAAGAACATTAAAACATTTACTTATGTACAAAATATTGTAATCATGTCAAATAATCTTTTATTATTTATATAATCTTATATTCATTTAATTAAAATAACACAAATTTATAAATAAAAAATTGTAAAATTCTTTGACCATAGAACTTGAATTTAATATAACATGATTCCAATCACTATATAAACACATCCAATACATTTATTTTAGTTGTCAATTACAATAAATGATATTTCAAAAAGACGGATAGTCGATTTTAGGTGAAAGAGGTTTCGTCCTATCGGTCCTCAGAAAGGTTCGTGGTAGAATATTATTGTTATATTATATAATTAAGATTTATAAAAATTATTTTGAACGAAATTGAGTCAGATATGCAATATGTAATTTAATTTTTCTTAAACATTTTTAAATTTTTTTCTTTTTATTAATTTTTTTTATTAACTTAACTATGCAACAGAAAAAAATAGTTACCTATCATAAAATAATGAAATCCAAATTTGTCAATAATATAGATTTTGCAAATTTTGCCGTTTTTCAAACATTTTTTGATAGTTTTCCTTCAAAGAAATACTTTTGAGAAATTCTATTAATAACATTAATAGAGTACCAACTAAATAAAATTCTCCACCGAAAGCATACCCTATTTATGGTAATTGGAATATATTTAGGTACTAATAAAAAAAAAAGATTTTCAGACTTTTGAAAACTCAAAAATTGAACATCAAATTGAAATCTTAAAGTTAAAATAAGTACATGTAAAAAAAAGTTGACTTACGATTTTCAAAATTTTTATTTGTATAATAAGAGTTATGTCATAAAATACATCAAATTTCCATCTTTGGGTATTAATTTAAAATATTTATACCATAAAACATACAAAATCTATATATAAAAATGTTATATTTCATCGTGCGATTTCACTTAAAATTCCAATTTTAAATGCTTATTTAAACAAATTGGCATTATCAACTTGAATATTTATTAAAACTGGGTTAAGTAATATATAGGATATGGATGCTTCTATTATATTTTCAAACCGTAAAACCAAAAATTCAAATTATATTGAATATTATTGAGAAAAAAATTAAAGTTATAGAAAAATTTCAAAGTTTTATATTTAGACATATAATCAATATAACAGTTCCAACTTTTTTCTCGTATCTAAAACACTTATATCGACACTCAAAATATTGTAAATTTCTTTAATTGTTTTAGTTTTCATAAAAATTTTAAAATTTAAAATCAATTCCGTCAAAATTACATTTTCCGTAAATTTTGCAGTTAAATTTCAACCATTATTCGGTACTTTTTGTTATTCCAAAGAAAAACTATTGAAAAAATAGAAAAATGAGCTAAATAAAAGTACTATATCAAAAAAAAGTATAATGATATGTAAAAATATCATATTTCCTCGATATCAATTAAAATTTTAATTTTAAATGCTAATTAAAAAAAAAAAAAAAATAGAACACTTCATTGTAAAACCAATACATCTTCGCACTATTCAGAATTTAAAATGAAAAAATAATTAGATAGGTAAGTACGTATTTTAAAATACATAATATATGTATCATATAATTTTAATTATATTATTAGTTTTAACTTTTAAATAATATAAATTTGTGTAAAAATAATATAATATTTTTAATAAATGTAATTTTAATAATCCTTATATATAATTAGTGTGACATAATTGTAATATTCCTAATATTTATGTTATTATATTATAAATTTATAACACAAATAAACTAGGCACGAAAAAAACTGGGGAGGAGGCTATTAAACATTAAACGGGGAGCTTCGAGTCCCCTCAAGTCACCCTCTATTTCTGTATATGAGTCAGTAATTTATGTAGGTACATATTTAATATTTCAAGTCTAACATGCAGTTACTACTCTTAATTTTAAACTGGACAAGTTTGAGCAAAAATAAGGAATTAACAATTTATATATGTACCTACTTCTTAGGTTTATGTCCTAATAGTTGATGTATAAAATAGAATGATATTTATTAAATTAATTAATTTATAATTTGTTAAATAACCGTTTTTAGCTTATATTTTCCAGTCTTAATTTGTATAATAGTTTTTTGTTTTTCAAAAATTTAACTTGTAATTATTATAATAATTTAAAAATAAAACTTCGTTAATAGTAGGTACCTACTATCTACATAAAAGGTTTTTTCTAAAAGGTTTATAAAATTAAATAATATGTTAAATCAAGAATTCAAGATGATCTTTCATTAGAATCTCACGATACAGGTGACACAATCCTCTCTGAGAAATCGAAGTAAACCCTGTCACTTTATGTCAGAGAAAAGCACTATCGATGTTATATTATTCGGTTAGGTTTTTAATGACTGTCTATAATTTTAATTATTTAAAACAATATTTTGGATAAATACTAAAAATAATACATAATATAGATTATTACAAATGGCCAATAATTTGAATAAGCTATACATTGGTTGGTGTTTTATTCTAAAATTATGTTGCGCATATTGATATAATTATTACATTCGTTATGGTTTATTATCACACGTTATCAATTGTTTTCATCTAATAAACCAAAAATAACTCTAAACAGATGGTGGCGTGAAAAATAATAAAAAAAAAGTAACACGACGATCTAAGAAAAGTTTACAAAAAATGTTCCGACGATAATTTAAGTAGAAGAACGTTTTAAGTGACTTATGTGAGTACACAGAAATACATCGAATTTTCATCAATTTTTTAAAATTTACCATAAAAAAAAAGGTTATCGTTCAACCGAAATAATCGGTTTTTTTCACAATAGTGATATAGTTAGGTTACCTGTCAAATCGTGTAACCTGGGCCCGGCGTAGAACATGCCTGCCCTGGCGAACCACTCGAGTTGCATCTGTTGCAGTTGTCCCGCGGAGACGTTGTTCGCGCGGTTGGCCGCCGCCGCTTGGCCGGTAGAGTTGTTGGCGTTCGTGTCGACGCGCGGCAACGGTTGGAACGCCGACGACCCGTGGACGAAACCGAAACCGCTGCCGGCGACGCCGCCACCACGGTGGTCGCGGACGGCGAACGCGGCCGCGGCCGGTGACGTTACCGGAAAGTCGTCGGCGGACGTGTACGCCAACCGCGGGCCCGCGGCCGTCGCGTCGTTCTCGTTGCCGCCGCGGCCGACCGCGTAACCGGCGAACAGCCGTTCCGGGCCTGGGGACGCTGACGCGCTGCGACTCGAGCACGGCGTCGACGAGCAGTCGGACGACGCGGTCGTCGTCGTCGCCGTAAGCGTCAGCGACGTGTCGCGCGTCACGTCCCGGCGGCCCAGCAGCGCCTCGATGCAAAACGACGTGTTCCTCGGCGGGTCGTTGCCGCGCGGTTTCCGCTTCAAGTCCAGCGGCGGGCTGCCGCCGCCACCGCCGCCGCCGCAGGCCGCATACGCCCGCGCCCGACGCCGGCACGGGTCTTCCTCGTCACCGGACCGCGACATGATCGTACGCGTCTGGTTGCGTCGGTGATTGTACGTCGATGGCGTCAAGGTGCTGCACCGGTAACACCGGTATACGGTTACGACTGGCGGTTAGTCGTCGGACCCGGTAACGGTTATCGTAGTATTATCGTATATTGTGGACGGCGCACACTGCATATGGCGTGCGCACGTGTGGTCGACGTGTGTTCCGAGACGGATGGTCGATCGGTATATGTGGTACCGCGGTATGCGCGGAAACCGTTCGGCGGCGGCGGCGACGTGGCGCGCGCGAAAAGGGTGAACGCGGACGGGACGACCCTATTGGTGGCCGTTTTCCGACCGGACGCCACGCCCCTCCGTAACTCTTGTTCTCCGTAATATATAGTAGTCGGCGGCTTGTGTATATACACACACACACACACACAAACCTACACGGAGGGTTACGCGCTTTTAACAACTTGTTAGTATCTTTTGCTCGTAATATTTATTTGGCGAATCCGTTTCTGACGATTTTACATTATACGCGATAAAATAATAATAATAATAATATATTGTCGTCGTCGTTTAATATAACCGCGGTTTCCTTCCGTCACCACGTTTACGGTAATCGCGGTACATACGACGAAACGAGCTGAAATCGTTTCTATATTTTATATCCAGACTCGCTACTGGAATTTAAACGCAGCACACCGTAATCGCATAATAAACTATAAAATAATCAGAACAGAGATCTTCATAGTAGGTATAAAATAGGTTCCCTACGCCCTAACTTAACCTAAACTGCAGGTTAGAAAGTTTAAAATCTCAAAATATCTACAAACTTCAAAAAAAAAAAAAACAAAAACAAGAAATATGCACTTAAAATACGCTCTAAAAATATTTTGTATTTAAATATTTGCAATTATAATTTTTAACTCGAAGGGGCAGGAAATTGATATTACACAGTCCCCAGGCGGCTAAATTTTAAAAAAAATTATAAATTTTAAAAACAAAATTACATATTATATTATAGTCTATCAAACTTTTTAAGGTTTTGTTTATAAACAGGTATGTGTTATCTGATTATTAAGAATTACCTGCTAATACTGAAATAATTTAATTAGTCATAAAATATTATTTAAGAAATTGATAATTTGTATTACTTTTTGCTTGCATAAAATATAACTTTATACAAAAACAAATTTAATTGAAGTAAAAATATATTACATTTAATATATCAATGAAAAATAGTTTTAATTTGATTAACTGATCATATAATGGTTGTAAAACTAAAAATGTACGGCTTGAATTTGTGTAGTAAAAATTGTTTTTTTTTTATTTTGTTGTAAAGATTTCGGAAAGTTATAACTTAACCCTCCCCTAGCCAAGTATGTGGACCACTCTTGTTTCACTACTTTATATTATTGATTTGTGAACAATAATTTACGATTAACATATTATAGATATAAGTACATACTTATTTTATAATTTTTATGAAAAAATAGAAATATTAGTAATAATAATAAAACAAAATTCAATCATATTCACTAAATAACATACTTGATTTATTTGTAATAAATTTACAATTGTACTTTATGATCACTTTTTGTATATTCTTTTAATATTTCTTCAGTATTTATATTATTACATATAACTCGTCCAGTTTATTTTGATATTACGCGATGTCACACGTCAGAATAAATCAGTGATTTCAGATCAGACCGTAATGGTTGCCAGGTGTCTACATGAACTGGACAAGTAAGAGCAGAAAATGATTTCTCACGAGTAAGAGAACTTATTGGTATTGTGAGCGTTGATTTAATAAGAGTTTATATACATTTGGATAAACCTAAACACCTATTTACAACTTGTTTAAGGTCATTTATACAATATACGATTGAAAGTAAAAATATTAGACAAATAATTAAATAAATATAAAATAGGTAGATATTTTTTAAAAAATCAGTAGATATAGATTGGTTGATTTTTTGTCTATATATAGAGCTTTGAACCTTTTTTCAAAAATGTTTAATATTATCTGCAATTTTTGGTTTAACGGTAAGAGAAATATGAGAAATACTCATATATACTATATAATTTACAAAATATTTTAAAAATCATAAGTAACGATTTTTTTATAAGCTTTTAAAGTCAACATCTTTATGATATTTTATGTGTTTTTAATAGTCTGGAAACATTTTTCGCGTATAAATAATGGTTGGATTACTACGAATACCGGGGGGGGGGGGGATGCATTCGGTAGCAAATTGTATTTAGTTGGTACTTTATTTAGCTCATTTTTTGAATTTTTTATTCTTATTTCTGGCGTCCTCTTCCTTATCATTGAAATCATCAACATAGTTTATTAACCATGGTGATAAATGCAAGTTTCGCACTTGTGATCTCGCTCTAGAAGAGCTCTAGAAGCTCATTTATAATATTTTGTATAAGCAATAAACTATCTCTAAAGATAACATATGATGAGATTTTATATTATCACTACAAATTTAAATTATCTGTTAATAAAATATTAAAATAGTTTGGTAACTATTGTAAATATACGATATAACCTAAATTCATAAGTTGTGTTGTTAGGTACGTTTTGAGTCATCCTAATGTCGAAAATAATGTTTATTTGGTTACTGGGACTAAATCAATAATGTCTCTCGGAATACGGACCCAACGTGGATATAATAGATATCTAAACATTTCTCTTTAGAAACATAAAGAATAAAAAATATTTTCCTATTTGATTTATTAAATTCTGTTATTTTATATTTTTATTAAGTATAAGAGATAAAGAGCAATGTTTATTTATTCTTGCTTTTGCAAAATAAAAGTACAAAACAAAATTGTAAATACTTTGAATTACAATTGTTACGTTGCAATTTCGGTAAAAAATTATATTTCCAAAATATATTTCGCTTTTCCTACTATAGACATTGTCTCGAGCATTTAACGGGTATACCTAAACCTAATAACTGTTTAGTGAACTATAAGTTTTATTTTATGGTAATTTGACTTGAAACTATTTATAAATGCATATTAAGTTACAAAATAGTGCAATATGCCTTTCGTTATTTTTTAAGCCTATTAAAAAAATTCAAATATGCAAAATTATGCTGAAAATATATTCATATTTTTAATCACACCTTCGCGGAACACAATTAGTGCTCACATAGCACATATCAGTGTATGATCGACCGTAAAAAAATATGCAAATGCATAAAATTCTTCAGCTTTAAACTTTTTATTAAGGCTAAAGACTATAAAAATGTTTTATATTTGCCTTGACAAGTAACAGAATAACGTGAGCGATCTATTATACGTCTCATAACACTATAAGAGATTTTAATTAAAATTTGAGTGTATTGGAAAAGTTAAAAATATATTATGGAATGTTTAAATGTAGTACCTAATGTTAGTTTGGACAATTAATAAAATATCAAAAGATGCTTTTGTAAAAATATTTTGGTCTTTGATTATACGCAATCTTGTACCCAAAAGTACAATCTTAAAGAGAAATACTATTTTCATTATATGAATTTAGCATTACAACATTAAAATTAAGAATGATATAGGTCAAGTACGAAATTTATGCAATTCATACGTTTCACTTGTATACATATTGATTGAAATGTCGACTTTTTATAAAACGTATACGTTCCTCTAGATTCTAGTTTAAAAATGAATTTTTATGTTGCGTATTTCACCAGTAAACCAGAATTATATTTTTCTGGATAATTGTACATGTGAAATTCTACAGTACTATAAAATTAACGGTAAAAAATTATAGATTTGCATATCTTGTACTACTATTGTCTATTTGCCCCTTCCCACAAAAACATCTAAATACATTCCTTGTTAGGTTAGGTTAACCAAGGATTAGTCAAGCTAGACTCTAGATTTTATATAATAATATCTTGGCTTTCTATCAAAAACAATAAGAATAACTATAATAGGTACGCGCATTCGAGCCTTTCGTCCGGAAATGTACAAAAACTTATTGGGGAGCAGGAAATCTTGATAACTTTCAGAATATTCTCCTTATTGGGTATTCGACACACTTTTCCACCATCGTGGCATTCGTCTCTGGATCGTCGCATATAATATATTCGCTAAATTCGTGAACCTATAGTGTGATTTCGATTTGGAAATTTTAGTTTACGCAACGATCGAAAACCACAAAGAAGGACCACAAGTTTGACCAAGAAAGTCTGGTTTCTGGGACGAGAATTCGACCGGTTCGTTATCGCGAGGAAGTATATACGATATACATATAAAGTGTTCTTGAGTCGAACACGTAAACGTGAATTCCGACGGTGCGTAAATTATTTGAAGATATTTTAACGTGGCTGGTCGCCGTTATTGTTATCGTTTTATCATCATACACTGCGAGAATCGTACATTAAATGTTTTACCCTGCACGACTGTATTGTGCCAGCGTACACGCGTACAGAGGTACGTATATATATATATCTATATATATCTATATATAGAAAACGTTGAGCAAATAAGTGTGTATTTTGTGCCTTGTTGGCGAACATCGAGCAGCTCTAATATACCCTGCAGGGGACTACCACGGGTAATAAGCGGCGGATCTGATCTAATCAGAGTCCGCACGGTCTGCCGAAAAACAAACACGCAGTTCTCGGCGCGATATTCCGGTCACGTACGCGGACGCGAAGGCTCTGGCGTGCGAGCATTAAGCTATTTATCGTTTTCCGCGACGACTTATATACAGTTAAGTTTCGCGTCGTTTGCGCATGATAATGTATACGAGTCCTCCGTTCGTGATCGTTCGGATGAAATATTACAATTGTTTTAACCGAATAAGTTGTTTTCGTCGGCCGTCCTGCGAATATATTCCGTTTGCCTATCGCGAAACACGATATTTTACGCTTAAAAAATAAAAAACAGAAAGAAAATAATGCAGAACCACGTTTAATGGGCGAGGGGAGGGGTGGTGGGAGAAGGAGGAATTTCTTCGGGGCGGAAATTTTTATGGCGCTTAGGGGGCGGCAAATATTTAGAAATCGACGTAGATTCGAAAAAAAAATTCCATCATTTCATCGCCACGACAAATCCAGGAATAAATAAAATAGAATATTGTGAACAATATTGGTGTATGCTTATTTTAATTCTCTAATGATAATTGGATATTGGGCGGTAAAATTTATTTTGCACCTGAGCAGCAGTACAGCTAAGTGCGGCACTGAATTTCGGCTGACACGAGTATATCAAATTGAACAAATTGCCTCGTCACCGTTATCGGAAATTATCTTATTGGACTGGTATTTATATACAAATTTAATTTTTTTTTTCTTAAAAAGAAAACAATATTATTATATATGAAAACCGGTAAAGAATCTTTTTTGAACGTATTCTGATTTTATACTTCATACAATATAGTTATGAGCAAGTAACTGGAATTCAATTAATATCTACCTAAATTATCAATAATGTAATTTAAAAAAGTTTGATTGAGTATACTTGACCTAGCCTTCGATAATATTAAATTTAATAGTTAGTAGGGCTTGTTTGGTGTAAAGGAGATATGATTACTAATTTACTATTATTATTAAAATTATAATCTTCAGTGTGATTATATTATTATTCAACCGAGAAATACATAATGAAAAGTTATTTATGCAATGAAAATATTAGAATTATTTCACATTTGATCTTATATGCAATATTTATTTTAATTAAACCTAATTTGGTTATTGTAAATAGACTTAATGTCTATTAAGTATAGTAAGTTTTTGAATGCCAAAACCATACAAAGTTACACCGCATATCAGAAAAAAGAAAAAGTGGCTTATTTAATTTAGTTTTAGAATCAATTTATACTTTTATTATAGGTATGTTAAAGTTCCACTCTTGATAAATAAATATGTTAATATTTTCTTAGGAGAAAAAAAAGAAAAACATAACAGATCGTTTTTTATGTCATAAAACAATTGTTTTTACATATTTTACATGGTAATACATTCAAACATAAAGACAGAAAAAAGTATTCTCGTTTTCGTAGCCGCCATTTTGGAATGATGATATACTTACTCAGTATACTGAGTAGTTTGAGAAACAAAATAAAATCTAACGAAGCGTTAAATAATTTGATTTTAACCTACGCCTCCCTTGCTTTGTGTAACCAGAGGGAAACAATTTTCCCACCGCACTACACGAGTTTACTACTCATATTTTCATTTTGTATACAGTATTATTTTCGGTGTCACAACTTGTTTTCAGATAGGTTGTCTGATGATTTCATTCACTTACACACACGAAAAAATATTGATAACATTCGTGTGTTATATTCTTTTAAATTTAATATTAAATCTAATTTCTAGAACTCACTATATCACCAATGTATTATTGTTGTATAGATAATTTGGTAAATTATTTGAGGTAAAAAATAGAAAAAACTTTGTGATATAAAGACAATATTATTGTTTACACGCCAAACAAAAATATCATTGGCAGCGTAAAATTAATTTAGCAATGACAAAGTGACAACGACATTAACATAATTCAAGCTTAGTTGTGTAGGAAGTTGTGTAGGTACAAAATATCAAACTTACTTATTTTATTTCCATAAACAAATAATAGATTTTTAATCAGATACAGTGTTATTCATAGTCATGGACAAAAACTCAGATTTAACATGAGTTTATGAAAACTTGGTTTAATTTTTAAATCTGAGTTTAACTCCTGTTTAACTTTGTATTATTCATAGTCAACTTAATCAGTGGTCTAGACTATGATTCCATAAACTACGGATTATCTCAGGTTTATCATCCACCCCTAAATATCTCTATTTATATTAATTATTGCCAATCTAAAACTAAGAATAAATTATAATTTTTATTTTTTAATAATAACACTACTAGTTAATTTTTAGAATTTTATATATAGTAAATCTATGGTTTTTTTCAGATATTTTTTTTCATACAATATTTGTCATTGTTATTTGTTTCGTTTTTTAACAGTATAAAAAAACTTACTTTTTGTTTTATATTTTTAAATTTTTTTATTTTTTAAATTTAATTTTTGTTAAAAAAGTGTAATTGGAAAAATGGTGAAAAAGCATTATTGACAGAAATAATTACACCGTTCATTAAAATTATTAAAAATAAAAATTGTGACACCAACACAAATAAATTAAAATTAAATTTTTGGACAAAAATTTACATTGATTTTAATAATCATGTAAAAATGAATAGAACTCTACTACAAATTAAAGGCTAATAGAAAAGGATGAAAATTACAGCGAAAAAAAATGTATCGTCATACAAAAATAATTTATATTTACTAATATTACTAATTTATATTAATAAAAAAGTTATCAGTACTTTTTACATTAAAATCAGCTTGTAACGTCACCGAATATAATTAATTTAAATAATAATAAATGTAATAACATTATCGGACTTTCTATTGTCGGCGGGTAATTAATATTATTATTGTTTTATCTACATTTAATACTGTATAGTATATGTTATTTTTCTATATTCAATTATATTAGATTTTGAGCGAAGCAAAGAATGTATTGGTTTTACAAAGATGTTTTTTTTTTTTTTTTGATTTATGAAAACACTTTTTCGGGTAGAAATAATGGTCCGATTACCATAAGTAGGGTATGCTTTCGGTAGCAAATCGTGTCTAGTTAGTACTTTATTTAGCTCATTTTTTGAATTTTTCAAAAGTTTTTCCTTGGGAGGGGAAAAACTACCAAAAAATGGCGGATAATCGGCAAAATTACGGTTTCTGTTATTTAAAATTTTTTTATTTCATGATAACTATTTGACTTTTGATAGTAGGGACTTAAAAATCTTTTTGAGTATTAACATAGGTAATATACAAGTGTGGTACAATTTTGGAAAGGATTGGTTGATTATTTTCTATTATTATCTTAAATATTAATTATTGTATGACATGTCCGAAATTTTGAAATACCTAATATAAATATGGTGTGTTTTATTTTGTCCTTTTACGAAGATATATAATGTATTCATATTGAATTTTATCATTATATATATATTTCATGTACCTGAATGTTGGTAAATTTTTGATGTCATTATATAGAAACCCTTTGGACTCCGGCCATCGAGTCTCGGCCAAAGGTAAAATCGGGAAAGAACCCCGATTTTTTGTGGTGTTTGTAAACATTTGCAAACGGGACAGCTCACAAGCTTTAAACCAAAACATAACGTGGTTTATAAATCTGAAGTTTATAATGTTCTAAATTGTTAGTTTAACGAAGACATAGAAGAAAACAATAATAATTCATAAACATGGTTGGGATTTTATAGCATTTGCTTATTTTTTATAAAGTCCTTAAAAAATAGCCGAGTACGCTTAAAATTTGTTTCATGATTCAGAGAACTTAAATTTAAAATTTTATTTTGCATACATTGTGATTTTTTCATTTTTAATGCTATTTTTGATTTTTTAAGATATGTTTGCATCTTTACCAGTTTTTATTCAAAATTGGTCATATTTTACTATTTTATGAAAATATCAAAAGTGATCAGTTTTCACAAATATATAAAGTAACGATATTATTTATTTCAAATATGCACCAACAGTATCGGTGGACGTCGAACGTTCATTTTTGACGTACAAAATTTTTCTAGCAGATAACCGCAGAAGTTCAAATTCGAAAATCTAACTAAATATTTAATAATTCAATGTAACATTCAAGTTAAAAATATTAAATCACATAGTTTTATATTTAGATTCTGAGCGGAATACCGTTTTATAAAGTAATATTTCTTTTTTCAGCTCTTCGAAATACTGACGTTTGGGTTTACGATTAAGTAACTATCATAATTTGTAAATGATACATTTTAGTAATTTAATAAATACAATTTTTTTTTTTGCATATTTTTAGTACATATTTATGCAATTTTAAGTGCTATAAAATCCCAACCCTGTTCATAACTATAAGATAATAAGTATATGTTAGTTCATAAGTATATGATAATATTATAGAAAATTTATATCAATTAATAAAATTAATAAGTACCTAAGTGCTTAAAATAGTAGGTATATATTTGGTTATTATCATAATATATATTGATATATTGTTCAACATTTGAAATACATATATTATTTCTTGTAACTTGTAAGTATTTGAATTTTTATGTCAAATACTTTTAAAGAATAATATATAGTATTCGAGTGCAAGTTTAAACTTTAGGTTATTTTCGTTTTGAGACAGATGTAGAAATTTTTCGAAAAGAGGGGATGCACAAAAACAATAGGTACTCATAAGTGATAACTTTTTTGTTTAGAAAAGTCAAATATGTTTATCGTTGATTCGATAAATCTAATTGAAAATATACAATTGTTAAACTTCAAAAAACACCTGGAGAAAATGATGATAAAATAAATATTGATCAACTTCAATAAAAAAAATCTAGGACATACATCTATTTTAAATATTAATTTACATTCATTATATGCTTTTGTTTTAAAAAAATAACAAATTATAAGACATCCAGAAATGAAATAATTACAGCTAATTAAATATAAAATGCACAATTTTACTCCAGGCTACTCTACTACCAATTGTGTTAAATATCATAACTTCAATAATTTTTTCCGAAAAATAAAATACACAACAATAATTTTACATCCTATTTTATTTATTACGTAATAAAACATATCTATTTCATACAACAATGCATATTTTTAAGTCCAATTTTGATTAACTACTAAATTATTATTATTCATCAAACATAATTGCACAAGACTAAATTTAATAACAAATACGAGAAAAACATTGATTATTCAAATGTTTGTAAGTAACTATTTTGTCGAAAAATGTTTCATCGGGCAAATGTAGGTATCGGAAAACGAGGAAAGTGTAGGTAACTAGGTATACTAATCTATTTTATATACCACATCGATATTCAATGTAATAATACTTATTATAATCTGATTATAATTCACCAGTTTCTATATTTGGTAAAATAGAATTATAATATCTATTTACTTTTCAAGCATTATAATAATATTAATATTTGCAATGTACATTATATTTTTAATTTAATAATAATAATATGATATTTACTTCGCAAAGTCTTTAAACATTAAATAATACTTATAATATACTCTCTTTAAGGAAACTTAATTTATTTTACCATAATCTTGTATCTATATTTTAATTTAGTATTTGGTATGGCCTGTCTAAATAAATATACAAACATTTAAAAATAACAATTGAATAATTTTTTAACAAGATAAAATCTAGGTTAGCTATATTTAGGTATGGCTTTATTTATCGAAATTAAACAAATATTGGCGTTATATTATATTAGCTTATCAAAATAAACAAGCTGTCGTTAAAAAAAATATTTTTGTACAACACCATATAGTACTTAACGTAATAAACAATTATATAAAATTTGGAAATTGGAAAACACACAAATTTAAAATTAATGATACTCAAAATAACTTCATAGTTTATAAATAATCAGTTTGCGAAATAAAATAATAGGCATACTTGCACATTCAACCTATAATGAAAATAATCCAACATTAAACAATTGAATTAGTAGTTGGCAATTAACACAAAAAAAATAAAAAAAAAATAAAGAAAAAACAATTATAAAATAATTGGTATTGTTTACAATATTATGATAATATACAATTTTTCTATTTTAAATTTTTAAATGACATTGACATATATAATTAAAATTATTTAATTTAAAATAATCTTTTGCAAACCTGTACACAAGCAGCTAGTGAGGACAAATAATATCTAATTTATTATCATACGTATTTTAATAAACATTTAAGTATTTTATAAATAGCATAATAATGTACTAGTTACAACCATCATATATTAATAAACATATTTGTTTAACAACATAATATTACTTATATACAATTTCTGGCGCTTTATTACTATATATCATACACAGCTTATTATAAATATTAAAATTTTCATCATATTTTGAATATCTCTTCGAGAAAACATTTTGACTAATACATTTTAATATATATTAATAATTTTAATTTTATGGAAGAATGAGATACCTTTACTACTGCATTAAATCTTTATAAAGGTTTAGGTAATTACTTTTTATTTTATTTTACATTTATATTTAATGGAAATTATATTCTCTTGTAATACTCTTTTACCTTAAGAATGATTAAATTTTTAATAATTTACTGGATAAAACAAAATATTTCTTTGATGAAATTGGTTTAGTTGAATATAAATTACTAGAAACAGGTATGTATTTATATTGTTGGAAAAAATAAACAATTCTATTATAAATAAGTTAAATAGATAGAAATTAAAAAAAAAAATTATCAGCATTGGAGATATTTAAGATGTTGTTTTTTTTCAACTTAGTTACAGCATTTCCAAATATTTATAAAGTATATAAATAGCTTTTTACTATTCCGGCGACTTCAGTTTTAAGTGAAATAAATTTGTCGACAATAAAGATAATTAAAAAGTATACTTGAAAGTCTCATATTACTATCAAGTGAAAAGGATATAGATTTTGATCAATTTTGAAGATATTGTAAACATGTATACTTTAATATTATCAGTAGTACAAAACCATTTAATATTTAAGTAAGACTAATTATTAGTCATCACATTACTTATTAATTCAGTGCTTGGAACTTTATTAACTTAAAATTATAATAAAATGCACATATATATGCACCAAAAAATAACAAAATATGCAATTAAATATACGTTTATTATTAATTATTTACATTAAAAAAAATTTAAAAATTTACATAATATAATAGTACCTACCTACCTATGTTGAAATATAAAATTATAAAAAATTGTTGTTACATTGTATTATTAATTGTGTTTTTATATTTTTTATTTTGAAAGATATTCTTACGTTTAAATGTAAAAAAAGATATTTCGACGTCTACAGTAGTGATCGGCTAAGTAGTCCATTCACGAAGACTACGTAAGAATAGTGAACGACCAAAGTTTACGTAATCCGCCATTTTTAAGTAGTATTCTTCTAAAGTGTTGTCGAACAATCGTCGACGTAAATATTCGTAGTTTTCTTACGATACGATTTTTACCGTACGAAAAGCATTTACGTACGTTTTATTATCAATAAACGCTTGTTATATGAAATTATTGTGATAAGCAAAGTTTTATTTGACAATTAATTCAGTATGAATACAAAGAAGTAAAAATAATACACCTGATTTCAAATCTAATCAATTTAAGTTAGGTACTCGTATAATTTTCTATATTCATATAAATATATATTTAATTATGGACGAATATGTACAACTCTTAAGTTTACAACAATTGGAAATGACAGAGTTGGATGCTGTAGTAAATCGTCCTCGAAGATTATTTTACCAATCGCAAAATACTTTTTTAAGGTTAATAATTTAATATTATATACTTGATAATTTACATATTTTTTTATAAATATTAGCATTTCATATTAATTTAGGGTGGAGGAAATATTACTCGATATAACTCGATATTAGCGACAATAGATGCTCAGCTATATATAAGTGAAACATCTGTGAGTAGGTGTATAGTTGAAGTTACAGATGCTATGAATATGGCTGATGTTGTAAAAAGATATGTTAACTTTTCGAATACATTTGAAAAGTTAAACTCAATCAAAAGAGGGTAAAGTAACTTCATATTTACACTTTACTTATTGTGAAATTTTCCTCCTGTCTTAGTCTGCTCTTTTCTATTTAAACTAGCCTTACCCTTTACATTTGTTTTTAAATCACACAATATCTATGTACAATCAATCAATATTATAAAAAAAATTAGTTAAATAAAATTTAAGAATACAAAAAATAAACATCTCCACTCTATCCATGACTATTTAGGTCTAAACTCTTGATTCAAAGTTATCGTAATATTTTCCCACAACTTTCGCTTTTGTTTGACCGTGGACTTCGCGGTGTTTTTCTCAGAAACTAATTCGGGGTGTAAGAACACGAATCCCACTATGCCGTTCTTTTGTCTTTCAATCGTATTCGGTTTACGGTTTTTCTTATCCATTGTATGTATTTTTTTTTTATAAATTACTATTTAATTAAATAAAAATTCGCAAATTATAACTTGTGATAACATTAAAATCGTACCATATTTGTGATACTATGATAGATATTATTTTATGTCTATGGTTAATATTCATTAATTACAGCATGACCAAAAGAATTAATTATGTTTATTAAGTATAAATTATTCGTTAACGAATAATTCATACGATTTTCAAGAATACGTATTGTTTGTACATTGACGAGCACAAAGTCTTTGTCTACGAATTATTACGTACATTTTATACGTTGTTTTTGAGAATAGACCCCCTGATAAGTTCCATTCCTGTAAGATCTCCAGTGTTGGAACTACATTTTAAATAATATCAATCAATTTAAATAAAGATGAATTGTGTGTTTGTAATTGTGTAATTTTGTAACATTGTAAAATAACAAAATTTGTTTTAATAGAAATCAAACTGTTTTGTAGGTGTGGTTTTACAAAATATTTTTTAGCATTATGAAAAAATTAAATAAATAAACACACAACACGAAAAAATGTATACACGGCATAAGCATCGAAGATAACTGATTGTACCTATTATGCTCTGAAATTTTTAATAAATAAAAATCGAGATAAAAGAACGGAACAATTTCGCACTAATTGAACATTAAGGTGGTATTAATGTGACATTTTCTTATCTTGATTAATCATTTTAATAAATTCACGACTTCGAGGGCACAACTATGGGTATTTATAAATATTTTTTTTTATACATTTTTAAATTATATTGTGTTTTTTATTTATACAATACATTATTTTCGTAAAATTTTAAATACTTACACTTTTTTTCTGTCATATATTATATTATTGTAAATTAGAATACATTTCCGTCAATAAAGATACCTAATAATAATTATTATTATAAATATATAAGATTGCTCAGATTAATAAAATGTATTCATTTTTAAATTTTTTATATTGGTAAAATATTTTGAATATATATTTAAATTTATTTTGCGTTTATAATTTTTAATTCAACCTTTAAAAATATAAATAACAATAAACATATTAAAATATATATAAGGCAAGTGTTTAGCAAAGAGAAGCCTTTTTTTTTTTTTTTGTTATGAAAATCCATCATTAGTTGCAATTGAATTAAAAAATGTGTACCTTAAAATCCGATACATTTTAGGCCGTGACCTACTTATACACTTAAACATATTCATATTTAATCATATTTCATAATAATATCACTAGATACTTTTCATATTACTTCATTTTTTAAAAATGTATAGGCTGTAAAAGCCATAGACAAATATAGACATTAAACGTAATAGCCAATAGGTACAAATTTCGAAAATTGTATTAAAAATACTAAAATCAATGGTTTATTTAAAAAAGTATTTAAATGCATTTGAAAAAAGTTATTGGAATACGAATTCAGAGTATACTCTGAAAAAAATTGTTCTATGTTATTCAAAATTTCAAATATGTTTTTGAAATACAAAATAAAATTAATCTTATATACGTACCCATATACATATGTTATATAACTTTATAATAGTAATAAATACGTACCTATATAAAGAATTAAAGATTAAATTTATATATTATTTGTATTGGTGCTCTGAATTTTAATATAATATGATTTTATTATATTTGTTTAATAATATTTAAAATTTATATTAATATTATGTAAACTTTAAATTATTATATTATTTTCACGTGTTCAAGTTTCTAAATTCGGAATTTTGGGTGAAATAGATAAAATATAATAAATTTATATCGATTTTTGTATGTTCTAACGCATCATTATTTCAATTTTAAATACATACTAGGCTGGAAATTTTTTGTGTTTTATGATATACTACTGAATATACAAGTAAAAAATTTTGAAATTCCATAGGATAGGTTATTTTTATGATACGTCTTCAAATTTTGAGATTTCATAATAGAGAATTGTATGATAATTTTACGTTTCGAATTTCTCTAAATTTTTTCTTTGAGATAAGAAAAATATATATGGATTATTGGGATTTTGTATGGTTTATAAGATCAAAAGAAAACAGAACCCATACGAAAGCAATTGAATATTGGTTTAGGTGAGATATTTAGATAACAGAGTATATTATGTTATATATAACCTATGTTCTCGTACCCAGGTGGTTAAAATTAATAGTTTTATTTCTAATGATTTTTGGTTACTTCAAAGTACCATTTTTATTTTTTGTTGTACCACAAGGATCGCACTTAGGTCCCCTCTTATTCATACTATTTATTTACTATTTATTGTATTCTATTACTATGTATTATAGATTTACCATCTATTTTTGATAGCTCAGTTAATATTCTATTATTTGCTGATGATGCAAAATTATTTTCAGTTATTAAATCACCAAATGATGCATTAAAATTGCAGTCAAATTTAGATAAATTTATTGAATGGAGTCGTGCTAATCACATTCCATTAAATATAAATAAGTGTAGAAATAATATAGTAAATAATATAATCACCTATAATTATTTAATTGATAGTAATATAGTTACAAGAGTTTCCTCTATCAGAGACTTAGGGATAATCTTTAATTTTAATTTGGATTTTTCCACTCATATTAACAAATTTATTAAAAGAGCGTTTAAGATGCTTGGTTTTATTAATAGAAGTACGATAAATTTTAAAAATACTAATGCCTTAAAAACTTTATATTATACCTAACCTTGGTTAGATCTCATCTTGAGTATGGATCAATTGTTTGGTCACCACACTATATGTCATATACCAGTCTAATTGAAAATGTTTAGTATAAGTATAATTATATTATAATTATTATGCTTTAAATTAAATATACCCATCTCAAGAGAATCATACAAGTTGCAGATTTTCCAATTAGGGATCGTGTCTTGTGATTTGAGGAGAAATATTGCGGGTATAATGTTCCTATATGACTTATTAAATAGTCTTATTTATTCTCTGGAATTATTATATCACCTTGGTCAGGGCCGTATTAGGGCATAGGCACTATAGGCACTGTGCCTAGGGCCTACGAACATTTTAGGGCCTACGAAAATAAAATGTGTGGCTACGATTTTTCCGTAATATTTATTTACTTATTTTTTATTTGTTAATTTAATTTACCTTCTGTAGACGTTAACACAACAAGTACAATAATTTGTATAATATTTCTTGTATATTTAGAGTGTTCGTTGTCGTAGTTCGTAATTCGTAATAATTACTTATTGAAATCAGATTGGATATACCATAAATCGATAAAATGTCGCTAAATAGTATACGACATACGGGCATACGGCGGTGTATGATGAATATGTATTAGATAGAATATTTAAAAATATTCTACATAATATTTTATTCTAATTTGTTAGTTATCTTTTCTTTTATACTTCAATATGAGGAAAAAATATACAAAATGGTATAAAATAAATTGTTTTTTTTTTTTGTTTTTAAAAGCTTAACACTGAGATTCTATACTGCCTCTCCCGAACATTAAGTTTTTTAAAAATTTAAATAAAAATACTAGACACTACAGGACCGTAGCACGTGGATAATATAGCACTGTGCTTAGGGCCTACGATAGAGGTAATCCGGGCCTGACCTTGGTTTTAATGTACAAACTCACGTATTGAGAAAATCTAATTTTTTTCATATTTCTCTTCCTAAAAATATTTACACTTACTCCTCGTTTTTCCCAAGAGCTCTATCTTTGGCTAACAGTATTATGGATCATATCGATTTTTTTTCTATGTCGCGTTTTGTATTCTGACAGAATGTTTATTTGGCTTTAAATTTAAATTCAAATTCTCTTGTATAATTTATTATTATTATATTTTATTATATTTTTTATTCACTACAAACATGTTATTATTATTTCTTTTTTGTAACCATTTATGTTATTAATGATTTTTACTGTACTTATAAATATTCTAATTGTTAAAGGGTTAACACCCGTAAATTATAAATAAATAAATAAATAAATAAATATTATGTTAAAAATATTATATTTATTTTTCGTCTACCACCTTAGACATAATGTTCATTATTTTGGATTAAGGAAAACTACCGAAAAAACAGTTGAAAAACAGCAATAAATTCGCGAAATCTGCATTTTTGACAAATTTGAATCTTATTATTTTATAACTAATTTTTTGTTGTATTGTTTATTCGATTAAATAAATTTGTTTATGCAATATCATTGCATTCAAATCTTAATTATAATATAGATATTAATATAACACAATAATAAAATTCTACCATTAACTTCTCTGAGGAACGACGAGACAAAGAAAGAACACCCAAAATCAACTGCCCGACATTTTTTTTTATTTTTATATTAAAATCTGTGGTACAGTGCTTTCACAATTCAGCCCCTAGTCACCACCGTTTATACGTTTATACGAAATCAATTACACATATTAATATTTTAGATGATAAATAAAACTGGCTCTATGATTCTATCCCACTAACTTTGGCCTTTAGCCTATATATTATATGACTTTCTTAACTAAACAAGACCCAACTAAATATAGATAATACTGACGTCTACGTTATCCTCTTTCTTTGTTCATCATCACATCAGTTATGAATCTTGTGCAAACCCATAGGTAAAGCAGCTATATCATAGACGTCACCAAGAATTTTTTAATAAGAAAGGCTTAACAAAGCCTAATAAACATATAATTTATAATCGCACATATTATAAAAACTAAAAAGAGCAAACCATTTTAGGGAGGGGGCTTAAAATGGTTTCGGTTGCGCCGAGCCCTCCCCTATAGTTACGTCCAGCGGTTGACACACGATTTGAATGTGTGTGTATATGGACGACATAAAATTTACGACATAGGTAATAATATTTCTACGCGCGTCGTTCGTTAGATATAATATTATTTTATAAGCGTTCCAAACGGAATAAAATATACCAATTCGATGGAGGGGGTTTTTTTTCTTCTTCTTCTTCTTTTTTACCGACTCGATAGACACACAACCATGGGTAGCGGTAATGCAGTGTAATACCTATGGGTATTGTATGTTATTATTAACTATAGTAGTGCAATACACGCGATTGTTTCCGAAGAAAATTTAATCTCGTTAGGAGTTGTGTGCGAACAGACCGAGCGATAGTTTTATTGTGCGTGGCGAGAATATGAGGAGCCGGAGAGCTGTTGTTACCAATCACCGTAATCTAATCACGTGCGAATACAAAAGTCGCGTATGGGAAATTGTTGTTTGGCAAACCTTACGTATTGTTAGCAAATAGCAGTTTGATACGCGATGTGTGTGTGTGTGTATTTTTTTATTATTATTTCTTGTTATAACGTCATATACCTTCGCATAAACCAGCCGTACGATCGCAGTTGGCGCCCAAACATACCTAATGTTAATATTATTTTCGATTTTTTTTTTTTTTTTTTTCTGTTCATTTGTCTCTATCAGATTTCGCGTGGATGATTTCAGACGCGTATTTATTTTTTTCGCCCCCGGTCATTTAAACACGTTAAACTAATCGCTGTATCATGGAATCGAATTTTCCCGATAATCCTATAATTATTTTAAATACACTTTTGCTATACGCAGTGTTGGGTACTATTTAGATAAAACCAGGAAATCAAAACGTGGTTGGAAAAAAAAAAAGCTTTGTTATTTTTGTATTTCAATTACAAGCATCAATATCTATTAGAATTTATTACTGAACTGCTTTAATTTACAGTTTATTTGTTTCTATGGACATTTCAATGATTTCGACTAGTGGTGAGCAAAATAATGATTAATCCGTAATCCGGATTAAACTTACATAATATTTATAATAAAGAAATTTAGATATTTTGCAATTATAGCCTATGAAACTAAATATGTATATACAACTGAACAACTATTAATTGTAGTCAAATATTATTTTCAAGATGAAATAAAAGAAAGTTTTTAGAACTTTCACAAATTTAGATGATATATACATTCAAGGCAAAAAAGTATCCTATAAAGTAACAATAATATAGCACTCATTGCCAATAAAACATTACATTTTTATACACAAGATCATTAAATATTCTCGAAAAATTCAAAACAATTTTAAAAAAGGTTTGTTAGTTGATCTACATCATTTTTATGATTAGTTCCCACATGAGAAGATTTATAAAAAAAAGTCCGATTATTATTTTACAATATTATGTTGTAAAATTGTATTTTTAACATAATCAGTTATATAAAAAGTGGATTATATTTTATAATATCAACTTAACGTTAATTTATTATTTATATTGTTCAATAACATATAAAATATATTATGGGTACGGAGTTGTAATAATATCTGATTTTTTAATACAAATCATGATAGTCATTTACATTTTAAATGTACCTACTTAATAAGCTTTTTAAAAAATTGTGATTGTTATTTTTTAAAGTTATGCTATAAAGTTGTTTTATTAAATATAAACAGTTATAAAATAAAAGTAATACAATTTAGCAATTGCTATAAAATGTGTCAATTTATTTATTCATAATATAATTTTTTATAATGAGGCAACATTATAATTTAAGATATTTTATTAACTATCTCATTACAAAACTCATCCAAAAGTTATGAATTTGATTTAAATAATATTTCAAGTAGAATGCCTATGCAATAATATATATCTCACAAAAAAAAAACTGAGGTAAATGATCCATAACTACATTAAATGTAGTATAATAATCAAAATTAAATTTATATATATAATACAATAATAAACGATAGCCAAGATCTAAAAGTTGAATATCAACCAGGAATATTGTGTGAGCGGATATTTATTTTATTTAATTAATAAATTTAACAGACACAATTTATTTTTATAAACTAAATTACTAAATGATATTAATAACTTAAATTTCATAAGTGATATTATGTTCGTTTGAAAGAAATTACTAATTATTTAATTAGCCTCGTGTGAAATTTTACATTAAACTAAATTTAAAGTATTTTAATTTTGCTTAGGTGATACAATATTTAAGTACCTAACTAATTCAAATATTTATAAATAACAAAAATAAATATTAATAATTAGATAGGTTCATTTGTATTAATTACATATATATTTAGATAATACTACATATCTTTATAAAATGGTATACCGATGTTGGATGTAGGAAATAACTTGTATTTCTCATAATATGAATGAATATTTCATTTTTGTATTTTGTTTTCATTGTAACTATCTATATCTAATAATTATGTTATATTATATCATAAGCTTTTACAGCTATTATTTTTACTTATAATTTTTAAATTTAAGGTGTATGTTTAAAAGTTAATTTAAATTTATTCTTCTTTTTTTTTAACTTTCCCAAAAATATTGGGTTATAAAATAAGAAGTTATAATATTGACATTTAATTTTTAATGTGATTCATAACCATTTAATTTTAAAAATTGTATTATAATCAATTTAACATATAATTTACCTATGTTTCTGTTTATTTAAATATCAAATTAAATAAATAATAATATGAAATTAAAATTAAATATAATTTGTTAGGTATAATTTAGCGTTTTGCATTGTGATAAATACTAGCCTAAAAGAATAGCACAAAACAACACACAGGTGTAAAATACCAATAGCCCATTGCTGCACAATTATTGATTGTATTATCGATATATGGATTGTAGTAAATATTATACTGTACAATTAATTATACATAGGTATATGTTACTAAAATGTAAATACAAAATTTCAAAATATTTAAATTACAAGAGGATAAGTCATAACAGAAATTTGATAGAAAACAAGATGAAAATTTAGTGTGTTTATACTCACTTATGCTCACAAATAACTTAACAGTTCTCGAATATATTTTTAAAAAAAATGTTTAAATTTTAAACCTATTTAATAATTAAATATTATATTTTATTTTTATACAACTAATTTATAATAACAAAATGTAAAAAAAAAAAAAAAAAAATGCTCTATGATATCACTATAAATTTTAATACACAGGTAGCAATATTTTATGTGTATTAATTTTTTGTGCAGTATTGGACTATTGCTTGCGGTTTGCCAGTATAATAATATGGTTATATTTGTACAGTAATGAGAAACGCTGGTATAATTTATATCATAATAAGTATTAATTATTTTACTTAACCTTGAATCAATTAAATTAAATTATTAATTTGTAAACCAGCAGTATGTTTATTACATTAATATACTATAAATGCAAGCCCCAATGTAATTTGTGTTTGAATTTAATTTTTATTTTATGTAAAATATTATTTTATTTTTATACTACAGGTTGTGTTAATTTTTTTAAAAATGAGCCCAGTGATTTGTCAATAAACAAACATTTATTAGGATAAACAATTTGTGTTTTCAAAAAGGTGTAGCAACGTGTTTGTATAAAAATTAATCCACAAATTTATTGTCAATCAAAATATCACACATCTCCGGAAATGAACAAATCAATTTGTGTTCTCAAAAATATGTAAGAATGTGTTTGAATGGAAATAAGTTCACAAATTTGTTGTCAATCAAAACACCACATTTCTCTGGAAATGAACATAATAATTTATTATTCGAGCATAATAATGCAAATTTATCAGCATATTATATTTTAATTATCTTACCTTAATTATTATGTTTTATTATTAAAAAGTATAAAAATTGTTATACATAATAAGTTATGCTTTGCTGCTTTCTTTTCTTTTAGAACTTATAATTTAAATTATTTTTTATAAGCAATCTTTAATAAAATGTCAAATGTTCATATTAACCAGCCAAGTTTACATTATGTTCTAATTTGAAGGATGTAGTAATTGTTGCTGCAGTCCTGAATCATTTAGACAAAATTATAATTAACAAAATTTATAATATAATATACATAACTTTTAAATATTCTTATATGAAAAATTATATATATATATATATATATAGGTACTTCATATACTCAATACAAATGATAAAAATTAATTTAATTGATTTAATTAATTTAAGACGATCGCGTTATTATTTGTAACATGCGGTCTTTTTGACTATTCATATACAACTCATAATTATAGTTGATTGTTTACATACATATAAGAGTTATTATAGATATACAATAATCATAATTTATTTATTTCTTACTTTTAACAATTTAAATTATAATTATTGATATTTCCATGTGAAATTGAAGTAAAAAGTTTATGCCATTTGAGACATACACGCTATTTTATGTGAAATTATACGAAAATCTATAAAATTAATAATTAATAATTAATATTTCATATTATTGATAATTTTCCGTTAAGTTATTTTTACGATTAACAATTAGAATTAAAAATTAAAAATTAAAAATCATAAACAAAAACTTTATAATTTGTATTTTAAACAAAGTATTTAATATAGAGATAGCTTATGTTTGGTGTTTTATTAATTATTAGGAATTTAGAATGCTATTATATTATTAATTCATTACACAAAATTCTTTCAATTACATTTTAATAAAAGTTTTTATCAAAAAAAAAAAAATGTACTCTACATTATAAAAACTACACGTATGATCAATATTTTTAATTAATAACCAATGATGGTGCCTACACAATTTATAAAATTAATATTTTTGTATTTTATGCTACTTTAAATTTTTATTACATTATTATATTGATACAATTTTAATAAATATTTGTAGTAACTATAATTTATATTCCATTCCAATGTTTACCTACATGTTTTATGACTCAAATTTTGGTATCTAAATACTTTTGATAGAGTTCGTAAACTTATAATAAGAAAAATAACTAAATAAAAATTTAAAAAATAAATAGGCAAATGTATATGTATATAATATAAAAATTATTTTATCTGTTAATGTATACTATTATGACAATATAATTTTTTTGTTTTTTGAGGGTCTATTTGTATTAGAAGTATAACACTACATAAATAACTATAAACTGGATTCATTCATTCATTCAAATAATATTATTGATATAGCCTATTATATAACATCTTATATATTTAAGTATCTTGACTATGTTATCTGTACTATGCAAAATAAAATTGTTATTAACCATATCTTTAATAAATGTCTATAAATATAAGTTATTAACTTATAATTGTAATAGTTTTTTAATTATTGTTTACTGTAATAAATTTAAATTAGTTAAAATATATTAATTAGCCTAATCCTAATAATAAATTTAATAATATTATCTAAGAGTTTGACTTATATTTTGGGACAGCACAATTGATAAAAATAGATGGATAATCTAATAAAACAATTAAAATAATTCATAAGATGTTTGATACATACTAATTAATTACAATTTTTTGCTCACATAGACCTATTTTTAATTCTTCAGTATTATGTTGACAGTAAAAAAAGAAGCACAGAGTACATCAGAGCACAGCAGTAAAACATTCTATTAGTATAATGCAGAGAACCACACATCATAGTAGATAGGGGAAGTGAATTATGATAATGTTGATATTGATATTGATGGTCCATTAAATCTTAAAATTGTATTACATCTATAACATTCACTAGCATTCTACTACGAATACCTGATACCATAAAACATCCATTTCCTAATATAGAAAAATTATTGTTTAATTTTAAGTAATAAAGTTAAAACTACATAAAATAATTCGCAATCCATAATACCTAACGACTGGGTCTTTAATGGATTTGAAATATTACTGTAGTTTATCAACATTTGTCCACCATCATTTGCATCACCAAAATATAGTCCACATATGGTTTACATCATGTTCTGATTTGAAGGATATTGTAATTGTTGCTGTAGTCCTAAATCATAAAATTATAATTTATAAGATATATGTATATAATTTTTTAAAATATTAATATACTTTATATTATATTCAATGCAAATAATACAAATTAATTTTAAATAATCATTAGTATTTTATATTATTGATAATTGTATGTAAATTCATAAAAAATAATTATTAACTATTAGAATGATAAATACAAATTATAAACAACAAAAATAGTAATTGCAAAAATAATTAACTAATTAATTAATTAATTAATAACTTACGCTTGATATTTTATTTATTGTTATGATGCTACTGCATCACTTATTCATTATGCATAATTAGTTTAATTAATATATATATATATAAGTTTTTAGCAAAATAAAAATGTTTATTCTATAAAATAAAACTACATGTAATATCAATATTTTTAATTAATGACCATAGACAAAAGTGCCTACACATTGTTTAAATATAATATTTTGTACTTTATGCTAATTTAACATTCTAGTTAAAATATTATATTGAAACAATTTTGTACAAATTTGTAGTAACTATACTTTATTTCAGTGTTTTCCTACATGTGGGTTATGACTTATAATTGGGTCGCTAAATGTTTTTGATGGGTCACAGTTTATAAACTAATAACAAGAAAATATCTTAATAATAAAAAAAATTTCTGTATCTATTAATGTTATTATATGAGGTTCTATACAAACTTAACTTTGTTTATTACGTGTGAGTCATATAATAAAATATAAATTTGTGGGTCGCTTAGATTGGGAAACACTTCTCTATTGAAGTTAAGAAACAGCCGATTTATGTGCTAAGGCAATTATGCAACAATCATAGAACACTACTGTTGACAAGAAAGCTACCTCTTGCAATAAAAGTGTATTTATATAATAGTGTGTCATTTTATTGTTGACAAACCATTTTAAATTAATAGTTCTTAGTAATTTTGACACTGGTATGGTTGGGCCAGATGGAAATTAATTGTTAATAGGCAAAATAGACAAATGAGCGTTACTTAATCAATCATTGCTATTGATAATTGGTTGCTGTCTTAACAGTTTTTAATTTAAAACATTCAGATATGTTTCCAAAAGAAATGTAATTAAAAAATATTGTATTTAATTTTTATAGTCTGAGAAAATAAGAATACTTTATTATAATATAAGTAACTTAAATTAGTATTATTATTTTATTATGTTTAGATGATTAAATATAATTTTGTTCTTTATTAAATTATAATAGTTCACCGAACTTTTAGTGTTAAATTGTTATTGTAAAGCATTTCAATACATATCATATTTTTTCTTTATTTCTCAAGTCAGATAATGATTAATTAAATATTAGTATTTATTTTTTTGTTTAGTTATACTGTAATATTTATCATTTTATAAGTAATATATATGTAATATATTACAGTGTAATAATGATTAGTAATAGTTTTTTTTTTTTTTTATAAATTTTAAGTTTTAATAAAAGTATATGCATAGAAGTTAAATATAACTTAAATTACTATATTTATGCTAGATTGATTGATAATATAAAATTTGTATTTAACACATCATTACTGTTATTTGCTATACTAATGGTATTAAACAAAAAGTACCAACATATTTTGCTGTCACATTGTGTTGCATTAGGCATTGGGACATTGACAAATATTATAGAAAAAAATACTAATTAATTATACAATGTCCTTGGTCATACACGTACCTTGAAACGTATGCTGAAGGCTGGAGTTCTGGTTATTCTAAATCAGAATGGTTCACATCAAAACTCTATCATTCTGAATATGATAGATTGTATCGTAGACAAAAGCAGTAAGTTTATTCAGTATTCACTTTATACATAGTAGATATTTCGAGGACGAACGTAATTGAATCGTTTCACGCAAAACAAGCTTAAGTTCACATTTTGATGAATACGTGATGATTATAGAATCTTTTTCATTATTCCTAGACAATTAATATTAACATAAAAAAAAGGCAAAAAGTAAAAAAGAATAATTTCATGTTAATAAGTTTTTTAATTAAACTTTTTTTAAGATAAAATATTATTTTATTAGTATAACTATATACATACTTTTTTATATTATGCTTATAAATTATAATATTAAGTGATTCTTAATACAAAATGTATGGTTTTATTTTTATTAACCATAAAGTAAAATATGCTTTAGCAAATTGTACTGGACGTAGAGTGGCAAGACATAGCGATGGACAGAGAAAGATAACATAGCATATGTTTGTCAGTATAATCCACAACTACTGAAAAAATGATGAAGAATATAAATATATACAGTTTTTGAGTTTTGAAAAAAGGGTCTAAAGTCCGTATACTTACATGTTAATAATCATGTCTGCGTTTTTAAAAATTTTGTTATGAAATATCTATAGACTGTGATAAAAATGTAACTATTTTATGTTAAATGGAATACAACAAACGTTTTTTTCATTTTTCCGAAATCAAGAAAACTCAGTAAGAACTTCTGTTAGAAACAACAACTAAAATATTAATGTTTGTCACTTAGCATATAGGTACGAAAAACTTGAATATAAGATGATAATATTATCATAACTATAACAATAATAATCGATATCGATGTTTCGATATTAGGCGGCAAAGCATACAGAATATATTATCACAGACTAATTGAAATCGATGTTTTTCGTTATCGGGCGGCAAGGTATATAGAATATAACACAGATAAAGAATAAACACGCGGCCACGGATTAATATATGAAACTTAACTATATAAAAAATTTAAAAAAAAATATATTATTGTAAAACCAATACATTATTCGCTTTGCTCAGATAGTAAAAGAATAAGAAAATTACTATGAAATAATTTAATCATAGGAGGTGTGATAAAACTATTGTCTTTAACAACCTGTCGAAAATATTAAGTTATTTCCTATAAAAACTAAATTTGAATAATTTGTTAAAAATTAAATAGAAATCACGGAAATTATTTTAACAATTTAACATATTATAAATTCATACAGCGATAACCACGGCATAACTGTTGACGGAGAGATCTTAGAATTATGTTTCTGTTTGATCAAAACGTATTACTTAATATTTTTAAAAATGGGTAAATTAGTAAAAGTTAATGTTCAAAAATGCAATAGTTTTTCTTATCAGGAAAAATTCAAAATGAGTTAATTAAAGTACCTACCAAGTAGATGCAACCGAAGACATACGCTACTTGTAGTAATCGTACTACAGGAAAAAAAAACATCGTTACCTATCGAACCTGTAGAACATAACTCGCTTAAATAAATAAAACAAATCAACTTTAAACTAACTAGATATTTCGTTTATAAAATATAATTCTGTATTGCATTGGCATTATTTCCAAAAAACATCCAAACTCAACATTCCCACTTTTTTATTGTTTTTATTTATTTTTTGATTTTTGCATATTTACTGTTTTTGGGTCGATATGGAATATATTTGTATTTTTATTTATATTCAAAAATTATGCACGTTACGTGTCTGGCCCACATATTTCATAAAATCGCGGAAACTGTACGAGCAGAGTATCCAAAAGTTGACAAACTTATCGCAAATATAAAAATGATTTTTTGTAAAGTTCCGTCTCGTATTCAATATTTTAAAACAACAGCTCCATTTTTATCATTACTACCCGAACCTATTTTAACAAGGTGCGGTACTTGGATTAATTCAGTAAATTATTCCTTTGAAAATTTTTTTCAGCTGCAAAGTTTAAAAATTCTAAATCTAGAAGATATAGTGAAAATTAGATTTTTTCATGTTTATTATTTTAAATAAGGTAACACTTTTATATATAAACGAAACAACTGAGCACTAGAGAAACATTTATTTTGTATTTGATGTGTTTGATATACTTATTAATATGTCTTCTGATAGTTATAAATATTTGTATAAAAACAAAATGTTACCATTACCGTGTATTACCAACATAAGAAAACATTTAATGGCTATGAAAATAAGTTGTGGTTTTGAAGAGGAATTTTTTAAATTCCTAAAAATAAATTTACATCCAAAACTAAAAACTGAGCACCAGAAAAAAATAATTCATATATTTGATAAAATTTTTTCAAGAGAAAACAAAATTATAAATACCAGAACACTCACCTATTTAGGATTAGAAGACTTTGGTGATGTTTTTGAGAATAGACCAAACAAAAAAGCAAATCTCGTTCTGGTTTTAATGATTCAATGTCTAGCTGATAATTTACAACAGCCAATTGCTGTATTTTCTTCACAGGGTCCTGTAAAAGCTAGATATATTATATTGTATTATTATTGTTTTATTAGTGAAACAATATTTATAATATATATTTTTTTAAATCAACATAATAATTTATTATATCGTTTAATTTAAATATATTACAGGAGTAGATATTACTAAAATTATAATTAAAGCTATATTATTATAAAAAGATGCAGGTATACAAGTGATGGGTATTACTTGTAATGATGCATCAATGAACTGTACCATATAGAACATGCTGTGGAAAAATTGATAGAGTAAACAATTCTTTTAATAATCCATTTGATCTTAATCGCCATGTATATGTATTTTCAGATGCACCACATAAAAATAATAGTACATAATGTTATTAATATATGCTGTAAGTTTCATTATAATAAATACATTTTTCTATTATATATAAATGTTGTGACCTTACTTTGTGAACGACCCTTGTAAATATGAAAACTAGAGAGTTTTTACTACATCCGAATAATAAAATATACAATGTAATCGAATGTCTGGAAATAAGTTTTGAGAAATTTTCAGATTCTAAAGACGTATTTGAAAATACTTTTATGGATTTTTTTTAAAAATGAAAATTTAAATCGTAAGTGGAAATGTTCAACACATAAGAGTGATATTTTTGTATTACTTATTACTATGAGAATGCCCATAGTTATGCCCAAAATATTAAAAATTAAATAGAAAAAAAAGAAATTATCAAAATTAGTTGCTAGTTAGTAATAGTTATAGTTATAGTGTATAGTATATAGTTTATTTTGTTATAAATGTATTTAAAACATTATTAAAATTATATTTACATTTTTTTCCATACTTAATATTATGCTGGTTGACAGTATCTGGTTCATTTTTCTTAATATTCTACTACTCTTAATAATTCACATGTGAGATTCATGAAATTTATTGTGTAGTTAAGCCCAGTTGTACAGTCACATGATTAAACGCCAATTAGATAATCAATGATTTTAATAAGATGTTAAATATTTTATACGATATTTTAATTATTTTTGAAGCTATAGTATACAGCCAAATACTATATGGGCACATGCACTGAAATTCGAAAGAAACAAATCGACGCTTCTGAAGCCACAGAGAATTATTGCTTTAAGAATCGCTATGGGGTATAGAACGGTTTCTACACAAGTCATATTACTAGGTGCTGGCATCATTTTTGCATATCTAATGGCACTGAAAAAACGTAACAATTTACAAGGATAGGACTAAAAAAGACGCATCAAGAGAACAATCGTTCACAAAGTGGCATAAGGAATGGAACGAGGCGGTGACGAGCAAGTGAACTATAAGGATGATACCGAACGTTAAAAAATGGGCAACAAAGACATATGGAGAGATGAATTTCCATATGACATATGACATATGAATTTTCATATGAATTATCATATGACACAAATGCTTACTAAATGCTTCAGGGACTATTTGTATAGGTTCAAGAGAACGGTAGATCCAATGTGTGTCGATTGCTTTGTTCCGAGAGACGATGTCGAGCACGTATTCTTCCGTTGTGAACAATGGTGGAACAAAGACCGGAGCTGGAGGTCAGGATGGGCAAGGTGATGGAACCAGAAGTGGTGGTGGACCTGATGTTGGAGAGTCGAGACAACTGGAACTGGTCGGGGAGGTTGTCAGCAGCATACTCTCAAAGAGGGAAGAAGATGAAAGAGCTCGTCAAAGGGCAGGTAGATTTAATATAATAGATAGTAATGTGTTATAGGCCGAGGGGCACAGCAGGGAGATAAAGCCTTCTAACATTTTGTAAAATATTTATAGTTATTCAAATTTTAATAAACGATGTGAATGTAGAGGGAAGGATGACCAATAAGGCAAAGTTACAGCGTCACAATACCAACAAAAAGAACAAAAATAAATAAATAGCTTTCAACAACAATACCGCGCTGTACCAACGGCGGACATTCGGGATCGTCGCGACGCGAACGAGGATGGTCCCTCAACTATCAACAACTATATTTTCGACGAGTGCGACTGCATTGAGTATGATATTTTGAGCAAACCATTAAACATTAAACACCATCACTTCAATAACCACTGCCAACAACAAAACGCAAAAATCATTACAAATGACGAATAAACTGCAATTAACCGTCGCTGAACGACGAAGGATTGTTTTGAAGTGCAAATCAAATATTGATAATGTTTTTTCAAATAGGTTAAAGAACTTGACAGAAAAATCTGAATAATTTGGATTTTGTCTAATAACTATTCTATCAATTTGTAAACATCAATATCACAGGTATAATATATCTAGTAATTCTGCGGAAGTATATTTTAAAATTTCAATATTCACATAATTTAATTATGTCCTAATATTCATCTTCTAAACCTAGAGTACAATGTATTCCCAACACATTTGCATTTAAAAAATTCTATACTTAACAGGATCCCAACTATTTAGGCGGCTTCCCTGACTCTTCGTTTTCTAACAGAAATAATGTATATATTAAAAAATATAATATCGTCTCGATTCCTTATGGTGTTACGTGATCAACATTGAACAAACCAATAAATACTCTCACTCCCATAACTACCGCCAACAACAGTACGTAAAAATCTTTACACATTACGAATAAACCGCAATTAACAGTCACTGAAAGATGAAGGATAGTTGAAAAGCAAATCATAAGTACATATAAAACTAACTAACCAAATCCAGTCGAAAAACATCAGCATATATTAATCGGGAGGTTAAACGAATAGAGACAGAACGCAGGAATACTATTTTGACAAAGAAGTTGTTAAATGTTAAGTCCACCATACCAAGATATTGTTAGATGGTTTTTGGGATATTATTAATAATAAACCAAAAACTTCTGTCAATTTTTCGTTCAATAGGCTTGTATAATTTAAAATACATAAATGTCACCTGTCGATTTTCAAATAGCACTGAAAACATTTGTCGAGAATTGTCTTTCAGTTGTCCAAAGATGAGAAGGAGTGTACGAATACAATATTGAAATAAAACGCGCAAACCTCATTTGTTTTTATTATTTTGGTATTCGAACACCAAGTTGACTTAGATTGGTTGCAAGACTAATGAAAGTATTTCTTGAACAGTAATAGTCAATTTTTACGTACCTATAATAAATTACACGAGCAACCCGAGCGAAAGGTTAAGTTAAGTTTGAGATATTATTAAAAATAAGCAAAAAACTTTTGAAAACTTGTGACCGACATGTGACAGTGGTGTCGACTACGGGGATAAATATTTTGGAAGTATTCCGCCACACTTACATTATCATATCGATAAAATGAAAAATTGGAATTTAAATAGATGTTTGCATATTTCATCAAAACAGTATGTTTTTATTTTATACTAAGTATCAAAATGTCTCAGAAGCGGAAACGTAAAGAGAACTACAAAAGCATAAAACAATTACCATTTAATATCAATAATATGCTTCATATTTCCAAATACAAAATATGTGTGTCTGAAGCATATATTAAAAAAAACATCTTAAACTATTACACAAATAAAAAGAAAAGAAAAGACATCAAAAATTAAATTAAATTTTAGATTATTTTTATAACAACATAATATATGAACTAAATATAACATACGTATATTATATTAAGGTTATAATAAATTAGGTGTTGGGGACGATTAATGTTGAAAGTTAAATTAGGTTTATTAAATTGTATCGTCTTTTATGAGCAACTTTTGTTGTTAAGTAACATTCCAAAGGACATAATTTCTAATTATTATATATTATATTACATATTTTATAGCAAATTTATTATCTAACAATTTAATTGTAATAATTTTCTTACCTAAAATACGATATTTTTACATTATTCATTTATTAAGTTGCTATACGTTTAAAAAAATTTTATTATTGTACAAAATTTAATATTAAATTTTTGATTCGTGAAATGAATGTGATATATCAAAATATATTTTGATATTGTTACAATATTTTTTTAAAAAAAAGCTGTTCTCGAAAAAAGGTAATTAAATTCATGAAAAATAATTATTTAGCCATGAATAGATTTAATTGTAATTCTATACACTAATCGAAGCAAGAAATATTTAAACTTTACAATTTATGTGTAATTTTTTATTTTTGGGGTAAAAAAATTAGTCTGAATACCATTAATTAAGTAGGTTTTCGATAAATAATTTAATCTAGTTTGTACTGTAGTTAGGTTATTTTTCGAATTTACAATATTTTTCAAAAATAACGGAAACTACGTTTTTGACGAAATTTATTTAAATTATTTTATGATCTTTAAAAAAATATAATACGTAGACTTGAAAATGATCCATGTATTAAATGTAATAAATTATCGATGTGGCGTCAGTACGCCTGACTATGTAAATATCAAATAATTTTCAGGTTGGGACCGAACGCCGATAGGATAAGGATAACCAAGATAGTGGACTGTATATAAAAACGATTGTTAACCTAACCTTTATGATGTTGAAAAAATAGGCTTTATAATTATATTATTACCATATAACAAAATACAATATATATATATATATATATATATATATTTTACACAAGAAACAGAATTGTGGGACAGGGGGGAACTTAATGTTAAAATTTACGTAAATACGTTAAATTTATATAACAAATATGTGATAAACAAATAACAATAAATAATTATTTAAAAATTGACGACCGTAGATCCGTAATAGTCACGACTGACCGTCAAATGATGTGGGCGGTTAACACCAGGAGCGTAACGCCGACGAAAAATTACGCGTTCGTATGCCGACGACTAACACGGCAAAACATTTGTAATAGTGATGTATAATTCAATCGCACGTTCAAATGACGGGCTACGATTGTTGTTTCCAAAATGAAACAATACAAATCACGTTAATCGAACCGAATGATAGGCCGAACATTTGACACTACCGAACGGCCGGATAAAGATACCCGATGTATCAAGATTAAATTGTATTACGTCTAAAAGCGTTGTAAAACAGAAGAAAACGCGCACAAACGTCGATAGAAAAATTTCACTCATTCACACATTTCACACAAAATAAAACAACTGACCGGCGATGGCGACGGCGACAGCCATCCAGGGATCATACACACGATCATAGGGATTATACAAATATATGTTACTGCCGGGCGGCGCGCACTATCCGTACCGAACAATCGACTATCGTTATATTTAATTTTTAGCTTCCATATAATATGATGTTATTGTTTTGAAAGAAGACAGTTACCACTATTATCAAGGTCAAATTCGTATTACAGGTCGTAGCTCATGCTATTTTATTATTTTCACTCCCAAATCGACAAAACTTGAAGTTATATCATACTGCGAAATTTTTCGGAAAACAAAAACGGAACCATATTTAAAGTTGTAAATAATATGTATAGGAGGTACTATACTACTATGTATAATGATTACATTTCAATATATCATATAGCTCTAGGGCTCCACGAGAGTAGTCTAGGGGCTCCTTGCCTCCCTGGGCATATCTATACTAATAAAATTCAAATTATTAAATTATTTTTATCATATTTCTTAGTTACATTTTTATATTTATGTTCAATATTATTTGGACTATACCAATATGTATTATTTTAAACGTTTAAAACGTTATATTAATAACAATATATTGAATATATTATGCACTGTGTTTACTTTGTGTGAGTGATTTCTAACAGCTGTGCTCGCTTTTATTTTACGAAATTAATCAATTAATTTGTGTTATAGATTTTATGAACAATCATGTTTACTTTTGGAAATAGTTTTTTTTTTTTTGTGCATATAGCTTCGGCGAAAAAATATTAAGTAATACAAATTACAATTACAATAAATAACAATATATGAATATAAATTAATTAATAGATATAAATATAAATTTAATTTTAACTAAATAACAGTAAAAATGTAGAAGAAAAATAAGTAGCATGCAATACAATATCTTGGAGGTGGAAACAGGTGTAGGCAGTAAGGTGTTGTAGGTGGAAATAGGGGAAATCGACGCACATGTAGTTCGCGCATAAAGTCCACCGTTTCGGAATCGCACCCGTGATTGCTTTCAATTTCACCTTCAAATTTTGTTTGAGAGCATTCCTGCACTATGTGCTTCACTGTTTGTTCCGCTCCGCGTGTGCAATCAGGTGTGTCTGTGAGACCCCGTTTGAACAAAAGGTAATTACATCTTCTTCTCTGGTCTGCACGGAACCTGTGTAGTGTTCTCCAAATTGGTCGAGGTAGCTCAAAACCAGGCGATTTTATGGAGATAGTTGATCCTCAATTTGGGAGACTATTATTAAAAAGCGATATTCTTGATCCCTCGCATAATAAAGACAACACGGAGAAAACGAATGGAAAAAACTAAAAAAATATCAATGAACTAAGTATAATATACGTATATTTTATTAAGGTTATACATTGATAAATTAGGTGTTGGGGACGATTAATGTTGAATTAAGTTTATTAAATTGTGTCGTATGGTATGAGCAACTTTTGTTTTGAACTAACAGTCCAAACGACACAATTTCTAAATATTATATATTATATTACATATTTTAGTTAATTTATTACCTAACAATTTAATTGTGATAATTTACTTACCTAAAATACGATATTTTTGCATTATTCATTTACGTATTATGTTGCTATCGCTTAAAAAATTCTTATTATTGTACAAAATGTTATATTATATTTAAGATTCGTTAAATTAATGTGATATGTCAAAATATATTTTGATACTATTAAAAAATTTGATATTCTATTTATGTAATAACAACCACCATGGATCAGAGAAATTAATTTAGCTTTAAAATATTATTCAAGGAACCAAAGAGCAAACAAACCCTTATTCGAGTACCAGAAATCATATATCGACAAATATAAGATCGATATAACCAACATAATAAATGTCCACACCACTATTACCCCACCTTGGACATTAGATTTTTCAAATATAGTAAATCTGTCCTTGGCCGCTTACCCAAAACAATCGACACTACCTTCCAAATACAAACAATTATTCAATAGCATACAGGCCCAACATTCAAATTTTAATGAAATCTATACCGACGCATCTAAAACCAACCTAGGAACAACCATTGCAATAATTATCAACAAACATAAATTAACATACAAACTGCCAGACATATGCTCAATATTTACAGCCGAAGCGTTAGCAATACTACACGCGATTGAACAAATCGAAAATTTAACTGAAAAAAAAAACAATAAATATTGTTGTAATATTCAGAATAGCTGAATATTACCAATTAATATTATAGATAATAAACTAAACTTATTGTAATAGATGAACGTGGAATATCACAGAAATAGATTAAGTATTATTAAATATAATTGTGAACATCCGGACTATAATAATAATTATTATAATAGAGAAATGACATTCATTAAAAAATATAATTTAGATACGTAAAATACCACAGGATAATAATTATATTAAGTTTAATAATTAATAAAAAAAATGATGAAATAATTAATGACATTTGAGTAAGAGTATAAGCCTTATAAAAAGGGTAAATTTGCCCAGCTCGCCGCTCTGTCTCAAAGTGATTTTTATACCATCACTTTGACACTCTGTCTTATGAAGTTAAATTAACATTAAATATAATATTTGAAACCATAACATAATTCTTAGAGGTAGTCACACTGTGGTACTTTACATTTCATAATATTCAACAAATTAATATAAAGTGTTTTATTATTATTTATTTTAATCTAAATATAAATCCATTTCACATCTAATAGGTATCGACTATCACACTCGCTCAAAGAGAGGTAAGTACATAATTTTATACATTTAAACATATTGAGTAGTTAGTTTGTAAAATACCTTTTTTACCGTCTTTTTATCATCCTTTACTAGCCACCTCCTATTATTTTTTTTTTCAAACTACTACATTTATTTGAACCTGGAAGGACCAAATGTATGAACCCCGAAGGACCGTTGAATATTAATAATTCACAATACCAAAATATATATATATAAAACTAAAATAAAATAAATTGAACAAATTCAGGCGTTTTAAATAGACAACCTAATCCTCTTACACTAGATGTTGTTTGGGTAGTGGACAATCCAAGATTAACACTTTAACATACGGCAATTTTTCTAGCGGGAAATTATGTGCATGGTTTGTGCAATAGGCACATAATTTTACAACACCTGCCTAATAATTTGATAGAACTTAAAAACTAAAAATTTATTAACACTTAAAATTACGGAAGATGATATGATGGGTGACGTTGAATTCTTGACGCCCTTGAAGACCACGCAACAACTATGGTGGACTTACGTACCTGACTTGAACCCAGTGGTTGACAATAAGTGATATGATTAATATTAATGATAAATATAAAAAACTTACACGAAGGTTTTTGGTAGAAGTTGGTTTTATTGACACATAACGAAAAATAGTAAACTGATGTTGTAGCAATATAAATAATGTTGTAAACAAAAACAATAATACAAAAATATAATAGTTATAATAGTAACTTCAAAATTAACAAATGTATGTAAAATGAATAGAACGAAAATGTATAACAAATAAACAGAGGCGCAGGAACTATTTTTCTTGTGTGTGTGTGTGTGTGGGGGGGGGGCAAACATTTTAGGAAAATCATGATATATAGTATATTAAAATAAAATACAAATACTTTTTGATTTTTGTAAAATAGGTTTAATTGCTATTTTGTCGATTAAACTAATAGTCTTTATCTAATTTAATTTTGAAAATAAAATTAAAAACAATTTTAATGTTTTACATTTTTTAATTTTATTTGTTATACAACTTTTCAAAATTCATTTTATTACATATTATATTATATAAATATTAAAAATAATAAAAATGTAATTTAAATTTAAACTATAACTCTAAAATTTTTAAGTGTATAACTATGATGACAAATTTTCAGGGGGGACAAAATTATAATTTGCTCCCTGACATATTTAACGGGGAGGTCAAATGCCCCCAGCACCGGCGCCACTGCAAACAAATGTATAAGAACGTAATGTTCACGACGACGACAAAATGAATTAGGCAACGACGGAGACGAACAACAAAGATAATGACATAAACGATATAATAATTAATATTTTTTAATAACTTAATGACTAATGAATATAATATGATAATATAATTAGGACAATAATTGAAGGGGAAAAGGGAAGGGGACTAGCGCGGACTTTCCGTGGGATCAATGATAAAGTTTACGAATTTATTTGTAAACAACATTGTTATAATATAATGCAAAGTAATTTTATTTAAGTATATTTACAATCTGTAATTAAAGTAAAATAATAAGTAATTATATATATATATATATATATATACTAGCAAACAGCATACTGATTTCGTCTTAGGAGTAAGTCTTCGGCATAAACAAAAATTATTTCGTGGGGGAACATTTTTTTAAAGGGTATTTAACCTAAGTCCGATAAAAAAGAAATCAGAATTCCGTAAATATTTGCTGTATGAAGGTCAACAGTGTTTGTGATGGGAACAGACCACGATATTTCGGGACAATTTCTCAAATCCAGGTCGCTAACCTACCTACTTACCTACTACTAAACAGAAGCCCTAACCGAACGCGTCAACGTGGACCGTTGGGGAAACGTGTAATTTTCAATATATTTAAACCCGTTCAACTACGGTGGAATTCACATTGGCGACACTTTTTGAATACACTAACCGCTATACGATTTATTAAATCCATAAAAAAAATACACGTATCAGTTACAAATGACGGTTGTACGGACATTTCAACGTTTTAAACGGATTATTATACTACGAAGTTCACTTTACTTGCGTCGCGCGCATTTGTTAATAACGTAGTCGTTATTACTCGCCGTACATTCGTATACGCAACGTTAACGCGAAAACGCAAAATATTTACGAAAACTCGGTAAAACTGATCGATAAATACTTTTATGAAGTGTAACACGATTTTACAAGCGTTTCAACGTTTAAAACGGCCAATTACGCTATAAAAGGTCACTTTTTACACGTCGCGAGCACTCGTCAATCGCCGTTCTCACGTATTCACAGCGACGTCACTGACAACTAATAAATACCATAAGAAAAATCGCCATAAAAATACATCGGCGTACTGTAAAAAGTTGTTAAAAACACGAAGAATAGTCATTTTAAAACATTTTGAAATACTTAAACATCTAAAACAGTCATTTAAACGTTATCCTAACCTAACGGGAGGGAAACATCCGTTAAGGAGTAATTAAAAAAAAAAAAAAAAAAACAGTCGAACTGCAAAATAGGTCCAAATTCCCGCTATCTATATAAATGAGTAGTCCACCATCTTCTATCCCGATTACCTTTCTTTTTTTAAAATAGAATTTAAAACTAAAAACGCAACACTTTTTAATTTTAATTCATACTCGTACATAATCAAATCATTTACACTGAGAGATATTATTTTAATTATTCGTTATAACATCACACTACAATTACATATGGTCAACAAACAAATGAAAATCTGGAACAAAAATTACGCGCATAAATGTACGTTGTGCGTGGCATTATCCAAACGGATCACACACAAACATATGTGTTGGCTTGTGCGTGCTCACGTGTGGACGCGCTTTTAGAGAGAGACGGACAATAGAAGTGTTCCGAAATCGTATACATACTATAACGCTAACTCTTTCCGACATTCGTATATTATTATAATTTATAATTATATTAATTCTATATTATCTATGGTTTTGATAAGCGATAACCATTATACTGTTACTATTTCATATTATTATATAAATATTCATAAAGGGAACAAATCAAATTAATTGAAGAAAATTTTATCATGGGAAAATTGGTTATGTCGCCTTGCACTTACTGCTCCAGTCACAACAACATCAAATAAACGTGCATTTAGTAAGCTAAAGTTAGTTTACGTTCTACTATGAATTCAGACCGTTTAAATTCGTTAATGATTTTATGCTGTGAAAAAGATATTGTTGACAATATTGATATTGACTGCATTTTAAATTAATGGTCTTCTGCTAAAGAGCAAATAATTTATATCTAATTTGTACTATATTTTTTTATATTTAGATTATGTATAACTTAAGCAAGAAAAAATAATAATAATAACCGTGTATATATATATAAAATATATTACACATTACATTTTTATAAATAATGTACAATGTCACAATATCATATTTTTATATAATGTTCTAGATATTTAGTAAACTGAGAATTCACATCAACAACTTATAAGTAAAGTTAAATTAAACGTTGAAAAAAATAATTATTTCCTCTCCTCTTCAGTTTGGATTAGTATTCGGCAGTTTTAGATTTTGAGTGAAACGAGAATGTATTGGTTTTACAAAGATGTTTTCTTTTTTTTTTTGACGTACGAAAACACTTTTTCGGGTAGAAATAATGGTCCGATTATCATAAGTAGGTTATGTTTTCGGTAGAAAATCGTATCTAGTTGGTACTTTATTTAGCTCATTTTTCGAATTTCTCAAAAGTTTATCCTTGGGAGGGGAAAAACTACCAAAAAATGGCGGAAAATCGGCAAAATTACGGTTTCTGACGTGGAAATTTTTTTGAGTATCAATATAGGTAGTATACAAGTGAGGTAAAATTTTGGAATGAATTATTAGTACAGTGTATTGTAATATATTGAGTTTCGCTCAGAATCGTATTTTCTAATGCAATATTATTGCATTCAAATCTTATTTATAACAAACCATTAATTTCGACTAAAATCGACATTTCCACTTTTTTACAATGTACCCCTCCTAAATATTTTTTTAATTCTGCCCCTGATGTAAGTCAATAATATTTGTTAATTTTCTATAATATATAATTATTGATATATAATATAATATCAATCATTATGTATACTGTAACTTTTTATAATTTATACTATAGATGTTACAATAAACAACGATATAGATGAACCAAGTACATCCCAAGAGCTTAGTATGCACATTACTAAGAAAAAAAAGTTTCATTTCACCTAATCAGACACCATTTACCCAAAAAAAAAAAAGCATTTCAATGTAAAAAGTAATGAATCAATTTGTTATTCGATCAACTCAAGATGAAAAAAAATAAATTGTATATCCAAGTAGTTAGATATATATTTGCGACAAATTTATGCAAAACAAATTTCGTTTTGTTCTGTAGAAAATTTCTGAAATTAGTTATTATGTTGCGTCCAGGCAACATCAGACTATTATTTCTACCCTAAATCATACTTTAAAACACATAGAGAGCATATATCATTTGTAAAACCAATACATTCTTTGCTTCGCTCAGAATATATAATAAAAAACCATTGGGTATATTATTTAATTATTTATTTATACTGAACAATTACATGTCTACTATATATTATACAATTTGAATCTGATCCAATGTAATTTTAATAAAAAATATATATAAATATATATAAGATACACTATAGATAGCATGCTGAACTTCGATGTAAATTTAATTTTGCTTCTTATCAAATGACACTAAACATCCAATTGCACCAAAGTAACCCTGAAATAAATATATATATTTTTTTTAAAATAATATTATTTATAAAACATTTATTAAAAATATTTAATTTAGTAATTTACAATTTAGTAATACAAACATTTATTTTATAAAAACTATTTAATAAATGTAAGTACGTGGTTATTATTTTGTTCATATTTTTCGATTTTTCTGCTTAAAGTGTTGGATTACCATTACATCAGATATTTTAAAATAATTATAATCATAAATAATTACTATAGTTTTATTATCGATTTATAATTTATAGATATATCTCCGGCATATATTATTTGTATAGCGTTTCGTGCGAATTTATCAATCAAATTTAAATAATATAAAATAAGTTTATAATAAAGTTTGTAAATAATTTAATATAATTTTTTTTAGATTATAATTTTAACATAATTATATACTATAACAATCTATTTATTATACAAAAAAGATGATTAAAATTTAATTTTTAAAAATAATTTACACGAAAATTTACTACCTACGTGTCCCTTTCTTTACAACAACGACGTAAGAGGTGATACGAGGAAAATATCCCTCAAAGCCTTATGAACAGTACAATGGTTACAATTTACTCACTGCGTCATTTTTTGTTGTTTCAAAATTATTTTTAAATACGCTAGACACTGGTAACGTACAATCAAACCCTAGAGTGACCCAGCGTATTTTTTTATACGTCATTCTCACTGACTCATTTGAAAATCACGCCATTAGATAAATATAATTAATTAATGATTAATAATAAATATAATTAATGATTAATATATTATATATTATATTAAGTAAATTTCAGATACGTTTTATTAATTAGTATACTAAAACTTTTGAGAAATTTTTAAAAATGAGCTTGATAAAGTACCAAGTAGCTGCAATTTTCAACCGAAAACATACCATTTTTGTGGTACTCGTACCATTATTTCTACATAAAAAAATGTTTTCAGACTTAAAAAAAATTAAAACATCATAAACTTTGTAAAACCAATACATTCCTCGTTTCACGCAGAATCTAAAATAGTGAAATGTTCAGTGTAATATTGACTATAAATTATTTGTAAAAATTATATTTAGACTTGCATTATTGGGTATTAAAAATTTATTATAATAATATGTTTACAAAAACTGATGTTTAATTGATTTTAAAACATATTATTTAATACATTAAGTGACAAAACGTCATAGGAAATATCCATCATTATGAATTACCAGATGTACTTGATAATTAAAATGGTTATAAATAATATGTAAATTATTAAATATGTTATAATTTATAGTTTACGATAATATAAAAAATTACGATTGAATATTTTACTTCGTGGTTTAAAAATATAGCTTTTTGTGTTCTATTTGACCAATATTCCATTGCGTATGATAATAATTGCATTGACAATGGATTAACCCGTAAAAAATTACCAACAAAACATACCTACAATTTAATATACTATAATCTTTGAAATAACAATTTCAATATATTATGATATGATTACTGTATCAATATTTTCATTAATTGCACACATCTGTGCTATCGATGCTATGTTGTTTGTAATAGTAACTAATGTCGCTCGAGCTAAATCTTCTTTAGAAACCAATTCTCGTTTTTCTTTCGAATTCATGTGACCAAAACTATTGTAGAAAATCTATTAGTTTATTAATATATTAAACAGTAATTTTTTGTATAACCTGCTAGCAATTATTTCTCCCGGTAATCCAATTTTAGAGTAGCTCTTTCCATATATATCCCGTACTAGTTTATCGACTTTCATATTATCACCATTGGCGGCCAATTCAATAGCTTCTTCAAATGTATTACAACCAGTTAATAAACTACATAATCCCATAAAAGTACCGCCTCCTATACTAAAATATCAATTGATTTATGATGGGAACTCAATATTATTTTTCGTTACTAACCTTGTTCCATATATTCTCTTGTAATTATTTAACCCATAAACTGCTAAAACACTTACGCCAGAACCTATATTAACTATCTGTAATAGAAAAAAACTGTTAATGACCTAATACTGTAATTGATAAAGAAACATTGAAGACAAATTGTGCATGACAAGTGAATAAATTAAAGCCACGCCTCATATATCTGAGATGTATGAATTTTCTTTATTTATACGTACGATAAATGGATATGTATGAAATGCATACTCTTGTCTTAAATACTTTTTCTCTTTAGTACATTGCGACCAATAATAGCATTCATAATTATTTGATGCTACTGTAAGCAGTAATCCTCGTATTAAACTATCTAATTCATCGCAAATACATAATTTTAAGTTCAATATCTGTTAAATAAGGGAATATAAATATATTTTGTTAATTAACAATGTTAGATTTTGTATAACATAATTATTTCACGCACTAATGTGTTCAAGCATGCCGAATCGTTAAAAATGTATGTTTCATTATTTTGTATTAATTATTGTTGTATTTAAAAAACGCGTATTAAGACCCCTAGTTATTTTTAATGAGATCGAAGTTCACCTAATGGAATCAATCGCAACCAATAAAAACACAAAATTGTGCCTGCAAAGGAAGAGTATGTTAAAAAAATTGGCATTGGGTGTCTGTATCATATTAATGATTTCTCAACATAACTTGGAATGAAATTCAGCGCCACTACTTAGTTCCCCGAGGAAAACAAACAAGATATTCAAAATGTGACGTTGGACTTCATTTGAAGTGTAATATACAGTTTCATATATTACAATAACTATAATAATTTTTATGATCATCAATTTAATTTAATGTTTAAATAATATAACTGAAATAAAATTAAAATAAATCAATAATGTGTTTATAATTGAGTTTAAATAATATACTTTATTTTCCCAGTAATCTAAATGTAGGTCACTTAACTATTCACCTATGGTAAATAAAATAAATAAAATTTGCGGAAATTTAATTTTAATACATAAAAATAATTGGAATATCGCTAAAATGGAAATCATAATTTTTTTAACTTTTGACATGGATTGCCTAGTAATCCTGAAAGAGATCAAATGATCGAACAAACTTTTCTATATCCTCGTTCAATATAACTTCATTCAAAAACAATCATTTGAATGAAGTCTAAAAATTTATGAAATCACCCAGGTTTGAACTTAGCATATATCCTTAACCCAATTGTTGAGAAAAAAAAAAATATTAATTAATAATAATGTTTTTAGATATCACGCAAGCCTTTCATCAGGGCCATTTATCTTATTATCAGGGTCTACTTTTAAGTTAACAAAGATCGTACCTTCTCCTTAGTACCTAAATATCAAATCCTATCTAAAGGAACGCACTTTGCTGTTCGTGTTGAATCAGATTTTTCCCAAGTAACTTTTATTTAATCCAATGTTCCTAAAGAGCAATAATAGCTCATCTTTTTATATAATCCATTCCTCAGACCAACCAATTAAAATTATTATTAATATAATTTGTTATTAAAATAACAAAGTAGGTATCTATTAACTATTAAATTCAAATACAATTATTATTTTTATTAATTTCATAAAAGGAAATTCAAAATTGGTAAATTATTAATGTTTAATATTACAAAAGTTGTTTTGTATTTTCTGAATATACAATAATTCCATAATTTGTATTAAGTATTATTGTCAATAAATATATTTTATATTCATTAATATTTTTGTTTTTAGAGCTAGCCCACGATAGAGACAAATGGAAGTATTTAGTGATGGCGGTGAAAACTAATAAAGAGTATTAAAGGCCAGATAAAGAAGAAGAAAAATAATATTTATTTTAATATATAACAGAGTTAGTTATAAGCATTATAATGCAATTTTAGTTCAAACATTTCATTCTTTAATTTGTTTATTGTTGTAACTTACGTTTTTAAAATTGTGCTCATATTTATATGCTCCACCACCAGTAACACAAATTTTAGATACACTACCCTCAAAACCTTTTTGCTTGGCAAGATCTAAAAAACTGTTAATTTCACTAGTTGAGAATCTTATAAAATGCAATGTGCCTACATTTTTGTAGATTTTTACATTGATCGTCTAAAAAATAATAGCTATTAAACCCAATACGAACAAATGCCTACATAAATAATACTATACTTGTAAATGTACATCTCTATGCCCGGATTTTCCATAAACAGAATTTGATGTCAAATATTTAACAATATTCAATAATAGTTGACATTTAGGAGTTCCAGCAATTATATTGTTCGGTTCGAAAAATACTAGTTTTGAGAGTGTACCACCAATATCCATACCAAACCAAGGCATTTCTAGCCAATACAAAATTAAGTTTAAATAAATAAATTTTTTTAATGTTTTAAAATTAAAGTTATCTTGATATGTCATAGAATATAGACATTTAATTATAAACCACCTGTATTAGTTTTTTTTGTCTTTATCCACCAATGAATTTCTTTATTCAGATCTAATTTATTTCTACTGAAATGTAGAAATTGATGTTTTAATTCCATATTAATATTAATTTAGTTATATATTAAAAATGTATATATGATATTAACGATACTTTTCAATTTTAAACTTTGATATTGCAGCATTCAATTTCTTTTTAATTTTTTTCCGTACATCGTGTAACTTCAAAAATGATAGTACGATGTTATTGAAGTATTGTAATCGTACAGTATCATTTATAAATTTGTTCATAAAACTAAATACCTATTTTAAGAAAATAAGAATTACTTAAAGTTAGGATAGGTTATTTCGGGTGTTACATTTGTGTATAAGAATTTTCGTTCATTCATGAATATATTCTTCAAAGAAATAGTTTTTATTGCATTAATCATATTTACAACAACAAATCAATGTTCTCGTATCATGTATATGATATGATATATAATGACAAATTTAAATAATAGATACTTAAAAACATTTTGACCAAGTATTAAATTATAATTATAATATATATTAAATGCTACATAGTTACTAGCTATATGTATTGTTTGTTATAAACATTTAATAAAAGCCAGTAAAATATAAATAAAAGTATATATATTTATTTTTAATTGTTTTAAACACTATTTGATAAGGTGAAATCTTTGCCTATTAGATACACAGTATCTATCAAATTTTATATTGTATAGCCCCATATATAAAATGTATTTTTGTTAATAATCTAATATTCTATTAATATGATTTAAATTATATTATAAATTTAAAATTGAACACTTTTTTTTTACAGTCAACAAAAAGAACTTTTTATTAAAGTTGTTTTTGACAATTGGATTAGTCTTTTTAGTATTAATAGTAATATTCGAAAACATATATTGTAACGCTATACATTTCAAAACGTTCACTAAAAAAGCAAGAAACTTTTAAACAGTTGCATAGAAAGGTTTATAAGCAACAAGAACTTAAAAACAAATTATTAGATCATAAGTAGAGGCCGGAATAACATTCTCTTAAAATAGCCAAAATAAGATGCTAATAAGCTGTTAAAAATTTCAAAATATTCTTTTAAAATCGTTATGCAGAAAAATTGCTTTTATATTAATATATTCTCTTAAATTAAAAATATGCTTAAGAACTTAAAAAATCTTGACTTGTGTAACTATGAATGTGACTAGTGATCACTGTTAACAATAATAATCGACTGCCAGTGGCCACCACGATAACTGCGTATCCGACAGTTTGCTGTCATATCTATATATTGAACCACGGGTAGTATAAAATTAATTTTGTTTATTTAGAAGTAATCGTTATCCAACCGATTTGGATATATCATAATGATATTGCTTCTCGGCAAACTTGTCGTTAAAATGATTTTAGTATCACACATAATTTATTAAAATTGTATTTATTATATTAATATAATATTATATATTAGTTTTAATTGTTAAGATAATTTTAAGTTTTAGGTTGAATTGTGTCTTGACACAGCAAAACAGTTACGGTTGATTTAACCCATGCAATCACACGGGGAAATAATAGAACGCAACAACACTGTCTTATTGTATATTGATTTTAGGATTTTAATTTACCAAACATACATATGGATATGTCGAGTAAAATAGCGTATTGCGAACAGATGGTAGACGGTAGTGCTGTGCTGTCGATACTTAACTGTCCGATCTCCGATGGGACAAAATTTGCAAAAAGTGGCAACAAATTAATATGTGCGGAAGAGATGAACGGCCAAGTACTTAGAGTAAAAGTAAAGTCGTTATCGGCCCGATGCCCCGAAACACAGCGTTGCAAAACAAATAAAAAAATATTTAATATTTCATGCAATATTTTGTTTATTGATTTGAAAATTTTGTCAAAGTCTAGACATATACGACTTAATGTTTTTACAAAATATTTTGAAAATCGTGACTGACAATTTTTTTTCATAACTTCATAAAGTAAAAAATTTTGAAAATCGACAAAATTACGGTTTTATCATTTTATTTCTTAATAACTAAATAAGTTTTGATCGTAGGAAATTAAAATTTATTTTAAATATTTACATTCGTAATTTACACACGTGGTAAAATTTTGGAATGGATTATTAGTATAATTAGATTATTAGTAGCTTATTGTAATATATTGAGTTTCGCTCAGAATCGTATTTTCTAATGCAATATCATTGCATTCAAATCTTAAGTATAATAAACCACTAATTTCTCTGAGGACCGAAGGGACGAAGGTGAAACGTTCAAAATCGACATCCCCACTTATCTTTACTTTTTTTTGATTGTCTTTTGAGTTATTTTTTATTTTCTCCCAGCAGAATTATATCGTTAGCGTATGCTACATGTCCAATGTTTGCCTCTCCTATCCTGACACCTCCCTGATCCATTCCTATTTCTTTTACTACTTTCTCCAGGGTTATGTTGAATAAAGTAGAAGACAACACATCTTCTTGCCTCAGCCCTGTTGTCACTTGTACTACATTTGAAGTGGATTGTTCAAATTTGACCTTAATGTCTATATGTTCGATGCTCATTTTTATGAGGTTTATTAACTTCTGGGATAATTCAAACTCATTTAGGACATTAATCAGGGTTTTTTTATATATTGAGTCATAAACTTTTCTGAAATCAACAAATAACATATAGACACCTCTGTCATATTCCTACATTTTTTGTAAAAGTTGCAGTAGGATGAATATTTCAATGATCAATGATGGAACGATTTTGTTTGAAATCATGCTGATAGTCCCTTATGATCTCCTCCACCCTTGATTCTATCTAGTAGGCAATAAGGCAACGTTAAGCAGGACTATTTTCTGGTAGTTATAGTAAACTACCTATCTCCTTTCTTGTAAATAAACACTAGCGCCGTCCTCCATTCCTTCGGTATCACTTTCTTTCGCCATATTAGATCAACCAATCGGTGTGTATATTTAATCAGATCACCACTCATTATTTCCAATCTCTTGACACATACACCAACTACCAATATAAATATTATATTACATAATATGTTGTAAAAATAATACCTATTTCCATTCGATATTCTTTCTTTTATTTCCCTATGCAAAATCTTCCATTCTTCGACTTTCATAAGTCGTCTTTACTAAATATCATAAGCATCAGATCAATAATAAGTTTAACAGGTATTTTACGAGTAACTAAAGCTTATCTATTTGGGTGAACTTTTACATTACTGCCAGGCTACAAATCCACTATTTATATGATATTCTAAAGATTCAAAATATATTATTTTTTTAAAATACATTGTAATATTGATATATAATATATGTAGTATATAAACTTCATACAACTGCATTTCATTAAATAATTTCATAAAGTGTATAATCAATTGATACTTCAGTTTTGCATTTCTGATATATTGCTATCCTTACTATCATTAGTTATCAGTTGACCGCTCAAATCAACTTCCTTTAAATAAAATTATATTTGATTAGTATACTATAAGTACACAATAAAATATTATACATTAAATAATATTATAGAATTGACATTTTTTTTTTATATAGTGTATAAAGAAAAATCTTGAGACAGTGGGTTTCTATCACCGGTAGAATCAAATGCTTCTGCAGTAGATACACAAAAATCAAGTAGATCCTTTTCATCTTGACCAAAATTCTCTTATAACTTTTGCCAGTTCAAAAAAGTTAAACAAAGTTGGGGATAGAGCATCTCCCTATCGCAATACTGAATTAACCTCAAAGGCTGGCGATAATCTATGTAGGAAACGTACATTAAGTAACGTCTTCTCATTACACATTTTTACTTATTTTACATACTTTTTGGGATTTCAAAATGAAAAATGGAAAATTAAGTATTGGAATATAATTTACAATAATTTATATATTGTTATAAAAATTGTTTACTACTAATTAGTAACTACCAAATGGCACATTTAACGATATCCGTACAAAACAGCAATAACATGTTTACAGTTTATAGAAGCAGCTGCACTTTGCACATTAATTAATAGCAAATAAACCAATCGTTTTTAATAAATATTGGGTTTACTTTAAGCTCATATATTATCAATTATCATATGTTAGGCATCTTTTTTAATACGACATCACAAACAAAGTTCTTAAATTATTAAAATTATTATTCGAATAGAGGTATTTTATAAAATAATAGGTTATTATATTTTCGACTACCCAACTGTACATGAATTAATTATGAAATTTATATTTTAATATTATTCCTTTGAAACCTATCTATAAAGGATTTCGTTTATCTATTGATGTTTTAAGATCAAGTCCTACCATAGAGTAATATAGAGAGGCTGTAATGAACAAAAATTGATACGCTGAAGATGCATAAGCAGTGTGACAATAATGAGGAAAAAATAATACTTTATGTCACATATACACCTATTACTAATATAAATATTACATTACATAATATGTTGCATACCATAATTATGTTACACATTCATAATAGAAGCGTAGTTATACGTCATTTATATTTTGTAATATAATATTATACAAAAAAATAGTTTTAATTTAATCATTATTATACAATACAATACATTAGAATGCAAAAAAGGTTATATTTAGCGGTCAAAACTTTGCTCCGAGAGGTATCTCCAGATTACGCGAGTTTCAAATTATTTACATGTGTGATATAGCGGATGGCCTCTCTATATTACTCTATGAGCCATACTAAAAACATTTTTTGCAACGCGGTAATAATATTTCTTAAATACATTATTATATTTTGGCATTAAAAATGATATAAAGGGATGATATAGGGTATTATTAAAATACATTATAATAAACACTGATCCTAGGTCCTAATATCGAATGCAATATATTACTTTCAGATCTTAATGATATTTCTCATTCTTTCATTATTAACCTCTTCGAGGACCGGAGAGCCGAATGAGAGATGTCCAGAAAGACTGACGTTTTTGGTATTAATCTAATTCAACCAATATTAAAAATTATATTAAATGGAATGTTTCACATTCCACGAGTCTAGAAGTTTTCGATACATTATATTATATTCGTATCTACTATAAACGTTTTTCGTTTAAAAAATAAGTTGGTACTAATATAATATATTATATTGAAAAGGAATATTAGACTGTAGAAAGCAATTTGGTCTGTTTTTTTAATATGCCATCTCTACATATGCAGTCTTATCGCACCTTTGTTTATACATGATGTACAAGACTCGCTGTGTAAAAACCTCATGTGCTAATACAAATAACACTGCATACATTTGGCAATTTTATTCGTAATTTGATGTAGCCTGATAAATAAGTTTACAATATTTGTTAATCATTTCTTATGAGAAGTTTTAGTTATATGAAGTTTATATTACATTCTATGTTCGTACAGTGTTCAATACTGATATTTCTCTTTTAAAAGTTTTTTAATATCAACTTTAAATATGCATTTTTCTGTACACTTTTTAGTGATAGTTTCAATACTCCGTTTAAATTATGCAGGTAATATTATTAAATTATAATGCAATGTACATAAAAGTTATTTATTTTCTTTTAGGTTATAGGTTGTTAATAAATATTTACTTAATACTTATTTAATATTTACACGTTTCCCCTGGACCGGCGTTTCTCAATGTTTTTTATATTGCGACACGCCAAATTAGGTAAAAAAAGTCAGTCACCTAACGGCCCCTTACAATAAATACTAATTAGTCGTTAACGTGTTTAATATTAGGTATTTTTTCTTCGATTTTTATCCACCATAAAATTTAAGCCTCATGTTATTCTCTTAAATTTTCTACGAAGAATATCACTTTTATGATATAATAGTTTAAAAATAGTTATTAGTGTTAAATGATTGCATAGAACTTAATATATTACGATGTACTTATAATAAAATACGTATTTAGATACTAATTGTGAAAGTAAGTTAAAATATTATAAACCACGTTTTAATAACTTATAAAATGCATAATACATATATTTAATTATCTAGTAAAATGTTTTTATACTTAGTTAATAATAAATAAATATTTATAAAGCACGGGTATTTTTTTTATTTTTATAATATTGTATATTGTATCCTTACAATTAGCTTAGTGAACGTCCGTTGATAGATTAGTTTAGTGGAGTTTAAAGAATATTCTGAGAACATAGTTGGCTAATCTATTTCCATACTAGAAAATATAAAGTTCTATATTTAACTTATATACTCGTAGCCCAAGAGAAACTGTTAGTCAGTGGCGCAAAAACTATTTTTCATGGAGGACGACAACAAAAATTTAAGGAAACTCATGATACATAGTATATTAAAATAAAATATAAATACTTATTGATTTTTGTAAAATAGGTTTAACTCCTATTTTGTAGATTACTTACATAGTCTAATTTACCTAATTTAATTTTGAATATAAAATTAAAAACAGTTTTAATATTTTACATTTTTTAATTTTATTTGTTAAGTATATAACTTTCAAAATTCATTTTATTACATATTATATTATATAAATATTAAAAATAATTTAAATATAAACTATAACTCTAAAATGTTATAAAATAAGTATTAATTGTATAACTATGTAACAAATTTTCAGGTGGCAAAATTATAATTTGCTCCCTGATGTATTTATCGGGGGTCAAATGCCCCCTCTGCCTCTCCCCCCCCCCCCCCAGCAACGGCGCCACTGCTTAGAGCTCATATTTAAAGTAATTACAACTCTCAAATTAGCAACACATAATATATATTTTCATCAACGAAACTACCCATATATATTTAATATATATATATATATATATACATGAATTATAAATATAACGTAATAATAGATAACTATATAATAAATAACTTGAATATATAATTCTAATTAAACGAAGCGCAATCACGATAATAAGTCTTTCCCGTTTATCTAATTTATGTATTGTACTGTCGTGTTGTACCTGTCCTCTACCTGTCATACATGATGTAATCAGTAACAGTGGCAGTGCCCCTTATTTTAAAAATGTAATTTTTATACAAAAGTAAGATGTTTTATCATTTGATAAATTATAATGATAATTTACAATTATATTATTATTACTACACATGTACACGTGTTATCGTGTATGACACAATCCGATATATCTTGAGTACACAGGTGCAAGCGATATAACCAACGCGGCAGGGACGGATCCAGGAGGGGGGGGGGGGGGGGGGGGGCGCCCCCCCCCCCGGAAATTTTGTGAAGAATATTAAATTTAGTAAATTTAGTGTGTACACTGTACACACCTTAAAAATGCACATTGTACAAATGTTTCAATTATGATTTTTCCAAGACTTATAACAGTGATCGTCGTAATATTTAGAATAGATAGGAGCGGCTGCTATTTCACAAATAATTGAATCAAATTTTGACTAAAATTAAAACTAAATCTAAAACTTATGTTTATTCTGTTTCTATTGGATATTAAGGATAAGACAATAGTTCTATATATTAAACACATTATTCAGAATAAATGTAATTATTTTCATTTTTTATTTTTCCATTTATTATAGTCATTCATCACTTTTGGTGTATTGAGTTAAAAAATTGAATTTTAATTTATGTTATACATTCATATATTATTATGGCTCAAAAATCAAAAAAGTTTAAAACTTTGTACAGGTAAAGCGTAATGTAATTTCAACTTATTTTATTACCTTATGAACTTTGCATGTTCTTTATAATAGTCTACTGTCCAGTACATTTAATAGTTGATTTACTTTTTTCCAACAATTTTACTAATTAAAAATATAGACAAAAGGTTCTATTTGATATATTTATGAAACGATAAGTATTATTTATTATGAAGTATTTACTTAATTACACTATATTTACAAAGTTATTATTTAGCAAATTATGAATAGGTACAATATTTTTATAGATCACTTGGTAATTTTTCGGTACCTATACAGATATTGATATTTTGATCAAATGAAAAGTATTAAAAAATACTATCTACTTAATTAATTCTATAATGTGTTTCTATAATTATTAGCGTTATAAAATTATAAGAATTATATACATTTATTTTTCGTGGCTTATTATTATTATTGTTATTATTGTTACTAAGTAAATGACATTAACATAGTGTTTTTTTTTCAAACCTACATGAATATATGAAAGTATATATATAATATTTATAAATATACTTTCATATAACCTAACCTAACATAATAATATATGAAGTAATGTATAACTTATCGTAATTAAAACAATTGGCCCTCCCCAAACCTTAACTTTGGATCCGTGCCTGCAACGCGGTCTGTTTTCTTGGTAAACCACCACCTAGGTGGAGTAACACCGACACATCAATGGGAAGGAGAAACAGATGGGGCGGCGAGCCGAACAGATGCGCGAGTGCACGTGTTGTGTGCCAACTCTGATCAACTTGATCCGTATTAGAATGAATAAAGTTAACTCAAAGATTTTAACAATATACTATTTATTCAATTTTAATTTACTCAGAGAAACAAAGTTATAATAAAGCACAAATATCTGACGTATTACGACTCGTTCTTGTGTAGTCGTCTGTGATGTTGTCCAGTACGTTGCTTCCAGTCGTCTGATGTTGTCAGTACGTCAATGCCCAGTCGTCTGTTTTGGCTTGGTGTTTGGCTCCCTTATATAATACTTCTGTCTTCCTGTTGTTGTTTTCATGGAATGTATCTATTCCTATCTGTCTTCCTGTGGTTGTTTTCATGGGATGTATCTATTCCTATCTGCCTTCCGTTGTAATTATAATTCGTAGAAAACAGATTGTCCTTCTCGTATTCGAATAGATAGTTTAATATTATTTACATTAATCATTTTGTGGAAGCTTATAATAACTTGTCGGTCAGCCTATTCTCGATATTCTATCGTTAACAATTATTACTGTGTGACTTTTTATACATATAATCCTATGATATCAGAAATGTAGTTATCCTATTTCCTAGTTTGTTTATCAATAGTATATTATTATAACGGAAATACTTATGGTTAAATTATTATTAAATTAAATACAATTTATTTAAAATATACTGTTTTTAAAGTGTGGTGGCTTAGTAAAGGATCTAGATCCGTAACACACGGAAAAACTCTGTGATCGTTCGTCGTCGTCTCATGTACGAAATAACTATAACTAAAGTTTTATTATACGTACCATTTTTAATTCAACCACCGCTATTTTATGCTTGGTTTTTTTTATATTTTATACTATATACTGCGTATAACCTAAGGTGTAAACCTACGTTTTTTTTTTTTTTTATTATTCTTATCTTTCACACGAGATGAAAACTGTTGTAAATCATATTGAATATTATAACTATTCGTATACAAATTACACCAGTGTGATTATATCGTCTGGTTTTTTTTTTTTATTACTCTCCGTCACTTTTCAAGAATCAGCGTTCGAACGACAACCACCCGAGTTCCGTAACATGTACACATTGATAGCACGGTTAGAGACAAATTATTAAGTGATCCAACTTATACCCTTGAAGTACTTGCAAACATGAAAAACAGAAGAATCCGATTTTAAATTTAGCTTTTTTAAAATTTGTCTGAATTACTTTTTTGACAATAAATAAAATTAAATATAATTATACTTAATTAGTTCAAAACTAAGGATTATAATATTTTTTTTATATTTACAATCCTAATTACCTATCATAATTCACATTATAAAGACTTTAATCAACATACTATAAAGTAATTACTACTAATATTTAAGGTACTTGTGAAAGTAATAAGCATAAATATTCTTTTTAAAAAAAATTGTGAGGAAGGGAGTGGAAATGAGGAATATTATTTGCAGTTAAAACCTAATTATAAATCTACTGTTGCCCATACGAAAATGTAGTCTTAGAATCGCGCCTGATTCAGCAGTTAAAAATTTAATAAATATGCCTAATTGGCGGAAATTGATCGAGCTGATTGAGTTACATAATGCGACCGTAACAATACAAAAACAATTTTTAAAATATTTTATCGAATATGAGATATAAACCATAAAAATATTAAAATAAAAATTAACATAGTATTATGATGTTCCAATAATGATACATAAGATAATCGTGGTGGATAACACATGTGATCAGTAGCGTAGTGTGATGTTTGGTGGCCTCACCTATTTATTAAAACGAGGCTCTTCTCAATAATATTAATAAGTATATGATTGATCTATGAACGTAATATCAGTATTTTACTGTATATTTAATTGTTTAACAATATAGGTACATAATAGTTTATTAATTACTACATTATATAATTTATAATTATACGAGGGTAATATTAAATATATTAAAATTTACATTTCGTGCCTTCTTTTGTGCAAACTTGTCAATTACTTCATCGATATTTCATTGCCGCACACGTTTATTTTCAATAGAAATTATAGATAGACCACTGAGACGATCTTCTGATATCGTAAAGCCTAAATAATTTTTTGTTATACTATGCTTCGATAACGATCTCTCAGCGTTTGTAATTGGCAATGTTAAATATAAAATAAAAGCAGTGAGCCTATTCAAGTCTGAATAGGTTGTTGTAAGAGGAAAATATTCAATTAATCTACAATATTCTACAATATTTTTTGTTGTTTTGGACTTAGTTAATATTGTGTCTTTAAAACACGACTGGAATGATAATATTTGATGTACAAAATTTGGTGAAATGTCATGGTCATACTCTTTTTGCAATAACTCTGCAGCTTTATATATTTCTTCATCATTAAGTTCAATTAAATTTTAAATAAAATGTATGTATATGGCTAAAGCCATGGTCTTAATTAATTCTCTTAAAGAACATTTTTCTTGTATAGGAAATAAAAATAAGTTATCATAATAAATTATTTAACGAGACAAACAGTATTGTAAATAAAGGCTTAAGGCCTTAATAAAATAAATTATATAAAAAACTTCCTTCTACTCAAAATAAAGGAAAAATAATTAAAAAATTACTTTATCATTTTGATAAATATTTAGTTGTGAACAATTTAATAGATAATTTACTTTTAAAACCAGAAACCTATTTTAGTAATCATATACATTTACCTATTATTAATAAAATTATTTTTATTATTAATATTAAATTAAGCAAAAGATTCTCAGACAATGAAGATTTGTTAATGGGCATTAGTGCATTTGATTCAAAACACAGTAATTTTTTGGAACCAAAATACATTCAACCTTTTGCGAAGTCTTATAACTGTGATATTGTTTGTTTTATTGATTCATTAAACTCTGAATTGAAGATTATTAAAAAATCAATAAAATATTTCACTCTTAAGTATAATAATACAATAAAAGATATTTATGAACTTCATAAATTTTTAGAACAGTATGAATTAGCATTTTCTGAATTATTTAAGTTATGTACTATTGCGATTTCAATACCTGTATCATCTGCAGCATGTGAAAGAACATTTTCTTGTATGAAAAGAAATTATTTAAGAAATGCTATGCTTCATGATAATAATATGTCTAGTCTAAGTATAATAAGTACAGTATAATTATACTAAGTATTAAGTATTATATTTTTTCCAATGAAATATTATTAATTTATTATACTTATAATAATATAAAATTGATGTTTATATTTATACAATAAAAATAAATAATGTATTATAAATATAATTTATATTATATGATGTATATTGCGAATTATGAATAAAGGATAATGAATAAGAAATAAAAAATTATGCAATTTTATATGTATCTAATAATATATTATTTTGTATTTAATATATTATAAAAGATTTTGTAAATAATTTCAAAATATATGTATTTTGGTATTTTAAATAAAATAATTTACGTTTTTAATAAATTATAACGTAAAACTTTATGTATAATATAAGTATTCTTTTAGTAAGTACCTAATGAAAAAAAAAAAAGTTAAAATAATACTGTGTATTATTAAATGTTTCTATTATTATACGATTGTGGCGGGGGGAGAGAAAAGAACACATTTTAGTACATTTTCATAAAAATAAAGGCCTACCCAGAAAAAAATTGGCCACAGTCTGGTCCACCCGAGTTAAAAATCCTGGCGCTGTCATTGGTGCGCGTATCGCAACGGGATCTCAAACTCTAATTATAGGCTAACCCGTTACTAATTATTTTATTGTTTTTTTAACATTATAATATTATTTCAGTATTTTATTATTTTATGTAATTATGCCTCACACGAATATATTATACATTAAAACATCATACAAATTATAACATAGAACAATAACGAAATACGTTATGTTATGCGCAGTCATAAGTTTGTATTAACGTAGTATAGTTTGTAACGATGTTTGTAATTTCGATGTTTAGCTTTAGTATGTATTTCCAAACTATTTATATAAAACAATATGTTTATAATATTTATTACAAAATTTATTCACCTTATTGACTGTCTGCGTTCTGCATTTTTATTACATCGCCGTACCAAGTGACCTTGAACCCTTACGTTTTGTGGCGACCGTGAATAGCATATGAAGATAATTAAAAATTTTCATCCAGAGAAAAAGGTTTATCAGACTGACTCGAAAACGAAAACAGTCTGTACGCGTACTTTTTAGTAAATTATTGTAATACAAATGTAAATAACTTTTACATTTTTTATTCAATTTATGGATTTTGCTTATGTATAAATTTATACTAATCATTTGATGTTGTATAACCACAGCAATTTTGCTTCAATATTGCAGTAAGAAATGTTCACAATAGACATATTTATATTTAATTCTAATCTACAGTAAATGTAATAAACATATATAATAATTATTTTGTTATGATTATAAGCTTTATAGTACTAACGATTAAGAGAGTAGATATGAAGATGCTATTATAGTTGTCTTGATTATATTTTCCAGTTTATAATGAAAATTACTATTTTAGGAAGTTCATATCCTAATATATGTCAAAGTAATATGTTTTACAAAAGAAGTATGTATAAGTTTCATTGGCATTTTTATGATTTTACATTTAAAATTTTTTGATAATCATATACCGATGTACCTAATAATATTATCATTCTGAACAATAATAATTATGTAAGCGTAATGAAAATTCGTTAGAATTATAATCAAATAATAAAACCAATGATGTGGTACTAAATATTAAAATATATTTATATTTTATAAAAATATAAAATGTATACAAATTTAAACATATAACTTATTTAGTTATAATATAATATTTTAAATTTATAGTTAAACCAAGTAACGAAGAACTAAATAAAACCTGTAATAATTTGAAATATATATTAATTTCAAAAAATTTTGTTTATTAAAATACAAATTAATTAACTTACAATGAACCCAAATGTATTTATTGTAGTAAATATTTCGATTCCTACTCCATTTTCTACATAATTAATAATTATACATATTTCACCATTGTTATATATCTCTTCATTACTTACGTGTATACTAAGACTATCCATAGACTAGTCCAGGGGTTGGCAACCCGCGTCTCGCGAAGCAATTTTTGATGGCCCGCACAAAGGTGGTTTTAAAAATTCAATATTATTCAATTTTTTTTATTTATAAATAAAATTTAATCTAATAGTTTATGTTTATTTTATATTATAGTTATATAGGTAGTTTAATTTATAAAATTGTTATTATTATTCTATAATTAGATTCTAATCGAAGTCGAAAATAATGATGGCTGCACTACTCAATCATAAACCATACTTACTTTGCGTTTGTAGCGATTATTATTACACCGTACGTGTGACTGCATTTGTAATTGTTTCATTTTACAAATAAATTCAAATATTAGGCGACTAAAAAAAGAAAAACTTGTGATGAAAATCGTTTTTTTAATAATTCTTGGGTTAATTTATACTTTTTCGTCGAAAACAAAGGTAAGCTATTATGTTTAATTTGTCAAAAAACATTAGCAATAATGAAAGAATATAAACGGCATTATGATAGTGAACATAAATCAACTTTTGAAAATATCATTGGAGATTTATGAAAAATAAAAATTAATCATTTTAAATCTTTGTTAAATAGTCAACAAAATATTTTTAAAAAACAAATTAATCAAAAAATAAATCGATAGTGCGGGTTAGTTATGTAGTTTCACAAATTATATCAAAAATTAATTGTTCCCTTCACTGATGCTGAATTCATTAAAAAATGTTTGCTTGCTGTTGTAGACGAAATCTGCCCAGATAAAAAAAAGACTTTAAATACATTAGCCTTTCTGCTCGGACTTTTGTAACACCATTGAAGTGGGATTTAATTAAACCTAAATTTCTCAATATCATTGAACAATTGCAAAACGAATTTTCAATAAGATTTGATGATTTTTATAAGTACGATAAAATATAAAGTTATTCCAGAATCCTTTTTAAGTGGACATAAATAATGTCAAGAATGATTTACAAATGGAAGTCATTGAACTTCAAAATGACGAGGTTCTAAAAAATTATTTTCGGGAAGCAACTAGTTTGCCACAATTTTATAATTATCTTCCAATATCTACATTCCAATCAGGCAATTCGCATAAAAACTTATAGCGGCGTTTGCAAGTACATATATATATATATATATATGAGCAGACATTTTCTATTGTGAAGTATAGAAAAAATAATCATTCTTCACCTTAGTGATGAACATTTACACGCCGTATTACGAGTCTCAACAACAAGTCTGCAAGCTAATATCGAAAATTATTTCTAATAAACTGTAGGCACAGAAATCTCAGTCACAAATTTACAATTTTTTATTCAATAAAATTTTTTCTTAAAAGCAATTTTTTTTCAGTAACATTTATATTTTTTTACACTCATATTTCTATGTTAATTAATCAAATATAATAGCAATACAATTATTAGTATTATATATATCACATGTAAAATTTTTTTTTAATATGGCCCGCGTGGTTCAAATGGTTGCCGACCTCTGGTCTAGTCAATCCAATCCAAATAAATAACATTTTGATATAATTCTTTAACGTTCTCATACTTTAGCTTGTGTAAACATTACATTATGAAAATCCTTAGTTAAATATATTTTTAATAAACAAACAAATATTATTTGGCCATAATTTAATTTGGTAGATTTTAGATTCTGATTGGAGTGAGGATATATTTTTTTTTAATGTATGAAAATATTTTTTCGGATAGAAATAATAATTGTACTATTATCACAAGTGGGATATGCTTTCAGTAGAAAATCGTGTCCTCTTGGTACTTTATTTAGCTCATTTTTCGAATTTCTCAAAAGTTTTTCCTTGGGAGGAAAAAACTACCAAAAAATGGCGGAAAATTACGATTTTCTTCATTTTTTATTTTTTATTTCGTGATAACTATATAAGTTTTTATAAGTTTAAATCGTAGGGACTTGAACGTTTTTTTGAGTACTAATATTGGTAATATATAAGTGTGGTAAAATTTCGGAAGGAATTGGTTGATTTTTTGGCCAAATATAGAGATTTGAATTTTTTTAATAAATATTAAAAAAATTAATATTACCTACGTTTTGAAAATTTGACAGAAGCCTAATAATATACTACTTAATCTTTTTACAAAATATTTTGAAAATCGTAACTGTCAATTTTTTTTATAGGCTTTGTATTATTTTTTTTTCTGATGTATGAAAACCTTTTTTCGGGTAGAAATAATGGTCTAATTACCACAAATAGGGTACCCTTTCTATATCGAATTTCATCTAGTTGGTACTTTATTTAGCTCATTTTCTTGAATTTCTCAAAAGTTTTTCCTTGAAAAGCAGATTTTTTTAAAGCGGCAATTTTTATAGAATTTTTGTTTTGTTTTTACAATGCGAAGTGATATCAAAAATGATTATTATGATTATGATTATTATAAAGCTAATTAATTTCCATTTTCGTATTTCGAATTAGTGCCATCTGAGCTATCATTTGCTATTCGTTTGACTTACTCTTTTAATCCTATTGTTTTATATCCATACGCCTTGTATGTTTTGCTATGGTCATAACACTATTAATTAAAACTCCCGAACAAATAACGCAATGATCTTTATATATAAATTTGAACACCAAGTATGAGTAATCATATTACATTTACTACAAGTCTAGGTTCCAAAATATTTTTGATTATAATATACAATACATATGTAGTGTTAATTAATTTAACATTAATTTTTCCTAGATATTGGAATGTATTTTGATTTTTTGGGAAAAAAATCGTCTGTTGGTGAGTTTCATAAAATATAATAATTATTTATTTATGTTTTGTTATAGCAAACTATTGAATAAAATTTATAAAAATCCGGAAAAATATTTTTAGGGTGCTATATAAATATTATTCTGTATACTTTAAAATCAACAAAAAAAAAAAATATTTTTAATTGTATTCTTTCATTTATTTTTTTGTTATGCCAATTCCATATGCCATATGTAAAATTTATGGAGAACGCGAAATCGATACGGTCTCAGGCACGTATTCACTACTCTGCAACTAAGTGGGATAGCTTTGACTTGGTCGACGTCCATTAAGGTTCTAAAACTGTTCTGGCTTAATTTCGGATGGAATTTTTAGAAAATGTCGACAACTCGTAAATTCAGGCACAACTGCGTACCGAAATCGTCTTATTTCTTCCAAATTCGCAACCATCGTAGACACAGGACTGTCTGAACCAGAGTTAGGCCCAATTTCGCCAACGTTTTTAATCATGGTTAGTCGATGTTAAACGCTATTAATGTTAATATAACCAGATTTTGGATTTCACCATATATGGTTAAAAGTTAATCGTGTTTAAGAACTAATTAGCCGATTTTGGACAATTAACATTTTAATCACGATTAAACATTTCGTAATCAAATGGTCACTTTCAGAAAATCGAACTTTTTGTGTTTGAAGAATTTGTTTTATTATACTTACGCATTGAACTTACTATGCTATTACTGTTATGTATGTTTTTATTCTACTTGTTGGTTGTTCTATATAATTTTATATAAAATACCTAGTTCATTTTATAGTCGAGGATGAAGAAGATGAGTTCGTCATTTTCGTATTTTTGGATAAGAGAAAGAAAAGACGATTTTAACAATATTGACGATTGTGATTTTGTAGTATGATACAGATTGACAAAAGACAATATGCTTAAAGTTTTGGAGAGAATTAGAGCAATTAAATGTAACACTTAATTTCTGCCATTCTTAATTTTTTTATTATTATTTTTTTTTTATATTGTTACCATCAGTTTTTTGCATTTCACTACATCATAGTGTTTAGTTACCAGTTCCACCAACATAGCTTTTTTTGAGTACTTACTCAAAATTGGGTTCTCATTTTTGTTTTTGTGTTGTTTTTCGATCATTATTTTTATCCATAGTAAATAACTCAATAATTGAATAATAAATTAATATTCAAAGAGGAAACGACACGATTAAAAAACAAGTGAACACATTGCTAATATTGAAATATGTACTTGAATTATTTATATCTATTTTTAGTAAAGTGCATTTATGTATATAAAGAAAATAATAATTTTTATCACCATATCATAGGCCGCTATTGCTGTGATAAGGAATTTTCCACGTTTTATAATATTAATCGTGGTTTGTGTAATCGTATTTACTGGAACCGTAATAAAAATGGTGAAATCCAAATATAAAAAATATTAATCACGATTAAACCATTAGGTTACTTCTAATCGTGTTTATGTTAATTGTGATTGGTGACTTTTTGGTGAAATTGTCCCTTAATCGGTATTATCACTGGATTAACGCGTGACGAATTTCGAACGCACGTACGACTACAGCGACCAGCTAATTTCGATGAACTACAACGCATTGTTGGAATCCTGGACCCAAAGCGCGTGTAGTAAACCAAGGTTTATTATTATATTTATTTTTTTTTTTAATTATACACAGACGTAGCCCAAGTTAACATAGAATAGTACAATAAATTTAACATAATAACATTTAATAGAACAAAAACAATTATACAATTATAAATAAAATGAGGAATTGGTGTTTGCTGTACATTGGATACGGATTAAGGGAGAGTTGTAAAAATAATTTGATGTGGTGAGAGGGACGTAAAATGGAAAGAAATGATAGGTAGAGCGGGCATGGACTTTGATATTAATAAGGGACAAAGTACAGGGGAATCGGAAGAGTCAGAAAGAAGATTTGATAAAATGGATAAAACAAAACAATATAATAATATCATATATGGGTAATTATTATTTTGGTAATTTTATTGAAATTGTAAGGGGTATTCCAACTAGGATATATCTAAAAAAAAAATGGTCCCGGTTATGGGTACATTTATTCTGGTAATCCTACTCTAGTCTATATAATCTAATAATAATTTTAATAGTTTTGTACAAATATTAACATACTAATTATTTCTATTTGAATGTTATATAAAAGAAAATAATTTTTTTATATTTTATCATTATTATTTTTTAGACCATATACTACAACCTGCAAAGTTTTGCAGTCTATACATATATCCTCAAAGTATTTATAAATAAATAAATATTTATCCTTAATACCAATAATACCTATGTGAATATTGTATATAGTATTATAAAGAGGTCTGAGAAATTATGTACCTACTTAGATTTAAATTTAAAAATATTAACATATCATTAGATACTTATTATTAGTGGCGGCGCCAGGATTTTCAACATGGTAAGATTATCAGGAGGCAAGTTATTTTTTTGTAGGGCCAGTCCAGGATAATTTTTTTTAGAAGACTTCCATTAAAGACCATCATTATACTCGATCTATTTTTCAAAACACATAGTGTAAAAAAAAATTACTTAAAATTAGTAGTATAATCTTTAATTCTATTTATTGTAAAATTTGTGTAATTAAGTAAATAAGTAGTAGCAAATTAATAACTATATAATAGGTAATCTTAAATAATATAACATATTTTTAAAATACTATTCTTCTATTTTTATTATTGTCAGAAAATTATGACGAAGAAGGAACGTCTTAAATCGTCCTTTCTGCTTTTTATATTACTCAATGGATATACATTTTTTTATAATTTTTTTTTATAAATTAAGAAATTTTCAATAAATTTAGAATGTATTCTTGATTCAGACATCAAAACATAAATATCTTGAAATTAACGAAAAAATTGTATTAGCTTCTTCAATATTTTTTGATACATCTATTAATACCAAATTAAGTCTATGAATATTAAAATATATAAAAAATCCGTGTTCGACTTCCTTCTTTAAAAATGTTTGAACACCATTAACATTTCCTCTCATTAAATTTGCTCCATTATAGGTTAACCTAACCTAACAAATTATTTAGCCATTGTATATACTTTTTACAAAATAATACGTAAATAATATTAGATAATTTTATAAATTTACGAGGGTCATCCAGAAAGTAATGTTACATGGATTCTGTAGTCCAAGGGAATTTTTGTTTTCGAAATTATCACACTTGACGTATTGGAGAGTTATATATCGATTTATTTGAAGGCATACACGTGTTTATCGGATGTTCTAATTCGTTACGGTTAACTTTTAAGATGGATAGGTCAACACTCGCTCCCGTCACGTACCGGCCGTGCAAGATCTAGTTTTTGGATTGTTTTGAACTCGAAGGGGAAGAGTTTCTTGATTCAATTGTAACTGGAATTAATCATGGATTTGCCACTATATCCAAGAGTCCAAAAGACAGTCACTTTAGTAGACTTGCATACATTGTACTTAAATATATATTAAAATATATAGGTACCGATTTATTTATGTAATTCGTTTTAATAAACAATTTTGTAACTTGGTTATTATGTTTGACATATATGGTATTGAAATATAAAATATTTAATATAATCATTCTGGTTGAGACAGTTGGTAGGCCATGATTTTTCAGGGGCGAGGGGGTAATAACCCGACCTTATAGCGCCGTCACTGATTATTATAATATTATTATTATATCGTATTATGAGAAAATGTACATTTATATACCTAATTACCTAATTTGGTTATAATTAACTTGTTTTTAGCTCCCGGAAGTGAAGACACCAGATGTGCTAATCGTATGAATTATTAACTTTAATAAGGTTTTATACCCTCATTTTCTCTCTCCATCTATCAAATGGGGAATATAGTAAAATCATAGAAACAAAGAGCATTAATTGTTATGTTTATATTAAACTTAGAACATAAACAAAACATGTATTAGACAATTTAAAAATAAGTATTACCTTAGTATTATATAACAAAGAAGTTACAAATCAAAAACCTAAAACAAGATTCCATTCTAAATATTTTAAAAAACGGATATGGCATTCTCAAAAAAAAAAATTCTTTAAATTTGTTTACCTAAGTTTAACTGAGTTCTGCGTTGATATGATTTTATTTTAACTCCATTACATAGACGATTTATTATCAATAACATTTATTGTTTTATATTATTCATCTGCAATTATATAAATGTTTTAAAGTATTTACTCGTTATACTATCGAATTGCATAAAATTAATTTTTCTGAACGTAGTAATGTAATGTAACGTAATTGAATAATTTTAATTATTAATAATAATTGAATACAGTTACAAATAAAACTCGTCTATAGTGTCCTCCTATTTAGTTTTTTCAACTTTGCGGACTTTTATGATAGTGATCAAAGAAGGAAATTAAATAAAAAATGTTGTAATATATGACAACTAGCATGTAGTTAGATTCTGACCGAAGTAAAGAATGTATTGATTTTACAATGATATTTATTTTCTTTATATTTATTAATTTTTATAAGTAAATTGCATCTTGTTGGTACTTTATTCATTAAATTTTTCGAAATTCTCAAAAGTTTTTCATTTGGTGAGAAAAAAAACGGAAAAATTCATGGAGTTCGTAATTTTGACGAAATTAATTTTAGATTTTTCATGATAACTAATGAAATTTTAAATATAGGGACTTATACATTTCTTTGTAATTTTTTATAGATAGTTTACATGTGTAGGAATATGTTGGATAAGATTTTCAGTTTATAATATTATATTATATTGAGTTTCGCTAAGATACGTATTTTCGAATCCAATTTCATTGCAAAGGGAAATCAAGATCTGCTGAACCAGCTCCATAAACTTAAGAACACAACCTGGGAATAAGAGGAGATACCTAATGCATAGCGTAAATCCATACTATGTCCCATACACAAAAAAGGAGACATAATGGAGCGTGAAAATTACAGAGGTAATCACTACTCAATACAACATATAAACTATTGTCTCACATACTACTGACCAGAATGAACCCTTATGTCAAAGAAATAATTGGAGAATACCAAGCTGGTTTCATGCTAGGAAAATCAATAGTAGATCAAATACACATAGTAATAGTATACAAGTAATATATGGGGACAGAAAAATCAGATGAAAAAAAGTTGGAAGTGGTTGAGAGAAAGCTATTGAGGAAAATATTCGGACTAAAGAAAAACATTGAAGGAGAATATGAAATACGAAGTAATAAAAACTTAGAGGAACTATATAACGAATCTCATATTGTTGGAACCTTGAAAAGCGTTCGGATAGGCTGGGCCGGACATGCATGGAGATCAAAAGGATTAATTGGACAAATAACTACATGAAAACCAAACGAAAAAGGAACCAAAGGTCAACTCAGACAAAGATGGACAGATTGAGTAAAAGAATACTTGAAGATTTTGGGACTAATTAATGCAGAGAAAACAGCAAAAGATAGAGAAGATTATAGACAATATGTTGATGCGGCAATGAGTCTTTAAAGCCAGTAAAACGTCAAAGAAGATGAAGAAGTTATAAATTTATAATCACTGTTTAGTATCTACTTTGTGTTTGTGTACATTTTGTATTTTTTTGTATAAATTAAATTTTCATTATTGTATATTACTGACTGCATCACAAAATAATAGTAATGTCATAAATTGAATAACCCAACTTTCGGTAAATTAAAAAAAAAAAAAAACAGTTTTTTCATAAATTATTATTTGAATGAGAAATTTCCTATTACAAATTATGTCGAGCAATGTGGAATATTATTCTTTTTACGCATATATTTTAAATAACCTTTTAAAATCAGCCGTTCAATTGAAGGAATTGAAGGAAATATGAATAATGTATTTTAGTGCTTCGCTTATCGATTAAAATAATTAAAATACTAATTTATGTAGAAGAGAAAAATGTAGACGGTTTATTTTTTAGACACTAAGAAAATGTAAAAAAACATTTATATAAATACACTACGTGTACTTAATCATTGATTAATTGATGACGGACCAACTGACTGACGTTTTTGTTACGTCGCTCCGTTTTATAGTGTATAGTGTTCTAGAAGATTCTTTTATGGAGCGATCGAGAACATTCGCTCGTATATGCATTTTGTGTTGCCTATCCGTCGCGAAGATTACCGATCGTTCCATAGTCACTACATTCTTCCCCTCTCAGTACACAAAGTGTTTACAATAAGTTGTTAATGACATGGTTTTATAAGATATAATTTGTAGTCAAATGTATTGGGAAATGTACTTTCGTGCTGACCGCGTTTGCCTTGGTTGTGCTGGAACTGCTGTACTTGTTGTGTCCGTGTTATGTTCAGGTGCTTTGTCTTCTATGTAAGCGGGTTTGAATCGATCGATTGATATCGTTTTGGATGTACCGTTGATTAAAAGGTCGAGAATGTCTTGGGTGTTTTTTTTAATCCTTGAAATGGTCCTTCGTAGGTATATGTTAATTTGGACTTCAAAGCGTCGATTCTTTGGTATACGTGAGTACATGTTTCTAGGTCCTTTGATATGTAAGTGCGTTTTGATGATGATGTGTGGTGGTATACTATTGGGACTACTTTTGAAAATTGCAGTTGAAGTTATTTTTTGAAGTCGGATGGTTCTGGTAGTTGTTTTGTTTCTTCAAAAAATTGTCCTGGTAGTCTTAGCGTTTGACCATAGACTAGTTCGGCTGGGGATGCTTTTACGTCTTCTTTTAATGTTGTGCGTAGGCCTAATAAGATCATAGGTAGTTCTGCCAAATGGGTGCTGTCTTTATATGTTATAGTGGCTTCTAGTGTTCTATGTACTCTTTCTATCATTCTATTTGCTGAGCATGATATGGTGATGAACGTATTGCTTGGAAACCTAATGTTTTTGATAACTGTTTGTTTAATGTTGATTCGAATTGGCTACCCTGATCTGTCGTTATCCTATGGGGTGCTCCAAATCTTGCTACATGTATAATCCAATAAAAAATTAGTTTATTTATTATAAAAACAATACCTATTTTTGATTTTTATATATGTTATAAGTTAAAAATATTTTGTAAAAAAAAAAAAAAAAATTGAAAAACATAAATTTGACTGATATAATGAGTGTAGTATGATAAAAGAATCACCCTGTATTATCTTCTAACTATTAAAAATCATGTTTAATATTTACATTATTTTAATAATTATAAAATTAAAAATCCTACTTTTATATCAACTCATAAATTTATTATAAACACAAGTCATAATTTGCATATGAATATATATATATATATATGTATATATTTATTTGTTATAATAGTTACAATGAGAGGAGAACTTGCTGGTATGATTATTTTAATATTAATAATACAAATTCAAATAATACAACTACTAATTATCAATATATCAAATCATAGAAGTATTGATTATTCAATTCAAAATACTGTAATGAACCAAAGGGGTCATATTAGTAACTTTATTTAAGTCATTATATAACAAACGGTTAGTTGAAAATAGATATCAATTAACTTTCATTGTCACTGCCAATGAAACTCGATCATATTAATTAACTATTATGATTTTGAGGAAATTGATAACAATAGTTTACATAATGTTTCACAAACCCCGATGTCTTCAAAAATAACACCAATGAGGTCGGTATCGCCTATAGAATAACAAATAATTATACTTGTCATTTAAGCTTTCAAGTCTACTATATACACAGATTAAGTCAGATTCGATTTTAGAATGTGAAAATTGGAATGATTTTTTAAGTGTGAATTTATATTTATAATATGAAAATATATTATACGAGTGATTTGTTACTAAGTTTCTCAGGCCTCAACGTTTTGCATATAGGATATAGAATCTTATTGTATTAAATAACATTAAACCCTTATTGTCTATAAATTAAATACTTTTCGTATAGTTATAGTGTAGGTACTTATTTTATTAAATAGCCAACGATATTAAAATTCTAAAGGTTTCGAGAATTATACAGTGAAACAGATCTCGTCGAACGTGGTTAATGTTAGGTATACTACAATACCTATTAGCGAATAACCTTATATTTTATCCAATTTTAGGATGTTTCTTCTTCTTTTTACTCTGAAAAGTATGCCTTGTCATTGTACATTGAATCTAAATATAGCGATCTAGTTCCTTTTAATATTCTGTATTTCTTGCGACTAGTGTGTGATATAATAGTCTAGAAGAACGATGATCAAGGTCTTCCTCTGGTTCATTTACCCATTACTTTCTCTTCTAAAATTAAATTTAAAAATGTGTGATTTTTATCCACTATAAGGTTCCATGTAATTGGGAAAGCTTTCCATGATATCAGCTTATCTTCAATACTCTTATTGTTATTTGTAATTTTCTTGTTTACCTCTTATTTTAATACCACTAATGGTAAATCACTTTCTCGAATTCCACTAATATTACAACTTCATCCATGAATGTTATACAGTGAATTTGTAATCCATTTACATTCTTCCATTTACTATTAATTTCCGTCCATTTAATAGCTTCTTCTATGAAATGTAAAATAGGTAAGGTGATGGTGGGCAGCCTATAAACTTTGTATTTTTTAGTATTCTTTTTATGACCGCTTGTATTTATTTCTGTGAATATAAAGGTTTAGAATCAGTCTTCATCGCTCCTGTCAACCTGTGATCTAGTACTAATTGCTGTAAAAAATAGTATCTTTCGTTTCAATCTACTGTTCTAAATGCTTTTACTAAATCAATAAACCATAAATACATTTTTCTATTTGTAAACAATCTAAGTTTTAATACGATTATTAATGCTAAAAAACCGTCTTGTTCCATTCTCTTTTCTGTAACCAAATTGATCTTCTCAGATATCTACTAAATCTTTAATACTGTTTTTGTATACGTTTATCAGTATTTTGGATTCGTGTGAAAATAGGCTATTATTTATTGTTGCTGTAATCATTTTTACTTCTTTTATTTGGTTATTGTTTTGCTTATTATGAAGTCCAAAAAGTGTACTCAAATAATGTTACAATCTAAAATTATTTTATAGAATTTTTAGACTATAATTAATGCATTATAAATGATATGTCTATAAAATGAATGTTATGTGAAATATAATGTTATTTAAATTTTTACATATTACATATACCTATTATTTATATTTTTCATGAAAATACGCATAATTCATCTTGTAATTAGATCATGATTGGCATTTAATAAGTGAGATTATTTTTTTATAAATCAATATTAGACCTATTTATTATATTATTTTAGAGTTAAAGACAAAGGGGGATATAACAGTTATTAGGGGAAATGTAATTACCGAATATAAATTTCGCTCAATATTATTTTGGTTATCTACGTTATCGCTCTTTATTTTTCATTGACTTATAAATATTATATTGTAAATTACATCAATAACAAAACAGTTCCAGTCTGCTGATAATTAAAATCAGTGTTTTAAATAAATAAATAAATAAATAAATAAATAAATAAATAATATAATAATAAATAATAACAATAAATAATAGGTTAATAAATAAACCTAACCCATGGGTTGTTATAGCTGACTATTTTGAATTCCAATCATAATACTTTTAATTATAAGGGTGATACACTACAGTTTATATTGTATATAACGTTTATGGTGTTTTTTATAACATTATTAGCATAAACTAATATAGTCTGTTAAACATAAAATAAGTAGTTGATATCCTACTTGTGGCTTCGTTTCTATTTTTAATCCGGTCACCACCACAAATAATATGTAAACATAATTTAAAATGTTATTTTGTGTCTGGTATTCGGCGTGTGACCGTATTGTTTTGTGTGTCACAGATGACATGAGTGCTGCAATATTTAATGCCAACAAGTGGTCTATTAGATGTAAAAAATATCTGATCGTAGACGTAGCTGACGAGTTTTTATGTTTCTGTATCTTACATATTATTATTGTATCTTTATTTTATCTTATTCAGTTATTTATTTATTTATTTATCATGTCGTTTTATGTCATCCTGAATATGACTTCAAAAATAGGAAGGACCCCGTTGAAGTAGATGAAAATGATTTCTGTAAACTAAAGTTATAAAATGTTTTATTATTATTTAGAATAACAGAAATAGAAACAAATATAAAATAGTTATAAGATTTTTTTTTTTTTGATAGCGACTTTTTATTCATTTCATTCCCCTTACACCGTACATATCTGTTATTGCCATATTTCGCAATTATATTTTCTATCGCAATCCACTTCCGAAATATTGTGAATTTTTTTATTGTAACGGATAAAAGTGTTTCACATATCTAAAAATAAATTCAGCGCCACTGTACTTACCTTAATAGTGATAATAAAATGTATATCATACCCATTATCTACATAAAACGTTACCGAATAAGTTTTAATGTAGGGGCCATACAGTACTTTTAAGAAATGATTAGAAATACTTATCAAAGAAATGTTATCTTTGAAAGAATAGTCAATACCAACAACAAAAATTTTAAAATTGCGAGACAAGAAATTTCGTAGTTTATAATATAGAATTCTGATTAGTTATAACTTTGCACAACAAATCGTGGGATATTTCAGATTTGTGGAGCGAAGCCACGAGCAGAGTCATGCGCTTGTATTATATTACTAAATAAGTAGTTAGATTTTTAATGAGATAGATTTAGAATATTTTAGAGAATATTTTTTTTTTTTTTTTTTTTTAAAGGTAGCTATCGTGTGTCCAAAAAATCCGAAATTTCTATCATTCTTATCATTGTATTCATCCCTTTAAATATTTCGAATTTTACCTAGATTTCTACATTTCGTGGCGGTTAGGAATAGGTAGATAGGCTACGGTGTCAGGTTCGAATACCGAACTGGGCACAACATGTCTGAACACATATATAGATAATAACTAGATGGCTAACTTGAAATTATTATTGAAGCCAACCGCCATTTACAGGTTGAGCCATTACGATAGTGATTATCGATATTAATGATATCGATTTATGTAAAGTGATATGCGATATGCCATGTACGTGTGCGTACACACAGCAAACTACAACTAATAGGGAATAGACAAGAGATTAAACAGGGTACGGGGTATCAATTACATAGTTAGGATACGATTATACAATATAAATGTTAACGTCTATTATTATTTAAGTAATAACACAATTATTCATTTAACAGTTATTCTTATCATTTCTATAACGAAACATCACTATAATTAAATAAATCGATAATATTGTTATCGATATTTTATTATCGTTTGAGCCCAATCTGAAATCGACTTCAATTATTTCTTAAAGGATTATAGGGAGTTTGCTATCTAATTATTGAGAGACATAAGATATCATTATTTATTCTTATTATTATGATGGTAAGATTGACAGATACGTTCGTGGAACATAGATTTAAACCGTCATTGAACAGGCTTCACTAACTGTGATATATTATATTCCAATGTACCAAGATTGATGCCTGAAACTAACTTTGATATTGCTACTCGGACAATGTTTACATTCAAATGCCATATGTCGAATTACTATATAAAATTGACGTGTTAGTTTCTCTTGTGTTTTCTGTATTCGTTATTATATTCATTAATTTCTTCATTCCACTTTCATAATATTGTATATCATTTATGTGTTATGATCAATGTTCAATCATCTTAAGATTTTGTCATAATCAAACATAAATATAAACTACGTGAATTATTCAATACTATTTGTATTTACCTTGAGGGTACAATAATTTAACGTAGCCGGAGTAGTCCTAGAGACTACCTAATCTATCCTAACCTCTACGAGTTGTTAATAAAAAATTATGATTTTATCGGTTTATGTTAAATGCGAATATTTTAGATTCTGAGCGAAGGGAGGAATGTATTGATTATACAATGATGTTTTTTTTATGTATGAAGACTCTTTTACGGGTAAAAATAATGGTCCGATTACCACAAGTACGATATACTATCAGTAGAAAATTGCATCTAGTTGGTACTTTATTTAGCTCATTTTTCGAATTTCTCAAAATATTTTCCTTAGGAGAAGAAAAATTATCAAAAAATGTTGGAAAATCGACAAAATTACGGTTTCTGAAATTTTTTAATTTCGTGATAATTATTTGAGTTGTAATCGTAGTATATTGAAAAATTGTATGAGTATTTACTTAGGTGTATTTCATTAGAGAAAAAAAATTGGAAACAATTGGTTGATTTACTGACTAAGTATAAAGTTTTGACTTTCTTTTCTAAAAATGTTTAATATTTCCTTCAATTTGGTTTATCGGTTTGAAAATTTTATCGAAGTCTAGACACATACTATTTAAACTTTTTACAAAATAGTTTAGTTTTATAATCGTGTTTGACTATTTTTTTTTTTTTTTTTTTATGAGCTTTTGAAGTAAAAGTTTTTGAAAATAGGCAAAATTATGTTATTTTGAATTATTTTATTTCTTGATAACTTATTAAGTTTAGATCGTAAAAACTTGAAATTTATTTTAAATATTTACATTTTTAATTTACACACGTGGTAAATTTTAGAATGGATTATCAATATAGTATATTGTAATATACTGAGTTCCATTCAAAATCGTATTTTCTAATGCAATATCAGTGCATTCAACACTTAAGTATAATAAGCCACTAATTTTTCTAAAGACCGAAGGGACGAAAGAGGAACGTCCACAATCGACCTTCCCACTTTTTTTTAAATAGTAATACTAATGAATTGGGTTTTATAAACTACTCTACTTCTGGCTGTAATCGATATTTTAATACTTTAATTTACTACTTATCAGCACTATGTAAATTCTTTAGAAACAATAATAATTTTTGAAATTTAAAAATTCAAAATACCCGGTTATTATTCATAGAGTTATTGAATTTCTTTTTGGCGATATATCCAAAAGTAATTGTGTACATATTGCGGGGATTTATACAAAAATAATTGACGTTGGTGAAATGTAGGAACTTCAATTTGGAGAGGCTTTAAATACACCTAAGAAATTAATTCTTACATCTTGAAAACTTAATTTTTATTAAAATTTAGTTTTGTATATTTTAAAAAATATTTCCATGATGCACTTATACTGTTCTTGGTTCATTGATGGATAATATTAATATATGTGACCTTGGACTTTCAAATGATGCACTATTGTAACCAGTGGCGTAATTTGGTCATGTCTGTGTGGGGGGGGGGGGATGAAATGATAGTTTAATATTGATGAGCTCAAGACCCTTTATGATTTATAATTAAAATAAAAATTAAGTAACGAAAACAAAATATAAATTTATCACTGTACTTACATCGCCACAATGTTCGTTGATGTTATTAGAACAATTTTTTGTTGAAAAATATGAAAAATGTGTATTTGTTGAACTTCCGGTTTTTTTCCTTTTACCTTCCATCTTTAATAAATAAAAAATCAACTGTTTATTCACGATTTTACACTGTTGTTTTCTTTTATAAAAGTAGAAACGATCAAACGACTGAATAACTGCTGATGTCTTTTATGATTCAGTATTCACCAGAAATCAAAATGTAATAACTATTACCTTCAGCCTAGAAAGTCCTAGATAATAGATAAAATATACCTATAATGGTTTCCTATTTCCATAGACATATAAATTATGGCATTGGAAAAATAAATGGTTATCATCGAGGCATTTCGATTATAACAAAAATTTTTCTCTCATTTCTGACAATAATAATTTTAAATTCTTCCATCGAAGTATGTATGACGACGGAAATTACATGATATGTCTAAATAGACTAAATCTATTTACTCATGGGAAATTCGTTACGAAAATTATGATAACGCTAACAAATTCATCAGTAATTAATTAGGGTATATAGTAATATTTTATAATATTATTATTAGGCCATTTGTCTATTTATAAAACATTTTATCATTGTAAATACATTTGTTTAGGAAATGCACATAACGAAATTTTATAATGTATTATATTATAAAGTTGTATAAAAAAAAAAAATGGGAATATCGATTTTAGGCGTTCCTCCTTCGTCCCTTTGGTCCTCGGAGAAATTATTGGTTTATTATAATTAAGATTTAAATGCAATAACATTGCATTAGAAAATACGATTCTGAGCGAAACTCAATATATTACAATACACTATACTAATAATTCATTCCAAAATTTTATCTTACTTGTATATTACTTAAATTGATTCTCAAAAAAATTTCCACGTCCCTACGATCAAAACTCAATTAGTTATCACGAAATTAAAAAAATTAAAATAACAGAAATTGTATTTTTGCTGATTTTCCGCCATTTTTTGATAGTTTTTCTTCTCACGAAGAATAACACTTGAGAAATTTGAAAAATGAGCTAAATAAAGTACCAACTAAACGCAATTGGCTACTGAAAGCATACCCTACTTGTGATAATCAGACTATTATTTCTACCCTAAAAAGTGTTTTCATACATCAAAAAAAAAAAAAAAAAAACATAGCAATATACAATCTTTGTAAAACAAGTACATTCTTCGCTTCGCTCAGAATCTAAAAAGGTCATAGGGGGGATACGATTTGGGGATATCCAAATCCCCTCCCCCGTAATTACACTATGATTATAATAAAGATATATGAATAGTAAATTAACGCAATACTATAATTAACATAATTTTATAATATATAATATTGTCTTCTTATTATTTAATACATTGTTATTAGATACTGATATTAATATAACTGGTAATTATGATAGTTTTAAAATTAAAATTATTTTGTAATTCGTTAAGTGAAAAATTTAAATCATTAATAAAGCCTAATGTGTATATTTATGGTATACTATTTTAATACATTCAATATTTCATGTATTATATTGTTTAATATTCTATTCATAGGTTAAAAATAAATAACAAAACAAATATTTTACCAACTTTTTTTTAATTTACCTTTATAATGTAAAAAAAAGTGATTAAATCGAAATTGAAAATAAAATGAATGGATTATTAAATAATTATGGATATTCACTAAATTACTTAATTTTGTTTCTCAATAGTTTTAAATCAAATCTCCTATTTTCTCTAATTTTTCCAGTTTGAATTTAAAACTACCTGCTTTTTAACTAATTTTTAATTTTTCTCATTTGTAATCCCATATTTCCACTTTAACATTTATATTTCAAGCACTTTTATAACTACATGTATTGTACCATATCATAAAATAATGCCCAGAAATCATAATTACTTGAATTATAAGTTATATATTAGTTATATGAGCTATAATTTATATGTTATTAGATAATCACCGTGATAGTAAGATTAATATTTTTAAATATATATAATATTTAAGAATTCAATTCACTAGTGGAAATAATAGGTGTTTAGAGTACAAAAAAATGTTGAAATTTCAATATCATCTGATTATTTCTAAAATAATGTCATTAATATTACGATATCCTTCCCAAAGTTTAGGTTTTGTTTGTTGCTTAGTGTATTCAGAGTACTAGCGCATCATCGTGTGAACACCATACTCTGATTGCCTTCATCCAATTTATAGACTGTTCCGATTATATTGCAACAATTATTGTTGGTGTCAATGACAACGATCAACATGGTCAACGTATAGACTTGGTTGTAATAGTTCATCGATGTTCTGTTGAACGGAATCTGTTCTATAACAATAACTATGCAACGTTCAACTATGAATAATTGCTTCTTTGACGCCCAGCTTATAAGACAGCAATTGAAATTACCATACTTGCCTATAAAATATTAAGTCCCTACAATTAATATTATTATTTCTTTATAAATTGTTGTTTATTGGTTCGCGCATCAATAAGATTTTACTTTACTATACCAAAACTAGACCTGTTTACACCAGTAGAGTTGTGATAGAATACAGTAAAAACGGAGTTGTGGGTAAAAGCAAGTAGAGTGTACTTTACCACGGTGGTAAAGTATTCTACTATAACGATTAATATTTTTAGTACTCTATCTATACTATTCATGAGTGTATACATTATGTTAGTAACGGTAGAGTACTAACTCTACCGTCATACTATACCAAATACTCTACCAATATAAACGTGGCATAAGACGCAATTGATCACACTGTCCACAACAGGTCCGACAGTACTTAAATTATTTTTGAGTTTTTCGTTAATTTTTGCTCAGGACAGGGAATAGAAACAAAGTTTCTATTTGGTGTTTTTCGATATCTCGAAATTTTCTTATATGACTCAAAAGCCAGAATTCACCGTGATAAAGGATGAAAAATGTATAAATTGTATTTCTGATTGAGGGATCGTCTTAGGACGGGGAATGGGATCAAAGTTTCTATTTGGTGTTTTTCAATAACTCGACATTTTTTTACATCGTATTAAAAATTAATAGTAATAAGAATGTGACCACGATAAGGTGCTGTAAACTAATATAATGCGTGAACAATAATAATAATATGTATGTTTACGTTGTTTAATAATCATAATTCTGACTATGGAATCGATATTTCATACTTAGTTTTAAAACATTTTACTTACCGAAAATATCAAAAAAAATTATGTTACACTCTCCTTTTTATATTATAATGATTAGCAATGATTATTTGCTATATTTATTAATTATCTCTAAGATAAATTATTAAAATATATAATTATAATAATATAAGTATTACCAATAGTATTGTACTTTGGTAACACTAGTGGATGGTCATTCATTACAATAGCGAGTTGAATACACCTTGTAATATATACTTTGATAAGAACTTGTATTATTTTTAAATACTTTCGAGATGACCCAAAAGCCAGAGTTTAACTATTTATGATCTTGAATTACACATTTAAAGTGCACATTATATCGATGGGTATTTTTTAGAGGTTGTTTATAACGACAATAAGAAGGTGTATACCAAAATTCAGATTGATATGAATTCATCCAAGCTAAAATTATAATTTAATTGAGCTATAAAAGAGACACTCCCATTTTAAACGTACTAATGTGTTATCAACAGTTGTTTTAAACAATAAATAGACAATAACTGATTTTATTTTATTTTGTATATTTTAAATTATTAATAGTTGTACTCGAAATTTTCAAGGAATTTGGTAAATATTAATTTAATCTTATTGTTATTAAACATTACTTAAGATTATACTGAAGAGCGGATTTGTCCTGTTAGTAATGTTACATAAAAATATACGTTTCAAGTAGAGTTACCTCCACCATCGAAGGGCAACAATATTAATATCTATAATATTTATAATATCTATAATAAATATCTATAATTTTAATATTATATTGTAACTGATTGAGTTTCACTCAGAATCGTATTTTCAAATGTAATATTAATGCATTCAAATCCGAATTAAAATGAACCACTTATTTTGAGGACCGAAGGGACAGAGGAGAACGTCCAGAATCGACATTCCCGTTTTTTTGTTTATAAATATTTTTTATATTATATCATTTTCAGTGTATTTATGACCACAACACATTCGTGTACCACATTTGCCTATATGACACGCCATGTTGCTTTAGTTAACATTAGGATAGTACTCGGGCAAGTTATTATAGCACGTTTAATATTTTATTAGTAAGTAATCAATGCAAGGATGATTAGCAATTTAGTATGAGCCAGAGTTAGTAGAGTCAATAAGTGAAATATCTTTGTGTATCATTAGTTATGACAAAATATTTAAAATATAATTTGTGAAAATCACAAACTAAAAACATAGTCCTTTCAACCATTTTTTGTTGTTTTCTTATCTGGAGAAAAAACATTTAAGAAATTCAAAATATAAGCTATATAAAGAGCGAATTAAATGCTGATACAATTATATTTCATTTAAAGTAATTATACAAGTATCAAAATTAACTGCTATACACTTATTTAATACATTTGCATTTACATTATATATATATTATGAAATAATTTGAGAAAAGAAAAATAGATAATCCACAATTAATATTTCTTGAAAATTGTATTATTATCTTAAAAAAATATTTTTGCCATTTATGTTGAGTCGACAAGATGAAGAATTTCGAATAGAAAGTTTATTTTATTTCTTTCTTTTTTATCTATATCAGTGAAAATTCCAATATTTTAACAACCAATTACATAACGTGACCAATGAATGTTTTTTCGGATAATTTTTTTTTTTTATAAAAAATATTTATAAAAATGTTTACATCGTAAAATTAGCGTTTGATTAACGATTGAATGCCTGTAACGAGATTGGAAGAGAAAAATTAGAAGGGATAGAGTATTCATACGTTACGTGATTGATCGATTGACGAACGAAAAATGGTTAAAATAAATATACGCTATGTGTTCGATGATAATATGTATGTATACATCGAGAATTAATGATATGATACTCTTTGATAAGACAAGTTTGAGGAGGTTGTAGTATGTTGTAGTGGTATTCGTGATACGGGTGGTGGTGTCAGAACATACTTATACACCCTGCTTACATTGTATTACTATTATCTAATTATTAACTATATAAAACATTACTATTAGGTTCTTTGAAATAATTTTTACATTTTCATGACATAAATAAATGTTCATAAATTCAAACAATTTTTAAATAAATTATCTACTCATTTAAAATTATTTTGAGATTTGTATTAAATATTTAACATTTATTATTTTATACGTAATTAGGCTATACAGGAATAAGTAATAATTACGGTAGGTTATATTGTTATGTAGATATTTAATATAACGTCTATATATATATATATATATATATATTGTTTGAAAAATATTTATTGAAATGTATCTCGACATTTATTCGAAACAAACTAACTGAAAAAAGTTTAGAATTTATAGCATAATATAATATAACATACAATAGTGACGACCCCATAATAATAATGCATGTCTTAAGAAGAAAATAAACTTAAATTAAAATAATTAGAAACAATTTACAAATATACAAATAACTACTACAGTGCGCGTCACGAAACTAGTCCGTTGACTACTGCGCTCTTCGTGGTCATTTCTCCGTAGGGTTTAACTTAATATTTTCGTAGGAAAGCGCTGCAAGTTTAGATTGTTGAAAACTATACAAGTTATTAAACTTTTTATTATTTTAATTATATTAGGAGTATAAGTATAATCTATTCATAAATTGAAAATTTTATTAAAATGTATTAAAACATATTTATATATATATATATATATATATAAACACAAAATATTTTAAGTAAAAAAAAAAAAAAAATTTAATTAATACCCGAAAAACGTATATATTTTTATTAAACTTCATAAATATCTTCGCTGTCGCCACTCCCATTTGGATTAATGGTGATTATTATTGGTTCCAAAATTTCATCACGTAACCCATCTTCGTAAAATCTTCGTCTTGTAATTTTTTACAATGTGCAGCACGGAATTAAGTGCATCGTCTACAAGTTCCTCAACATCGGCAATTTTAAATATTGTATTTTTTATTACAACTTCTCCTTTTATCTATGCCCATATGTATAAGCTCAATAGGATTGTGTTAACAATGGTATGGCGGCAATCGCACGACTTCGTGTCTCATTTCCAATGCAATTCTATCTGGCTTGTACACTTTTTAATTCGGCACTATTTTTTTTTACTTTTTCGCGTAACTCATGCAAAGTTTTTAATGGAGAAAGGTCAATCCCTTTTTTAGTTAGCCATTTTTGAACATTGACTATTATTTCATTCGATTTTGGATACTTTTTGTTGAGAACAGAGTTTATTTAGGTGTGATAATCTACAGAATAATTTGATTGATATCGAAATACTAATTTTGATTCTGGCACAAAACCAAACGAACTAGATCCAGCGTGACAAATTATTAGGCGATTACCTTTCCCTGTCGGTACTTTTAATTCATTGGTAGATTGACGATTTTGCCAAATATATCCTTTCGAATGATTTTGGTTAACTCACGTTTCATCTAAATAGATAATCGGATAAATATCGTTATTTTTACATACGTTAAAACATTTGAACATAAAAATTTGACGCGTATAGCAACAATATTATTGATTTCCATTAAGAACCGATGTCCGTCATTGTATTTTTATACTTAAATTGTAACATTTTTAAAATACACAACATAGAAGAACGAGATCCATTGTAACCGGTTTTTTGATGATACTCAGATAAAATTTTTATAGACGTAGGATACTCGCGCTTATCCTAAAAATCATGTACGACTTTACGCACAATATCAGCGTCAAAGTCGTCTACTTTAGTTACGTATTTTGTTCTTTTATACGACTTACGTGGAGAAGTAAAAGATGGTCTAGGAGCACCTAATTATGATGATGACTGTTTTGTCTCTATAATAATACGTTTTATATTTTTTACACATACACCACATGCTTCTGCATTTTTTTCCTGTGAATAACGGAAAGAACTCGCTACTTCCGGATTTAAATTATCCTTAGACAATTGTTTAAAATAATTATATAATTAAAAATTGTTTTTTTTTTTTTGTTTGTTTGTGAATGAATATCAGGACGTAGAGACATATTAAAAAAATTTGAAATGTACAGATGATTTAGAAAAACACGAGCTGTTATGTTAAGATACTGCACCAAGTTAACTACAAATAACAATAAACCACATTTTCACTACCCTTAATCAAAATATCCCTACCCTTAACAACTCTTCATAAAACAGCTGTGTCAACAGTACCTTATATTATACAAAATTCAAATATTGGCGATTGCTAGTGATAACCGGCAATTAAAGAGTTTAATAATATTAACAATGTTTGAAACCCATGAATTTTTGAAAAACGACCACGAGGCGCAGTCCAGTCAAGGAACTAGTTTCGTGAGGCGCACTATACGTATAAATTATATTAAATTTTCAAGCTCATTATATTATGTAGGAATAATATTTATAATTAATAAACTTGTTACAATATGAATAGTGTGGTACGGAAAGCGTAACGTAATTATAGTAATCGGGTAATTTCTTCGAGTAGAAATAAATAGAAATAATTTTAATGTTGATCTTCATAATCGTGATCCCAAACGGACGAAGCCCACTTTCATTTATCGTGTATGACAAGAAAACTGAATTTATATTACTGATCAGTCGGAAACCTGAAAGAAATGTATCAGCGAGAAAGTTAGGTGTGATGAATATCGAAAGTGTATTATTGGATATTACTTTTTTTTGTGAAAACATAAGAACAGTGACTGTTAATACAGATTGCTACCATGTTGTGTGATTATTTCTTGCTAGAAGTCAGAAGACGAAACATTAACACAGTTTGGTTTCAGTAAGATGCAATGACTTCCAATACATCAAGAGCAATGACTTTTTTAAGACATTATTTCCCAGAATACCTGCTTTTATTGCACGAGAATAAAATAAAATAATATTAAATTAATATATCAAGTTTTATATAGGAAATCAATATTTTTATTTTTTCTATTTGCAAAGATGTTAATGATTTCATCAAAAAATGTACCAGTAGTTTTAAGGTGTTTAATAAGTACCTACTATATATCGTCACCTGTTATATTATATTTATAATTATTAAATAATACAATACATACAAAAATAACAACACTTTCTAATTAATTTAATGTTGTGGTTACAATATAGTATTGTTATCATGTATATATCGGTGTTATTATATTACAGGTTATTTGGTCTACGATTATCCTCAAAGTATTATTATTGTTATATATTTATTTAATTTTTAATTTAAATATAAATTAGTATATGATTTATGATAGAATATATATTTAATCAAATAAATAATTAATATTAAGGATTGGTTTATTAAAGATATTATTATTATCAGCTTATATAGATAATCAAGGCCGTATTTTGGGGGTAGTTCAGAGGTTCCAATCCTTCCATTCAAAATTGTTAGAAATGTTTTATATTTATAAATTAATTGTTATGAAAGTAAAACCAAAACTTCCACCTTTCAAAAGTTGGGTATATCTATAGCATCGTAAATAATATAAATCATATTAGATAATAATATTAAAATCGATTTATTTCGGATTTCAAATGATTAAAAATAAAACAATATTTATGTATATATTTTTATATTTTAGAAAAAGTAATACTAAAAAGAATAGGTAAGATAACTTTTAATAACTTCATAACTTATATAATATTAATTACAGTTTGTGAAATATTGTACCTAGTAAATATATAACTAATAATTTTTATAAATTATATAAATATATATTTATTATCATTTCCTTTTCTATATTTAAATGTCTATAAAAATTTTAAGTTAAAACCTACGATTTCGTTTGTACCGTTGATCCCTTCGTTTATGGTAATTTATATTTAGAATTATATGGGATTTTCTTTGTGTTGTGCTATGGATATGCAAAAATTTTAATTTTAATTTAGAGTTGGGACTAAAGGGATTCGTGAGTGTTTATTTCATTCGTGTTAGCCAAAATTATAAGAGATTTGGACTTTGGACGACGATAGGTAGATAAAAAAAAGTAACCGTGTCTTTTTCAGTACTAACATTCAATACTATGTGGTCTATAAGCTTATGCTCAACACATCAGAAAAAATTTAATTAAATATGCACATAATATTTATAATTATAGTCTTAATTTTTTATTTTAAATGGGCGGTATCAGAAACATGTTTGATGGATCTTCGTTTAAATGATTAAAAATGTTTTTTTTACATAAATTATAGCAAATTACAATTATTTTGTAATACGTGTAATTTCTGTAAAAATATGATTAGCTGAATATAACTAGAATTACAATAGGCAGGATTATATGAACCTTACTACATTCTTGTATTTTTTTTTGTCTCATGTAAGCCTGTTTAAGTATGTATACATTTTATATTATAATTATCAACATTCTAACTATATAAAATTATTTATTGGATATATTTTAGATTCTGAGCGAAGCGAAGAATGTATTGGTTTTACAAAGATGTTTTTTTTTTTTTGAAAAATTTTTTGAAACGATTGGTTGATTTTCTGACCAAGTATTGATTTTATAACTTTTTTCCAAAAATGTTTAATATTTCCTGTAATTTCTGGTTTTTTGATTTGAAAATTTTATCAGAGTCTAATCATATACAACTTAATCTTTTTACAAAATATTTTCAAAATCGTGACTGACAATTTTTTTTAATAAGGTTTTAAAGCTAAACAACCGAAAATCGGCAAAATTACGGATTCTGTTATTTTAAATTTTTTATTCCGTGATATCAAATTAGGTTTTGATTGTAGGAATTTGAAATTTTATTTTTAATATTAACATAGGTAGTATACAAGTGAGGTAAAATTTTGGAATGAATTATTAGTAAAATGTATTGTAATATATTAATTTTCGCTCAGAATCGTATTTTCTAATGCAATATTATTACATTCAAAGCTTAATTATAATAAATCACTAATTTATCCGATGACTGAAGGGATGAAGGAAAAACACTTAAAATTGACATTTATACTTTTTTATAAATTAATTTAATTCGATTTTTTTTTTAATTAAAAAAATTAATCACATTTTCCTTATATACACTCTCTTTTATCAATCGTATTCATAATGTTGTTGTTAAGATTATACTAAATTTCGGTGAAAATACTTTTACGTTTTAAATGAAGAATTTCATGAATTACACCGTGTCCATGGAGTTACCATTGAGAATTTCGCATCTGTTAAAAATAACAAGAAGAAATAAATACAAAAATTAGCATAATACTGATATCTTAAAAATGTAAATATTATTATTTAGCGTGATTAAGTAACACATCTGAACAACAGTGCTCTGCATACACAGTAAAATATATACATATAAAAATGTCAAATCATTTAATATAACTAATTGTTTTATAGAAATATTAGCAGATTTTGAAATAACTGGTATGTAGACAATATATTATATTCAAACTTAGTATAGGTACCCACATATATATCGATTAACTGTAACCCATAAATTTTTCATGGATAAATGATTATATTATATCCAGTGTTGTTAAAAATACTTTTCAAATGTATTCAGAATACATTGTTAAATACTTGTGTAAATTGTATTTAAAATACATATTTAAATACATTTTTTAAAAGTATTTAAAATACTTTAAAATACTACAAATACTTTTTTTTTACTTCAATACATTTAAATTTATATTTAAATATTTATATGTTATTCGGTAATGATAAATTAATATAACATGGATCGTCCATTTCACAATTTCACGTTGGGCACGTTTACGTTGTACATTTATTTGCGGGAAATAGAAAATGCTCGGTATTGGACTGGACTTAATCACTTAATATTATATAATTTAATAATATCAATACGATGATGACTATTTATAGATCGAAAATAAAAACCCGTGGAGTTCATGTCACGTGAGCCTTGGTATATAGGAGTGGAACAGATGGGGGTTAATCATTCTGTAATCTTATAATAAGTTTACTATATAACTTATTATAAGAAATTCAATATTTTAATTCTTGAGAAGTATACAGCCATAAAAGAAATAAATAATGCCAATCGCTGGCGTCAGAAACAAATAATCTTATTTTTAGGTGAACAATAATTGGCTGGTTGACTATTTACTATGTAGAATATAGAGAGGATATTCCATTAATAAAATCTATTTAAATTTTTATCGCATCGTATGCCTGCTCATAAAATCCCGATCAACTGGTCACGGCGTTATAAAATAATAATTAATGTTACAGAAACAATATCTAAAAATTAAAATACGTAAACATTGGTTATTAAAATTTGTAATAGGTACAAAACTAGAACTAAATAAAAAAAAAAATATAATTATAATACTAAATATAATAAATGTATTTAGTATTTGGAATAAAAATACTAATAAAAAGTATTTTAAAAGTATTTAAATACTAGTATATAAATACTTAACAATACTGATTATATCAAACAAAATTATAAAATAAAATGTTTATGATCACATTAATGATGTATAATATATCAAATTGTTTATAATCTTCCATTATGCATTTAATCGGCAACAATTTTAGATATTGTTTTTGAGTTTAGACGGAAAGTTAACAAAAGGTTTTCCATGGCTAAATATAAAGGTATGGCAGCAACTGTGTAAAATTTTGATATGGATTACGCATGTATTATATTTACATGAAAGAAAATCTTAGCTGACAGTGATCCATAGAGTAGATTATTAACATCTACTTAAATCATGTGACATATCTCAATATTAATGTGTGATCAATTATAACTGTTATTTGTTAATGATAATAATTGATAATGAATTCACTGCCAGTGGTTGCCATGTCACCTGCATACCACAAAGTAGCTGTCATACCTTATATTTAGCGATGCTTTTATCAAAGTGTATATCATAATTTACAAGGTATACCATAATGTCAAATTATTTTTATTTTACCAACTAAAATAATTTAATTTACAATAAAATATTATTAGGTATGTCACCGAAATTCATAAATTAAAATATTATTGAAAAAACCTACTGATAAAACTAGTGACAACCAGTTTGGGTTCTTAGATGTAAGCAAATACTATAAACGACAATACTCTGATCAAAAAGTTTTGTTTTTTTCTTGTGAATTGCAATTTGTTACAACACTGTCCTATAGCATTACATTTATCAGCGTACATAAATCAATGGGTCTTAAACATAGTGTTTTAAGGGATGGCCTGAAAATGAGAGCATTATTTTCAATTTTTCTTGGGATATGAAAAACAATTAAAAAAAGTGGGAGTTTCGATTGTGGACGTTCATCCTTTGTCCCTTCGGTCCTCAGAGAAATTAGTGGTTTATTATACTTAAGATTTGAATGCAATGATATTGCATTAGAAAATACGATTCTGAGCGAAACTCAGTATATGATATTATGCCATACTCATTATATATTCCAAAATTTTACCACGTGTGTAAATTACGAATGTAAATATTAAAAATAAATTTCAATTTCCTACGATCTAAACTTACTTAGTTATCAAGAAATAAAATAATGAAACCGTTATTTTGCCGATTTTCAAGAACTCTTACTTTAAAAGCTTATGAAAAAAAATTGTCTGTCACAATTCTGAAAATTTTTTGTTAAGACATTAATTCGTATATGTCTAGACTTCTATAAAATTTTCAAACCAATAAACTAAAAATTACAAGAAATATTAAACATTTTTGGAAAAAACTTAAAATCTCTATATTTAGTCAGAAAATCAATCAATCGTTTCGAATTTTTTTTCACCAATAAAGAACACTTATGTAAATACTCAAAAAACTTTTTAAGTTCCTACAATCAAAACTTATTTAGTTATCACAAAATTAAAAAATTTAAAATAACGGAAACCATAATTTTGCTTATTTTCCACCATTTTTTTTTTTGTAGTTTTTTTTCTTTTAAGGAAAAACTTTTGAAAAATTCGAAATATGAGCTAAATAAAATACCAACTAGACACAATTTACTACCGAAAGCATACACTACTTGTGGTAATCGGAACGACGGAAAATTGCGGTGCCTATGAATTTGATTTTAAATATTATTAGATAACAAATACAGTTTTTAACGTAGAAACTTGTGAATTTTGTTGAATGTTCTCATACGTAGTTTACATACCTAGTAAAGTATAGATTTTAGTATGGATTATAAATATAATATATCATTTATCTTACTTACATTCGTTTTTCACAATCAAGTATTTTTGAATGCAATAGCATAGTAATCAAATCATATAATGAACCTCTAAATTCTTCAAGGGACAAAGGATGAACGTTCAGATTTGATTTTCTAGATTTTATAAAAAATTTTTACAAACATTAGACCTAACGTATCATACCCTATCCCTAGATAATAACATATGTTTAAGTATTTAATAATTAGTTAAGTATATACATTTTAATTTTTAGAAGTATCAAAAATTTGACACCGAATCAAAAATAATCTACTATCGCAGAGTTTACAATTTTAGTGTCATCGAAATGTTTAAAAATATAAATTGATTTAAATTAATAAATATGCTCCCTATCACGGCACCGGTCAAATCCTCTGTCCTCTATGGATATTCGAATCCGTGCCTGCCAGCCACCTTAATTCGGTCTATTGGATATTTCAGTTTACCATCTTCGTCATAGCAGATCTAATTTTGTTATAAAAAAGTTACATTCAATAATTCTTATAATATTATAATTATATCAAATTGTAGATAATAATATAAGTTATTTTTTTAATTTATTGAATTATAGGATATAAAATATATACATTTAAGCAATAAGTTGATTAATAATAATGTCAACTAATAAGAATATAGGTTTATAGGTTAAGTGAGGAAATCTTTGTGCGGTGTGTGTATACCAAATTTATATGGTAATAATGTTTAATTTATTATGAGTTTAACTACATACGAGGAATTTAATTACAATAAGTCGGGCGAATTGAGAACTGGAAAGGATAAATGAATTTGTTATTACTTTGTTAATATAACATAACTGCCTCATATTAAACAATAAAAGTCAGTGATCATAGTTAAAAAAAAAAAAAAAACATTAATTATTTCTAATAAAGATTTTTTCCTATTTCACTGGTATGGACCTGAAAGGATTTTGATTAATTATTATTTTTAGAATTTCATGGTTTTAATAAGAAAAGCGCGGGTTGTAGTAACACTAAATGTATTTTATTGTTACAATATGAGTATTTAGTACTCAGATAACGTGCATTGATATAGTATATGATCTATGATTGTATTTACTTTACGATATCTCGTAGATACACTTTGTCATGTAAAATTTCTGATTTTTCGTTCAGACACAAAAGCAAAATAAAATTTTGTTTCAGATAAATTATCTCAAAAACAAATATTTGACAAGTATTTTTATGATAAAACGTGTAAGTAAATTAAAATAAAATTAAACAATGATATATTTATCAAGTTTATAATTATAAGGTTTATGAACATTCTAGATGATAATTTTGATGATATTGATTATTAATTATTACAAAGTTTAATTTAATAATAGTTAATAAAATATCGAATTTGATCATAAAACTATTAGGAGTATTCAAAAATATCAAAAATTAAAATAAAAACTTTATTCTAAATATTTATTATGTTTAATCATAGAAATTTTGAATCTAATACAATTTTTTACAGCATACAAATTTGTAATAAATTTAAAAATCAGATATTTTAACTTTTATTGTTGCAGTCAGAAACATAATAATTGAAAACTTCCCAACCCCGTTTAATATTTTAATAAAATATTATTAAGGGGTACGTTTCACAATTTATATAAATACTCTATTCAATCTTAGAGTAAACAGGTTAAGTTAGGTATCTAATTTCCGTCGTCGGCGTACATCTCCCTCCAATTGGCTGGTACAGGTTGGATATTTGCTGACCGCTTTCAGTAACGACACATAACACTAACTCCGACCCAATACCCAGTGGTTAAACACTAGAAACAATAAAGTGTAAATTGAATTTATACCTTATGGACCTTTGTGCTTACATCAAAACTACACTAGATGGCAACTTAAGACACCTTGATTTTGTATTTAGAAGAGTAAAATTTCGCTCGACGACTCGTCAAAATCGTCAGCCTTAGATGGAATAGAATATAAGATTTAGGGTATTAAGCCGCAGACTAGGTAAATTCTGCGTGTTTCTTGCACTCGTCACTACACTCCGTAACTAACAAATATCCCTTGATCTGTTGTGCAAATTCAGATGGGATTATTAAGTTCATTATTTAATTAAAATTATTCAATGATAATAGAGAACAACTATAAATTTAAAAAAAAAAAAACGTTGAAAAAAGGATAAATAGAAAATATCTACATGAGTATAAATGATTCGAAGCGAAATGGGTAGGTTCAATTTATATTGTACACCTTACAATTACTGTGTGTTACAATAATAGTAAATTATAAAATATACATTAAAAAAGATACGAAATATTTGCTTTTTAAAGGCAAAGGGTGGACTAAATTTTGTCATTCGTGTACATTTCCTTTCATTTTACTCAAATAATAACTATTCATACTTGTATTCGTTATGTAATATTTAACGAAAGATTAACTATTGAGTAAATCATATACCAAAAAAACTATTTTAAAAGTTCTATTTCTAATTAAATGTAATTTAATTGTCTAGATAATAAACAAATATATCATAATAATATCAACTTGGGAATAAGTAAATGTTGTTTTATCATTTTTCTGAAGTATAACTTTGATTAACTATGAATACTATGATTGAATTATAATTTAATGACTTTTTTAAGAAATATTCACAAATAATTCTATTTAATGAAAGATTAACGTTTAAATAATTCATGTCAAACAAAGGGTTTCAGAGTTCTTGTAACTATTTAATGTAAATTTATTTTTTTTATAATATTATACAGATACATATTTTACATATTTCAACATAACAAATAGTAAGTGATGTTTTAAAAACATATTAAGTATAACCTAGATAAACTACGATTAAATGATGAATTAATTATTATTTCATCAAATAGGTATAGACTAATCATAATTTTAGAAAATAACAATTAACAAAATATTCTAATAGTTCAAATTATCATTAAATGTAAATTATTTTCTAGGTAATGAAGTATCTCATATATATAATATAGAAATAATAAAGAAATGTAAGTGATGTTTAAACTATTTTTTTAAAATATAACATGGATAAACTACAATTAATTTATACATACTAATTAAACAAATTTAACAAACAATAATATTCGTTATTTAATATTAACGATGGACGTACAACTAAGTTATTCTTATACCAAATAAAGGATTTTAAAAATTCAAGTTACTATTAATTGTTTATTATTTTTTTGAATAATGTAGTAAAGGATGATGAAGTTCCGTTAACACAATGTGAGTGATGTTTTAATAATTTTTGATGTACTATATCCTAGATATAATACGATTATATTATAAATTATTATTGGTAGATACTAAATCTAAGTATTGGTAAAATCTAGCGATAGATGAAACTAAATATAATAATTAAATAGATGCTGTTGGTTCGATATTTATACATCAGGCTACCTGAGAGAGACCTAAAGGCCAAAATTTGAGTGAAATAACATCACAACGTGTCATGTTTAGACCCATGATACGAACTATTAATAATATATTTATCATACCCCGAAAATTAAATTAGTCATACATTTTAAGTTAACAAACTACTTATTAATGCACTCATATGATACTATTTATATACACACAACCTTAAACGTATTCATTTAATATTGAAATCTTTAGATATTATAGTATGTAAGAAATTTAATTTCATGACTAGCAAATGTCATACCAATTTCATTTTGGGAGTACGTTTTAGGCAAACACGAAACGCTTTTTGTGGGAGAATATTTTCTTTTAGGACAATTTCGTTAATTGTATTCCTTTATTCGATTTAGAAGCATTTGCTATCTAATATTTTATAGGTGTCATCTTTTGATGGAAAATTAATTACGTTTGGAGTTCTGAAATTCTGGAATTTTTAAATTTTCGAATATTCTTGAATAAATGTCGGCAAGTGCTTTCTGTTTTTGTGTGCGACATCTAAACATGGGTTTCCATGAGGCAGTGCAGCGAAAAACGGAATCTGTTTTTCGGAGGAAAATTGATAGTAACACAGTATATTTAAAACAGGGTTAATTGATTTTCATTTAGGAGTGCGACTACGTCTCACTTTAAAACATTAATTGACTGCAAGTTTATTCCGTCTTGGTTGTACGATTTCATCGCATACGTAAGTTCTTAATGGTAAATTTATTCTGTTCGATTTCATCACACACAAGTTCCGATGGTAAGTTTAATCCGTCGTTGGTGTATACTGTGAAAATTCATGAGTGTGCTCATAATGATATAGATAAATGAGACATACATAAAAAAAAATTTGGAACATAGATTTCTATAGAATTTGTTTCTGTAGCAAACATTTTTCCACTTAATCGCATTACCATCTGTTACTGAAATTTTGATTTCACAATCATCAATAGTTTTAAATACTTTTTCACATGATTCATCAAACATAATTTATGTTCTCATACTTTTTATTTAAACTTTTATGAATTCAATAAGTGGAATACATTTACATAAATTGCTAGACTTTGTTTCTAAATAAATTAATTTTGACTTTATATGTAACAAGAAATGGGAAGATCGATTTTTGATGTTCCTCATTCATCTCTTCAGTCTCCAGAAAACGACAAAATTTACGGAAATCGTAATTGTTTTAAGCTCATTTGAGTGAATGATAATGACAAAATAATGTAATCACCCAAATAAACATTACTAAAAATTGAAGATTGTATAACTAATGTCAATATGTTTTATTACACAATTTATACTTTATTTGTATGTTAAATTTTCTGAAACTGGACATTTAACAGACACTTTTTACTATTGATTTCATCTTCAGAATCTTCAACTTCATCATCTACGATCATCTCGTATAAACTTTTAAACTAAAAGAACGGATAAATTATCTTAATTTAAAGTGAATTGCATTTTTAAATTTCACTACACCCACGACATTAAAAATCGCAATATTTTTATTAGATTCTACTGGGAAAATAAAGTTCGTTGTTTTTAATTCAAAGAAATTCCTTGGATCTAAAAATGACTGAAGAATATTCTTAAATATAATGAAAAATATTGCTCAGATGATTTTTATGAAATTTTTTGTCATTATATTTTGGCAAAAAATAATAAAATTGAAAATATTTTAAGAATTTGGTAAAACATTATGTAAATTATTTTAGTGAAATAATTCGATTTCAAAATGTATTTGACAAAAGAATGTTAAATGGTATTTAGCTTAAATTATATTTGATGTATATATTATAATACAAATTTACAATATAAGTAGAATATAAATAGTACGCAAAATAATTATCTATACATTTTTAGTAAACTACAATGACGTGTATGCTGCTCATATCGAATATGGAACTTATGTGATGAGAGGTATGAATAAAAAACAGTTTTAATAAAGTATACGAGGTCTAATCAATAAGTATCGAGACTCTTTACATAAAATATACAATAAATAATATTTAATGATCTTAATAATCACTTAATTTTAATAATCTCCTTCAAAGTAAACTCCTTCTTAAAATTAAACATTTTTGGAAAATACCCGTTGCTGCTCCATTGTATTGTATTTTATTTCATCAAAATATTTAAAATGTTGAACTTTATGACATTTATTTTTAGGAATTTAAAAAAAATCACACAATACAACATCTGTCGAATAAAGAGGTTAAGGAACAATTCGGATATTGTAATTGTCCAATATGAGCTGAAATGGCTGATAGCTAAATATCGCTAGATTGTTCAAAACAAATATGGGTAGATAACATTCAGAAAAATATGTTAAAGTAAATAGAAGAGGAAGGAATGAAAAATTCGGGAAAATTGATTCTGGACGTTTCTCTTTTGTCCCTTTGGACCTTTCATAAATTAATGGTTTATTTTAATTAAGATTTGATTTTGCATTTGAAAATACGATTCTGAGTGAAACTCATTATAATATAATATTATAAATTATATTATATTGATAAGACGTTCATACAATTTACACATGTGTAAACTACCCATATGAATACTCAAAAAAAATGTCAAGACCCTTCGATTAAAACTCAATTAGTTATCACGATATAAAACATTTTAAAATCACTGAAATCATAATTTATGCATGTATCCGCCAATTATGGCATTTTTTTCCTCCCAAAGAAAAACTAATGAGAAATTAAAAAAATAAGTTCTATAAAGTACCAACTAGATGCAATTTTCTACCAAAAGCATACTCTATACGTGATAATCGGACCATTTTTTTCTGTATCATTTCCATCATTTCTACTCTAAATTGTGCTTTAAGATTAAAAAAAAAATATTTGTTAAACCATTACATCCCACGATTCGCTGAGAATATAGAAATTGAATGAATTTTATTGCTAATTTGTAATATTCTTTTTATTTTAAGTCATTCATATAATTATTATTGTTCGTTAATTAATAAAACGTTCCTTTAATAAATCAATAATTATTCAACCTATTAAATCCTACTTAATATTTAATGTAATTATTAAATAACATAAAGAAAATATAAAATTGTTTGTCATTTTAGGAAAAGATGTTCATGAATGGTGTAAGGAAAATTTTATACCGACCAACGACTCATCTAGCAGTTCAAGCTCTAATTTAAATTAATTCACATTATTTCACCAAAATTAAACTAGTAATTTATTTGTAATTTATCTATGAAAATTTTCTTTAATTATGTAGGAATTAAATGTTAAATATTATTGATTTTAATGGGTCATAAAAATTATTATTAATTTAAAATTATAATTTAATTTTTATCTTATTTATATAATTTAAATAAAACATCATATTTTATTGTACTCTATTTGATTTATTGCTAATTTCATACTCAAAAAAAAAATGTTCTTTTTATTTGAAAGTAGTAGCGTTGAACTATTAAAGAATTAATAAATTTTAAAATAATTAATTTAATAAAATTAAAAAAGTTGGAAGGTTGATTTTGGATGGTCCACCTTCGTCCATTCGGTCCTTGGAGAATTGGCTCGTAGTCGATCCACTCACCCACCACTTTACTATATTACTTACTCTATGACTATATTGCAGTCATCAAAAAACAACTCGATAAAATATTATACAGTTGTTGACGTCATAGTTTGTATCTGTACACAAAAGCGGTAATAAAATAATTTAACGATTGTATTAATGTAAACATATGAGAGATAAAAGGGTAGACGTTATATAGTATGTAGGTAAAGTTGGGTATGTAAATTTTAAACGTTATTACCTTCCTTTTGATGGTCAGAGGGTTTCGGGGTAGTGAGTCTAAGAGTCAAAAGTCAAAGATTGATATAATAATATCTAATTCTTTACAATATGATATATGAGATATATATATATATATATCTACGGATCACGTATTCCGCTTGCATGCAAATTAAGTATGGTATCAATCTTCCTTTATTTTCAAATAGTATATGCGTATCTTTTATAAATTATCTTACCTAACTGTTACTCTCTGAATTTGTTGTTTCAGCAAGTTCACAACACAATAAATAAAATAAATAATTTGAGATTTGAAGTAAATTATTTACTTATTAGTAGATTGTAATATTTTATATTATTAAAATAAAAACACTTGATCGACTTTGCTTGCAATGATAATAGACACGTTCTGCAGGATGCCGATCGACTTGTTTGTTTAAGTGTATACGAGGTATTGATTTTGGAGAGATTTTTGAATATGTTTGTTACTTATTAATTCGAGGGAAAAAACCGATAAAAAACTGGTTAAGATTTTGTTTACCAAGATTCCAGGAAGGACCTACTACCTATCTCATGGTGTTTTACTTGGTAGAGGTGTTTGTCAGGGAAGGTGTCGGCGTCTTTGCGCAACGTATGCATTTACTTTTGTTTATTTTAATTAATTTTTTTGTAATACAAATTGTGCACATCATTAAATCTACCACAGACTTTTTTTGTTGTGACCTCACAACAGTGACCGTGGTCGAGTTTTGGAGCAATTGAGAAGAGTGATTGAGTGTGAACAGATGAAATTAATTTGTTGTATTTTAAATTTGAATTTTGTGGGTTCACACATATTGCGAGAATGTATGTATTACACGATTGGACTTGTAACATGTTATAAGTCTACGGTGGTTGTTTACATTGAGTATAAATTTTATTTATTATAGATTTTGCAAGTGTTGTACATATATATATATATATATATATATATATATGAAATTATAAAGTAATCAATAATAGTGTATGGTATAGAGCAATTACATTTTAGAAAATTTAATTCAATTTGGTTTTTTTTATCAAAAAAAATTTTTTTTTTTGTTTTTGATTTGTCCATATAATATTATTGTTTAAACAAAGGTAAATTAATATTGATTATGGTACATTTTACAATATATTCATGTGTATGTGATTTTGTTTTTGTTCCACGCCTTTGTTTTTGTTTATTGTTGAGCTTCTTGACTTGTATTCGAAAAAATAGCTTTATAAATAACCAACTTGACGCGATTTGTTACCGAAAGCATACCCTACTTGACGCGATCGAACAATTATTACTAACCCGAAAAAATGTTTTCACACAAAGAAAAAAAATCTTTGTAGAAACAATACATTTCTCGCTTCGCTCAGAATATAAAAAATTAAAACAATTTTCTTCTTCTATGATAATGAAGTGACCACCCAATGGTTTGGTTTCAAAGGAATAATATTGAAATATAAGTAAAATAATTAATCCATTTACAGTTGGGTAGTCGAAAAAATAAAAACTTATTGTTTCATCAAATACCTCTATTCGAATAACAAGTTTAATAATTTAGGCACGTTGTTTGTGATGTCGTATTAAATAAGGTACCTATATAAGAAAATATATTGGCTTAAAGTAAACTCAATATTAATTAAAAACAATTGGTTTGTTTGTTATTTAATCAATGTGCAAATTGTAACAGATGCTTCTATGAATTGTAATCATGTTATCGTTATTTGTACAGATGTCGATAAATATTCCATTTGTTAATTAGTAGTGAACAATTTTTATAATATCTAAAGGATTATAAGATATAATGGGATTTTAGAAACATTTAGAAATATAAGAAATAAGATATTGCATACAATTTTTTCAAATATTCTTTAATAATTATTGAATTACATAAAATACTATATACCATTTATTCAATATGTTAAAATGTAAATATTCAATTAATTAATACATATAATTTAATGTAATTATTTTTGCATTCCATCTTTTATAGTTTAATTGATTTCTACATTGATTTTTAACTATTTATTCTTATAAACAAGAGGACGTTAAAGTTTAATTATAACTTAAGTTTGGCACCATCAAACTGCTAGAACTAGTGCTACAGTTGAAAATAAGGCCATATCTGGGGGGTCTGTACCCCCCACGAAATTTCTTCAGAATTTTACGAATGTTTAAAAGAACTATTTATTTTTATACCAACATAAATATTTTCAGTTATAAATAGCTATAAATCCTATTACATTTTCTGCTGACTAATATTTTATATTGGTATAAAATATAGTATAGTATTATATTTGTTAAACTATTCATAACATCATATTCATATATTATTACTGCAAAGGATTATTATCGATAGACGAAAGAAACGACCGCTATCGACACCGGTTCGCTCGCGGCGATCAGTGACAATATACAACAACAATATTAATTTTGTGTACATTAAAAATATTACTTTAATAATAATTAATATAAAGTCGTTCGACGTACTGTGACAAATACGTCGAAAACTATTAAAATTAAAATTTATCATAATGAGTAAACGTGAAAACAAAAATGTACTATTAAATTATTTTTCAAAACTTTCATAGGTACGTTATATTGTTTTATGTATTATGTATATAATATATAAATAATTTATTAACCGTAATTTCGAAACGTTAATTTAAAATATAATACTCAATTGTAGGCCGATAATGTTCCTATCCTACCACAAAGAGACTCGCCATAATGTAGTCATTCACCCACAAATTTGCAAAAAAATGAAAATAATATATTGAAGTCAATTTATTTGAAGCAAATTATTGAAGACAACGATATTACCTACTATTTAGGTTACTGTACATAATTACATCATAAATCATCAGTCGCGTATCAAAAAAAAAAAAATTAAATAATTTATTCTTTCCATATTTGTTAATAACGATTAAATGAGTGAGAAATATGAGTTTTCTTTAATTTTAACCCGGGGGGGGGGGGGGGCGCAGCCCCCAGTCATGGTGTTTTACTTGATAAAGATGATTGTCAGAGTCGGTGTCGGCGTCTGTGCACAACTTATGCATTTACTTTTGTATATTTTAATTTATTTTTTTTGTAATGCAAACTGTGCACGTCATTACATCCACTCCAGACTTTTTTTGTTGTGCCCTCACAACAATGACCATGGTCGACTTTTGGAGCAATTGAGAAGAGTGATTGAGTGTGAAGGGATGAAATTAATTTGTTATATTTTAAATCTAAAAGTTATGATTAATTTGAATTTTGTGGGTTCACACATATTGCGAGAAAGTATGTATTACACGATTGGACTTATAACATGTTATAAATCTTCGGTGGTTGTTTACATAATTACATGTAATGTGTATACATTTCATTTGTTATATTTAGTTTTTGCAAATTTTGTACATTTATATATATATATATATATATATATATAAAATTATGAAGTAATCAATAAAAATGTATGATATAGAGAAATCACATTATAGAAAACTAATACATTTAATTTAGTTTTTTTATCAATTTTTTTTTTTTTTTTATGATTTGCCCATATAATACTATTGTTTATACAAAGGTAAATTAATATTGATTATGGTATAGTTTACAATATATTCATGTGTAAGTAATTTTATTTTTCCCCCCCCTCTTTTTTTTGTATGTTGTTGAGCTTTTTAACTTGTATTGAAGTATGATTGTAATGGTATTGTATTGGTGATAGACTTTCTATGTTGGTGTTGATGGACTTTGTTGACTAATAGTTTCGATTATGAGGCTTGTTAATTTCGCTGTGATCTATGAAAAAAATGTGATTAAAATTTGAAAGTGATTTTTACAATATGAATAATAGATATTTGTAGAGTTGCAGTTTTGATAGGTTGATGATGTCTTTTCATATTTTTTGTTAATTGTTATGTGTATTTATCTTTCTTTCTTTCTTTTCAACTAGATGTTGAAGACCATTCCACTATAAATAAAAATATTAGATAAAAATATTCTATACATAATTCATAATGAAAATATTTAACATCGCAGCAGTTTAACAATAAATAGACAACCTACATTCGGAAATTCTTCGGCTATATCATTACCATTCATTTATAAAATTTAATTTATTATAATTTCGATATACAACATTAGGCCGTAAAATTTACCGTTCATCATGCACTTTTAAATCATAGCAAATAATTTAATTTTTTCGAAAAAACTAATTTTTTGTGTATTTTAATTTTTCATGGAAAATAATACATGTACAAGAAATATTATAGTTATATTTTTTATGTAGAATAATATGATTCATGTTCTATAAATTTTTAAGTCAAGAGCTATAGTTTTTAAATTAAACTCAAAAAACTATACAACTACCATCTTTGGCTATTATTAACCCCCTTGCTGCATGTGAAGGCGGTGAGCAATTATTATAAACATTTGTACAAATTACATTACAAATTAAAAATAACTAAAACAATTTTCTTCTTCTATAACAAAGGACCACCCTGTGACCACACAATGGTTTGGATTCAAAGGAATAATATTAAAATTTAAATAACATTATTAGTCCATTTATAGTTGGGTAGTCGAAAAAATAAAAACTTATTGTTTTATAAAATATCTTTATTTGAATAATAAGTTAAAAAATTTAGGCACGTTGTTTGTGATGTCGTATTAAATAAGGTACCTACATAAGAAAATATATGGACTTAAAGTAAACTCAATATTAATTAAAAACAATTGGTTTATTTGTTATTTAATCAATGTGCAAATTGTAACAGATGCTTCTATGAATTGTAATCATGTTATCGTTATTTGTACAGATGTCGATAAATATTCCATTTGTTAGTTAGTAGTAAACAATTAATATTTAAAGGATCATAAAATATAATAGGATTTTAGAAACATTTAGAAATATAATAAATAAGATATTGCATACAATTTTTCTAAATATTCTTTAATAATTATTGAGTTAAATAAAATAATATATACCATTTATTTAATATGTTAAAATGTACCTATTTGATTAATTAATGCATATAATTTAATGTAATTATTTTTGCATTCCATCTTTTAGAGTTTAATTGATTTCTACATTGATTTTTAACTATTTATTCTTATAAACAAGAGGACGTTAAAGTTATATTATAATTTAAGTTTAATAGTTAAATTTCCATTTGGATAGGTAAAACTAAAGATTGATTCACATTATACATGTTATATTTTCATTATAATAACGATAAAGTAGCATATTTTATAACACAGAACGCTTATAATCTTGTATAATTCTCAATCTTATAGTTTTTCTTTTAGTTAAAAACCAATCAGCAAACTTACATATTTAATTATATCAAGTCTATGTAGCATTAATATCAGAATCACACAATATTTTACTATTTAATATTTAAAAAATAATATTATCATTTTAAATTTATTGAATAACGAAGAAAAACATATTATAATCATAATATAATAATTCTTAATTATAGAAATGTTAATGTAAATGTAAATGGCCCGTACAAAAAATTAATTAAACCAATAGATTATGTACATAAATATATACTTTTTAAAAGTGTTCGTGTTTTCCAAAAGTCATGGGAATTTTTTTCCAACCCGAAGGGTAGACCTTGAATTGGTAAAGACCTCTACGTATACGGAAAGAATTAAATTTTAGTTGGTGATGACTAAGTGGTACCTACCAGTAACCAGCCTTTAGGTCTAGTACGTTACAAATTTTCACTCCCCGCATTTGTCAAATAGTTTTGTTTAAATCCGGCATGAGGTACGCGTCTAATTCCGTAACATCGGTAAGCCGCCTGTAGTCGACGCAAAGTCGACTGGAACCGTTCTACGAGGGTCGTCCGATAAGTACTTAGCCTCACCGCCTGATGGTGTCACTATCACAAGAGAACTTTACTATTGTGTAGCACATACTCGTAGTCGGCTGATGTAAATATTTAATCTTAATCGGACCCGTAGTTTTGTTTTGACTACGTGTGGAAGCGAGCATGTCAGCGTATTTTACAAAAATGAAAAAAGAGCAATATTGGTCGGTCATGCGATTCTTGTTTTTTGAAGGGAAATCGCGCAGTGAAATCAAAGAGCGTTTGGATTGGATTGGATGCTGTGTACGGTGACTCTTCTCCTTCTATGGCAACCATTAAAAATGCGTTTAACGAGTTTCAACGTGGTCACACGTCGGTTTTTGATGAGCCACGCCCAGGTGCCCCGAAAACGGCTACCATGGAAGACAACGTGACAAAAATAGCCACTTTTGCAAAATTTTCATTTTTCTCTTGTAGGCTAAGTATTTATCGGACTACCCTCGTACTTTTTGGTTAGTATTACCGGCGTGGCCCACGGTGAAGTGCTCGGTTTTACGAGTCCCTCTTTATCCTTATCTCGTATAATCTCGTCGATGATGAGTACTTTATGAGGTGGGTAGAGATATGGTTTGAGTCATGACTAAATATATAGGTATGTCAGCAACTTTGTGAAACGCAGGTGTCATGGCGGTCACTGGTAGTGAATTCATTATCAATTATTATCATTAGCAAATCACAGCACACGTGAATATTGAGTGAGATATTTCATATGATTTAATTATGTAATTATAATCTACTCTATGGACACCTACCATTAACTTTCTTTTTTCTGCTATAAATATAATCTTTAATTGATCTGTTGATTCAATTCGTGATCTAAATTTTACATTTATGTACAACTTCTCAGCAAATAATCACACATTGACATTTCCTGTATGGCAATTAAACTCCACGGTTTTATCTTCCGTGTTACACTATAGTTGCATTTAACGTTGTCTCTCAAAACCCTTTATTGTTTTATTTTTCGTCCCACATTAAAATATTATTCTATTATTTGTGACCCTCAAACTGCTAGAGCAAGGGTCAAAACAAAAATTCCTACGTCTTTTTGCTTTCGGCTGTAATATTGTCCACCCACTACATGATTACTGTCCGGTTATGCAAGTTCTGCAGTTTTGGTATTAATCTAAATCAACTAGTATTACAGATTATATTAAAAGGAAAATTCCTCTTTCCATGAATCTTGAACTTCTAAATATATTATATTATATTCGTACCTACTTTGTAAGTGATTGTTATTCTTTTAGAATATAAATCGGTATTAAGTTAATATATTTTATTATTTAAAGTAAATATTAGACTGTAGAATACAATATGAGATGTTTATTTAATATACCACCCCTACAAACGCTGTCTAGTCACGTCTATGTTTATACATTATCTACAAAACTTGCTGTGTAAATACCACGTGTACAATTACACATTAAAATTACACATTGCGTCTTATTGCGTTTTATACATTTGTTAGTTTTATTTGTTGTTAGATGTTAATAAACTGATAAATAAATTTACAATATTTGTTTATCATTTCATATAAAACGTATTATTAAATAAAGTTTATATTATATTCTATGTTCCTATAGTGTTCAATATTATTTTTTTCCTTTTATATGTTTTAAAATATTTTAACTTTAAATATGCATTATTTTGTTAGCTTTTTAATGGTAGTTTCAATACTCAATAAAGTTAATGCAGGTAATATTATTATAATCTTACAATGTACATTTAATTTATTTGCTTTTCTTTTAGGTTTTAAATTGTACCAAAATATCAATTTAATAATTATTTAATATTTTAATATTTCTCATAGGCCCATGAGTTGTTTCTCAATTTTATTAATGTTGAGACCTCCAAAATATGTACATAATTGTCAGTCACCTCATGACCCACTTATAATAAATGCTAATTTCAGGTTAACGATCTGTTTTATCAGTTACAAAATATATATTATATCATTAACTATTAACGAAGCAAATAACTTATTTTTTAATTGTTTCTGGCCGCGTTATTAACAAAGGATTCACGATCCCCATCATTAACCACATGCCATTCATTTGAATTTACTATGAATTATATCTCTTTTTTGATATAATAGTTTTGATTATTACTATTAGATGAAGGCGTCTTTATGATAATATATAGAAGATAGAACCATTGATTATAAATATTATTGATTAATATTACGTTGTATTTATAATAAAATGTGTATTTAGTTTTAAATGAAGTTGAATATGAAAAGTGTATTAGTAAGTTTTTATATTATAAACAATATTTTGATAACTTATAAACTGCATTACATATTTAATAACCTAGTATCACGTTTTTATATAATATAGGCTTCGGCCTAGATACGCCACTGATTAGCATGTATTATTTCACAATATATACTAATTACTGATCACTAACCATCACTGATACAAGGGAATTATAATTGTTTGGTTGACCTGCAGTGACGACGATGTTCATGTTTACGTATCACAATTATCAAAAAACATAAGATGGGTAGTAGGTAGTTGGTTGTATCAGGCTTGTAGCCACGAGATGACAAGAGATGACCACCTAAACATATTTCAACCTAAAATTTAAATCACATATCGTTATGTATTTATGTTGACTTAATCTATTTTTGTGAATTTTCACATAATTATAATTGGCATGAATTATTTATAGATATTCTTTAAATTTAAATCTATTATCATACATACGAATAAATAATTTATTTACTTCATTACTAAATTTTTAAGAATTTCAACGATTTTAAGAAGTTATTCATTGTCATATAAATATAAGTTAGGTAAAGAAGATTGACAAAAAAACTGCAGCGGAGTCGACAATTCGATTTATGCACCCGATCAATACCGACATATTACGACCGAAACGACTTTTTATAAAATTTTAAAATTTTTATTTACTTATATACCGACTACGACAGATATTGTTATGAGGGTAATGGCTGATTACTCAATTATTTTAAAAAACTTAAAAAATGTATAATTGTTTACTAATTTATTATACAATAATGTGTATACGCATATCACTTCGTACACTACGTATAAACAGACATATATGCGTACGCTACCGATACGTTGACGACGGCCGTCCGCGTAATTTCAACTTCCTGGAAAAGAACTAGATAAAGTGACTTTCTTAAATGGAACAATGTAATGTAACATCGATGAATTAAAAATATGTTAGTCTTATTATAGCAAAAATTAAATAAGTATACATATTTTCGTATTAATATGGACATTTAGATAAATAATTATGCATCGGTGCCGATGTACATGCTTACGTATGAGAATTATCTTGTCTTAGGTTAATTACGTTAACACAAAAATCAAACATCAATGTAAAATTTTTAAGTATGAAAGTATAAAAAAAAATTTTCCGTGCTTACGATTTTCATAATTTGTAATATTTCAGGATTTTTCATTAAAAAAAAAATCAAATTTTCAGCTTATCAAAATAGTTATTGCAAATTGCGTGATAATTGCACGATAAATTTTTAAAAATTTGCAATTAGGGGGGGGGGGCTGATGTAATTAACGTCAAATAAACTTAAATCCCTACGTTCAGTATTACATTAAGTATATATTTTGATAAAATATTTAAAATCTACTCGTAGCTGGCATTCGTTGCTTACGAAATATCTTTTCTCGCATTTTTCCAAAGTTAAGATTATTTTGATAAGGATTACTATCCCCTCCCAATATTAACACAGTTAAGTAAGATTAAAAACGATTAAAAAACGCAATTCATTGGAGTTAAGGGAAGCAGATGGACTATGTACCGTATTTTATCGTTGCGAAAATGAGTAGAATGATAAAAATAAATAGGTAATCATAGTTTAAGTTTTGTGGCTTATGTGAAAACACATGAAGGCAATTAAATTTGTTTAAAACCTTGTATAGTAAGAAAAGGATTTATCAGACTGACTCGAAAGCGTTTGTACGCGTCCTTGTTGTAAAATATCATAGAATATAAATATAAATAATTTTTATTCTTAAAGCTAATGTTTTTGGTTATAATTATTGTTCTGCTCATTAATAATCTCTTGTTATGTTTCTTGTTATATTAATTTGATTAGTCTTGCTAACAGAGATGTATTTAATGTTTGAATCTATTTATTAACTGCTTTATGGCAAAATAGACTCTGCCAAATTATTTTGCAATTATGAGTCAAAATATAACAATATACAAACTATTAACTCAGAAAAAATTAGAAAAAATACATTTGTATTTGTAATTTTAATATGATTATACATTTATACTCATTATTTTATATTGTATAAACCACAGGAGACATACAGACATTTTGGGGTAAAAACGTTCACAATATATTTATATTTAATTCTAAACTACAGTTAATGTAAACCTTAATTATATTATAGAGTAATTATTTTGCTATGGTTATAAGCTATATAGTACTTACGATTACGAGAGTAGATAAGAGGATCCTATCATTTAAATTATAGTATGTCAAGATTATATTTTTCTATTTATAATGAAAATTCTTATAATAGGAAATTTAAGTCTTAGTGAATATCAAAATAAAATGTTTTACAGTAATTGTAAGTATAAGTTTCATTAACATTTTTATGCTTACTATAACTACTAAACCATATATCAGTTGTCCCGAACTACTACGAGTTAGGAAAACCGTTTCGTTGGTATTCAATTTTTATGTGGAGAACAGCAAGAGAAGGAAAAAAAAATATTATAATGCCGAGTTTTAGTTGGGAATGTTTTTTTAATAACGGTCACACACAACTCGTCAAAAACAAAAAAAAAAAGAAACAAAAAAACAGAACAAAAATTTAATAATGGTTTTACATATTGTTAGAACGGGAAAGAAGGAAAAAAAAATCGTACGTATATACAATATCAGTATCGCGGGTGGTATGTTTGTCACGGACCAGTTCGCGCGCGCGGACATTCGGCTGTCGCCAGTGGGCGTCACCTGTCGGTGACATGTGGTGTCAACTGGTGTCGCCAACTTCGAGCTCACGGTTGACGATTGAGTTACAACTCCGATCCGCGGAATACATGTTTGATTCGACATCATCATATAGCGGACCGTGTCATACTCCCCAGCCAAACCGCCAGTCGGGTTGATGACTCGTCCGGTTTTCACATCGCGTCTGGTTCGTGTAGTTAGGAACAGTTACCTCTGCGTTTCGCAGAGGCACTTATTCGTGTTTCGGTGATGTGGCTGGTGTTACGGAAAAGGAGGATGCGAATTACTCTTTGATCTCTATAATTTGTGGTCGTGGAACTGAACTGTGTGTGTTTCACACCCAGTTATCAGCGGCACCTGCGGTGGAAAGGTGGCAACATCCCCTCCACTGTTCGCAGGCTCACCAGCCACAAACGTATTGCAGATCGAGGACACATAGTGGTATGGAAGGATTAAAGAGTGGATGTAGTGCAGCCATTCTTGCCTGCTCTACTTTTTTATATACTCCTGCTTCCTCTTCGTACTCCTTCTCTATTGACGGTTGAGTGAAGCCTTACTGATTACTGAGGTGCTGGTGGCCGTGTCCGTAGTTTCAGAGTTCTTTGTTTCCGGATTTCTCGGGCCGGACTCCAGTTGTACCATTACCCGCACACGCCGTGTCTCAGTTCTTGACGTTGCCGTTATTGTTGATTCTTATGTCGTCACCATTGGTATTATATTCGTGGGGGCGACGTGTGTTAGGTTACTATTATAGGAATTTTAAATGTTATTCCATGTCAAAATAATATGTTTCTCAGCTAAGGTAAGTATAAGTCACATTTTTATGCTTACTATAACTACTAAATCATTTATCAGTTATTGTGACTTTGTCAATTCTCGATTGTGACTTAACATGGCATGCCAAATACCATAAACTCACTAAAGAGGACATCGACTACTTCAAAGAAGCTTATAACGTATGGCGATGCACCGAATGCGCTAGAGTAAAAAGAGTAACTCTTCAGATATCGATCTATTTGAGATCAAAGAAATTATTTTACAACTCAAGGATGATACAGCCAACAATTTTGAAAACCTGAATATTAAATTCAACGCTATTGGTATAATTATCACAGAAAATAAAAATGAAAACTGCACAATATTTATTCAAAACATTGGTAAAGAGCTAATTGTAAACATAAGTGATTCTATGATTAATGACTGTCATAGAGTCGGTTTTAACCATAATAATACGCGCACTAGAAGAATCCTAGTTAGTGTTAGTAACCACCAAGGTAAAGTTTATTTTCTTAAAGCTCGACAAATAGTTAAGGATTTTCTTGTAGGATTATTAGCATCCAACCGGATGTACTTAAATATATTAGAAAAAACTTAATAACCAAGGGAAATTATTCAAAGAAGCCAGAGACCTAAAAAAACCATAAACTTTTAATTTGTTTGGACAAAAATTGCCATAGTCTTCTTCCACAAAAATGAAACAAAAAAGATAATACGTCTCAACAACAAGGACACAATCCAAAACATTAAAAAAATACGAAGAATTAAACTTCTAAAAAAAAAATTGTTTTTACGAATTGAAAATTCGTAAAAACTAATCTTACTTATTTAATATTGTTTTATTATATATACTTTTATCCCAAATTTTAACTTTTATACTTATTACTTTCCATACAATTTATTATTACATCACTCAATTACCAACCATTTTCACTGTATACTAATTCTCTTATAACCATTATATTAATGTTAAACGCTATATCAATTATTATTATTTAATATTGGTCTTTATGGTCTTACCTGTTAATACCATATTCATACCGGTCCGAGAATTACAAACTGCAACCAACTTATATTATATTCTTTAAAATTATTATATGAACGATATCGCTATCTATGTTTCTAAAACACTGAATAGCATTACAATTAGTTTTATATTATAAACAATAAATAGCCTATGATCCTACCAATTTTATAATGAATGATAAAAACGTAAATACCGTAAACTCAGTTAATTGCCATATGGATAATCTAGATACATTAATATACAATCAAAACTCACTCAATCTATTAACAACAAATATCTGTAGTATTAAAAATCACTTCGATGAACTGTGTATTGGTCTTGATAACAATGAGACCAAATTTGAAGTGATAGTTTTAGCTGAAGCATGGATAGGTTTGAACAACATATCAATAAATAACTTCGCAATTAACGGTTATACAACATACATCACCACAAATAATAAAAATCAAAATGACGGTATATTAGTCTATTTGAAGGACTCATTAAATGATATCTCTGTTACCGAAATCAATAAACAAACATTAATAGCCTTTACTTTACTTTACTACTTACTTGTATAGACCATATGTTTATTAAAAAAAGTCCTTTACTAACATAGTATCAATAATTATTAATAATTACCAACAGAAATAATATACCAAATCAAATTAAAATATTAAAAACGTTTATCAAAAACTATTTAACTCAATTGAAAACTACAATTAGCCAGAAATACTTAAATTCACTGATGTAAATAAAGCCGTTCAATAATTCACCAACTGTTTAAATAACCTAAAAAACCAAGCATCGGCTGTAATATTCATCCCCCTAAAACCAAAAAATTGAAACCATGGACCACTACTGCGATAGTTAACTTCAAAAGACAAAGATACCGTCTCATTTTTAAGTTAAGAAACACCCCCTTAATTTAAAATTAAAAGATAATATTTTAAATTTCTAGATAAACCAATATTTGATGGATACATTTATGAAATCAGTAATAATAATTTAAAATTTATATTATTTTCAAACAATTTTGTTTTTTGAAAAGCAAATTGATGATTTTACAATAAACCTAAATTAATTTATAGAATTAAATATTTAGCCTAAGACTCCTTTTTCTACAAAATTATACTTATTTCCAAACTCTTAAGTATCTCTTATTTACTTATACTATCGAAAGTTCTACTCCATCGAGCATTGGATAAATATATTTTCATTTCATAAATGATTATACCTCCATCAATTAATTTAGTAGATTTTTAAACATGTATTCATGATATATTAAACTTTTAGTGGAAAAAAAGAAAAAGCTCGACTGTAAGTAAATTCCAGTACTCTGTAGAGGATGGTGACTCAACACCAGTGTTTATTAAATTATTTAAGGTCATGGAGCCCCTACAAAATTTATCTTGACAACAAAACGCAACACATACAATACATTTAATATTTAAGACAAGAAATATAAATTATTTATTTATTTAGGAGTATTATTGCATTCAAGAAATAATATTATATCTGATTTTAATAACAAGAAATATAGTAATGAAATTGGTGCATAAATCTTTATAGGATAGATGAGCTTGTATGTGACTGCATAAATTATGAATATCTGGAATAAGATTTATTAATGAGAGTCTTAGTGCTGGCGTCAACCTATTTTGATATTTATTTAGTATTGATTTCAGTTACTGCTGAAAATACACTTCCACTCAAGTTTCTTGAAGGAAATGGAAGTAGGACTCTCATTGCCTGTTAACTCATATAAAAGCTTGTATTCGCTATGACTTATTGTCTAAAACATATCTTTTTTGTGTAAATCGAACCATTATTTATACCCAAAAATTATAGTCAGATTATTGAATTCCTAATTATGCCATTGATATTGGAATTAATGTAAATAATAACCTACCACTTTTTTAGTATAATTTGGAATCTATTTATCTGGAGGGTATATAATAAACTTCAACTATTTGAACTTCAAAATTATCATCTTAATTAATACTTCTATTTGTTATCTTTCATAGAATATTATCGGTTTTACATTATCTATATTTTTCCCATCAACACACATAACATTTAACACAAGTCGAGGGATCCCAAAATGGTTTTAACTACAATCGAAAAATTTTGATTAGATCAAACAAGATACTTTTTTTATATGGGAGAACGTGTTACTGTTGGTAAGTTTTATATAATTATTATAATAATTTATATATGAGTTGATATAGCAAATTACTGAATGCAATTTATGAAAATCTGGAAAAAATATTATTAGTGTGCTACATAAATAAATACAATTTTGTATAGTAGTGGTTCGTAATCTTCTTAGTCCGCTGTCCCCTTTTTTGAACCATATTTAGCCGTCGTGCCCTTCACTAAATACTATAAGAAATATGAATAAAAAATGAATACTGGTTCCAATTGATAACATATTTTTAAAAAAAATTGGGTTGAACATATTATAAACATAATAACAAAATATGCAATAATTTATTGGTTTTAATAGTTTTTTTAGTTATTTTAGTAGTATATTTTTATAAAAAAAAATAAAACAAGATTTGTGACAAGTGGATATGGAATTAAGGTTCTGAATAAAAACTGGTACGGTATTTGGTTTAAATTACAGTGTAGGCAGAAAATGTTGTCTCTTATAAGTAATTAGTAGCAAAGGGTAGAAGTAATGTTAACGAGGTCTGATATTTCTCGAGCACACAGGTGCAAGCGATATATCCAATGCTGATTATTATTTTGTTAAACCACGACTTAAATAATTTTTAATATTTTTTCATTATTATTTTAGATCATATACTGTCCCCTGGAATGTTTTGTAATAATTTCCTGTATATTCCAAGTAATTATAAAATTAAAATTATTGTTTATGTGAATAACACAATTTATAAATAAATTAATGTTTATGCAAATATCGTGTATAATATTATTGAGACATCCGATATATTATCGACCTACTTTGAGTTAAATTTAAAAATATGAAGTTATTTTTGGATAAAAATAATTATAATTATAGTTAATATTGCTGAATAGTATTATACACATATGAAAAATAAAGTATAAAAACTAATATATACCTAGTACCAAATTCCTAATTTGTTTATAATTTATTTTTTTTTAGATGAAAATAATTCATTAGTGGAGAATGCTTTTAGTATGACTTTAGTTCCAAGACGGTGTTATACCTTAATAATCTGTCTCCGTCTATCTAATAGGGAATATTGTAAAATCACAAAAACACAGAACTCAAATTGTGATTGTTACATTAACTTAAGAACATAAATATATTAAAAAATTTAAAAATAAGTTGTATTAAATTATTTATCAAAGAAGTCACAACCTATTAAACAAATATATAATTTAAAACATAATAATTTCCTTACCAGACATTTTAATAAACAGATATAGCATTTACTGAAAAACATTTTCCTTTATTTAAATTTATTTAACTAAGTTCAACTGAGTTTTGCGTTGATGTGATTTTGTTTTAATCCCATTACATAGACGATTTGTTATAGAGTATTTATTATTTTATATTATACAACTTTAAATATGTATATAAATTATTGAAAGGTTAATCTTTTTTATTATCGTTATAGCGGTAATTGCCTAAATACCTCTTAAACGATATATTGAAATACCATGGAATACCGACAACTAGTATAATATTGAATACTGTTTAAAACCAAAATAATAATAATTTCTGTAAGAATTAAGGAGTTAAAGCACGAAAATATATCGTAATTATCATTTAAAAATATAGTAAATATACCTTAAATAGTTTACCAATCATTATTGCGACCTGCATAACTTATGTCTATGCCTCCTTTTTATTTAGACATCTATATTGTTTATATTTATATGAAATAAAAATTTTATTAATAGGTAGGTCTAATATAGAAATTTACATTTAAATTATAGACAGATGAAAAATGTTTGGCTAATAAATTAGCAGCTTCCTGCAAACGAGTCACGTCATTCACTCGATAAAACGTAACATCTTGATTCTAATAATCTCGTTTCCTTTTAATAATACAACGTTTATTAAAATACAGTGTTAAATTAATATTTATAATGTATATGTGTAGTCAATGAATTCTGCTAGTCCAATATGAATACCATTGGACTACCATGAAAACTATTATTATAGATGTAACCGTATAAAATGGAACGAATCTACTCGTCAATAGAATTTTGTATATATAGACCCAAACCTAATTATAGACCTGGACATAACCAAATTGTAAATTCCTAGAAATTATAAAAAATGTACACATACACACATTTCGTCACATAAAATCAAATATACATATATATTATCCTAACGCCTTAATTATAAAAAAAAATAATGTATATTATTATAAAATTAGATATTTTTTCATCAAATTAACACAATTCATTAGATATAATATTTATAATTTCGATACGAATATAAATATTTATTCGTTATAATAGTTTCAAAAAAAGGAGCAATTTGTGGTAAGATTAATATAATATTAAAATATAAAATAAAAGTTCAAATAATACAATTTTAGTAATTGTCAATCTATATAATCATTTATTGATGATTCAATTCAAAATACTGTAGTACTCGTAAAGAAACGGAGTCATATTAGTAAATTCATATTACAGTTCTCGTGTAAGTCATAAAACAAACAGCCGGTTAGTTATTAACAGATTTTAATTACTTTTTATTCTCACGGCCAATAAACCACTTTCATATTAATTTACAAATACGATATGGAGAAAAACGATTATATTATAATTATTATTTTTTTAATAGTTTTTCAAACTTAAAGTAGCATCATCAAAAAATACCATCGATGAAGTCGGGACTGCCTACAGAATCATAAACAATAACACAGTTTTTTCCATTGTATAATCTTTTTACTATTAACGAATCTACTATATAAACATATATTTTATGTAAACAGATTAAATGTTTAGAAACAAAAAATGTGTGTTTATACTTACATAATAAGCACTTATTATCAGAGTGTCCTACCACTAAATTTGTCAGGCTTCAACGGATTACACATTCGTTTTAACCATCATTTTTGTTGATGGGAATATTTCACACATATTATCAAAGAATGGGGTTTAAAGTCTTCCACGTAGTTTATCCCAGGCATCATCTTAGACAGCTGGATTTAACAAACCGACTGCTGTACTGTTTCCCGATCTTTCAGCAATAAGGCTTCTCGATATACGCCCTCATGTAATTATATTTTAACTCAACGTTGAAGGCTTAAACAGTGATAAACGTATAGTTATCTTAAAGGAAAGTTATATCCCGGACGAAAAACAAATGCATATTCGAGGGAATATAGATGGCAAAAACTTAACTACAATTTAGTTTCTGCCATATACCACAAACATCATGGTATTGCTACGTACAGTATATCGCGTATATCTGAAGTTATATGAAGTAATCTATTTTATAGACTTCATTGAACGCAATATTAATGTCATATCAATAACATAAATATGTCACATACATGTTTTTTTAAATGTTTTACATATTTATTTTAAACAAATAATATTTATATTTATATAATTTATATTTTGGATAATCATACTTTATTATCTTGTAATTAGATAAAAACTTTAATCCAATAAGTGAGATTAATAATTTTTTTAAAATAAATTGAATAAACATTAATTTTGGGAAATGTAATTTCCAAAAAATTCTTGAAAAATCAGGCGAACATATATTGAACTCATTATTATTTTGGTATTCTTTATTCGCGCTCTTGTTTTTTAAAGAACTTATTAATATTATATTGTAAATAATATTAATAATACAAAATACCTAGTCCGTTAAAAAGTTAAATGTAGTTTATGTAAATCAATTACCAAATGGTTGTAATAGCTTACTAATTAAAATTCCAATCATTATTCCTACATTAATTTAAAGATGTTAAACTACAGTTTATATTGTTTATAACTTATATGGTGTTTTTATAACTTTATTTGGTATATACAAGATAAGATTAACTACAGCACTTATACTCAACATATGATTAATTGATCACCTACTTGTGGGCATGGATGTGGCATGGCTTCATTTCTAGTTTTTGTCTATGCGCCATCACAACTAATATATAAACAAAATTTAAAATGTCCTACTCTGTGCCTGTTGTGCGATATGAGACTAGAGACATAAATAGAGTTTGACTTGATAGTGGAGTAATAGAGCTATAGAGTTTGGTATCACGCAACCAATACTAATACTTAATGTTATAAGGAACAAAAAATTATGTGTTTTTGTCTTCGGCATGAAAAACACCTACATTTTAGCTTGTGGTTCAATCATGTGGTCTGCAACGCATGAAACGTGAAAAAAAAAGTGATTCGTAAATGTTTTTTTTGCAACCCCTCCCCTCACTACCCCAAAAGTAAATGATTGCTTATATTCTTACATTATAATACATTATTAGATATAAATAGATATCTGTGATCTATTGTGTTGCATTCAATTGACTATTATCTATTGACATTGATTTATAAAAATTATATTTTAATATATTAGTGTTATTATATTACAGACATTACGTTCTATGACTATACTGTTTCTGGTAATATTATTATTACATATTCATTCAGTTTGAAACTAGTTTACGATTTAGTATATGTATATTTAATCTAATAAAAAATTAATACTAAGGAGGGGTTTATTAAAGATATTAATATTAGATTAGATTTGATTATAATTTATAAAGATCCGTATCTTCGTGGGGTTTTAGTGGTACAAGGTGCACACCGAAACATAATATTTAGAAAATTTGTTTCGTATTTTTAATTTATTAAACAATTATTATATTGGTAAATGATAATGTCCATCCGAAAATCGGGTCTGTCTACGGACTCGTACATTTTATTATAACATAATATAAATAAAATATATATCTATAATTTATATTTTGCATATTCATACGTTTAATTAATATTGTAATTAGGTCCCTTTTATCCGTCAAGTGAGTTAATTTTTTTTTTCTAAATATATTTTAGACTTTTTTATTAAACTATTTTAGAATTAAACACAAAGAAGTAAATGACAGTAATTTAGGGAAATGTCATTTCCAAAAAATTCTCGAAAAATCAGGCGAACATATATTGAACTCATTATTATGATTTTGGTAATCTATATTCGCACCCCTGTTTTTTAAAGAGCTTATTAATATCATGTTCTAAATAACATTAATAATGTTTTTCTACAACTTTATTGGTATAAATAAATATCGTCTGTTAAACTAAAGATGATTAATTGGTGGCCTACTTGTTGGCATGGGTGTACGCTTCATTTCTAGTTTTTGTCTATGTGCCATCACAACTAATCTGTAAACATATTTTAAAATATCCTACTCTGTACCTGTTGTGCGGTGTGAGATTAAAGATCTATATTGAGCCCAACTTGACAATTTATAGAGTTTGGCTTCACGCGACCAAAACTAACACTTGGCGTTAGCTGGAACAAAGAAATATATGCTTTTTATTTGCATCCTGAATAACACCTAATTTATTAGCTTGTGGTGTGCAACGCATAAATCCTCGACAAAATGTGAATCGTAAATGTTTTCTTGCAATCCCCCGACTTCCAAAATTAAATAATTTTCTAAGATGACCACATTAAAATTAAAATTGATATTTGAAAGTTTTACGTAAAATATGGTCACAACAGATTATAAGATCAAAACATTATTCTAGATTAAATTCTATTTTTATGAACCTTCTAACCATATTTTTATTGAGGCACAGACCATAGAAAACAAAATATATTCTACATTGTTTATATTCTTACATTATACGACATTATAATATATAAATAGATATCTGTGATCTATTGTGTTGCATTCAATTGACTATTATCTACTCCATAGATTCATAAAAATTATATTTTAAATTTTAATACATTAGTGTTATTATATTACAGCCAGTATGAACAAATCCTATAGTATTTCAAGTAATATTATTATTACATATTTATTCAGTTTTAAAATAGTTTACGATTTATGATAGGTATATTTAATCTAAAAAATAATTAATACTAAGGACGGGTTTATTAAAGATATTAATATTAGATTAGATAAGATCATAAGGATGATCAAGGCCTTATCTTAGAGGGTTTCAATGGTACAAACTCCAGCACACCGAAATTTGTGATATTTAGAAAAGTTGTATTGTATTTTTAATTTATTAATTAATTATTACAATGGTAAACGATAATGTCCACCCAAAAATCGAGTCTATCTACGGCCTTGTACATCTTATTATAACATAATATAAAAAAACATTTATTTTGGATATCAAATGATAATGAATATTAAAATAATACACATATATGTATTCATTTTTATATTTTTAAAAAGTATTAATAGAAAAAATAATTGGTAAGATTACTTTTAATAATTTTTATCTTATTAAAATATTATTATTATTGTTTAAGTATTATGTTACCCTGTAGGAATATAACTAATATTTTTTTATTCATTAAATATAATTATATCATTTTCTAAATGTAAATGTCAATTATTTCTGTTAAAAAGATCTATGTTCTATTTAGCACCACCCATTTCAAATTTTGAGTTCAAACTCTGGGTTTCGTTTATCTGTTTGATCCTTTCGTTTATAGTAATTTATATTCAGAGTTATATGGGATTTTCTTTGTTTTGTGCTGAATGAAACGCATGGTGTGCCACCTCGTTGAATTAGAATGCGGGTTATTATGTTCATTTATCTCTCTCTTAGAATATCAATATATATACACAATACTTTTGAGAAATTTAAAAATGAGCTAAATAAAGTACCAACAATATCAATTTGCTACCGAATACATAACCCAGTTTGTAGTAATCGAACCAGTCTACTCGAAATCATGCTTTCAGACTTTTAAAAACCGGAATATAATACTATTCAATTTTTCTTCATATTATAATTTTATAAGCTTATAAAAAGATTTATGTTTTACGATTTTCAAAATATTTTGTAAATAGGTTACTACTATAAGACACTATTAATAATGATCCAAAGTCATTGGTTGAATCTATTTGAAGTGCTATAGGGCATTTTAAAAATTTCAAATATTTTGCGTTTAATTTTATAGCACACATTTTCAATGATATTATTTTTAATTAGAAACCAGTTGTTTGACACCTAACAATATACATTTTTCGATTTATGAATATGATGGAACTTTGTGTTTCATGAAAATGAAAAATAATTATTAATGTTAGTTTAATGGGGTAATAATAGCGTAAAGGTATGACGACGAACTAAAAAAAAAGGTCAAAGACCTTTTAATTACTTAATTTATATAATCAACAATCTGTCAGTTTGATAAGCAATTTTATATGAATGTATGTGTTTGCACGTCAATAATTAAAACTGACAGGTTTATTTAAACCTATATTTATACTACTTTTTGTTTTTTTGTTTTATGTAAGATTGTATAGGTATGTATAAGTATTATGTTTCATTGTGTAAACTTAATTAAATATTTTATTCTTTTACAATTATTAATACTATATTAAACTAAATAAAATTGAGGATAGGTCATATTTTTTACAATATATTGTTAAATAATAATACAATATTGTTTTAATTTTGATGAACAAAAATAATTATTCTTTTTTTTTACATACACACCTTTTAAAGAATTTCGTTAATATATTTTTTATAATGTCTATGATCAAGATTATGCTTAATTTTGATGTAGATAGCATTGTATTTTATAAGAGGAACTTGTAATACGTGAATAACGAGAGAGAAATAAAGGGGAAAAAATCATATATGTCAAATGTATATAAATTTTGGTTAATTTTATCGACTAAAATTTTTACAGATATTATATACAAATTTGGAATATCTAGTAAGTGTACAACTCATTATTTTCAAATAGAATGTATCCATAAATTTATTAATTAATTATCAGCTAAGGTTATACTTAGATGATAGAAAATAATTTTAAAATATAAATACGAAAATACTTAATAAGTAAATTACTCATATGTTGTTTTCTTAAGAATGTTTGTGATCATATTATTGTAATTATTGATTCGTTTATCTTAATCCCCTTTTTTTCGTTCAGACCCAAAAATTAAATTAAACAAAAAAATTAACATATAATTGTGTTTCAGGAAATTCACCTTCACAAACAGTTTTTGATATTTTATTTTATGTAAAAACCTGTAAGTGAATTAAAGTAAAAACAAACAATGTTATATATATATATATCAAATTTATAAATATAAGGTATCCTTGATATAATAATGATACACATTTTTACAAAGTTTCATACTCACATAGAATACAACTATCAGAATAAGCACTTATAAGCAAATTTATGAATTTCATCTTTTCTGTGCTTATAAGAAGATTCATAAAAAGCATAAGGAAATGAGTTATTAAATCAATGGTCATTTTGACGATAATGAGTATGACCATTTGTTGAATAAAAACAAATAATATTGTTGATATATTTAAAATTTTTAAAATATAACCTGTTTTATAATAATATTATTGTATTATTAATATAATTCTCTACCATGCCAAAATATCAAATAAATTCACGTCAATTATTCGTATAAATAATTATTTTATTATTATATGTAATATACATATAAAAGTTCGAGAATATTATTTATTACATTAGATTTTTAGCAAAGTAAGTTAGTTTGCTCATGTTCTAATGGACCGATTATCACAAATAGGGTATCTTTTCCGTATTAAATTTCTTCTAGTTGGTACTCCATTACTCTTATTTTTCGAACTACCCAAGTTTTTCTTGGAAGAAAATAAAATACCAAAACATGGCGGAAAATCGGCAAAATTACGATTTCTGTTATTTAAATTTTATTAATTGGTGATGACTAATTATGTTTTATCGTAAGGACTTGAGCATTTTTTTGAGTATTCACATAGGTAGTTTACACGTATGGTACGTTCTAACCAAGTATAGAGATTTAAAATGTTTAATATAACTTGCAATTTTGGGTATAAAGTTTTGAAAATTATATACCTTACATATATAAAACTATATTTAAAAAAAATTTGAAATAAAAAGCTATTTTTTTTTTTTATATTGGTTTTCAATCTTTACATTTTACAATGATATTTGATTTTTGTGTTTTTAAAAGCCTGAAGACATTTTTTTGTGTTGTGTTAACTGTTGGATTAACACAACTATAGTTACTTTCGGTAGAAATTGCTTAGGTACTGACAAACAGGACAGTTTATGTTCAAAAAATTTACCGCTTTACCAAATTGATTTGCACAGTTTGTGTTAACCAATTGTGTTAAAATTAAAATAATTTTTATCATTGCATTAAAAAACATAAAAATTAATATTATTTTCAACTCCGTTTAATTACTTTAATAAAATAATATTAAGGGGTACGTATCATAATTTAAGTAGAATTTAAATTACAACACTATATATTACAATAATAGCAAATGATAATTTATAAATTAAAAAATAAATTTTAATATTTGACTTAGAAAACAAATATTCTGAGTTAAGTTCCGTCTTCCGTGGATATTTTCTATTATTTTATTCGAATAATAACTATTCTAACCCGATTCGTTATGTAATATATTTATTATTTAATTAAAGGTTTACCGTTTAGTAACTCATTTGTCAAGAAAATATTTTTAAAAGTTTTAATTATTATTTAATGAAAATTAATTTTCTAGTTTATCATATACCATTTGAAGATATTAACAATACGCGTAAGTGATGTATTAACACTTTTCTGAAGTATAACATAGATAAACTACGATTAAATTTTAAATTAACTATTATTTCATGAAATAATGACAAAGGAGTAATAGATACTAAATTCTACACTATAAAATTTACAATAATTCAACTCGTAATTTTGAAATTTATGGTTATACAAAATATAAAGTCAATTATGTCATACATTTATAAGGGTAGAGGCTAATATGTAGCTTTAAATGAAAATAATATTTTTATTTGGTTATTATTTTATTAATTCTAAGTTATAAAATTTTACCTCGTAATCTGAAGGCATGCAGACATATTATGCTTCTCATTTTACTCTCACGAAGAAAGTAACTTATACATTTAAGATTCTGATTAAAGCACGTTCATAGCCACTCATTGGGATTGCAATTATATTGAGTTTTATTTTTATTATGAATTATCAATAAATAATACTTTTAATAGTTTTTTATTATATTATTGGACGCAAAATAACCTAGTCAAAATTTTAACATTTTTAACAAAATAATACGTTTCGTCCTCTTGTGGTACATATATCACTTTAATTTCTTTAATGTTTTTTTATTAAGAGATTCTAATTTAATGTCGACTTGTTTTATTTTTCTTGTTCTGTGTATATATTATATAAGATATGCATTTATACTGCATTATTGAGTAGTTAAAAATATTAACAAATATCAACTATGTGATCTCCTGGAGACTTAATAGTTTCTACATTAAAAAGAGCATTTATCTTCTCAGCTCTTATATTCTTGATACTGCATAACCACTTGAAAGCCATCGATAATTGTAATAGTACGGTAAGGAAAAGTATAAAACTTTCAACAAATATTTGTTCAAAATAACTTGAATTCAATAGACAAATTTCGCTTAAGTTTAGGATTTGAATAATTGATTGCAGTACCTGATCAAGAGTAGGTCTGAAATATTTTAAAGCAAGCAAACAATGTGAATCAAACATATGTTTTTTGTTTAATGCGGATTTGTGAATAACTCAGTAAATAAGTAGTTTTTGGTTAAGAAATAGATATAAAATAGCCTTAAATATGATATAAAAGGAATTTCTAGAGAAAGCAGGGAATAAAAACTAGATAAATTTTAGGTTAAATTTTAAAATTTTAATAAATTCATGTAAATTATCATAATAAATGTCTATTATATATATATATATATATATATATATATATATGTATATATTATAATTTAAAAATTATATAAAATTGAAATTGAAATGAGATATTTAAGATTTATAAATATCAGTATATGTATTTGCTCCTAGTGCCTATCTCTTGAGGTTGCCCTACGATGTACATCGAATGGAATTCTTGTATCATAGTGTAACAAAAACATTTAGTATAAGTTATATTTGATGCAGTGGCGCAACCAGGGGGGTGGACTGCATGTCTGGACTCCCCCTTGACACGTATAATAGTAAATTAATGTCATATTCTCATTTCTCATAAAGCACTTGAATAAATATAAATTCATTTTTTGACTACAACTTATTAAGTAAATTTCTGGCTATACTACTACAGTGCAATAGCCGATAATTTAATACAATCAAGTTTATATGTTATCTGCATTAAACTATATGATAACATAGTACAATACATGGACTAAGATATACAGGACTGAAAACGAACAGACAGGCAGGTGAAGAGGGTTGTCTACAAAATGGAGCGTTTCGAGCGGGGTAGGGGGAAATTGTCTACTAAAATCCAAGCGCTATCTGGTGATTTAACTTATATAATAATATATGTAAACGTATTAATTATTTTATTTTTCAATCTATGTCGTAATATACTAGTCAGTAGTATATTATTAAAAATGCCTGTAAATAGTTTATTGTCGATAAGTTCTATTTTCTATATAATACACAGTTATTAAGATTATGTAAATTTCAAAAGAAAATAATAATCTTAATAATTTCCTAATTTTAAATTGAAATGGGATATAAATGTGCAATTTTAGAGTGTAAAAGTTGTAAGAGTACGAGTTGCATAGAATATAAAATATTTTCTTTACCAAAGGATAAAATAATTAGGGATAAATGGCTTCAATTTATTTTTAATATTAATAAAACAGAAACCAATGCAACTTATTTGTGTGAACTAATTCATTATGTGTAACATTCATTATTTTAAAATAACATAATATTGTTGCGTGCCAACCCTGATCAACTTGATCCGTATTAGAATGAATAAAGTTAACTCAACGATTTTAACAATATACTATTTTATTCAATTTTAATTTACTCAGAGAAACAAAGTTATAATAAAACACAAATATCTGACGTATTACGACTCGTTCTTGTGTAGTCATCTGTGATGTTATCAGTACGTCGATGCCCAGTCGTCTGTGGTGGTGTTCAGTACGTTGCTTCCAGTCGTCTGTGGTGGTGTTCAGTACGTTGCTTCCAGTCGTCTGTTTTGGCTTGGTGCTTGGCTCCCTTATATAATACTTCTGTCTTCCTGTTGTTGTTTTCATGGGATGTATCGGTTCCTATCTGCCTTCCTGTGGTTGTTTTCATGGGATGTATTTATTCCTATCTGCCTTCCGTTGTAATTATAATTCGTAGAAAACAGATTGTCCTTCTCGTATTCGAATAGATAGTTTAATATTATTTACATTAATAATTTCGTGGGAGCTTATAATAACTTGTCGGTCAGCCTATTCTCGATATTCTATCGTTAACAATTATTACTGTGTGACTTTTTATACATATAATCCTATGAAATCACAAATGTGGTTATCCTATTTCGTAGTTTGTTTATCAATAGTATATTATTCTAACGGAAATAATATGGTTAAATTATTATTAAATTAAATACAATTTATTTAAAATATTCTGTTTTTAAAGTGTGGTGGCTTGGTAAAGGATCTAGATCCGTAACAATATTTTAGAATATATGAAAATAGGCGACAAAAAAAATTAGTTACAAAAATAAAAAAAATGTCTAAATTAGTTACAAATTAAAGTTAAGTGTTAAACAATATTATTTTTTCGTTTTCATTTTTTAACTATACTCTATACACAAATACGCATATTATAATAAATCTTTAAATTCACAAACACAGGATTTTTTCGCATGAGAATATTATAAATTTCAATACTGATATTATGAAAACTATGCATTCTATAAAATTGTTTAGTACTAATTCAATATTAAAAAACTAGATGTTCAAATTCATGTTATTGAACTCTATATGTTCAATTACACGGAGACGTCATTTTATTCGTTTCCAGTTCTGTATATCTTAGTCCGTGGTATAATATACGTTATCATATAGTTCAATGGTTATCTGTGACCTTAAAATTAATATCATGAGTATGGTTCTAGCAAGAATTCTTCTATTATCTATGAGTTTTAGACTTTATAGAACAAACTCTATGGTTCTAGATATCTGATTTATTAACAATTGTTATCAAATACAATAATATAATACATTTCGATTAATTGTTACAATTGTGACATTTTCGTTTCTTATATTTCGGTCGTTTAAGAACTAGTCATATTAGTTTATACTATTAATAGCATTAAATATTAACAATGAATAGTTCTATAAAATATATTTTTATCTACTAGTAGACCTAGTGCTAATATAACTAAACAATGAATAGTAAACCTCAGAATGCATTTGATACGTTACCAATATGTAATCAGGATTTCTATCCAAATATTAACATTTATTATAAAATATGTCTGAATTAATACTTATTTAATATTTAAAGTAATAATAATAATTAAAAATTATATTATCAATAAAAACATAGGTTTATTTTTTATATAATTAAGATGGGTTATTTTGTCAGATCTGCCCCCATGAAAAAGTCCTGGTTGCGCCACTAATTTGATGGATATATTATAATCCAAAAATATAATAGAAGTGAATTATATACAAAAAAATAAGTAATTTAAATATATATAAATTTTTATTAGAACCAATAATCGATAAATATATTGCTCATGTACAATTTGGAACTGAATTGCTGCCAGGTATGAATAAAAAATAGTTTTGATTATAAGTATTCTCAGTATAGTAATATATAACTGTCTAATATTAGAAATTGCTTTAATTTAAAAATGTATAGCAATTTGTTATTATTTAATGTCTTTTTGCTTCTGATTAGATTTAAATGAAACTAGATTGACATTATTTAAATATATTATTTCATTATATCATTTATATTTATTATTAGTGGATATCTCAAATGTTGTATTATAAAAAATTTATTATAATATATTCTATAGAACATTATGCAGAAAAGTTTGTCATACCATAGAAAAATCATTATATTATGAATTTTGATATTATTTACAAATATCTCGCAAAATCATTATTTAATTTCTTTAATGCTAGTAGTAGTATGTATCTGTATCTTTTAAAGATTTAATATGATTAATCATAGAACTTTAATATTTTTAAGTTAGATGATTATATATTTGATAGCAATTTAAAAACGTACAAAAAAGCAATCATAGTAAGTTTAGACTTCATTAACTTCGAAAAGTTTGAAAGTTCTTATTAAAAAAAGTAAATAAATGGACCTAACAGTATTTAAAAATGAGACCGTCATGACACTATCACTCAAAAATATTGACCGACAAGTAGAAGATAATAAGGAATTCAAAAGATTAAATTGCATTAAATATTTAGGTGTATAATTAAGTTGCACATATCAAAGAAAGAATTTTGGATGATAATTGATGCTGCAAATAAACCCTATAGAGTATTCTAACAACTGCTAGCAGTAATATTAAAGTTAATATATACTTATTGATGAAGATTTATAAATAAATGTATATGAAATTTAAACTACACTAATATAGGCAAAAAATTGGACAACATCTAAAAAAATCTTACACAGAATTTCTAAGAAAGGTTAGAAAACATAAAAATATAAACCAGGGAGTAAAATGAAATATTCTAGTAAATGCGGACATAACATCAATGAAAGACACAAAATTGACCAGTAGGTTATGTATGAAAAATACGTAAAACATAATGGCTATCAGAGAGAAAAATATTGTTAGATCATTCAAAACAAAGATGAAAACTGAACCTGAAAACTTTAAAATAAATAATATGTGAAGAGTAAACAATAGAGAATATTTAACATTTATAATCTTATTTAATATTTAATGCAATATTAAATTAACATAACTAATTTATAATTTAAGTATATAATATATTTTTATTTTCATTTTAGATACATTAGACGTTGAGCAATGGTGTGAGAAAAATCACAATAATAAGGAAAAGAAGACTTTTGAAGGTTCTAGCAGTAGAAATAAAAAAACACTTCTCAATTTATTTCCTCATTAGTAGACTTATTAATTGATTTGTTAATTAATAATATAAAATGTGCAATTAACTAAAATTAATTTCTTTGATTGTGTATTGATTTTAATAATTCATAAAAATATGTAAAAAAATTATTATTAATAATAAATTATAATTTTTAACTGATCTAATATATACAATTAAAATATAACATAATGTTGTTTCTTGATAATTTTTTGGAATATTAAGATTTAATTCTAACAAATAAAGAAATAATTTAAAAGTGCATACCATAATTATTCAAATTATTGGAGTTTGCGCATGCATAGCCATAACTGACTATAGAGCAGTGTTGCTAGGTATTATTTTGAAAAAAGCCAATAACACAATAAAAAAATGGCTAGAATTCGGCTAAATAAAAAATTAAAGATTTATAATAAACAAGGTTTTTTGTATGTGTTTAAATTAATATTATTAATATTACGAGTTATATGGTATAATGCAGTAACAGACTAATAGCTATAATTATTTGACCATAAAATAATATATCAAACTATTCATCAACCCTTTTAGTTTTTTACCTATTCACATATTATTAAATTATTTATTGAGTTAAAAGAACTTATTAGTAAATAATATTATAGGAACCATGTACACATAATATATATTACATGAATTGAGTTGAATATTTAACAGGAGAAATGAAGTCTTGCTTTAAGTTCATTTAAATGTATTCATTTTAAATACATTTTAATAAAATAATTATATTATCACAATTTTGATGTTTATTACCGCTGTTAATACGTTTCCCATGCCACTGTCTTTTCGACGATGATAAAGATTTTAATGATATGCATATGAATATATAACAATATAATAGCACAGATTATGTAAATAATAATAGATTAATATAATAAGTGATAGCATTTATTAATTATGTATGATGAGAACCATAAATAACAAAAATATGTAAAAATTTTGTTACAAGCTAGAATTAAGCCAATTTAAAATCATAAATAGCTAGAAAAATGCCAGGAGCTAGATCAAAAAATTTGTTAGCCAGATCAGATCGAAAAAGGCCAGAATTGCAATACTGCTATAGAGTCGGTTCTATCTAAGAGTACGCGAAGTTCGCGCATCACGGTTGACGGTTTTAATGAATCTTCAAGCAAAATTTTGTCAAAACTACGCTGACTCGATATCTAGTATTGTTCTAATGTAAACTTGATGATCCATAAAGTATAATTTTAATTTACACTGTATTGTTACCAATTGGTAAACACTAGATATCGGGTTGGCGTTAGCGTTGTGTCTTGTTTCTGATGGCGGCCAGTAAATATCCGACCCTGGTCGACTGTTTGGAGGGAGACGCGCGTCGCCCGACGAAAATTGGTCGACGTCCGGTTTAATGGTTCAATGTAATGAACCACCAATTTCTCTGAGGACCGAAGGGACAAAGGAGGAACATCTAAAATCGACCTTCCCACTTTTATACATTTAAATATTATTATTACATAGTATATATTGGTATAGTATCCAATATTTCAATAATCATTATACATTATGCTATATAATTAATTAATTTATCAAAATGGCATCTAAAATACAACAATATGTATCATATATTTGTTTCGTATATAAATAAATAATTATGCGATCGGGCATTAGGCTATATATGTTATAATATAACATATTATTAATTATATCAATGTCTTCTTGTAGCAAATCTACTTCCGCAGTAATGTATAAAATTCTAAACGTCTCAGATTAAATTAAAGAAATAAAATAAAATTCAAAATTATTATTAAATCTAATTTCCGTTATCACTTTATCAGATTCAGTGTTCACATAATAGTATTTCTTAACGCGTTAAGTAATTTTCTAACATTAAGATAAGCTCTAAAGGTTACTTAAGTATTTATTTAAAATTCACTTAAAATTATTAAACCGTATTTAAAAATTCACTTAAATAATTAACTTAAGTATAACATATACAGTGAATGCACTTAAAGCAGTTAAATGCTGTTTGGTGTCGTTATTAGTAGGTTTAAAAGATTGAATTGATGGCGGTACCTTATATCAATGTCTAATGACTACAGAAGACGCTAAACGTGTAAAATATGGTAAGTATTTAATAGATATAAATAAACCTATTAATATAAACATTTGGTCCTAAATGAAAACTGAGGTCATTAAAATAAATTTAAATATTATAATTTCCGTCCTCAAACCAATTTGGTTATACGGTATCCAATTATGGGGATCAGCCAAAAAATCTAATATTTATAAAATTCAAACATTCCAATCAATCTCACTACGTATGATTACATGTGCTCCTCAATATGTTTCAAACCATACCTTACACTCTGACTTAAAAATACTCACTGTTTAAGAAGAAGCCAAAAATTCCCATACACTCTTCTGTGCCCGTCTTAGAAACCACTCTAACCCTCTAATCATTGCTCTAAACTCTGAATTCATTCCCGGAAACCCACCTAGAAGTTGGAATTGCGACCTGAAATAACTCTAACTCTCTAGCCAAAAAGTGTTACCGCTGGGTGATTACTTCATCATGTCAATCATGCCAATATATTATGTAAATCCACAAACATGCTTATTGTAAAATGTATTTATAGATTGTATGTTTTAAAAATAAAAGTTGAAAAAAAAATATTATAATTTATTAATTATAAATTTCATAATCATTGACGGTATCAACTTTTTTTTGACGACGCAACACGTTTTTTCAATCCTTTTATTGATAATTTTGTTCTCATACTGTATATTTAATAGTGTTATACAATATATTAAATTATTAAATTATTAAATTACTAAATTACTAAACTACTACAATAATCATGATTTGTAACACATAATGTACTAACCTGACCCACCTCCCTCCCTATTTTAAATAACGCAACCGTGTCAGTGTAATAATACCGCCACTGTTTATAATGATTTAACATGCAAAAAAGTTGATATTTATGCAGAAATTTTAACAATTTTAATACTTTATTTCTTATTATTTTATTTTGCGAGTAAATAATAATTTTACTGCAGTTATATTAAAAAAACTGAAGAATGCATCAACTGAACCTCAAAATACAGTATATGAAGAAAAAAAGAGAAATAAAGAGTCTGGATAAATCTGAGAATAGTGTAAATGGTGAAACTCACAAAATAGTTGCTGATGATTCTTTTAAATGACCACACATGTTGCTATGCTCTTTCTCATTGAAGAGTATCGCTAAAGAGCTTCAGATTTTTCTTCGGGAAAAATTTCACAGCAAAAAAGTTGCTAACCAATTAGTTAAAAAGGTTATAATACTACTGGTCCACAGTGTTTGAGTAAATATTCAGGGTTTAAAAGAACATATAAGAACATAAAATGTCACAATAATAAATCTGGTATTGGATTGAAAATTTGGACATATTTTGATTTGATAAATTTCCTTATTGGGTCCAAACCACAAAATATTAATGATGATACTTTCAATAAAAAATTTAAGCAAACCACTGTAATAGTAAAAAATTATACTTAAAAATTGAAGAAAACCAACCATTAGATGAAAAATATAGGAAAAGTAGACACGAATAGAAAAAAATAATTAATAAATAATTAAAATAAAAAACATTTTTTAAGTCAAAAAATTGTATTTAGATAAAATATTAAATTAAAATATAAAACTCTAAATATATAATAAGGAAAATAAATAAAAAACATATCTTTGAAATAAAAAAAATAAACAGCCTTAATTATACAGCCTTTTTGTTATAAATGATAATAACGGTTTCATATTATTTATAGCTGTTTGTAAATTTCCTGTAGAAAAAAAATATTGTTTATTGATAATTTTTAAGATTAATCATTTAGTATGTAAAACAATATGTTTTTATTTTATTGCACTAACGATTATACTAACCTTTTAAGTCTGTTAAATTTACAGGAAGAAATATTCTTAGCTGTCTGTTTACCATCAATATTGCACGTATGATATTCCTAGATGGAAGGTTCGTCTTTTAATAATTGTTCAATAAAACTATATTATACCGACAATCTAATTCGGTCAAACCACATACTAATTTTGATTTATGCCTATAAGTTTCTATTATACATGTTCTTCTTTTATACAAGTTAGAATTAGCACCATGTTCAACAAAGTCTTTAGCTAATTTCATAGTACTATTTCTTATATTATCTACGAATTTCGCATAACTTATAACGTCTCGAATTCTTTATACAAATTACAAAACGTTATATGACGCCTTTATTAAATTCGCCAATCACAAACCGAGGTATAACAACAGGAGTACCGTGGATTTTTAAAATATCTTTAAAAAAAAAAAATACACCGATGATTACAATAAATTTTGATACATTTTTATTAAATTAAAATACAAAAAAAAAACAGAGTTATTGAACAAATAAACCAATAATTAAAATAATAAGAAAAAACTAATAAATCACACAAAATGTTGGTTATGTAGTCAAACGACAGCGACGTATGATCGTGAATCAAAAAAACAAAACGAAACAAAAATGTCTCTTATGTAAGTCTTTTACGTCGGTATGTGTTACGATGACGATCGGTGACGGATTCAATAGTCCGCGCGTTCACGCACCGGTTCAGATCGCCTGAACCCCACCTGTTTCTCATTCCTGGTTGTTGTGTAGGAGTTACCGGTGGACGTTGTTGCGCCTCATATTAGAAAAAAGTGCCATTGTGAATCAATGAAAACATTATGTATTATTAAAAAAAATTACTATTTCTTGTGTGTTTATTATAACTTTATAAATATAAAAGGTCCCATGGGTGGAGTGGAGTGGAAATCCATATTTTTACCGGACCTTACAATTTCTACGAACCAAAAATATAAAAATATAAAATCCCAAACAAACCTATTCAAGTTAATCTGAAGTTTTTTTCTTCTATTATTTACAAAATACTATATTAGAGCTCTTGAATTTTTTCTTCACTATTATTATTAAGTACATATTATAGTTGTATTATTATCATAAGTATAGAGAATTAAATGTTGTTAATTATAACACAATATTTTAATAATACAAATTGGTATAACAAAACAAATTATATTCTATTTTAAAACAAATGTATTTTCATTCAATATATTATAAATAATGAAAAAAAAATTAATAGGATAATTTAGATTTTAGTAATTTACTGTGATTTTTGATAATATCGATAATGCCATCAATGTCAATTTCATGTAAAATCTGTTTTTCCATACTCATTAGCATAAATGTCTTCAATTTTGACTCTGATAAAGAATTTCTTTGGTGTGATTTTATATATTTTAGGATTGAAAATGATCTTTCACATGCCACTCACAAAATATTCTATTTATTCATATCATATTCATATTGTAACATTTATTTTATTATATATTAATGATAAATTTACATTGTTAGATAGAAAATACAATTGCAAGTATAATGTGAAAATAAATAAATAAAAAGTGGCATTTAAAAATTATTAGTTGTATTTATTTAATTTATGATAATTTAATAACAATTCTGTTCGTGCAAGTAAAATTACATCAAGTTGAAATAATTTTTTAAGGCAGATTATTATTTTAAAAACTAACAGGGAGATAAGTCAATACAACCAGTGGTGTAGTGTCCACTTCCTATTGTAAAATATATACTTGTGTATCTAAATAAAAAACAGAAGTCCGCGGGCACACTTATGGGTACCCACTTTTATTTTTCAGTTTTAAGCAGATTAAAATTTAATATAATGGAATTTTTTAAAGAAAACAAATCAAAATGTTTTATTGTCCCTTTAGGACTGTAAATTTTGTACCAATACTGACATTTGCGGAGACAAGAATCGCGTTTTCGCCCATCATTGTTCCGTTTCTACTTCTCGACAGTCAATCAATACAATACACATGGTCTTTCAATTATTATTGTATAATAAATATAGTATAATATTGTATAGTATTTTTTGATATTTTAATATCCACCAATTTTGTGTCTTGAAAAGTTATTTTTACCACCGAAATAAGTATAAAAAATTATATGTGTGCAGTGGTGGTCAAATGATTTTGTCATGGGAAGGATGATCATGATTTTTTAACATAAATTTTGACAATTGTAAATATCAGTCATAATTTAATGACATAAATACAAAGTAATATTAATATTAATATAAAGTACAAACTGAAAAAAATATGTTTAATCGGTAATATTAATAACATTATAATAAAATTATTAAATTATTAAATCTATTTTTTTTTTTTTTTGCATGTTCAACCAGTATAATAGTTCATCTGGTGATGTATTTATGAACCCACGATGAACAGCTATTAACCTATTAATACAACTCTAAAATAATATAATTAAACAATTGATAAATGTTTAAGTATTATATCGAACATGTTTTTAATTTAACATTGTTGAATAAAATAAATGTTTTATGTTTAAATTATTTTCCTAATTATAATTGATTTTAAATTATTTGTAATATTTCTAATATTTTAAATTATAAATGATCTGAAATTTTTTATGATAACTAGTGTAATTTTGACGTAGGGACTTGACATTTTTTTTGAGTATTCTCATAATTAGTCTTCATACGTAATACAATTTTAAAACTGTTAGGTATATTTTTTGACTAAATATAGACCTTTGAAATTTATCCAATAATGTTTAATATAATACCTGGTATTTTAGATTTAATGATTTGAAATTTTCACACAAGCATAACTATAATATACTACTTAATCTATTTCCGAAAAATGTGAAAATCGTATTTCACAATTTTTTTTAAGTTTTTAAATTTATAATCTTTAGTAATATTTAATATTATGATATTTTATGGGTATTTTTTCGGGTATATTTAATGGTCAGATTACCATGAATTGTATCTAGTTGGTTAGTTGGTATTTCATATAGCTTATTTTTCGAATTTCTCAAAAGTTTTTTTTTAAAAGAAGAAAAATTACCAAAAAAATGACTGAAAATCGGTAAAATTACGATTTTCATTTTTTAAATTTTTTTTATTTCATGATAACTCTTTGAGATTTGAAAAGTTTATTAAATACTAACATAAGTAATTTACACACGTGGTAAAATTTTAGAATGAATTATTAATGTAAAATATTACGATATATTGAGTTTCGCTCAGAAACGTTAAACGTAAACGTCTAATGCAATATCATTGTATTTAATTCTAATTATAATAAACCATTAATTTTTCCGAGGACCGAAGGGACGAAGGAAGTACGTTCAGAATCAGATATCGTGTAATCGACATTCCCGTTTTTTTTTTTTTACTATAGATAAATAGGTAATAAACGGTACATTGTTAAAAATAATTTATTATAACAAAAAGGTCATGGGGGGGATATATCATATATTTCCTTTATTCCCCCTCGTTTGGCAACTACTGTATGTGTGGTATAGTAAATAGTTTAAGGTTTAAGCTTTTTGAGCAGATTTCTCTTTCTGTTCATTTAATGCTAAAAAATATAATTGATAAATGTTGATCGTATTTTAAAAATATAAAACGAGTATTTAGGTGTAACCAAATAATTCATAAAACTATATTATTATTATTATTATTTTTAATTTCGCAAAATTGTGTAGCATATTATTGTTTCGTCCACACGCGTAAAACGATTGTATTTTTTTACTATTCGTGAAGACTAAAAAGTTCGTCTAATCTAGTTGTTCAGTAGATAGGTGTACCTAACGAGTTTTTAATAAAACCCTGTCGAGCAGAGGCGTATTTAGCAATTTTTAAATGGGGGGAGGAGGGGGTTCAGATTTTTTCTAGAAGTTTTCATAAAGCCGAAACCATCCCTCCCCTCACCGTTGTATAATATAAAAAAAAAAAATAAAAAAAAATGAAAATAAACACGTTCTGTATGTGTACACATTATAATGTAAAATCTAAAACGGATGGAAAAATAATATTATTAATAGCAATTTTTTTTTTTTTTTTTTTTTTTTGGTCATGGGGTGAAAGGTGGTTTAAGCCCGTTTAATCGCCCCCTTAAAAACGCCTCTAACTTGACGAGTAGCACATAAATTACAAATCAATTAATTAACTAATCGGCCGATATAGCCTGTGCGATCGTTCGAAAGGGTATATCAACAACCATCATAACGTTCTCTGGAATTTAATTCGCCCGCCAGCTATAGGGGGCGCACAAGTACGAAATTATGTTTTATGCGTGTGCGCGTCGCGACGTCGTTAGGCGTTTTCGTCCGCCGTTCGTTTTCATTTTTCAGTAACGCCGATCGTCCGCACTCGTCGTCTCGTACGTTTGCCGCCAGTCCGTTAAAACGCATAATCGCACGTACTTCAATTTACGTACCTACGACGCTATTCATTTTAGTAATATTATATAATATTTCAAATAATATCAAATAGAATCGTGTGAAACATTTTATATACTTTATTTGTTTAAAAGATACCGTCATTATAAAATAACCGGTTCTTTTTATAACACTAAAAATTACTAGAAATAAGTAAGTATAAATTTTTTTAGTTTTAATAATAATTAGAAAAAAAAAAAAAACTATTAATTTTCAACAAATTGAGTAGGTATTATTAGAAATTATATGAAAATAAAAAATTGAAATTTCTCCGAGTAGCACTACTATTAAATTATTATTCAAGATATAAAAAAAAAACAAAACAAAAATCAAAATCAAAATATATCTGATTTTTAATGCAAATTAGCAAATTTAACGCCATAATTGGACTTAATATTTAAAATTCTCAAAAATGAAATTGTGCATTTGGATACATTAATATATAAAACTAATTGATTGTTTACTCAACTAGTTATATCTGCAAATCGCAATCCCTTATAATTTGCAAATTCTATAGAATCCGAGACTCGTAATAATAGAAAACATGGTTTTCGCCTATTAAATATTAGGTCGTAAAATATTAAAATATTCACTAAACATTACTTAATATTTTAAAAGTTATATCATGACAAATCAATTTTTGTTATAAATTAATTTATATAATTAATGAAATAGTTAAAAATTAGACAGCCAGACAATAATGTTCATAAAATAAAAAACCGTCCAACCCAATTACCTATTACCTATATCTACTTACCTGTAAATAGCTATTTTTCGTACTATTCGTTCGATATTATTTGTTATGTTTTAACCGATGACTGATATAGTTCGAAACTATTATTATTCTTTATTAATTTCAATCTTTTATTATTTTTTCCGAAAAAATAAATTACAGTTAGTTTTTTCCTTCATGATATCTAAAAATGTCTCATTTTAGTGATAAAAATTGTTAGAAAATGGTAAAAAAATTAAATAAAAATCATAGTACCTATATATGTCAACATTGTAATTATAATTGTTACATTTTTTATTGATGTAAAGTAGTAAAATCGAAATAAAATATTATGTTAGATATAAATTTTAAATAGGTAAATAATAATCTGAAAAAAAAAATAGGTAAATGATAATCTGTTCACAGTTGTGAATAAGTCATTTATGGATCAACATTTTCTTCTTAGATTCAAATAAGTACTGATACGATTTAACTTTTTCCTTGGAGAATATGTTGATAAACAGAAACATATTCGATTGAAATTTAAATATTTCAGAGACTTGAACATGTACTATTATAAAACTTCCTATGAATTATTTATAGTTTTCGTTCCGTTTTTAAATGAATCTATCGAGTAAAACCTTAATATAATACGTGTATATTTTTTGGATCTATAATACTATAGGTACGCATTTCTTTTTATTCATATTAATCTAATATTCTTTATAAATTAAACCCATTTTATGAAGATTTTTCTCAATCCAAAAATATGGTAATTTCTGTAATAAAATTATATATTTAATGTTTTGACGTTCATAGATTATTTAACGATAAAAACTGAATATTCAAGTATTTTTTTTAATTTTTTTTTTATACATAATCTTATGTCGTGTTAACTATTATAACTCTTAAAAGTAGCTAAGTAGGTAAATACCTACTAGACACTAATCATTTTCATATTAAATTAATTTACTATAAATTAAACATCAAAATTATTTTACAATATTTTATTAGCAAAAATAATTGTTTAATTATAATTGGTTTGTGAAAATATGTGAAGTAGAACGATTAAAATATTAAAATTGTGTTTACAAGATTTTAATTATAATTTGTTTGTTATTTTATACTGCGGGGACATATAACAAAGGTGAATGTTTTATTTTAAATCTATAGAGAAATAAATTATGAAAACATTTTACAATTTTTTGAATCTATATTGATTTCTTTATTACAATTTTCATAAAAGTAATAACTAAAATAACTATACAATATTTGGATATAAAATTATTTAATGTAAATTACCCATACAACTTACCAATTATTATTTAAAATACAATTTTATAAATTATTTTATTATATTCAATATATACCTAATAATATACTGTGAATCATGTTTAAATATATCGATAGGTACTATTAAAATGTATATTTACGAACTATTAGGTTGGTAAACGTAATAAGCTGTGAAACACGAGGTCAGACCCGAAATCGCTGCAAACTATCTATCTAATCGGGTATTTCATCCTGGTTCCAAAATGGACTGCGTCAAAATATCTGTGGTATGTTGATTATTTAATTAAAAATATTTGCACAGTATACTTTATGCTTTATATACTACACTATAAAGTACACACATAATACGTTCGGTTTTTATTCGTTTTCCCGTTAGCAACAAAAAAATTATTAATTAAATGCGTGGTCAATAAGCTGTAGCAACACGGGATGAAAAAATCGCGGTCATTGTTATTTATTTTAGAATTTTTTTTTTTTTTTTTTATGCGAGTATAAAGAATTCTTTCTAGGTTTATAACTTGTTTCAAATATTGTCTTTAAGGAAAACTATTTCATTTATGTCATTGACCGACGTCACTGTATCGACGTCTTTTACTTTTGTAGACAATATTATAAAATTACAAAATTACCCTAGCAACCGTTCCCCGTGGCAACTTATTGTTCTCGTCAAACATTATGATATAGAAAAAACAATTAACCAATTAATTTGTTAATTAACTATAGTATATTAAGCTTTTTAAGAATTATAGTTAAAAAACAAAGTGGACACGATCGATTGACCGAACTTTTTAATAATAATGTTGATTTTATGTTAGACGTGCACGCGTTCCTAATATTTTATAATATTATTATTATTATTTTTTTTTTTTTTTGTATAACACGATATTATCGTTCTTGTATCTAAATGAATTACAAAACGATTTAACCGTTTTGTTATTCTCTCTGTTCAATTTTCTACGCAGTCCGCCAATTTTGTATATGCGTTATAAAATTAATAGTTGTAATATTGTAGTCGTAATGTTTTCAAAACCTCGGCAAACGCATTTGTAATAATTCAATCTCGTCATTTATAATTCGTCTGTAACCTTTTCAGCACACACGCGCAAAAGTCTGCTGAACAACGGCGAACATTTGTCATGTGTACAAAATCAATCGTCGAAATGGAAAGTCGTTTTGATTTTTCATAAATTCTCCACAACGCTTTGTCGCCGTGAACCAAAATCGATGTTTTTATATATGGTTCGGGCACGACGCCAAAAGTCAAATAAATAATTTATTAATTTTCGCATTTACGTTAAAAATTATGTAGAAGACTTGCCTTAAAACACTCAAATATATTTTAATCCATATTATTGTATTATTGTATTAATAATGCTGATTCACTGATTGGCAACTAACTTAATTAACGTTTATCAACGCTATATTTGTATAACTTTATACTGTTATAGTTATTGAGGGCATTTTATAAATAAAAGTTTGATGTTAAAAATTTAGAATATTTATTGGCTATTTTTACTAATATTCATCTGAAAATCCATAATTTTAATTAATAAATTTAACATTCAATAATAAGTCATTGCAAATACTACGAAAAATCAATATGATTTAAATAATAATAAAATAAATATAAATTATAATTTATATCTCCGTTGACAATGCACAACCTGTACCTAATTATTATTGTCCTGTGTAGATGATCCGAAAATAAAAAAATAATATGTGTATTGTTCAGATATTTTCAAATATGTTCAAAATATTTTGTTTACAAATTTTGCATAAATTAACAATTTATAATTGTTATAATGCAACTTGAAAAAAATAGTGCATCATAATTGTTAGGTATATTATTTTATATTTTCATATTATTATCAAAAACTAATTTCATTAAAAGTAGGTATGGTTTTGGTTTAAAATTTTAACCGTTTTAGAGTAATTTGGAAATTCAATAAATAAGCTAAAAAATCTAGATTTTCACAAGTTTAATTTGTTTAATATTTCAATTATTCTTTATTATTTCATAATCAACAAATGATCCTTTTTCTAGTGTATTTAAAAACGGCATACTGATTTTAGGGATCTAATTTTTAGACTTAAGAGTGTAAATCATTACTTTTCGTTGCTATCAAAATATGTAAACGATGATGAACTGCTTGCATACCTATTCTACGAGTGTGTAGATATGAGTATATGACATAATATTATAATAGAAAATCCGTTATGATTGTGTCATACGTATTATTATTATGACATAAATATTTTCATATGTCGTACATTAAAATCAAACTATATACAATTTTTAAATATTATTATTTTAACGGTAATTGGTTTAAAATAGAAACCTGTTACATTTAAGATATTACACGAAATGTAAAAAATTTAATTAGAATTTTAAAATTTGTAAACTTAAAAAAAAAAGTTTTAAATTTATTGAAGTACCCTTAAATTTAATATAAGTAACTACTATTTTAATTTTTTTTTTTAATTTAAAAATAAAATATGTGTATAAACTAAACTCTACAATCAAGAAAGTATATTATTATTGAAAGTAAAATTAACAGACATTTTCCATTTCTGCAAAGATTACTTTTAATTAATATAAATATAAAATGAAAAAAGTGTTAAACTGAATGTCGCATTAAATCGAAACTTTCAAAGCAAAAACAAAAAAACGAATTAATGTTTATTTGTATGACATGACTGGATATTTTAGAAAACATTTACAACGTTGATAAGTTTAACAAGTATTAACGCCATTTATTTTTAAAATTTGTATTGTCATTTTTGTTTATTAATAACATCTTACGTCAAATTAGATAACTATCTATTATTTGTTAAGACTCGACGTTTGGTGATATAACAAATTACGTTGAATTTAATTACAATAATTTTATATTGGATATCAGTAGAACAAAAATGTGATAAAGAATACCAAAAATTGCAATATTGTTTGAAATATAACGGTTTAGACATCTATAATGCAGTCTATTATAAAGTGATGTATGTGTAGTTAAAAATGTTGATTATTTGTTCGTTTTAAGATACGTAAAGTTATTATATTGTCATCGACCATGATTTATTATTATTGATTACAGACAATTTTGATTTCGTACACATTGGAATTAATAGTTACAGAACGACTTAAAGTATAGAAAACTCAACGCCATTTATACTTCTAACATATTTGTTAAATATTTTTACTTTTACCAGCTATATTTCGAAAATATTGAAATACGTTCAATATTAATATAACAGATACTATAATGAAAGGCGTACGGTGATCAAACTATATGGCTGTTAAATGCGAGCTGTTTATGTGAAATACAGGACATATTTGAAATTCGTATGGTTGCATGCCATGTGAGAGTGTGTATTATATCATTTTAAATTACACCGATCAGACAGTGGAAACTATTTTTGAAATGAAAAATTTCAAAAACTATAATAATAATTCACATAGTTTCCATTGTTAAATATTTGAACTCTAAAGTTCTGAACTCTAAAACTCTTTCCATTCTAGATTTTTTAGGAGTATTAATAATTAATTAATTTAATATATAATATTGTTTTTTTTTTTCAAAAGAATTTGCTTTCTATAGAGTATAGAGTCCTGGAAGAAATTTTTTTGGATAATTAAAGATGAGACTTCTTCCGTGTGACTTATAAATAGTTACACAGCATTCGATGTATATTATACTATCGACAACAAAATTGTATCTACACAAACTTTATGTCTGTTTATAACTGGATAACTATTATCCATATCATGAGACAAATTATTTTATATTTTTCCGATTCAGAATATATATATATATATATATATTCGATTATCAATATTGGATGGACAATATAGAGTTTTAAAGATAACTGTTGATTTTTTTGTATTTAGTAAGGAAAAATGTTATAAGCTACTAAATAAAACTATTTACAAAGTTGAGGTTAGTAAGTGAAGTATAACTTATATTTTATTTACATCCCCGAGGAATAGACGAAAAATGTTTTTTTGGTTACGACCGAACAGAGTGGTGCTTATTATTCACAAAGTTTCTATTAAATTAAGTCCACAATACAAATTTAGCCATTTTATAGATACATACAAAAAATAAGAAATGTGCAGTAGATACAATTCTACTTGTTTCAATTGTTTCCTATTGTTTGTTTTACTTAGAGTAATTGGTTTTGAGACATGAACAATCATCACTACCATTACACTTAATTATTTCTAAATTCTGTATTTAACTAATATCGATTAAAGCTAGAAAATATTTTTATACAATATAGGTAATACCTATTTCGATAAATGTAAATATTTTTATGTATCTTAGTTAATATTAAAGTTGATAATTTTTGTTAAATAATTCCAATCGTACAAATTTGATTTATCGTTTTATTATACATAAATGGGCGTCGTTACTTTTATCATACCAAGTCATTATATTTATTTTCTCAAATTAGTTGTATTAATTTCGTCTTTGGGTTTATTTTTCGAAAAAAAAAAAAGTTTCGTTATTACAATTTTGTTATAGAAACTGTCTATAATAAATAACTATGACTAATAAAGTCAACGCCCTATACTTTAATATCCATCGAACTGGCCAATGACTGAGATATACTAATAAACGTCTAGACATTTTAAAACTGAGTATTCTGTGAACCATATTTTATAACAATATTGGTTTACGATCGGACGCAATTTGTGTGCTTAGTCGTTTATAATTCTCTTCGAAATGTTTTTGGAGCATTCAATGCACAAAGGAGAGATAGTTATGTTATTCAATTTATATTTATATAATTTATTAATATGTTACATAGTTATATTATAGTTTCAAACTATATAATTTTCTGTTTCATGTATACGATTCTGATGTGATTTCAAGTAATATTTCTTAATTTAATTAAAACTCTGTGACTAACAGAAAAAATAATGCTTACGATATTAATTCATATACGTTGTAGCTAATACTATATTCATTCTTGTTTTAATATTGTCTAATAGTTAAAGTTATTATTTTTTTTAATTATAATTAAACATTTCTTTTACATTCTAATGTACATTTGAAGTTTCGGAATAAATATTTGTAATTAATTGAATTCGTACCTATAACAATTATTTATATCCCTAACGTATTAAATTTTGTCCTCTTACTAAACATGACATGAGGTCACGGTAGCAGGTGCTTCGGCGTTTGTTTTTCACTTTTGGAGAGGTAAATATATTTTAGCTAAAATTTAAACTTTTCAATGAAATTCCACGAAACATATTCTCGCAATATGCTCGCAAAATATAATATACAATTATTTACTTTATGAAAAATGTAGTATTTAAATTTAGACCATCTTCATAAATATGTCATTTATTTGATTATTATTTATAATTACCATTACCTATGTTGTAATACAAGCTGTTATATAAAATTACTTTTACCTTTATTATAGTAAGAAATATTACTTTGCGACTTTACTCTTTCAGGTAAGTCACATTTGTGGCTTGTTTATTAAAAATATGTTTTTAAATATCATTTATTATTCTTTATATGATTGTCCCGGCGTCATATCTATCATATATCATATAATTTCTTATTATTATTATTATTATTAACGATTTAACAGATTTTCTTTTTATTTAACATTGTAATATATTATAATAGTTATAAATTTTATTAACATTTGTTACATTATTGGTGTTTTTACATTGGTGTTTCTTTGTCTTACTGTATGTGTAGTGGATGTGGATTATTTTTAGATCGGTCTAAGATTGGATAGGCCTGTTGTAATTGTTTGTTTGCCGACCATTACACATTTACACATGCCATAGCCCGTGCAATAGACGGCACTAGAGTCCGTCCGCATTTTCCTTCTACTCCATTATGTAATTATTCATAATGTTACGTATTTAGTTAATTATTTATTCCTTATATATATATATATATATATATATTGTAATATTATTATTGACACTAGAGGAACTTTTTTTTTTAACAAAATCATGTACAGTACCGAACGAGCACACGAGAGAGAAGAAAAAAGGTTACGTTACAAAAAAAAATTAAAAGATACTTCTTATCATCATCTTATTAGTTTTATTATCATATTATTATCTACTCATCCGTTCCTCCTCAGGTTTCCCATACTGTCTCATTTCCCCCCAGCAACATAAAAAAAAAAATATGTAAATTCTATATATACATATACATACATATAATTTTTTTTAGTAGTAACACAAAAATTAACGAATCCACCTTTACATATAAATATACATATAATTATATTGATTTATAATCCATAAAAGAGTTAAACCAAACTTAATATTATTTTGTCATTATCTATATTTATTTTACTCTTTGTAATAATATTTCATTAAATCTGTATGAAACATACCTCGATCAATCATCTCATCCTCTCATTTTCTTTCCTTGCCAACCAAATATATTGCCTTGCCCACTTTTTGTTTAATTGTTTATGGTCCTTCAAATCTTGGCATTAATTTAGCTGACTTATTCTGTTCAGCCTTGTTTACATTCAATGTTTTAATTAATTAACTTGATTTCTTATCTTGAATCTAGTTATTTTTATGTTTTCATTTACCTTCATCATTCTATTCATTCCTTTTGTTTTTATTCTCTGCTTTATTATCTCAATTAATTCTATTTTACTCATATGATTTAGTTCCTGTTTTTTTTAACATATTTTCCCATAGTCTGCTTGGTGTATGTCCAAACATTGCTTCGAATGGTGTTATCTCAATAGTATGTTGTATTAATAGTTTCTTCAATATTCTTAAATTTTGACACCGATGAATTCTGTTTTTCATGTACTAATAGTCTAAGATACATTATAATATCTCTATTTACCTTTGGATGTCTTATAGATGTATATATAAATCTTATATTTTTATTACTTAAATAATTTTATCATTTTTTGGATGTAAAGGCTGTTCCATTATCACACAATATCTTATTTGGTATACTATTCATTTCTTCTAATAGTTTATTTATACTATTTATATATATATTTATTTATTATAATATTATTATGGACACTTAAGAAACTTTTTTTTGAACAAAATCATGTACAGTACCGAATGAGTACACGAGAGACAAGAAAAAAGATTATGTTACAAACAAAAATTAAAAGAAACTTCTTTTTTTTTTCTTTCATTTTACTAGTTTTATTATCATATCATTATCTACTCATCCGTTCCTCCCCAGGTTTTCCATACTGCCTCAATTTATAGCGATGATAAAATGTGTAGATAACACACAAATAAAAATATTGTAAATATTACAATTTTATAAAACTTGATTTATGTAATGAATTATAATCAATAAAAACATATTAATCGTTACAGGAAAAAAATGAAATGAAAATTATTTTATTTATAATGTACAATACTAATAATTTTATAATTGATTAAAAATCATTAATTAATTCAAATAGTTATAAAATAAGTAATTTTTATCTTACAAAATATTTATTCTTTATTCTTTATTTATCCCAAACTCAGTGCAAAATGTTCCATAGTGTTAAATTTGTTTTTAATTACAAAAAAAAAAAAAATCCGTTATATGGTTTAAATGCTGACGAACATACAACACTTTTAAGTAATTTAGTAATTAATTGTAAAAAAAAAAAAAAAATATTATTAATTTAAATCATTTAATAGTTAATCTGTAATTCTTGAAAACAAAATGAATATATATTTTAAAATTGACTTGACAAGGCTTTCATTTATTAAAACTATCAGCTTTCAGAAAACAAAATACTTAGAATACCTAATTTCTTATACACGTTGTGTGAAGGTAAAACATTTAAAAAATTTAATTTCAGTGTGAGGCGTGACAACACGAGCAATAAAAAATGATCGAACGATAATTATTGTATGGCTTACCCGTTCAATAATGTCCTTCAATGTTTTATTTCACTTAAGAATTATCACTTGACTAATTCAGTAAAACAATTAACCAGGGGTTGAAATCGTAATTTTTTTCTATTTTGATTTCGTTTACCAGTGTTCAAATTTTAACGATTTCAATTTCGACTTCGAATACCGGTATTTAATTTTTTATACTGATAATTCTTTCTAAAATTAATTCGTTTTGATTAACGTAAGTTGTTATTAATTTTGATTTTGATATATTAATGGTTTTAATCGGTATACAATACCGATTTTGAAATCAGTTATAAGTCCTGCATGGAATTTATAAAATGGCATATTTAAATTATAGTGGCAAATTAGCTATCTGGACGAGTTATAATACAAGTATAGTTCAAAATTTATGAGTTGTGATGATGTTGATATGAAAAAAAAAAAATGTTTATCATGCACACAAGAAAAGTGGTGAGTGTTCATATAATATAATTAGTAGTAGTGCAGTTACTACTATATACTATATTAATGCAAATGGTCGTGTCAATTAATCGTGGTAGAAATTATTTAGACAATATTTAAAAATTAACACAATTATTTTTTAAATTTATATACATATATAGGTATATTAATAATTGATATAATTATTTATATTAAATACGCGATGAATTTACTGGATACTAGTGCATATATCTAAATAATAAACATAAGTAAATAAGTTGGTCCGTCCTGTTAGGCAGAATAACAGGCAGCTCAATAGTTATTTTAACTTAAAAATGAAAAAAACTAATAAATAGTGTCATTTGGAAACAAAAATGCTAAAGTTAAACACAACAGCTAAAAAAAATGTGAATATTTCCTCTAAAAACAATAGCTTATAATATAATATATTATAATATAACAATATTAGTTAAAGAAAACTTAGGAATAACCTAACCAACCTAACCTAACACATCAGTGGATTAATGGATGTTAATTAATTACGGTTAAAAAACCGTAGATGCAAATTCAACACATCATTTATCGAAAACGTTAATGGTTAAAAAGTTTATAAATATCCGTCAATAACTATTATCAAAAGTGTGAAATATTTTGATAAATTCAAAAAATTACTAACGTTTAAAAAAACACAAGGAAATGATCGAAAATTCAATGTATTAACGACGAGATGAAAATCTTAACAACAAACGAAATTTCACTTGCATGATCATAGAATAATATACCGATAACGATTGAAGTAATTAGACGACCTACAGCATCCGTTAACAATATATCTCATCAATATCTCATCAATTGAAACCCAAAATTTAATTTCGCTACATTTTATCTCGCTTATTTTATAACTTCCTGGTAGCAATAATCAACATTTCCTTTGTTGTTTTTCCAATGTTATTTTGTCTGGTAAATTTAGTCACGTATATATTACCAAAAATTGTGTAAAATGTGTATTGCTTAATTTGTCAAGTGAGATGTTTAATCTTGACCTTACATAAAAAATCGAAATGACGATTTTGATGACGAGTCATGTGAATTACTAACTGTGGATATGAATACGTCTGAATTGCTTAAGTCCAGTTGGTGTAGTCGTACAAATTGTTTTGGATATACCATCTTAGCGAAACGCAATAAAAAACGTTGGTGTCTCAGTCCATCACATCTACTTTAGTTATCAACTAATTAATTATACGAAAAATATACATATTACATCATAACAATAAAAAGTTCATATATTATGTTTTGATTGCTATGCTATAATTAATAAATATTTCATCAAAAAGAATTATAAAAGTATTTTAAGAATAAGTAAATAGTAGGTAGATAATAGGTAAATAATAATAGGTTGTCGGTTTATATGAATGTAATTATTAAGAATAATTAATACCTTTACTTTACACAGGAAAAAAATATAGTTGATTCAACTATAATTATTATATCATTAACTGTAAATTATAATAACATATGTAGATATGTACATATATGATAGTCAAAAATTTAGTTAAAATTATAAATTAATTATAGTCAAACTTTTATAGTTATTTTAATAATAATATGTCATACTGCATTTTTAACTGTCATATTAATTGGTTTTACTAAATTGTATAGTTACTTTTTATTGTAGTTTTAACTAGAGTTTTAGTTGATTTTACTATAAATTACAATTGAATTTTTAACTGTAGCAACTATATTATAGTTAAATATATTTACCATATTTCAACATTTTTTTAATTTGTATAATTAATAATCGTCCCTTCGGTCCTCGGAGAAATTAGAGATTTATTATACTTAAAATTTGATATTGCATTAGAAAATATGATACTGAGCGAAACTCGGTCAGATGTACAATATCTTTTTATATATTTGATTTATTTATCACATATTGTGTAACAGAAAAATTAGTTATCATAAAATAACTAAATACTATTTCGTCAAAATTACAGTTTCCGTGAATTTTGCCATTTTTCAATAATTTTTTGGTAGATATACTTATCCAAATAAGACATTTTTGAGAAATTCGAAAAATAAGCGAAATAAATTACCAAGTAGATGTAATTCTTTAACGAAAGCATACGTGGTAATCAGACCAGTATTTCTACCGGAAAAAATGTTTTCAAACAATACAAAACAATATAGTTTTCGTTTCACTCAGAATCTAAAAGAGACATGCGTTTTAAATACAAAACTTTCACAAAATTAATTTTACTGTTCAAGTTAAAATCTAAATAATATATTAACTTTATGCAAAATTGTTTTACTTTCAGGAAATGGCAATGGCAGGTGATTCGACGCAACTAACCTAACCCTAACGTACGTATGTTTTTTGTCCAAAATCAATTATTAAAAAAATAATATTCAATTACATTATCCATGATAATGATTCTGAAACATGAAATTATTTTTGTATAAATATTAAATTAATTATATATTTTTATATACAGTGCATTTCCTATTAAAGGTAATATTTCTGTCTAGTAACTTCAGATTGAAAGATTGTTTTCGGGAGGAGCTTGGAAATACTGAAATATTTCAGTAAATTTTTAGCCTTTTTGTTATGTGCATGCTCAATATAACTTGCATTTTTTTAAATGACAACATGTGATTTTAACACTGAATTTTTTTAAAGTCATTTTTGCATTTTGAACCATAGCTCTAAAACCAAAATTAAATGAACGACAACGAGTTAAACTTTAATTGATATCAATTAGGTACCTAATATATAGAAAACTTTAAACAAATTAATCCAATTTCTGTAATTTTATTACTTTTTTCATAAAATTATTTAATACCAACATTTGTTTTATTAATTTTTCACAAATTTAGCCTATCATTGTCCATACTTGCTGCAGTCAAGGCATTAATTTTCTTTGGGTGGGTATACTATAATATCTAATCTTTTGAAAGGTCAGCATACATTTTTTGTTTATTTTCAGAAATGGGTACAATTAAAGTGACCTTTAGAAATTATTAGAAATATTATATTTACTTATACTGTATTAATACAGTACCTTGTATTTATAACTTCATATTATCTGTTTATTAGTTTCTTAATAATAATAATAATGTGTTTTATTTAATTTAATATTTTAATATTTTGTCTTTTTTTTAATTTTCTTAACTATTTATTGTACACGTTGCTTTTAAGATAAATTAAAAAATATATTTGTATTAGGTATGTATTAAAACATAGCGTGTGTTAAACTTCCCAGTTTAGTTTGAATTTAGAAAATCCGTTTATCTCGAAAAAACAATCTTATATTATATTTTTAAATCTGTTTAATTTTAAATATAAAACTAAATCATAGATTTAAGGGTAATATTAATTGAATGAATATAATACGTTGATTTGTTTATGTCCGTGAATGTTTACATATGTTATGGGGTACCAACCAATTACCAATTATTTTATTTTATTTTATTTTAAATTCAAGATATGTAAGTTATAATTATATAGAAAAAAAGCAATTGTATTTCAAATGACATCGTTTATAGAAGATATACGAGAAAAGATAACACATTTTGATTGGTATCTAATGGTCGCTTAAACTTTCGAAACCACTACAGTTCTGTTGCGATTACGAATTTATTTTATTTTATTATCATTGAAATTTAATTGAATGTTCTTGACTTATTGCATTTTTATTATATTTTCACTTGGATAATAATTTATTTGGACTTTAAAACAAAAACAAACGGGGAATCAAAAATTATACATATAGACCCCGTTTTATACATTTAAATTCACTTAACCCTCCACAATAAACTAACTATAACTTTAACGACTCGAGCCATTCGTATGATAATTTTTTTTGTTTGCAATGCGATTTTACTTTTTAAACGATTCAATTTATAAAACCATAATTATTATTTCTTTTTTAAAATAATACATTTTAAAGTACAACTTTGGTACATTATTCAAAAGTATTTATTTTATGTAGATTATTATCTACACAGCTATGCAGTGTAAACTTTTCCAATAATTTCCCTACGTTTAAAACTCAATTAGTTAACATGAAATATAAAAAATTAAAATAACGGAAACCGTAATTTTTTCGATTTTCGATTTCCTTTTTTTTTTTATGTAATTTTTCTTCTCCCAAGGAAAAACATTTGTTAATTCGAATAATGAGCTAAATGAAGTATCAACTAGATGCTGCAATCGGCTACCAAAAGCATACCCTATTTCTTGGTAATCGGACTATTATTTCTACCCAAAAATGTTTCTTCAGACATAAAAAAAAATAAAAAATATAAAAAAAATAATAATAATAATAATAAATCATTGTAAAACCAATAAATTCTTCACATTGTTCAGAATCTAAAATGAGGAGTAAAACTTGCACAATTATTTATAGTATTATTTATGAATTATATTGGAATTTAGATTCATATTCAACATATTTTTAGATTCGTCCAATTGGTGGAAGAAAATGAACATTGAAAAATGGAATTTCATGATTCGGATTTCATTACTGACCGTCCAACTTATAATTATCGCACTGACTTTAGGTTTAATAGTTGTAGTAGTCGACAAGAGAAAATGCAAGGTATTGTTTATTTTTTATATACAATTATTAATTATAATATTGTGTTCATAATAAATATTTGTGTAAGTGTTAAATCATATAACCGCATTAAGAACGTACAACAGAATTTAATATAGTACGAAACGGGTGGATTTGAATAGATTAAAACACAATGATTGTGTTATTAACAGTCTTGCAGGAACTCTTTCAATTAATCATATCGTTTGGAAACCAGTAATATGAATACATTGTTTAAGTGTACATTTTGTTTAGTTTGTCCAGAAATAGGTCAGAACTCGGATTAGATTAATAACCAATAAGTCTAAAACCACTCTGATGTTCGATTTTATTTGTAGGTATTGAAATAATTATTAGTTTCGTAATAATGTATCATGATTACATACTTGTAATATTAAATTTTTACAATTATACATGTTGCCGCAATTATATTAAATTAATGTTTTTACATGCCTATTCATATTAGTCATTGGTATTTATAATATGAATAATTTTAATACAGTTTTTTGTTGGTTTTATTTTACACATTAACAATGTGTAAATAAATTATTATTGTTTATAAAGTATTTCATATAGGTAATTGTTTTATTATCATTTTTTAATTCAGATCTAGTTAATACATTTTAACGTGAAATGTAATTGTATGAAAACTTATGACAGAAGAGCTATAATTTCTAGAGAATTATATTATACTGTGTTGTAATATTAAATCTGTTCCGTTATAGTTTATGAGAATTATCTGGTTCAGTTGACAACTCGCTATTTCTGAATAACTTTAGAAGTTTGTTAGTGCATTCTAAAACAAATTATCGAAATATATGTGCCGTAACAAAGTTACGTGAACTTATTGATTCAGAATAATATATTACATTGTTCAACAATATTAGTTTACCGATGACTCGAAAGCCAAAAGTTGAATGTCATAAAATAATGAATTAAAATGTTTAATTTATTAAAAATTATTTTTTCATAAAAATTTAAATATATATATATATATATATATTGTAATATTTTTACTGAATATTCAACATAATAAACTAATAAAATACTAGAATTTACTAAAAAAGTTAAAATATTTAATAATCATACATACCTTTTTATTACTTATTAGTTATTACCGAAATTGTAAGAAGAAGTTTACTGAATAGTTTATTAACAAGTTTATTATCATTAACAAGGTTCAGAAAAGTTGCTACATAATGAAAATATAAAGATGTTTTATATCAATTATTCGTTTTTGGAGACCAGTAATATGTTCACTTATGTTGCAGCTTACGTACCATATTTTATTTTTTTAATGTTTTTTTTTTTTTTAATATGATGTACATTGTATTTTGCAATTAATTAAATTATAAATAAATAATCAAAAATTTGTTTGAATTTTATCGAGTGCTGAGCTCTACATAAATGAATTAAACGGGTGCTCCGATCCGTACACCCATCTACTAGGCGCCTATAATTATTTTATTACTTTTATTTTACTTAAAAAGAAAAATTCAATTTAATCAATTAAATAAAATCAATACACATTTCATTTTACCAATCCAGAGAATAAATATATAATTATTAAGATTTAATATAGGTACACAGATATTATATTATATATTGTACAGATGTCAGATAATATTATTATTATATATATATAATAATAATAAACATTTATATAATGATAGGTAACATTGATAGAATGATAAGTTGATAACAATAAACAACCAAATAGCAAATATTCGGGCTGGCAATTACCATTATCCTAAAGACGATAACATTTCGAAAAGTGAGAATATTCCCACGCATCGTGTGAATGAACAGACAAATATCTATTTTGATTTTAATATACTTTAATTCAATCATAATTGTGTTTTAATATTTTAATATTTATAAATTCATGCTACGGATTGACCAAACTATTTTTTTTTTTGATTTATTGATGTTCTATATGAACATTGATGATTACACGAGTTGTGGGAGCTCGCCTATAGAAACAAGTGTTTTTTTTTCAATAATGTATCATGTTTGATTAATAAACAGTTTCTAATAATTAATACAAGTCTGGATTTATATTTGTGATTTTTATTTGTGTGGTGAAAATATTTTTAAATAATATTATACATCGTAGTATCTATTTATTTCAATTTTATTTTGTTCCTGTATACCGGGCAACCAAAATGCAAGATAAGTGTATTATCACAAGTGTTTTATACAGAATAAAACATTTTGGAGAAATAATAAGACATAGAATATGTTCAATAAATAGGAGGGGTCGCATGAGATAGAAAAGGGGATATTTTTCCACGAAATTAGAAGGAATAAGAGTAGTTTAGGAAGAGATAGAACAACGAGTAGTACAGACAGAGACTAGGAAATTTACAAGTGAAATGTGAAAGCAGCACGCAGGAATCTTCTCTGATCACTTTGAACTATAGCACTGTTTAAAAAGGATATACATTTTTGCACTAAACAAATTATTTGCAGATATATCTCAAAAATTAAAAGATTAAATCAGATAAAAATTGCATTGCGACTAAATCGTTCAATTCACTCATATTTATAAACATTAGATTAATAAAACGATTTGGGAAAAAATGGACTTACAACCATTAGCACAATGCACACGTGTTATAATTGATTTGTTTTATATTATAGTATCATATTAATTTATATTTAGCAAGAATGTTTGAATATAAATAATTATTTAACAGCTACATAAAAAATTATATTAATTTAATATTACAGGTTTGATCTGTTCAAACGATATTGAATGAAAAAAAAAACCTGTTTTTTATATTATTATTTTGTAATATGATTGTAAGTCATTAAACGATGATGTGTATTTCAAATATACAATGAATAATAGATAATTTCAAAACAGATATTACAATAATGGTTTATATTATCTAAAATCTAAGAAAAAGTGAAATATAAAAATAGAAATACGTCGTTTTACAAATTGTATATATTAGTATTTGTTGAAAATTATATTAATGTTAAATATTGTATGTAATACCTAAACCTCATAAATAATCCATTTGTGTTCATGATATAAAATTAATATTTATCTCGTGAAATCATGACTGAAATGCGATGCTTGATTTATTTGAATATAATTAAGTTGTAAAATGAAACGGTCATATGCAACTGATGACAAAATTCTGGCAAGATATTTCGTTCATACCTCTGATATTCATTACTTCTCTTTTTCGCTTTCTGAAAGTTCACCATCTTAATTTGGCTTCAAAACTAAATGGGATAGGACGAGCACATATTCTTTAAATCTACGAATGTATTCAAAACGAAATATTTGAACAGGTTAAACATATAATTTAAAAATCTTATTAGTTTTTCGTACGTATAAAAATCTTAGTATACTTTACATATATTAATTATTTACCTTCCATCCCATTGTTAAGTGTTATATCCAAGGCGGGATTGGGTAAATTTGGCTCATTGAGATATCAATATTATATCGATCCATCTTTTATAATTTATATATATAAATATTAATGAGGCTTTTACAGCTTGGTTATTAGCCTTTTACTATAAAAAAAAAAAATACAGTAGGATTTAATTTACATATTTTAAAAACAATTATATAAAACATATTTAAAACAATTTTAACGGATTATAAAATAATATTAATTTTATCTTTTCAACGTCTATATACCTAAATTTTTTATAACTTTTCTAGCAAATTGTATTTTGAAATACAATACAATTGAGGTATAACATTAATATCTTGTTTTTCGATTACTTTCAACACTTTTCCAATGTATTTTTCTATCGGCCCACCGAGATTTTCTCGGTGAATTGCCAGGCCAATCATGGTCTGATTATATCTATAAATGGTCTAATATTTATAACTGGAAAAAAAAAATGACGTAGTTGAGTATTTATTTTCAGGCCCATCATTGAACAAACCGAATTTTCGCTTTAAGAACCTTAATGTAAACGCAACTTAACGTGATATAGTAGATGTGGACGAGATAAACGTGCGAGTGTCTGGAGTGTGATGGTGTGTGCCTAATCTATAGAAAATGAAAATAAGCGATGATACGAAAAATCAATTAATTATTATAAATATTGACCGTTTGGCTCAACTATTTAATAGCAATAATGGTATACGAAATCGAATTCATTATAAACAAACAATAATATATAATTAAAAATAATAATAGCGCATGTGTTTACATTCATTATGTATAATTGAGCATTGTGGCAAGGCATGACAGGCAATTTGTATTATAATATTTATAGAAATATGAAATAAATGATATATCAATTTTATAATATTATAAATTAATTATTTGTAAATATATTTGATTCAAAATAAAAAGGAAAATAACAATAATAATAATAATAATATTTTAAAATTATATTTTCATGAATCTGTGAATATTTTGAATTTAGTTCAACAATATAATGACTGCGTATTCGCGAATTAAATTGAGCGATATTCACAGATATAAGAATGATTTAAAGTTAAGTAAATACAACATTTTGAGCTTATAACAAATTAAAATGTTGATATTAATAAATTTATTCTATATTATCTAATACGTATAAAATTAAATAATATAATAACACGACTATTAGCGTCGATGATAAATATTAAAATTTGTCTATTTGAGTTTATACAATTTCATAAAGATCTATCCAATAAAAGTACTGAACTCAATATAAATAATAAAATTATATTATAAATCACAAACAGATAACATTTTAGGTATATTATACTGTAATCAGTATGATTGTGGGTAATAAGGTACAATTAAAATTAATATTATTTTATTCATTATCAGCTCCAATACCTAACGTTTATTCAAGATAATTTCTATTAAATAAAAAATATTATATATTTATAATATTATGTAAATAAGACGTAATTTGAACTAATTGTTAATTTATAAATAATTAATTAACTAAATAAAACGTTTTAAACTATTTTTAACGAATTTCATTTTTTTTTTTTTTTTTTTTGTATTTAAATACAAGTGTTTTAATTTCGTTAAAAATACTTTTAAAAATAGCGAGAAGGTCGATTCCAGACGTTCCTCCTTTGTTTGTTCGGTCCTCAGAGAAATTAGTGGTTGTTATGATTAATATTTGAATGCCATTTTATTATATATTTGAAAATACGATTCTAAGCGAAACTCAGTCAGGCATACAATATATTCACTGTTAATCTTTTTTCAAAATTTTACGACGTGTGTAGAATACCTATGTGAATACTCATAGAAGTTTTCAAGTTTCTATGTTAAAAATTTTATTAGTTATCCCAATAATTCGGAAATCCGAAAAATGAGCTAAATAACGTAAAAAATAAATGCGATTTTCAACCGAATGCATACCTCACTTGTAGTAGTCGGACCACTATTTCTATTCAGAAAAATGTTTCCAGTCATAAAAAAAATACAAATAAACTTTATAATACCAATATATTCCTCGCAATAATAATAATAATACATATCTAAAATGTCATAATAATAAAGCTTGGAAATTATTGAAAACGAAAAACATATTTTAAATTATTCACATGTCCTTTTTCGAATACTAACTTCATTAACACTAGTATTATCAATGTGATTTAAAACTGTACTATTATTGGACGCTTTAGTCGCAGGTACACAAAGTACTGAATTTGTTAAATAATATTGAAAACGTTGAAAATTTGTTAAAAAAAAGTAGGAACTTAGAATATTAGATTATATTTTAATAATAATTTTGAGTTATTATTGAATTATAAATATCGTGACTATAATTATATAAAAACAATTGTTTAATTTTGAATACAATTCACATAAAGTACAAAAAATAATTATCGCAAGTCGATAGAGCGCCGGCCGACTCGCGGAGTTGGCTCATGCTATCGATCGATGATCATTAATGCAACGACGACGACAATCCCGAACTTTATACAAACCTAATAAGTAATAGGTTATGATTTATTGTTTTAAATATTGTATAAATCGTATTACCGATCGACCAAGAAAACGGGACAAATTCTCCTACAAATGGAAAAGACATTTAGTTATAATTATTGTCCGATAGAATATGATTTATGAGTATTATTATGATTTATAACACTTTTCGAATATTGTATTATAAATGACAATTTATAATTGAATTTACAATTTTATACTGAATAAGAATGAAAAATGAAAAATGTTTTTATTTTTTGTTTTATTTGTATTTGTATTTGCGTTGCAGACAATATCATCGAGCATGTGGACTTTGTTAATTACAATTATAATCGGCTCATTAATATTAGATTTTGAAGTAAGTTTTTATTAAAATTAAAAAGAATTAATGTATATTTGAGATTATAATTTTAAGCAACATAATATTTTAATAAAAAATAATTGTAATTTATTTAATAATTTTAAATTAACGTTTTGTAGAATTTGAAAGGATTTTTTATCCTATTATATTGTTATGCAACTTGGTGTTATCGATAATTACTAGTCATATGCCATATGATTGTGTTTAACGGTTATTTTCATATTTTTAAAAATTGTAATTCTATTAAAGATTTTAGAAAGTCCATTAAAAAGTTTCCATATATCCCGTCATTCATAATTAAATAAAAAACAATAATAAATCAATCTGTCTACACTCAGTTACTTAAGATAGTAGTAACATTGCCACTTAAATACGTATAATCATTATAAAAAGTGAATACCATTCATAAGTTCTCTTTTTTACATAATTAAATAAACACAGATTATAAATAATTTAAATTTATATTTATTTAACAAATACTACGTTCAAAAAGTGAAATTTCCTATAAATTTAAGCAATCTAAGTAATTTTGAATTTTTTAAAATAGTTATTCTATAATTTGCGTAAATAATATCTCTTGAACGTGGGCACGTTCACGTTTTGGTGTAACGTAATCTTAATCGATTTCATGCTATTTGCGAATGACATAATACCTACACTTTAAATAATAAAAGTATATATATATATATATATATATATATATTATTATGTACTTAGGCCTTTTTGATTCTTAACTTATTACTGTTTTTGATAGATTATATAATGTGGCGTTATTGGATACGTAGGTACCTAATCATTTTATAATAAACTCAATAAATTTAAATTAACAATAAATTAATGTGGTTTATATATTTTTATTGTATAGTGTATGATATTAATCATAACTAAGTAATTCTTTATTTATGATAATTAAAATATTAATGGACGATCTTCTATATATTAAAATATCAATAAGAAAATAATACAATAATTATACTGAATTTGTAAGTACTTTTACTTATAAAATAACTCTAATCATTTTTAAAATACAATATATTTTATCATGAATATAGTATTTTCATAATTTGAGTAGAAAATGTTTTGTATTCCATAATAAATATGAAATTACCATTAATGATGATAATAATGTTGTTTTATTGTCGTGATTATTTCTTCCAATCTTCGAAGTTTTCAATCTTTGGAATAACTTTTAGCTCTCACAGGGAAGTGCCTTTTATATCATCAATGTTCGTAAAACGACTGCTCTTTAAGGTTTTCCTCAATTTTGAGAAAAGGAAAAAGGCGAATGGGGCCATATCTGTTGGATATAATGGCTGGTGCATAATTACGGTGTTATTTTTTACCAAAAAAACTAACTTTCTATGGCGCTCGTCATCTTCAACATAAGGCGTGTTTTCGCGGAGCAATCAAAAGCAACTAAGTTGTCCAAATTGTTCGCTTGATTTTCTCAGTTTGTCGGTAAATTTACGGTATCGTCAAACCACAATATCTACTGATTTTCTCATCATATTGTTCAATTTGTATCAGGACCATAGTCTTATAAGATCGTATCAAGACTTTTTTTAGCGACCAAACATCACAAACAGCAATTTTGATTATTAGTTAAACTAAGGTACCAGGTCATTGAAACGAGCAAACAATTTGAGCGACAAATTCCGCAAAAACGGTGTGATTGTTGAATGTAACGACCTGGCCGAAGCTCTTGTTTTACTCGCAGCAAACTAACCAACAAAAATATTCAACATTTCTAAAACATTGCTGCATTTTATTTTATTTTCATAGAAAATTTAATGCAAATTCTTTGATCTATTTTTTAAACGAGTAAAAAAAAAAACAGTTCACACCGAAATTACCTTTTTTACAGCTGACAACCGAATAAACATTCAAATTATTCAAATATTTGATTCCTAATAAAAATTTTAAAAAATTAATATTTTGTATCAATTTGGACATTTTTAGCGGCATAGTTATACAAGCTTAAATTATAATTTCTGGAAAAAAGTACGTGGAAATGTGTTTAAAAAAACGATTTTAAACTAAATAAAAACACTTATAAATTTTATTTGGAATAAAATTATAACACAAATAGAGTATTGTGATATTATTAACTCTAATATTTAACAAGATTATAAAATTTTATTTAAAAAATTAGATATTAGTTTCACAGTAAATAATTTTTCTAATTATTGGGACATATTGTTACACATTTTAAATTAAATTAACACTATGGCTAAAGACCTGATCAGTTGGACCTACTCAGGTTCTTAGAAACTAGTTTGACAGTCATTATTGATAAAAGATCCGAACAATCGAGATTTGATAATATTAAATTAAAAAAAAAAAATAGTTGAATTTTAAAATAATTAAAACGTACGTTGAAATTATTGAAAATTATTAATTTTTGCAAAATCCACTATTTAAACTAATATATTAAATTATCTGGGGTAGGTGGTATTCTCTAATAGGAAAGTTGTTTTTTCTTACTACTACTCAAGTTTGGGAATCTTTAACATAAAATTTTACTTAGTTAGATTTTTTATAATTTTAAAAACATAATAGATATATTTTACAATTTAATATTTCCGATTATGTATAATCATAGTTTATTGAATGTCTATGATAAATTGGTAGATTGTTTTTTTTTCTTTGAAACTTTTATACTTTCTTTTGTTATACACATTCTGCAATGTAATATTGTCATGATCGTATATAGGACCTAGGGCATCTATCTTCAAAAATCTATTGTGGGACATAATTATATTTATGCATTGTCATATAGGAAAATAAACAATCATTTTTATATTTTGGTTACAGTTTATTATAAAAATGATATATTTTACTTACATTGATATAAAAAAATCTAGAGAGAAGTTATTATTTAATATTTTTTAAATATTTTCATTAAATCTTTACGTTTTTCTAATGCAATATTATGAATTAAATCCCACAATTATCGCCAAATTTTTTACATGACAGATGTATAAAATTTACGAATTAATATGTTGCATTTAGATCAAGTACTATTAATGACATTATTTTCACCTGAACTTTGATTAGAAATAAATAAATCTCTAATTACAAAACTTTCAAGAACAGCTAAATTTATGTTCGACATTATGCTAAAGTTATTCCTAAAGGCACTACTGCTGCAGGACTTAAATTTTTCTTTATTTGATATTTAAATTTTATATGAAAAATCATATTTTTTTATATTATTTAATATTTATATTCTATATATATATTCATATTTAATTTATTATATTACTAATTATTTAAATCAATTTAAATGTTTGTCAGTAAAAAATCAGCAACGAAAAATGTTTTAACAAACATAATACATCCAATGAGAGTTTACGATATACTATGGGTCTCTAGCAATGTGTACTTATATGCGGTCACCAATTGTTTATATTTCGTTGACCATATAAAATAACGTATTTCAGCCTATTTTATACAATATTGTAATATTTGTAACAGAGTTGAATGTTTGTTTAAACTGGTCACGCTGCCATGTCTTTATTTTCACTTCAATTAATAATTTTTATGGATAACCCCCTTGGTTACCTGTCACTTGATTATTTTGTTAATTTTTATTATTTAGTGGTTATCGTATCTCTTATTACCCAAACTTTTTTTTAATTGGGTATAATTGGGTCTTTAGCTACATCGTTAATTAAATATTTTATTGTGTTTACATTTTATAACTTAATGATAAGTTTCCTTCATGAAGTACATAGATATTCTAATTTTTAAACTTAGGACCCGTCAATGATCAACATTGGTTATATTTAATTTATTTAATTTTAAAACTTAAAATTTGTAGATTTCTAGAATTATGTTGAAAATAACTTTATTCGTGTTTATTATAATTTTTTATATAAATACTATTTTAATTAAATAATCTATACATTTGCATAAATATAATATCAATTATAAATATGCGTGCGATTTTTTTATCACAAGGTGCTTCTCCAGTACTTCACTCCAACAGTCCCTTTTTGTATTATAACATCATGGCTGCGGGAATTGGGATTCGTCATATGCTATGGTGCAATCGATCTAAAACTGTACAGGTAATTTAACGATTAAACCACCGGTTAATAAATAGATATTTACACAATTTGTCTAACTCACTAAAAATTTTGATTGTTAGAATTTTGATGCAGTTTCGCACGAGAAAGGCGCATTGCTGGACAATACGAGACAAAGACTTACTGAGATACTTATCGTTTGCCGTCATTGTAGTAACCGTTTATCTCGCATCCTGGACTGCAGTTAGTCTAAACTTTCGCAGTGAAGGATGGAGTCTATTGATCTACACCGAGACCGACGACGGCGATACTTACGTTACGTGTAAACCTCAATGGTGGAATTACGTTACGGAATTCGGTAATTTATGTATTATCATTATGTGTTTTTGTGATGGTTACTTGTTATCACTGTTATCAGTCAGGGGCGAAATCAATTTATTTTTGATTTCTCGAAATGTCTGTAGACTTTTTTAAATTATCTTTAATTATTGGAACACTTGTTATTTATATGATAACAGAGAATAATTTACCCTGAGTTATACCTACCACTTCTAATATCATTAATTATTAAATATAAAACTTGAATAGTTCTACAATAAAATAAAATAAATAATTGTCTATAATATGTTTTACAACATAATTTTTTAACACTTTTACTAAGAACCGTTAATCATATTTTAACATTACCATGGAACAAGTCGTGAAACTATTGAAATTAATTAAATGTCCTAGCAATAAAATTTGAATTGGTATACATAAACTATATCAAAAACAACTAATTTATTTCTATATAATTGATAAAGGTTATTATTTCATGTGTAAATGTTTTCAGTGCAATGGGAAAACTTGTTTATGTACCCATTTAAAAGCTAAAAGTATTCTAGCCATACAGTGCAAACTAATACCCATCTAATTAGTATTCAAAAATTACTCCACAAAAATCCATTTTATACAAGTAAATGTGACAATCTTTAGCATCGTTCTTTATTCATGGAGCAATGTTTACCGAAATATATAATATAAACATAACTAAAAATCCTAAATAGTTTACTGTTATTCGCTAGTTATTATTACTTAAGAATAAATTATTAATTAACCCATTATTAGCTTTACATTATAATGTAAGTACCTAATATGATGTTTTAACGAATTATTTTTTAACTACATTCTTACCAATTTAGCTACTCAAATTTTAACAAAATACATAAATTACTTAAATATTATTAAAAAAATTTAAGAAGGTATATTAAGTTTTTATAGGTATTACTAAAATTCAATTTGATTGTGTAAAATAGTAATATATACAAGGTATATTATAATTTAGTCTAAAAATGTATTTTTTTTAATACTTGAATAGGTAATTAAATATTTTTAGATTATATGTATATATATTAATCCTTTTTTGTTTGTTTTGTTTTTTGTAAAAATAAAAACGATATAATCAAGTTTTAATTCTTACCTACTCCCATATAAAATAAAATAATTACAATCAAAATTTCAGTTACTTAATTTTGTTTAACTATTTTGACAAATTACAATATTATAATAATTACATTATTTATGTAGATTGTTTATTATATTGAAAAAAAGTCAAAACAATTTTGTTTTGTATTTTAAAGAGGCTATAATAAAAATATAACTATAATCAATAAAAAATATATAACTCGTCTATTTTTGATTATAATAAAATGAAATCGATGTACGAGTTACCCGTGACATTTTTTTTACGAGTCATACGATAATTTCACTTGTGATTTTTATCAAATACTTAAAATACAAATATTATATAGATTAGCATATTGTTTATTTTATGTGTCATAATCAATTTAAAAATTAGAAAAAAATTAAAAGTACAGAACCACCCATCATGTTATCGATCATGCATCGGACATTAAGTTATAAACGTTTTTGTTATTCGTAGGTGAACTAATGGTATTAGCTGTTGGCTTTTACTACGGATATTCGGCGCGCAACGCTCGCGTGCAATTTGATGAACGACTTTACCTTTTCTACGCGATCACGATGGAGTTAGTATTCAGCTCTGTCTTTTACATCGTCCGAACCATCTACCCGGTATCGTTCAATCAAAACCTGAGGTTCGGTGCTGCCGCCATACGCGGAATGTTGGCGAATAATCTAGTGTTGTTCATTATATTTATACCTAAGGTGGGTAGCTCATGAATACGGTAATCATTTTCCCAAAATCTTTCTTGTCCGTACGTTGTTTGATTATATTTATATTATCTAGAATTCAAAGTAACCGTGAAATTAATGCGTATCGTGTGTGTCTTATTTTCGTATCTGTTTAATGAATAATTATGCAAATGCATGAAGTCCACCACGAGCCATAACATTTGACTGTGGAAATATATTTACCGTGTACGGATTAATTAGGGTATCTATTGTTACTCATTGTAATGCCATTAGGTGTGGTATCAAAAAAAATTAAACGCTGAACTCGGACATTCTTCAATGAACCAAGAACTTTCAGAGTCATTGAAACCTGAATTGGCGGATAGCGACCTGAGAGAAATGGACATATCGGAAATGACTCCTGATGAAATAAGGGTAATTCTCTATACTATATTCATTACATGGTGATCGGAATTTCGTGTTGCATAAAAAATGGAAATAACTTTGACAAAACGTATGTAATTCCTAAACCATTTTTGCAATACAAAATTTTGATCACTCTTTATATCTATATATATATATTAATTTTGTCACGAACTTGGACAAGATTTGGTGTGATGGTTACTTTTTTTGTAAAAAAAAATAAATAAATATTTCAAGTTTGATGAAATTATGAGTAAATATCAATATGACTGATTTTTTTTTTAATGGTAGTTTAGTGGTCACCACAAACTAACAAAAATTATAAAGAAACAATAAAAGTGGGGAAAAAAATGAATATTACTTAGTATCTAAAATATAATATGTCAGGTGTACAACTTGGATATCGTGGACGGTATTATTCTTTTAGATAATTACCTAAATTTTTTATTATTAATGTATCTATAAAGCAATAGATTTATAATGATTATTTGATAGTCATAAATATTATTTGGACGGGACAATTATCAATGTTATTGAATTATGATGGTGCTAAAAAGGGTTGTAGAACACTTTGTTCGGTATTAAAGACAAATGCAAACCGCGGACAGTTTCTACTTTCACAAATAGTAACAAAATTATCGATAGTTATCTAAGACACTATATATATATATATATATATATATGCAGTGATGTATTGGATCGTATACAGGAGTATACGGCGTATACTCTTAACAATATTTGTATAAAAGTGCGTATGTGCAATAAAAATAATAATTTTATAAGTATACGGTAGGTATACGGCTATAATATTTTACAATTTATAAATTTGTTGTATATTTAATGACAATAAATTTGTATAATTTTAACATTAAGTATATTTTATTAATGAAAATAAATGTATAAGGTATTGTGTTTTTATTAGTTAATTCATGAATTATATACCTCTACGACTTAAAATTAATAAAATTTAAAACAAAAAAAAATATTATTTAATAAAGTGTAGAGTTCTAGTTATAATTTATTTATAGTTATTAAATATAATTATTAAGGATAAAAACTACTTATTTGACTAAAAATAAAAAATAAATTAATGTCATAATAATCATTTCAAGTAATTTTTTCTTTTTTTAATGTAATTTTGAGAAAAATATGGCGTATACTCAAGACATTATTTACCAATACATCCCTGTATATATATATATATATATATCGATTTTATATATTAAATAAGAATCGATATGTATACCTAATTATCAACAAATAATGTCTATTGTGGGACGTGCAGTACTATTAATTTTTTTTTTTTTTTTTTAATAACTTCAAACACATTATTTCGTTTTAAATTTATTTTTTTTTATTTTACGTTATTTTATGTAACGTTATTTTAAAAGTATCTTACTTTATCTTATTTATTTTATCGTTATTTTCAAAAGTATCTATAACCAGTAACCTTATACAAATTGCATTATGCTTGTACTATATTATTATAACTACAAACGACTTAAACGTCAAATTTTCAATGTAAATAAAATCATTCTATTATTTATTTTATCATTTAATTAATTAATTATTTTGACGATTTACTAGCACGGGTAAATTAAACATTTTTACAAAATATAAAGAAATATATACCCTTGGCATAAAATTAAGACGTTTGACGTCTTGCTACTTTATATCGATACAAGATATCGTACCTAATGGGTTTCATACAGCTTTGTTAATAAATTGTGGATTTATATTTAATGGGATTCTAGAATTTTAATTTATAACTTCCAAATTAAAGGGAAAATGTTATTTGTACTGGTTTTTACTGGTTTAATTGTATCAATTTCACCATGAATTATATCAACGGAAAAGGCTATGTTTTAGCGTTATAGGCAAATTGTTCAATAGTCTAATCTTCTGGCCACAATATATTCTAAAACAAATGTATCTAATAAAAAATTTAATATATTTACAGAAAATAAATAGTTTAAATGAAGATATATTAGGTTTAGGTGAGATAGATTGTTAAAGTTTTCAATTTTCACTCTTACAAAAAAAGACACATTTCTTTTTTTTAACTTATTGATTCAATAATTTAATAATTTTCATTTTAAAATTATAAATTATAAATCCATCTGTATGCACCTCTAATGAGTATATTAATGATAATTTGACCTATATTTAATTTTGAACTTTGAACATCATTATCAGTACCTGTTGTATTGTGAATGACATACCTATTGTTCAATAATAATCTAAATTTGTGTATAAAAAAAAGCTATAGTATTATATTTTATTATAAATATCAAAATAACTATTTCAAGTGAGTTACAAAATTACAAACTAAGAGTAACCAAAAACTTAAATAAATTAAAATAAACTTAAATATAATTAAAAATAATTAAAAATAAAATAATTAAAAATAATTCACTGTTAAGACGAGTTTATGGGAATGTAGTTTTATATTTATACTTTATGTTTTTATTTATTTAAGTAACTGTTTTGTAATTTCAGCCATTTGAATTATTATCTATAATCTAATAATTATTATCTAAAAATATTATAATATTTTCCTGTTGAGTGTGTCTAGCCGATAAACACATTTTTTCCATTTTATTTTTAAGTTATATAAGTCGACATAATCTTATATTTGAGTTAAAAATGATTTTATAATTATTACTTAATAACAATAATATTATTATTGTATGGAATAATTAACTTTTAAGTAATATTATAGGAAGAATTCAATCGTGTCTATGTTCAAATGGGTATGTTACGCGATAAAACCGTATGTAAGAAAAATCCTCATATTTCAAAACGAAAAGGTGGAAAGAAATTGCCGCATAGACGATTTTCATTACAGGTAAATAAATTATGAATCAGGTGATACTAGAAGTGAAAAATGTGTTGACTTGTTGAATAAAATAAATACAATTTTTTTTTTTATATACACGGAATCGCAACAGAAGAAAGGAAGCAAAGATAAAGTATGCTTACATTAGCTTATAATAATAATATGTAATCTTTATTCACGGAAATAAATTCCGATTTTCAATTAACAGTTTTATAAAATAAAACACTCGCTGAAATATTTAATTTTTAAACATTATATTTATATCTAAACAATATAATATAAACATTTATTAATTATCAAGTTTTTATCTTAAAATTGGATTTAAATTTTGTAATTTTTCTTTACAGTCGTCCATTAAAAGCAAAAAAAGAAATAAAGATTTAGATTCGTCGGAAATAAGCGAAACAAATGAAACGAACGAAGTGTCTAAATCCCCAGAAGATTCTGTTGTTAGTAATGAAGATGGTCCAGCGGGGGCAAGTGGACATGGAAATTGTAACTGTCATTCTACTACAGGAATTCATCAGACATATTGCAAAGAATTCAATGATGTTACTAGTAAGTAGTGTTTAGTTAAGTAAATATATTAGGTAAATCTAAAATATTATTCAACTAGTCGAGTTTAAATTATGACTAATGTCGAAAAGCGCGTAACGTATCGTCCAACACTTTTCATCGCACTCCTCTCTTCGTTATTATTAAGAACCCATTTCTCTTAAAATAAAAATGAAATGAAAACTGGAAATTTAATATAATTTTGACATTCTGTAGTGATCGTTTCAAAATGTCTTGTGCCATCTTTTCGCGATTGTGTTTTTTTAAATATAAACTTGAAAAAAAAAATATTCACGAGAAAACCACGACGATACATTTGAATAGCATTCAATGGTTAGTAGTAGGGGGATTGGAAGCAGTGATTTTCTTTCTCCGTCTAGCACACATGAATGATAGAGATTTAGACGTTTGCTATTTCCAACGTTACGATAGATCGTGATGCGATGAAATAAGCGATCTGAAAACTGATTTGAACTTGTCATCAAGTCTACTAAAGATCGACTTCCTCGAATTTTCTTCCTAGGTATTCTTCCAATGTAATTAAACAAATTGTAAATTAAAAATTTGTAAATATTCAATTTTTGAACAACCTAGGACTAAAAAATGAAAAAAGTGATAATATCGGATCTCTAGTATCTTGTATGGAGAATTCGAATCTGGTTTTAAAATTCTTATCGGATCATTAAATCCATCTTAAAATATATTATTGAAACAGTTGCTGAATATTTGCATGTGTGTGCGCGTGTGAGGTTACGAACGCATTTATTCACTCTAAATAATCATTTACGTTTCACACAAATAACTGCGTCATGAGGAAAATTTTATTATTGCCTATACATAACTCCTTAATAAATAGATGTTTCCAATCCCCTTTAGTTTGTTAATTTATTTTTGTTTAACGTAGCAAAACCTCAATTACATTTTTATTACCTATTTTTAAGTAACTATTTAAATTTGCAAATTCTTCAATTCTAATTTTTTAACTTTATTATGATATGTCCTTGCATTTGTTTTTAAATGAAAATGTGAATTTTATGTTTATATTATGTTTAAGTTTATAGTTTAACTTATCTTGGAAAAAACTAATTTAGTCCATGATATTTAACTACATTTTTTTATTTTTATTTTTAATATAGCTTATACAATTTAAACATAGTACCGATTTTAAGTAAATTAATGGATTTTCAATTAGAATTTGATAACCATAGTTTAATATGTTTCGGATAAAAAATGTTCGAAAAACTAAAACATTCTGTCTACAGACTAATGGAACCATGTGTTAGTTTACAACATATTATTTATTTTATAAATATTACAGTTACCTTATCTAACTTTATGCTTTTATTACATTTTCTATAAGTGTACTCAATTACGTATACAAAATAATGCCCCCACGTTGTACCGTTTCCGATAATTGTTGTTGGAAATTAAATAATTAAGTACTACAAATATAAATATTGTACTTATAAACTTTTCATTGATTTATATATAAAAGGAAAAAAACCACACATAAAATATTTTGACTTCAATAATAGATTTTTACAAATATTAAATTATGTGATGTGGTGGAAACCCCTCGAAAACTCTAAACCCCTCGCTACGGCGTTGTAACTTGATAAATTATAGCTAGTGTTTGTTGATAAAACCTACTTTGATTTCGGCGTTTATAATCTACAGGAGTATAAAACATAATTCGCAAAGTTCTTACACGATTGAATTTAAAGTTATAAATTGTAGATTGTAATCCATTTGTCTTTTTCAATGTTTCAACTTTAGTAAAACGATTATTGAATAAGTTAATATCGAATTATAAAAGCATACTAGTTGTATTCCATGTTAAAATATTACTTCTAGATTTGGAAAATATCGTGATAGTTGTTTATTCTGTAACGTCTCTAGTTAAACATTTCATTTCGATTTAAGTTTTTTTTACATAATTTATACATAATTAAAAGAATCATAATAACACATAGCTATCAAAAAAATTAATTCCAGCCTCTAATGATTATTTGAAAAAAATTAATACGTTATATTATAATATTTGTCTCTCTTTTTTTTAAACTTTTTAAAACTGAATACCATACTTTGTAATGAGTATTAAAAGTTTGTAAACACTTTAGTATGAACTCCATTCATAGAAGGTTTTTCGATAACGATACTAGTCATTAGTCACTTTGAAATTTAATACGGAGACACAATCATTGTGGTTGTGACCCAACCAGCAACGTGACACTCCCACCAAGTGATTAATGGATATTTTAAAATTAATTTTTTATAATATTATTTTACACTTAATATAGACGAAATATGATTAAATTACGTTATTATTACCTTAGGTAATTATTATATTGGGAACATTGTACCAGGATTCAAATATACTGATAAATAAATAAAATTAAACAATAATAATAATAATATAAAATACTCAACGACGTCACCTAATAACCTAATTGATTTAGTAATAAACAATTATTGAATAAATGTACTTATTATTTAATCAATTTCTACAATATCGACTTTTTCCGCTATAATGTTTATTTCATATTTTTCTATTTTCACAATGCTTAATCGAATTATGTTTTTTATTGAAATTCACGTAATTACTGACTACTCAAATCGGCTTTAATTTATTATAATATTAATATGACTTACAATGTTACCTGTTGAAAATTGTGATACTAAATTAAATTTTGTTTTGTTTTTATATTATTTATTCCAAATTTTTAACTTAACAATTTCAACATTATATTAGATAACGATCACGGTGAGGGACCTTCAAGTTCAAATACCAACGAGGCGACCTGATGATTTTTTGTAGTTCAGGTAAATAATAAAAAATGGTATACGATAGTTAAAATTATTGCGATTTGTAAATTTTTAAGAATCATAAAAATATAACACTATGCGTATAATTATTGTTTTTAAGTGTTGGAATAACAATTTGTTTCAGAGAGGCTACGATGTTCAATAAAATAACTAGTTAGTCAGTATTGAGTTTTATTTACCACGGTTGCCAACGACCGATTTAGAGACGTGTGAATTATTATGATCTTCATTATGTTTTATATGTACATTATTATTGTTTACAAGAACATGTTTATGCGGCCAACGATTAAAGATTTATGATATTGTCGATTGAACGAACATCTTCCTACACTAATTATTTTCGCACTACGGATCCGGACAAAACCGGAATGCTCGTCCCCCCCCCCTCCTCCCCCCCCAGGAGAATACCAGCTGTTTACGCACGCGTGATGTCGCGGGCAGCGGTTTGGTCCAATAAATTTATACTTTCGCGGTAAAAATCGATTTAAAAATGAGCGATTCGATTGAATTACCGCGCACAATGTTTCGTTGTATATAATGACGCCTGCAGATTAAATTCATCAATACGAATATAATTTTACTCGTACTTCGTCGAGACGAGACGTTCAACGAGACATTAATTTAGCGACTGACCATTTTATCTCGATTACAAATATTTATTTATTTGTTTATTTTTAATGTATAGTTAAAAAGTAGAAGCGGGCCGGACTGCCAGAGCAATTACATTTTACTACAATGACTTGTTATCAAGAGTTTCGCCGATTCGTCATAATGGTGTTGGGGGGGAGGGGGGGGGAAACGCCATTCGTTATGTAGGTATTGCCGACGAAATGTCGCGTGCGTGCGACGAAAGAGACGCATTCCGTCGAAAGGGATGCGATAATTCAACCGGAATAAAACCTTCGCGGCGGATTATTGATTTTGTCGATTTCCAAATGAGGTTTTTTTTTTTCTCTCCTGTCAATTTGCCCCCTCCAATTCGCGGGCACACACACACACACACACACTTGAACCCTATTTTGCGTATTGTCTCGTTATTTATATATAACCGCACTAGGCACCATAATCCGATGGATTTTTTTTTTTTTTTTTGTCGTACTAGTAATAAAAAAGAATAAAAATAATAATAATATAACAATACTTATCTCGGGATATCGCTATTTACGTTGTTCGTACAAATACGATATAAATATAAACTATTTTAACAACAATAATCGTGTTGTAATATTGTAATATGTATCGTATTTTTAATCGATTAAGAAATAGATAGGTAATCGATAATAATTTGTATAATTATTATTTGTCAACGTGTTGTCTAATAAATATGATTTTCAAACGTGATTTATAATTGTTCTCTATATTTTGTTCCGACGGTGTAATATTTAATAGCATTTAGAAACCCGCATTTAATGTTTTACATACCGTGAAATGGCGATAGGAAAAAATCGCACACATTGATTACCTAATTTGCACTTGTATATAAAAATCGGAAAATATACAAAATCAAATTGTTATATTTGTATTATTGATGTCATGAATTTAATTTCTATTAAGAGAGTAACCATAGCAGGTACCCGCAATATAATAACCTAGAATAATATGCATATTAAACAGAAATCTTAACACTAATAGGTATTAACTATAATGAAAAAAAAAATTTAAAAAAAAATACTTACTATATTTACTATATCTATAGATAAAAAAAAATTGTGTATTTTTCTTTTAACTACCTAATTAAATACAATTATGTTAAAAATGTGCGGTTTTGCCATTTGATCTTTTTCGGGTAATAATGAACAGTGTGCGGTATCTATTCACCTAACAAACTTTTTGGGTAAAGCATCAAAATGGTGTGAATTTTGGAAACAACAATATTGATGAACAACCATTTAAACGACTGAAATGAATTTCATTTGAAAGACGCACGAAGACTATTCTTTGGAAAAATCCACATCTATTGTTTGGCATTTCCGATTTATCTATAATATTTTCATTGTTGTAATATTATTGACATTATTACTATTGGTTGTCAAATATTGGTTATAAAAATGTATTGTGTAATATAATATCATTTGTATGAGGTAAGTGATTCTATTTTTTTTATTTATTTGGTAATTTTTCTTCTTTTTTTGTATAATTAGTTTACTAATGTAAACAGTACAGTTAGATAGCTTTAAACGTTTAACACACATTAAGAGTATTTATCTTCATCTTAATTAACAAATTGCACTTTTCTCGCTAGAATTTATTTTTAACATTATTTATAATTGTACAATATTATTTTAACCTTTTAACTCATGTAAAATTACCACTACAGTTGAGGTTGAGTGTGATTTTCAAATTTTGGGTAGGTTAAGTAAAACAATTAATTAAACTGGTTAGAAAGTGATATATATCATTGAAATTGTAAATTATTGAGTTATTGTGTGGTTGCAAAATGTTCTATCTTTATTTCAGCATTATTTGCATAATTTACCGATGAAAACAGTCGCTTTGCTATTAAATAAAAAAAAATAAAAATGTCTGCGGTAGTCGTAAAGGGTATAGGTGCCCTCTGGTGATTTCGGCGAATAAAACTATATTTCCGACGTATAATATTCCGTCACAATAACGGTAACGTTATAATTAAATTGAAAACATATTTTACGTTCAATAGGTACATATTTACGCATCGCTTAACTTTATAAAATAAAATACGCAGAAAAAATTATACTTTCAGTGACTGTTATAAATATAAAATATGATCACGGTTTATAATTTATAACATCGCGTGTAACAAATCGAAAGAGTTATTAAATTTTGCCGTCGATAAACTTTTCATATTTATATTTAATTTACTCGTGACATCGGGTCATTTTCCAGTGAACTGTCACAGCTCTTCCTCAACATTTGACGTATACATTAATATAATATATAATGTACCCTCACACCTATTAATTTTTAACTTCACCATTCATTTTTAGTTGTCAAATCGCAACCGGCTAGTTTCGATTTCAAAATTTAAACTGCGTTTATTCCATTATCGATTGATATTTAAATATCGTGGATTTTAATAAGTCAAATTTATAATAGCAACCACGATGGTCAATTGAATTGATTTAATTAATTAAATGAGAATGTACGTTTTTTCTGAGTCGCCTATTTGAAATTAGCCACCTGCTCGGTAAAACTATAAATCTCCTCTATGAGGAGTTAAAAAAACAAAGTTAAATGAATATCGTAGTCACGCGGTGAATGGATGATACATTTAATAAATGTTAAAATGCTAACACTATTTCGTGAAATTAAAACGGCTTTCTTTCAGTCGATCTTATGCAAAAAAAAAAATTAAATAAACGAACAATTCATTTCGTGAAATGAACACTAAAATATGACATTGAATATTTTTTATTTGACATTAGGTCAACCGCTTAGTGTAACAAAGTTAATTAATTATAAGAAAAAAACAAATTTATAGCATACGATTATTTTATTATAATCTAAAATTAATCAATGTTCATTTACTAATATTTTTGAAGAAATATGTAAATGTAGTAAACGATTACGCGTAAAAAACTATCTCTTAAGTCTAAAATCTGAACTATAATAATTATACCTATTAATTTTTTAATAACATACTATTATAAATGTCATATGAAGAAATATCAATATTCATATTGATTTCATTAGACAAAATTGGTTTAATAAACACTTTTTATTGTATTCGACATTGATATTTTCTTTCGGTAAAAGAACAGCAAGTTCTTCATTTTGCCTTTTTTAATATATTATTGAATAGTAGGAAATAGTGTACGGCGATTATTGGTAAATTAATTTATTGTTTTGAGTATTTTGACGGTGACTTGAACGAGATTTTTCGCACTTAGAAAAATATACGATTTTTCTTCTTCGATATTAAATATTTCAACATTTTCTTTTTCGTTCTCTCAAGAACTAAACTTTTTAGTATTTATAAATTATCTACGGTTTGATTTAGTCAAATCTGGGAAATATGGTTCGTCATCATCACTTCATCATAGTTATCTACTTATGAAATACTGCCGTCATCTGTTGGTAATTCCTCAAATAAGTATAATGCCACTTATTTCATAATTTGTAATATAAAATATATTATGTTACATATTTTGATTAAAAAATATCTTTAGATTTTCAATCTAATAAGAAATAAATAAATTAAACGAATAAAATGAACACGCAACCTAACCTAACCACGAACCCTGTCTACAAACGGTACGAACATAGTACTTAGTACAGACGCAACAGACAAATATATAATTAATGTTTATAATGTTATTATACTTGTTACATATAGGTAGGTAGATATTTACTTAAATAGTTTTCGATAAATTCTATTAACAACGAAAACATAATTTATGATCGGTTGACACTTTGACGGTTTCTGTTTTATGGTGTAGAACAAGTAACGAATCATTAAATATACAATAACCCGATTTTCGTTCATCTTTGTCGAGTAACCTCATATTACATTATCTAGCAAATTAAATTGTGCCCGTAGCATTTATACTGTCAACTATATTCACGAAAACATGAAGTCGATATTGATTTTTTTTTTGCTAATAATATATTTCAGCGATTGGCAAGTCAAAGTCACTAGAGGGACAAATTGTAAAAACTTTAATCTCTTGACACAGCATAGGCACATTATTATGTAAATGTGTTTTATTTTCGTATTCATTTTATCCAATTTATGCAAATTTCGTATATACTTACAAAATAAGGAGTTGTTACAATCTCTAGATTATTAGTCACAGACTCGCAAGAATCGTAGTTATATATCGTAATTCTGTACTTCTTGTAGAAACCTACTTCTACAATAAAAAAGTTAGTTTAATAAATAATATTTAGGTACCTAAACAAATTAATAATAATAAATCACCTCATTTGAATTGTACAGGTTCATGGTTATTTGTAGTGTTAATATTATTACGGGAAAGAGCGAAATGCAGAGAAAAGATTTTAATGATATTTAAATAATATATTTAATTTTAATAAGTTTTAATGACGATGATAAGTACATCATTGTACTCTACGTAATTAATAATTAAAATAAGTAGGAAAAATATAAAATCTATATATTATGCACTAAAACTTGTGCAATTGTATTTTTTTTTTTTTAGTATAAAACCAATTTATAGATTACACTGACATATTTTAATATACAAACAAATATGTAAATGTAGGGTTTTATTAGCCCGATTTTTAATTTAGAACGTTTTGACAATTTGTATGTACCTGAAAACACTTAAATTTTTTTACATTTAAAAAAGAATCAGTAATTTTAACTTGCATAATAATTTTAAAAGTTTAGTAAATACTCATAATTTTGCATCAATTAATTTCAAAGTAATGGTGAAAGTGTAATTGAAAGATAAGCGTTGTCTATGGACATTAAATGATAAAAAAATATTTTTACAATTATATTATAAATACTCAACTGTATAACATATATTTACAAATAATCACAAAAATTTAATTTACCAGATCTATCGACTATTGGTCTACTGATCAATTCATACTGTATCATTTATACCAGGTTTTAGTAAATTATTGTTTAGTCGTCTTCAAACAAATTTGAGTAATCTGAATATACAGAAAAATCGTGCACTGTTTGTTTTGATGAGATGTATATAAAATGATTTATAGAATATTCCTAAAAAAAAAAAAAAAAAAAAAAAAAATTTAAAAATAATAAAAAAAAATAATTTTAATTCATAATAATTACACATCTATTGATAATTAAAATGAACTTAAAACACTATCAAATTAAATTTTTTTAAAACAATTATAAAAACTATTTGTATAAAAAAAAAATTAAATTTTAATTAACTAAACGTATGAAAAAGAATAATAAGTACTGTTATAAAATAGCTATATGAATCAATGGTAAACTGTATAGAACATAAAATAATTATAATATGATTGAACAATAATTGAACTACTTTTATTATGTAAAATACCTATTTAATAAAAAAAAATTGACAAAACTTACTAAATTAAACATTTTAAACCATATTTAAATAATATCATTGTTATTTTTTTTTTTTTAGTCGTTTCGGTGATCCGACATTGTATACCAATAAGAATTAGTTCAATCTACTCGTATATTATCTATTTAAAAAAATTTCAAAACCTCTAACATCTACAGAAGTTAATCCTAAATGTATAATATTATATAGGTAGATCTTATTATATAGGATTGGGAGAACGATATAATTTTAAAATATTATAATTTTTTTTCTTGTATTTATAAATAACTTTAATTAAATTTAAATGAACAACGTGGAGTAGAAAAAATCCTTGGTTCACGTACGCTGTTTGTCTCAGCGCATAGAACCCATTGGTCGGCAACAGTGGTGTTTAAAGTATGAGTGTAGCGAATCTTTAAGTACAATTAAAAGTCAGTAACATTGTTGGATTAAATCTATTTATTTAATAATCGAAATATCACTAGTTTAGTGTTTAGTTTGTACAGCAGAACGCCATTAATACAAATCGTTTTCGTAAAGTACATAATACGAATGTAAGCGTGTAATTTTATTTACAATTATTCCCAACTGCAGTTTGTTCGCGAAAACTCAGAAATTCTCATTCCTATAGTTATCATTATTTTGTTTAAAAGCGCGAATACAACTATATCACCCTTAGCAGTATAGTTTTCTGGAGACTCGGCCTCTATTTAAGACATCGTTATTGAAAAAAAAAATATTTAACTTATTACGGTTCACGAGTACATTTTTCAATTAAAAAATAGTGATCCCTAACGAAACGTTAATTTACACGATTGTAATATTAGTTGCCTAGAAGCGTACAAAAAGGAATTACGGGTTTGTATTCGAAAAAATGTATATTCAATACTGTAAAACGTAAGTACCGTATAAGTATTTTAACGAACTAAAGCAAAATATCTCCTGTGGTTTTCGAATTATTAGTTTATAATAATATAATTAATACGATAAGAGTCGCGTTTGTTTTACTTTTTTATTTATTTTAACTTATTAACGTTATTTTATTACGGTTACGGCGAAATCAAAGGTTATATTTTCATTTGTATTCTCGCGGATCTTCGACAACTCTAATCCCAATAATACCAAAAAAAAAAAAAAAAAAAACTTACAACGTTTCGGAAAAATCTCCTAGAAGTTTATTTTTTACTTTTAAACTCCTCGGTACTCCGAATTCTTGACAAATCAATTTGTGTTCTTTTTAGTTTTCTCTTCTCTTTCACACACCTCCCGTGTTTTTCGCGTCATATTAGTTTTCTGATGTCAAAGTTTTATCCCGTGTTCGCCGATAAGAATAATTTAAAATATAATGATGGCGTTTTTTAACAACCATAAACCTAATGTTATTCGTTTCCGATTACGTAGGATATAGTAAATATAATTATAGGTACTCAACATTCGACTTGAAACTAATTTCGGGTATTATTTGTTTACGATATCGTACAAAATTTAAATGATTGATGATAATAATTAATAATCTTGTTAATATCAAGTTTTAAAAGAACACATAAAAAACAGTCTTGTGATATACAGTTTTAAAAAGTATTTCCAGTTTTTTTTTTTTTTTTTTTTAAATTCATCTTCTAATTTAATATATTAAAATTTATTTACAATATCTGTAATAACAGACAACAGTTGAATGTTGTAAAATACTAGGTATTAGACTATTTATAGTAGAAAATTAATAATAATAATTATGTAATAATTAAGTAATAATTATACTATTGGATCTGTTTTCGACTACAATTTACGAATATAGTCGATAGGACATAATTATCCATAAAATTTAATTTTCAAATTGATTCCTAAACAATTATTCGGTTCCAAGTACATAAATACATATTAGAAAATATTTTACACAAATACTTTATCAATCACCAGATTGACGTGAAATATGTTATGTGTGTACTGAAATAACGCCTTTTATACTATTATAGTTTATTTCTATGATAACAAGTACCAATATAATCATATAATCGTTAACAAGAAACATAAAGCAATCATAAGCATTGGATAATGGGTTAGAATGTTATTATTGTAAGAAAAAAAATAAAAACACTTATTGTTGTATAGCACTAAAAAATATTTAATATTGTTTTAAAATGAGCAGTGTTTCGGTTATATTTATAACATAATATGTTATGCGTTTATTTTATTATTTCAACACGAATAATGTTTTGATTAAAATAATAATTTCTCATTTAACTTAATTACCTAATAGATTAAAAATAACGATTTACAAATTTGTACTTTTGCATAAGAATATATTATAATAATTTGATAAGAAACTTTGATTTTCAACACGGATGAAAATTTTTTATTATTTATTATAAGTGAAAATGTGATTTTTTTTTTTAAAAAATAATTATGAATTTGTGTTTTAATAATTATTAATTAAAGTAATATTTTTAGATTATAGTTATTTTAGGGGCTTAAAACTCGATAACATTTTTTTGAATTATAATAAAATTTTAAACTATATATAGTATATATATAGTTATAACGTTATAACGCGGTATTAAAGCCACTACGGTTACGTATAAGTATAGTTATTGTTTTAATACACAATTAAGATACGGTTATTTATTATTGTTCTAATTTCGATGGAAAATTTAATTGAACATTCTTACCAACCACCAATCTACTGTGATCAAAATATATACTACTTAATATTATGGTCAACGACTAACAGACTTAAGAAAAGTATTTTTTAAAAGTATTCGAAAAACTTAAATATTTATATAAAGTACTCGAAATATATTATCATCGATATAATTTCGATTAATTTTCTTGTTTTCAAACTTTTATAATCAATTTAAAATCTCCAGGAATTTATTTTAGTAATAGGAATTCAAACAAATTAGGTTTAAAGTAGATTATTAAAACTTGTTAGGTGTTTGTAAAAAAAAAAAGTTGTCATGAGTGATGACTAATATTATTGGATAAACCTGGTGCTTACGACTTCGCTTTATTTGGATTACCTACACAAAAGTTGACTCACGACGAACGTATTTTTATTTTTGTATACCAATCGTCGGCAGACCTTCATCGGCTTTCATTCTCGCAATATTAAAAAAGTACTAAAAAAGTATGATTGCCTACGTAAGTATGAATGTTTCGTATAAGAGCTACGAGATAAATTAAACAAATAATATATGAAAATATGAGTCACACGGCCATAGTGTGAACCTTGACAGTAAATATTACAGAATTACTAAGACAATAATATAGTATAATAATGGTCATTCGGTTACACCTTAAAGTCTCCCGCACACTCGTCTCTATTATTAGTTACAACAGTCATTGACGATATCGTTATAATAGCGACGATAATAATAATAATAATAATAATTTAAAAAAATAAATAAAAAATAGTTTATGCCATCAGCGTTCTCGTCGTAATATCATTACAATTACATTATCAGGTGCAGTGGCGTAACTGGGTAAAAAAAATAGGGAAGGCATAATAATGTACTGGCCAAAATTGTAAACAGAGGTGGTGATGTAAAATAACATTTTCCTTTTACATATACCTAATTTTTTGTTTTTACACTACTTTAAACTCATGGGAATTACTTTTATTTTATTTTAGTTACTAATAATAAGTGTTAATAATTATCAAATAAGTCCTAATACATTATGAAATAAATAATAATATCACAGAAATACTGAATATAACAACCAATTATAACATATTGGTTGATTGTTATTACTTATTACATATTTTGGATTCATTAACGTTGAATGTAGATAATATGAAAAAACTTGCGAATTATCTGTATGATAACACGTTAGTAGTGTTAGTAGTGTTACCTTTCAAAATTTTATTCTGCATAATATTATTCTTTCAATTACTTTTTAAAGATCATAAAATTTGAACCGTTGACTTATATCTGGGGAGTGGGCAAAATTATACTTTTGCCCATTTCCGATAAAATTAAGGGGAACAAATTCCCCCCGCTTACCCCCCTTCCCCTAAAAAAAATTACACAACTGATCAGGTGATTATGATTTAAAATATGATAAAAAATAAAAACCTAAGCAGTACAAAATATTAAGTTTTTACGGTACTAATAATATTCTTCGATCATTAAATTGAAATTTGTTAGCAATTTGTGGGACATTAAGTGACTAAGCCCCTCAAAACTTCCAAAAAGTTCGTATTTAAAAATAGTTTATTACGGGAAAAAGTGTTCAAAATTAAATTTTTGGTTTGACCGAATATAATTAATTTTTATGCACTATCTTATAATCAGTTAATATTTATCGTGCATGTATACATCATTCGAACGAATTGAGTATTTTTTTATTACTCATAATACTATAATCTAGGTCTATAGTTAGATTTAGTAAGGTAAGCTATACCGTATACAGGATTACAGTGTTACAATAATTATTAATGTTTTAACACGCTTTAATTTCTTGTCAGACGAAATATGACAAAACAGATATGACATTCCCCTCCGAAATATGCTTCATTTTAAATTTGCTAATATATGTATATAGCATAAGTTCAATCAAACATTACAATTTGAATTTTGATATTCATATTTTTTAATGCAGTATTTGATTTTAAAAAAAAAAAATTTTTTTCCCCTTCATGGTCCTTTAATATAAAATAACACATCGAGGATCGAAGTTATAACTAATATTGTACCAAAATTATTTAATTAATTACAATTTTAAATTATAAAATTAATTCAATATCTGTATTATTAAAAAATAATGTGAAAGCCCGTGGAAAAGTTATTGATATTAAATATAAATATATTTTAACAGAAGAAAAAAAATAATATTAAAATGTTGTGCAAAAATATGCACTATGCAGTGTGTTTTGTTTTATACTTATATAAGTGTTTTGGAAACTCAAAATATTACTTAGCGTCGTGTTATGGACGATTAAACAAAGATAATATTTTCAAACTCGAGTCTTTTTAATAACACGCTTTTTTAAGTTTGTCTAAAAACGTCCGTATACCGAATTAAATTTATAAAATCTCGGGGAGAGTTCGTAGAAATAAACGGATATTTATAAAAAAAAGTAATAAAATAATAAATAATAAATAAAATAATAAAAACACAATAATAAAATACTAGTTTTTTGAGATTGGAAAATACACAGTCAATTTTTTTCGTTTTGTTTGGAAGGGAAATATTACGCCAACCAGACAAATTTAAAAATAATACCGTATTATATTATTATAACTATTAATTTATTTTCAAATTGCAGTTTTAATTATTTTACAAAAAAATTAATTTATTATTTATGTGGTTTTTGATATCAATTTCCATGTCAAAATTGTTTGTAGTTGCCACAGAAAATGAATCTAGCAAACGCGATCGGTACGGATTTTGATTTTTTATAGTTTTTCCACATAGTAAAATAATAATATTTTAAAGTTATTTTTAAAATATTTACTTGAAAATAATGATTGTCTTATTATCCTCATACATTTTCAAAATATTTTCTAAATTTAACATACCTAATTTTATTATTTTATAATATTTTTAAAATGTTTGCTAAATGGGTATTATTTTTTAATTATATTTTCTTTTTTTTTCTAAACATTATTATATGTTAGCATTTTATATTTTTATTAAGACATGTGTATTATAAAATCACATCAGTGATTCAGAAGTCATAAACTAAGTTTTAAGTATTATTAAATGTACATTGCCGTACATCTCCTCCCTAAATTTAGAATTGGACACGAAAAACTATAATGGTTTCAATATTTCTAGATCTGTGCAATTTCGATAGTTTTTACTATATCTAGAATGAAAATAAATAATTGTTTAGCTATAGTTATAGTTCAAAAAAGTCAGGAAGGTCGATTCTTTGATATTTCTCTATCGTCTCTTCGGTTGTCGGAGAAAATAATGGTTTATAATTTAAAATTAAGATTTGAATGTAATGATATTGCATTAGAAAATACGATTCTGGACGAAACTAATTTTTTTTACTGATAATCTGAAATTTTACCACGTATGTAAATTACTTAAATTAGTACTCAAATAATTTTTCAAGTTCTTTCGATCAAATCTCAAGGAGTTATCATAAAAAAATTGAAATCAATTCTGTCAAAATTACGATTTCCGTGAATTTTTCTGTTTTTCATAATTTTTTGGTAGTTTCTCCTCGAAGGAAAAACTATTGAGAAATTCCAAAAATGAATTAAATAAAGTTTATATATTTAATAAATACCTAGATTAGGTATTAGTGCTAGGTTAGGTTAGGTTAGGTTAAATTAAAAATTGTTTTTTTATTAATATATTGTTAAACGTTAATAGTAAATTAATTTTCATTCTATTGTGAATTTTGCAACTTCGATTTTTTTTTTAAAAAACCTTATTTAAAAATACATTTCATTTTGCAAATATAATTAATATTGTCTAAGGTTTAACCCCACATGAATAAATAATTAAGACAAGAGTGATATGCACATGCACGTCACAAAGATCTGTGTCACTTTATAATATTAAAACAACGTTATATTTCATTGTAAATTCACAACGTTTATAAATTATTTCCACTCCAAAGCAAATTATAAGAAAATTAAACGATTATATTTTGTAAGTTTAAGTTGGGTAATCTGATTTGATAATATGTTTTAAATTTATCAGAGAGAATCAGTGATGCATTATCGATATCTCCCATTTATCGGTTACATTACCATACTAATATTTGATCATTTTAATATTACGATAGGCATTTTATTCAAAATGTAAGTCTGCTTTATTTTTGTATTTTTTCAGACCGAATTCAAAGATTTATAACATTTTTTATTTAATTATTATCAAAAATAATTTATGGCAGTAAATATCATATAAAATTAATTAAATTTATTATTTACTGTATACTATACCTATTAATATATGTCACATAATAATGTAATATATTACATAGCTAGCCTATGTGTTGTAGGTTAATATTCTAAATTGCCTTTTTAGTAATGACTAAATAATAATGGGAAAAACTCTCGTTGCCGTTTTTTTTCTCCTAAATAAACCACTCAAATTATAAAATATTATATTCCACGTTATATAATTAGTAGATTTAAATTAAACACATTCTCAATCATTTTTTTATTTAAATAAATACATATTGTAACATATTATTATTGTGTTTGATTATAATTATAGTTATTGTTTTATTTATTACCAATTAACACTCGATTTGATGAAGTGTTGAAATTCGAGACTGATTTAGTATATCAATAAAAATTGTATTTTATAATTATATAATGTATAATTTGTTAAAATTTATAATAGTCAAAGCGTAAAGTAAAGTTCTGTAAATCTATAACAATAACATTAAAATTCATATAGAAAAAAAAACCGATAGTAGTGAAAACATCAACGAACCAATTTAATTTTTCTTTTGGTAAGAAAAACTGACTCATATTTCGTTTAAATATATTAAATTATTTAAGATTTTCACTGTTCTCACATTCTGAGATGATATCACGATGATTTTAAACTAATCGATTTTATTATGTTTACTTAAAATTCACGTTAAGTGCCATTCATACACGGGTGATGTACATTGATTTTAGTAAGTATTACATTATTAATTATATAAAAATAAGGGTATTACATTTTTAAATATTTTTATAATATTTTTTCGAATGCTTGAGAAAAAAAACATTTATTTGAAATCTTCACAAAATGTTTAATTGAGTTTATAGGTATAAAAATATAATATAAAATACAAAATAATTTTTTCCTCGGTATATTACGACAATGTCCGTAAAATTCCGACGATAACGACCCGTCGCGATAGTTAAATCAATTTTAGAATTTGATATTTCCAAGCGTTTTAATGATATTTGTAACCCTTTCAATAATATTTGTAAAATGTACTAAACGTTCATAATTTTATTACTTATAAATAATTCGAAGGATTCGTTTGAATTATTATATTTTGTTTTATCTGTCTAATTAAAAATTCTCATTCGCGGTTTGTTTTTTTTTTTTTTTTTGGGTTATATGTTTAATACGTAACAGTTAGATATTTGAAAATGTCAATTTAAAATTTTAATAATTTGTACCTATTTATTTCATTGAAAATATATTTACATATTTTTATGATTCATGATTTCACAAACCAATGTAGCTTTATAGCAGTTTTCCCTAAATTTTTCCTTTTTAATACATAGGTATTATTTTTACCTGTCTAAGAAAACTATAAGTTTTAAGTTTATTTTAAGCAATTAAATGAAAATGAATTAATGGATTATCTCTGACTCTATGATATAATACAAAATTAAAATATAAAATATGACTATCAAAATATAGTGAAAGTTTTAATTTAAATTTTGTCCATATTTCTTGAAGTAATTATTTAGATAGACAGGTAGGTTATACTACCTATAAATATCAAATGGCAATAACTGACATTTTTTATTTACATTTAGGTAGGTACTCTCAATAAAAGAGTTATTAACAAATTATTAATAATGGTTTAAATTACATTTAAAAATAAACTAAAAAATTAATAAAAATGATACACTTTATAGTGTAAAGTTTATACCGATGATAAAAGTTGCTGATATTTTTAAATATTATCTATATAGTTTCGAATTTTCGTACTAATAATTAAAAATTAGCCACAATGAATACTCTCTTTAGAAATACATAGTTTTTAACAAATTCAAAAATATACAAATGTATATTTATATATATTTTGGATTCTGAGCGAAGTGAAGAATGTATTGGTTTTACAATGATGTTTTTCTTTTCAATTTATGACTGAAAACAATTTTTCGGGTAGAAATAATGGTCCGATTACTACAAGTAGGTTATGTTTTCGATAACAAATTGTATCTAGATGGTACTTTATTTAGCTCATTTTTCGCATTTTTTAAATGTTTTTCTTTAGGAAAAAAAGCTACCAAAAAGTGACGGAAAATCATCAAAATTAAGGTTTCCGTTAATATCATTTTATATACTTTGTGATAACTAATTAAGTTTTAAACGTAGGTAGGGATTTAGTTAGTTAAAATTATTTTGAGTATTCTCATTTTAATCACACACATTTTAAAATTTTGGAACGAATTATCAGTTTAATATATTATATTACATTGAATTTCACTCAAAATTATATTTTAGATTACAATATCAATGCATTTAAATCACAATTATAATAAGTCTCTAATTTCTCCGAGGCGAAGAACGAAAGGACGAAGAATCAACGTCCAAAATTGACCTTGCCACTTTTTGTTTATTTCATATTAAGTAAAACAACGGAGATAATAACGTAACCTTACCCATCGAACATTTTCATAATCATAAAATTAGTGTTTAAACAATTATTATTCCTATTAGTATTTAAATATTTTGCAAATGAAGTGTCAAATATTAATACGCAGTATTTAAATTTTTTTTAATTGTATATTTTATAAGACTGTATAGAAAAGCTTCTTATCGCTTGGTCGCCGTGACGGTCATTACGAACATTTTTTTTTTTTTTATTTATATTGGACCTAAAACCGAATTAAATTTGTACGCGTTTCTATTTCATATCGTCGCAGAATGGACGATATTGTTTGTTCATCGTTCAATGCAAAAAATTACTTTTGTTTTCGCTCAATTTTAAAATCGCAATTCGAAACGGAATAGCTATAGCAGATATTAAATCGTTGAGGCTGCGACTGTTAATATTTATCCTCTACCATAGTATCTTTTTGTTTATTTGTAGGCTTATTACTATTCAGTCAGATCGAATATTAAACGTTTCCAACGATTGTTATAGTGTTTGTTTTAAATACAAATAAACGTTTTCATCATAGTTCATAATGAATCGAAATATGTAAAATAAACTTATCAAACGTTTGCAAAATTGGCAAACAATAATATGTACACTTGTGAAATCATCACCGAAATTAATGTATGATTATTATTATTTTAACATTTTATCATCACGTCGATTGTTTATTTCCATGAAAAATGTAATTTCGTGAAAAAAATACTCTAAATATTTTAATCAGCGTAATTATTAGTCATTTGTATATTTTAAAAGGGAGGCATAATGAACAATAAACTTTTTTTTCTCCCTATAGTCCTCCTATTGATTTTTTAAAAAATGTTTGGCTTTCGGAGACTGACTAACAATTGTACCTCGAGGTGTTTAAAACGGCCTTATTTAATATAATGACTGATAATGTTTTATCTATTAATTCACGTTTTAATTAAGGTTAATACATTTTAAAAAGATAAATTAAATGTGTTTTTAATTACATCGTTTGCTACGGTTATTGTAAAATTGAGGTACTAACAACAATACACAAACAATAAGTATATGTAATAATCAATTCTCGTATCTTATAATACTGATATTGCTTTATGAAAATTAGGAATATCGTATTTTTAATTAGTTTTAGATTTTATCAAATGAAAAATAAACTTGTATAGATACTCGTTAAAATATCAATAGAATACTATGTCCAAATAACATTGATTTTACTACAACACTATTTTTAATTCAATTTATTCGCGTTGTTCAAATGTTGTCTTTTCACAGAGAATTAATGATAATACTATATTATTATGAATTAAATTAAATTGCCTGTTTATTTTAAAATAATATTAAAATATACATATACATTTAGTAATCAATTATTTACAAATATATATATCAGGATGTTTATAATCCATGAGAGAGGAAATGTAAAATTAAAGATGTATCCTATAGAGATTCCTTGGTCCTTACCACAATCTCATTGCAAAATTATGAAAATTATTCCAATCTAGAGTCTATGAAAACTATGAATCTGACATTAGTAATAGTGTTATGATGAGTGGAAATTGCTGACCCAACTTGGTAGTTGAAGGAACGAAAATAAACACGGTTAAGTCATGAAGAGTTTGGGAAGTAATTTCTCACCCTACAGCAGGATATTGGAGGTGATTGAACGTTGTAGACTGCTCCTGATAAATATAATTTTTAATTTGCATTTAAATTAATGCTGATTTTTTTAATGATAGAGACATGAGCAATAAATCAATATAAAAGTATAAAGGAACAATAAAAGTCACAATTTATAATTTTACGTAATTATTTAGTTATCATTGTTTAAACAGTTTCGTAACAAATTATTATAATAGAAAAGTCATTTGGAAAATTGATATATTCATGATATATTCACTTTTGACTATTGTGTAGATAATTTTCAAATTTATTCTCAAAAGTAGGACGATTGTATGACGCTTGTGTCTACACCTAAATTAAACTAAAATCAACCGATAATATCTCTTTATAAGTGAAGTTAAACTATAGCGTAGAAATAATTAAAAAATGTGAAACGTGGAGATGGTTTTGATATTTGTAATGCAAATTAAAATTGTTTTCTGTCATTTGGGTAATTTTAGAAACAGTAGCTTTTGAATATTATGTAGGTAGATTGAATCGTGAAAGAAGTTTTTCGTATATAAGTTATAAAATCCTGCTTGTCGACATAATAAAACAACAACTATTTATATTACAAAAACAGATACATAAATTCTATTCGTTTATACAGTATACCAACGAAACTGTACTTAGTCTTGTTCTTTCAGTTACACAATAAACGGACGGAGACGTTCACAAAGAAATTTATAAGTTTCTTCCAAATGCTAATTCTATTCTGAATTTCCGAAGGCGAGCTTAACAGACGTATATGTCAATAGATTTAGGATCTGAGTAAAACGTTAAATTTACAACACAATTTAATTGATTTAAATTCGCACGAGAAAGATATAAAACGTTTATGAACTCGTTACTAGTTTGTGATTAGTTTTCCAATACATTGTTATCGTTGTACGTCGATAACCATGAGAAAATAACGACTGAAACGGCTCGTCTCGGTGACGTCTTCCTACTTTTCATTAATGTTTCATCCAACCCAGTATGTTATTTCAGTTAACTGCAGTTTTATCGTTATTATGCGGTTCGTTATTAAAGATCATCGATGTTACTGCTGCGCAGCTTAATCGTGTACTCTTTTTTACAATTTTATTTATGTACTGAATATAAATAAAAAGTTTAAATTTAATGAAATGTCTTGAATTACGAAACGTTACATAAAACTTTATGTATATGTACATTCATAATATATTACATCTAGATTACTAAACCGTATATAAATTTATACACAAAACGACTTTTTAATTAAAAAGTATGGAAAATATTTCAATTTTTCACTTTAATAGAAGGTAAGTTTTATTATTAAATTTGTTTGAATTAACTTTGTTTTTACATTTATAAGGTATTATCAGTATTAGTTATAATTAAGTACTTACATAAAAAAAAAAAAAAATGTTTATTTAAAGAATAGCAGAAAAATTAGTTATAATAAAATAATAATATTCGAATTCGTCAATTCTGTGAATTTCACTGTTTTTATTGGTTTTTCATATGTCGTTGAAAAAGAAGAGAATTTCGAAAAATAACCTAAATAGAGTACCAACTAGACAAAATTCTCCCTACTTGCGATAATCCAGTCAGACCATTATTTCTGCCCGAAAATTTCTACAGACGTAAATTTTTTAAAAATGGATTAAGTATAAATATTATAAAAAGAATGAAATATAGGTACATTATAATCGTTCTTTTTCTTATTAATTTAAAAAAATTGTAATTTTTAATTAGGAATTTTCAACTATGATTAGGTTTTGTTACAAATTTAAAATATTGCATCCCATATTTATATATTTATTTTATAGCATATATTTTTTAAATAAATTAAACGGTAGCATTGTAGTTTGTAATTTACATATAATATTACAAAATTAAAATTACGCTGGTCCTTGCTTAGAATTTTATATAGTATACAGAATATTTGAAAATTGAATATGAATATTGAATATGTTAATACCTTAAAAAGTCACAGTTATACACAAAATATTAATATATAATTAAAATAATTAATATGTCTTTAATAAATATTGATAAAATTATTTTTAATATGTACCTATATAAACATATATGTATATATATATATATCATTACAAATAAATATATTACACTTGTAAAATTATATTTACTAAAATTATTGTTAAGTACATATTTAAAAATATTAATAATTTTCACTTTATTCTTTTTTAAATAATCTGTTTATACGAACTTATAATTGATCTTCCAAAATCTTCTTGAATTTAAATTACTTCTATATGGAAATAGCATAAATTTGAATCCCGAGAAGTCTTTCAACATCGACTTGTGTTGAAGCAACTGATAATATTGTCATGGCAAGAGTATACATTTCTGGATGACTTAATGTCATTGAATTCCAGAATTGCAAAATATTACTTTTATGATTCAATCTACTTTCTTCTAAATAGTATGTTTTTCATATAGTTTCAATTTTAGTTGATATTGAGTTTTGTGAATTTGGTAAATTTTAATTTTAATTTGTCTGAATTTCATCTTCTTTATTTCTTAAAACATTTTCAAGACATCAGTATTATTAATTGAACTTGATTGATCATATTCAATTTCCATATCATTATTAGATAAATCAAATTTAATTTTTGCGAGTTCATTATTGCGGAACCAAATAATAATTAAATGAGCAATAGCAATATTGCATTGTTCATCATTTAATACTACTTTAAACCGTAGATCTAAGAAAATTGCTGCTAGTAGCACGTTGTTTTGCATAATATTATTTTCTCTAGAAGTTTTACATTGGACTAATTTATTAGAAAATTAATTGTGTAATAATTCAGTTTCAACTTTGCGATTTATCCAGGAACCGCAAAAATCTGTCAAAATTAATTGTTTACTTTGTAATTTTTTTCAAATTTTATAATATAATATTAATAATAAATTATTTAATAATATGAAAGACAACTACGATAGTATACCGAATATATTATTAAAATATAATTGTCATGTAGATAAATATTACGTACGCGTATAAATTAACAAATAAGTGAAATAGGTATATTATAATTTAAAATGTTTATATTAAGTATATAAAAAGACCAACTTTTTACAACAACTTTCTACACTAACTTTTGTGTGCTTCAAAAAAAAAAAATTATAATAATGAAAAATGTATCTTTTGTATATGTAAATAAATTACAAAAAAAAATTTCATACCAAAAATTATTATATATTTAAATGGATGCATTTAAATATTTTTGATTCAATAATACGCATTCCCTGACTAATTTTATAAAATATTATAACTTGATTACAAGAATTACAAATTAATACAGATATATTTTATATTATTATAATTGTATTTAATGTTTTTTTAAAGGATAAAATAAATAAAAATATACTATTGTAGGTAGTAGGTACTGTCTTGTGCAGTTGTAACTAACTATATTGATATAAATATTAAACATAATTAATTTTAATACTTACTTTAATTTTACATTCACATGTTTTACATGTCGCTTTATATTTTTGTTTATCACATACAAAATTTAAATGTATCGACGATTTTTTTACATAACGACCCACATCGATTATTAAAAAATAAATTATAATAAAGAAAATTACAATATGTGCACGACAAGAGTCGTAGAACAAATCGTACATTAATGAAATTGAAACTTGTAAAATATTACTATTACGCATTCACCCGTAAATATTTCATTATTGATGATTGGCAACATTACCCAATTTTCCATCATTGATTTATAATAAATAATAATAGTACTTTCATAATAACGCAAAATTAGATTTGTAAAGTTCGTTGTAAACTATAAACATTTATTGCCTATACGCACAGAAATTAATACATGTATTTAAATATATACTATTTTAATTTTCTCAAAATAACAAAAAACATTATTTTATTTTTCAGAATTATCTGAATATCTCTATATGATATTATAATACATTTACAAAAATAACATGTATATTGTCGTACATGTCCGAAGTTATAACTAAAATAATGTGCGCCATATTATTTTATTTCTATTATTAATAACATAAATAAATGATATTTACAATGACATTTTATTATTTCACAGAATATCAATTTTCTGTGGCTCATTAATTCTTCAATAACAATTCTTGAAAATTAATTAAAAAAAACATTTAATATAAACATAATTTGTTGGAACCGTGGAGGACCGTAAAAAAATGATAATTTCGGTTCTTAATAAAAAATATACAACTGTTTTCGTACGGTTTCGGTTTCAGAATTTTTAAAAGGTTTTTAGAACCGGTTCTTTTCGGTTCGGTTCCAGTCCCTGTTTTATACATAAAAAAAAATACACTTTGTAAAACGAATAAGTACCTACACTTCTACGCTTTACTCAGAATCTAAAATATGTATCCTATATGTTAAATTAATTAAATGTCCCTGTTAACGTTTAATTTATGTCATTTATGGATGGTTTTAATTTTTTTTTCTTATAAGAATAAATTTGTACTTTGTAAATACAAAATAATGAATGATACACTAATATATTATTTATAAATTTCATAAAAGAGAAATATATTTACCTACCTAGTTATTTTGTTCAGACTGTACCTAAGTATAACAATTTTTCGACAATTATTACAAAAAATAATATTCTTATATAATATAGTCAGTATCGGTCGTTTAGTTGTTACAATTACTTCTAAATTGAGTTTGTTGCACATTTAACCATAGTCCATAGTAGTGCATTTAGTAATCGTAAAACATTAATCTACAGGTTTCTTATGGTATACCGTGGTCACAACAATTACCGCGATCCTAAGGACACAAAAAAAAGTTTGTCGCTTGCATTTTTCTTTCTTTCTCCATAAGAATTACACCCTTGCGGCTGTTGGTCCCATAAGATGAAATTTAATCAAATTTTAGGGTGGTTAACATTTTTAAGGTTAATACAAGCCATTAGATTAATATTTATTTTATCAATATAACATATTTTGTACCTATAAATTCGTATATCTCGAATACAATTTTATTTTATAGGATACGCTTAAAAATATTTTTTTTATAAAAACTAAAATAAGTATATAAGATTTGTACTAGTAGAGAAATGTAGATTACATTTTATTTATAAATATTACGTACGTTTTAAAGTTAAACAAATTTAACTTTATTTTAATCGATGACACTTGCCATCAGATATAGAACAATTACTAAAATATAATAATAAAAAATATATGTAATAAATAATAGAAAACATATTGTATATACCTATATATAATAAAATACCACGTATAATATTATACTATTTATGTATTATCAATTGTTCATGAGGTTGAAACAACTGAATAAATACTATGTGTATTATTTATATGTAATATTGCCTTTTTAAGACACGATTGCTTTCATAGAAAACTGTATAGTTACGTGTTGTAACAGAAAATATTTGCATCCCTTAAATCCAGTTTGGAGGGAAAAGAATATATTTTAAGGTCATAGTCATAACCATATTGTGCGTAAGGAGCCGGCGAGTATTTTAATACCGTCAAAAACGAATTTTGTACAAAATCACAGATGTGGTATTGTCATTAGTGTAGGTAGCGATTATTCAGTATTAATACATATTATGCTAATTGATTTGTAAAATTTTTACTTTTTCGTTGTACTCTGAAATTTGATTCGCCGGATATGATATACATGTAACAACGATTTGTAAATATCGTCCCGTGTGCAATCGTGTGATTGTAACTTCTCTGAGATAATAGATTTATGATCTCAAATGTGACTTCTATTATGGACATCTGCTATATATATTATCGCACGGAATATTGGAAAGTATTGTGAAATATTTGTAATGTCTCAATGTAAAATTATTTGCGATGTATATTAAGTATAGCCAGTATAGAAATATTGTCTGTTGCTATATTTGTATAAAACAATTTAATCCTGCGTAATACTTTTTATAAATATTATGTTTGTGTGTTAAATCTATAAATTATAAATAGGTAATTATTTAGGCGATTATAATAGACACATCATTATATTTCATTGTTTTATTAATATATTAACATTGATTGTATATACTATATATAAATATAATCAATGATATTTGATATTACAAAGTTTTTTTATAGTGATACTATACAGGGTGTTTCCTTAGCATATATAACTAATCATATACTCGTACTCAATAGGACGAAAAAATGATAAAATTGTTTTCAACTTTTTATTAGCTTTAAAATTTCGGACTTGGCATAATTACTCATTAAACAATTATAAAAATTAAAAATAATCTATACTACGTTTTATTTGTTGCAAAATTCTACCCTAAAATGTTGGGTCAGATGGTATTCAAAATCGTATTTATGGCGTGATATCATTTTAAATGAGAATTTTACCGAAAATTCCCTTGTAACATTACTATGTTGTTACGTACGTTATAATACGTACATATTATATATAATTTTACCACGGTTTAAGATACCTATATTTAATCGCGAATTTTTTAACGCTTAACGCACCTAACCTATTTTGTGTTAATATTATAATATATGTATTATTATTTTAAAACACAATTTATTTATATTATGTGACGTTGTATGTATGTATGTTATGTATTTAAATTGTAAAGAAAAATTGTATGTAAATTGTATATAAAATAAAATAATATTTGTTTATTATTTGAAGATTGTGAATAATAATTAATGTAACTATTTATGCATTAAACGATTAAACTGAATGTTAATAGTTAACATTTTTTTAGTTAGAACTACTATAAAATGTAGTTGGTAATTAATAAAATAAAATAGATAGTTGATTTCTACCAATATCTTAATATTTTTTTCCCATTGACATTGATTTTATAACATACATATGTTATAAAATCAGTGCCATTGACCATAATATTAAAATTGTTATCAAGTATTATAAAGGTTTATATTAATCAAATGTTACGATATTAAACAACACCCCGTGGTGGATTACTTGATTAGGCGTTAGGTTAGAATTAGGTAGGTTTCAGTTTTGAATCCCAAGTTCGGGAAAACAATTAAATATAAAAATAAACATCTACGTTTGGAGAGAAAAACACGTTAACAGCTATATAAATTATTTTTTTTTTTTTTTTATAAATAACTTAGATTGAGTACATACATCTCCATGAGACATCTATGAGAGACATAAAATAGATTATATTACTGAGACAATGGGAGAAGTCTCATTGTTATATTGCATAGATAACCTTATTTTGATATCACATGCATTAACATCACGTGTCTGGACATTAAGCATCGCATAGCAGTCCTCGAGACATCTATGGGCTCATTAATTTAACATCACACCTCTCAATGAGATTACTATGTGACATCTCAGAGGTTATATTTTGCACACGGGGTATTTAAGCATATTATTTTTTCTGATAAGGAGAGGTGAGTGAGGTGAAATTTAGAAATAAATGTTCGAGGGTGTAAATGTCATAACGAATCTAAATCGATTGCTATCATAATTGGTCACATCAAAACATATAATGTTCCACTAATCTTTATTAATAATACTATAATCCTATAATCAAATCAAGTAAAATACCTCAGTGTTACCGTCGGGCGTAGTAGCCTTGATTTCGGTACTCATTTTACCAACATCATCAATAACGCGACGCACACTAGAAGTAACACGTGCGAATAAATATTTTGAAAATTTACATAAACCCTATCATTACCTATGCCGGTATAGAAGCTATAACTGAGATGCCTTTGTTGGTCACAAACGATGCACTCCTCAGATTAAATAACGCAACAGAGTGACCAGTAGCATATGCACTCTTTCACTACAATCCTTCCGTACTTTTCTCCGAAATTCCATCTCCAAACACAAACGCATAAGACAAATCAGCAAAAACTCGGGGATAATAATCACCACGAAAATAAAAAAAACCAAACCTAACCCAGTTCTCTGGTCATACGGTCCCCTCTAAATCCACCTCACATACTTCTCTCGTCAAGTTAAGGTAAACGCCTTGTATAGAAAATAGGCCCAAGCAAAGCAAAGCAAAGCGCACTTTGCCGGATGTCATGTTACATAGGGCTCCATACATTTCATTGTAAATACCTATAAATACCTAGATGACATGTTTATTCGATAATACGTCATTTGGTGACCTGAAATAATTTAAAATGTTTTTTTTTTTGACATAAAACAATTGTATATATTTGTAAAAGCAAAATTCTATAAATATATAATTTAGTAGTAATCTAAACTATTAAAGACAATATAATATTTGTACCTATATTTCTATTTTAGGATTTTTTTTTTTGGTATATATACATGTGTACATAATATGTCTAACACAATTTTATTTGCACAGTCTGTTCGAATCCATTTCTTTTAATATTTAATTTTATACTATAGTGTTGTATAAAAATCACTAATTCGTAGAACCTATTTAACAATAAACATTTAACTAGGTTTGGTAACCATCATGTTTTGTTTTGCCAAAATTTCAACGGTCATATCATTTATATTATACACAATTTGTTTTTTCAACATTTACAACGGTAATTTGATTTATATTAAATAAATATGCTTTCATATTTAATAATATAATTAACACAATTATTACATTTATTATTATATAGTCAATGCTAATATTGATGCATGTATTGGTAAGATGTTCTGAATATAAAAATATATATATAACATACAAATATTATAATAATTTATACGGTAACATATATTTTGTGTTTTATCGGTTTGTTTTCTAAAGAGACTTAATACATCACAACTTATAATATTACCTTCTTCGATAAATTAGCATTTTAATATAACATTTCCACCTAATAACTTAATATATAATAACTTTTATGCATTTAAATTATTTTAATATTCTACTTTCAGCTAACGTAGCACGAGCATTTGGAGTTGGCCGTATGAATAAAATTTATAATATAATTATTGGTTTATTAGAAATTGATTAGGAATTTAAATTGATTAAACAGCGTTAATTAATATTAAATGAGCTTATATCTAATATATATCACGGGCTTAAAGAATATATTTTCTTATATCTAAAGCAATATTGTATTGGTATTTACGATATTTAAATACCGTTTTGACCATAATTTCAATGTAATAATGATAATTAGTTTCATTATTGTAAATAATGTCATGTATACTTAAAGATATATCTTTAAGAATATGTATGAAAACTAGATCAGTTAAGCGTTCTTGTCCCATTTCATGTTTTCAACCTAATACATTCAAATATAAAAAAGCAGATAGGTCCGATTCTAGGCGTTCTTTCTTTGTTCCTTCGGTTCTCGGAAAAATTAGTGGTTTATTATAATTAAGATTTTGAATGCAATTATATTGCATTCTGGACGAAACTCAGTCAGATGTACAATATATTATACTGATAATCCATTTCAAAATTTTACCACGTGTATAACTAGACATCTATGAGAATGTTCAAAAAAATTACAAAATGTCCATAAATTAAAAACTGCATTAATTATCACAAAATATTTAAAATCAAATTAACGGAAACTGTAACTCTTCTCTCATGGTAAAAATAAAGTAAAGCTTTTGTGAAATTCGAAAAATTAACTGAATAAAATACCAAGTAAATGTAATTTGTAACCGAAAACACCTTAGTTGTTGTAATCGGACCATTATTTCTACACGAAAGAGTTTCATAAAATTTTAGATATAAGAAAAAATATATATATTATTGTAAAACCAATACGTCCTTCGCTTCGTTCAGGAAAAAAACTGGGGCAGTCGATTCTGAACGTTCTTTCTTCGTCTATTCGATCATTGGAAAAATTATTGGTATATAATGTTTTTGTGTTGCCTATATTATAAAAGACTTGAATGCAATAATATTCATCATCGAAATAATGATTTTGATTTTGAGCGAAACTCAGTTAGATACACAATATTCTGATAATATTATTTTTTTATCAAATGAAGTATAGCAATAAAATTAAAAATTAAATCAAATTCGTTAAAACTTATGGATCCCTTGAATTTCATTATTACTAACCATTTTTTTTAATAGTAACAACTAAACAAAATTCTACTGAAAACATACCCAACATTTGGTAATCGTGGGGCCTATTTTCAAACGTATCAAAACCGGCTTTCGATCAAAAATCGATCGAAAAGATTTCTGTGTTCGATTGACAACAAAAATTATTCTCGAATTGTTTTCAATTACTAATTCGATAATACAGTTTGAAAATATGCAACAATAGATGACGAAAACTGTTTTCAATAATTTTCTCTTTAATTAACTAATATATCATTTATTATCATTATTTTTTTTTTTTTTTTTTTAATTTGTAATTATTTAACATCACGAAATACGAACAAACGTTAAACATCCGTTAATTTTGTATGTGTTGTAATATTTTTGTGGCATAATTATATATAAATTATGGCATTTGATATTTATAATATGACATTAATATGCAATTAAATGACTTCAATATGGAAATATATAATGATATGAATATCGTAAATGAAACAAGCGATTCTTTCTGCGCCAGAGTGACAGACTTACCTTTTATTTTTTTCTTAAGTATTTAAGTTGTCTAATATTAATATGGTTTACAAAACATTACTTTCACAAGTTTTAAATTTGCTCGTTTTAAGATTTTTGAGTTTTGTATAGAAATTATCAATAAATTGTGATAATAACAGAAAATGTCATCGAATAAGCCATGATTTTATTCGACAATCGAAAAACGTATCGAATATCGCTTTATTCGATAGTCGTTTGAGAATACGATTGATCGAATATTGTAGCTCGAGTCTATATTTATGATCGAATACTACCAATCGAACCATTCTAATCGACCATCAGATTCGATATGTTTGATAATAGGCCTCCGTATCATTATTCTATTCGTGTTTTCATATATGTATAAAAAAGTATACATCATTGTAATATGCTTGCAAAGAGCTTGACTCAAAATTTAATATAATCAGCCAAAAAACTGCCACTGTATGCATGTTTTTTATTTTTATTTTTATTTTTTCTATCAGTAAATATAAATTTACATAATTGCATTTATAAAAAAAAAAAAAAATACAGTATAATTTACTAAAAGAAATAAAATATAATTAAATTTAATATTTTACAGCAAACGCAACCGCACACGAGTGTGTAGACTCTATTTTCAATAGTACACGTAAGGAAATATGATATATTTTTTAATATTATTGTGTATTTGACTATTGGACATTAAATATTTCCTAATTCTACTATTTTATCATTGATTATACCTACCTATACGTGGTAGGATCGACAAATTCTAAGTATTTTTAATTTTATATACAAAATTTAAACTTATTTTTATATATTTCAAGGTAGGCGGTATTTAAGATTAATAGTAATAATTCATAATATTTTATTATCCGATAATGATGGGTATTTTAATATAACACATTGTATGATAAAATGTATATCGTATAGTCTTAGCCGTAAGTCGAACGTCTTTACAATATTATGCAATTGTTAGTTGTGCGTACACCGCTTAAATGTTGATTAGTAATTGTTACCTACATTTATTCACAAATTAATACGATTATAGCAAAAGAGTTGTTATAGAATAGTTATTTTATTTACAAATATAAAGACAAACTGATATCGATTATTTAATACATATCGAGCTAGATTTATCGATGCAACCTAGGAGGCACAGATCGATAGAATAGTTTAAAAAAAGTCAAGTGTCAGAGTAAACATTTGATACATCGATCGAGAAAATCACATAAACCACGATAAATAATCTAGCACTATATATATATAGCATAGCTATAAAGCATATAGATTGCTTATCAAATAATATTATCTTATAGCAGTGGCGTATTTGGGGAGGGGGGGGGTGTCCACGGTGTCTTGACGAAGAAAAAACCAGAAAAAAAAATTCAACATTTAATTTTACTAAATTTTAAATAGTATTTGGCAAACAATTATGTGATTCGTTATTAATTGACTTAATATTATATAAAATCATAAACTATCTCGTAAGTAAAATAAATTTAGTTTTAAATAATATACCTATTATATTTTTAATTATTTATAAAACTGTTATTCTTATCGCATGATGAAATGTAACAAACCAAATGTGTAGTAATAACTAATAAACTATTGTGACCGATCATGGCAGGTAACAAATATTATTATGTTATAATAACTAATAAGTAGGTAATAATAATATTATCCTATTACATGCAATTTATATTTTTATCATTTTTTTTCTTTTAATATATAAATACGTAGTTACGATGAGTGGGGGTGTGTAAGGGGTTTCCACTAGAGTTTTAAATGAGTTTAAAAAAAAGCATCTTGAATTTACTATTTAAATTAATTTATAAAATACTTTACGTGTATTTATTATTTTCTATTTTCTAATTTACACTTTTCTTATTTACTTTCATTTTTATATTTAAATTATGTTTACATTAGGTATTTTATACTTGTATGATTTTAATTATAATTAAATTTTTTAATTAAATAAATAAAAAATGTTTTATTAAAATATTTTATATTATTAATTTAATGGTAGTAGATGTAAAACAGAGAAATATAACAACCAAATAAACAAATAAGTATATATATATTATCCGGACACTCCCCCCCCCAAAAAAAAAAAAAAAATTTAAAAAAAAATACGCCACTGTCTTGTAGTAAATATGGTAGGAATAGCAAAAGCGATACTGAGAGCTGAGAAGGCTGTCTTTATTATTCGTAAAACCGTGGTTCGATTACGAATGTACTTATAATCTGACATGTGAGACCATATGTAAATCAAGATACGCAAGTGTAAATTAGAGTACACCTAGAAGTCTAGAACGAATTTTTAGTTATTTAATTTTTAATATGCATTTTCGTTATTTAATGTGCGACAGAAAAATTAGTTATCATAAAATAATGAAATTCAAGTTAGTCAAAAATGTAGATTCCGTATATTTTGTCGTTTTACAATCATTTTCAGTAGTTTTCCTTATTACAAAGAATAACATTTCAAAAATACGAAACATGAGCTGAATGCAGTATCCACAATATGAAATTAATTACCGAAAACCTACATAAACTATTTATGGTAATCGGAGAACACCTAGTACCCATAGAAGTGCTTTTAAAATTTTCAAAATTCTATATTTAAACATGAAATAAATGTAATAATTTTAACGTGTTTTCTCAAATCTAAAATACCTATGTCTATACTCAAAATAATTTCCAAGTTCCTACCCTATGTTTTTAATTACATTAGTTATCAAAAATTAATTATAATCAATTTCGTCATAATTACTTTATCTGTTAATTTTGCAGTTTTTCAACCATTTTGCTATAGATTATTTTATTTTAAGAAAACTGTTTGAGAAAAATCTTATCAAATTTTTCAATTTTATTTATTTACTATCAAAATAGTTAAGCTATAAAACATACAAAAGTCTATATGTATGAAATTATTATTATTCTATTGATTTTCAAATGCTAATAAAAGAAAATTAGCACTGTCCCTTTACGTAATTTCTTATAACTGGTTTAAGTAGTATATGCTTCTGTTTTGATAAGACATTTGTATACGTTACATGTACATAATACCTATGTATATCAGTACTACTTTTATAAATATTTTAAAAAAAACCAACTATAAATACAAAGAATATTATATAATTAAATAATTATGAAAAATAAACACATTAGTATTAAAATTTTTATATTTTTTATTCCCGATTAATAATTTTAAGCAGATTGTAATTTAAATACGATAGATTTTTTAATTTCTTAAATTGACTTTATTTAGAATTTCAAAACTGTAACCAAAATACTTGTATTATCATTCCTTGGTTAAGAATAAAAACTCAAAAATTGTCAGCCATAATTTATTTATTAGACCTGAACATTTATTTTTGATTCGACCTGTATATTAATTTTTACGTAATTTTGAAATTGTTTATACGAAATTAGAAGTAAACCTAATACCTAAATTATATAATATTTAAGAAACTCTATACTATTTTAAACTATGATTTATAAATCTATAATGAACAAAAAATAAATCTTAAATTAATTTAATTCAAATGGTGGTAATTCAATAGTATATAAATACTTCAAAATTGTATTTTTTTAGGTAAAAAAAAATTAATTGAAAGGGGATTTGGTAAGTTAAATCTTGTAAATGTTTAAGAAAATATTGTATTTCTCATTGTTCTGTTATTAATTGTACATACTTGAAATCGATAATTTGTATAATGTGCCTAATTAAATAACATTGTGTTTTAGATAATCCCATTGTCCATCAAACATCCACTGGTAAGTTAAAACCGAATACTGTTTATGTATTCATATTTATACTATTATTAATACACAAGTAGGTACCTAGTATTTATTTAACTACATATTTTTATATGCATTTCTCTATCGCCTCCAATTCCAAACATCGTAATAATAAATAATAATAATAATATTGCTAATTCTCCAGTTACACCATTATAAAAACTATTACATATTTCTACGGTATTATACAGCCCTGTCGTCGGATGATGTGATCTATTTAGATTATCTTTATATCGTATACCAATGTAATTTAAAAAGAAATATTTAGTAGAAATATTATACCTTTCACAAATAGGTAATCATTAAATGTACTCGTTTGGGTTTATGTATTGTTCGGAAGACCAAATGTTTGGGTTTTCGTGTTAATCGAAAGACCAATCGTAAATAAATAAAAATTAAAAAATTAACGGTGTTTGATGGATTGCTCGGTTCAGGGGCAATTTCATTTAATACATAACGCACACGCAAGACGATTATTATTGCGAATGAGAAGTTCTGACCGGTTAATTTGTGCAATGGTCACACAACTGTACCAGAACCATAGATCATACACTATGGATAGAGCCATACCAATGAATAAATATATAGATATGACAGCAACATTTGTAAAATGTTGTTATAGATTGCGCATGTATTATTGCTATCCATAATATTGCATGGAAGAAAATCTCAGCTGGCAGTGATCCATAGATTAGACTATTATCAGCTGCTTAAATCATGTGACACATCTAACTCAATATTCATGTGTGACCAATTATCACTGTTATTTGTTAATGATAATAATTGATAATGAATTCACCGCCAGTGGCCGCCATGACATTTGCGTATCACAAAATCGCTGTCACATCTATATATTTAGCAATGGTCATACCTATCTGGGCCCGTATATTTAATTTGATGCCACCATGTTTTAGAGCCTTAACCGTTTGTGAGCATGCTCGTAATTCTAATTGTATATATTTATATAAAAATAAGTAGTTAATACATAAATACCAAATAGAGAGAATTATTATGAATATAATGAATATAATAAATATAATGAATTATTAATTAGTCATTCAAATTGTTTTACGTTCTTGTTCTTAATAGATTATGGATTATATTTTAATCATTTGGGCAAGTTTGTTTACACGGGTAAGTATAATACTAATAACCTGATATTTATTACAAAAAAAATATTAACGTAATAACAACCGATTAATATTGACGTTTACAACAATAATTAATTTTTTCAAAAGTGTTTTCATTCGTCTTTAAAATTAAATTTCATGTCCGCATTACCCAAAAAGTTGAAAAAGGAATAGGTACTTATTACAAAAAAAATAATAAAAAATAAAAAAACAAAAAAGATGGACAAGATGTAACTTTATTTGTTTAATGGTAGAAATCAAAAGTCGCAAATTTAAATTGTAGATTGCACAATTACTAAAGAACCGTAAATTACACACTTAATTACTAATTACTATTAAAAATATGAAACCTACACCTAGGGTTGAAGCAGAGCATTTTCTTCTAAACTGGTTCATTTATTACCAACCATTCCATACCAATAATCATATAATTTTAAAATGAATAATTCAATAACTGGTATTACATTGATTTAAACGTGTATAATCATTAGGGACCGGACAACCATGTAAAATGTCATAAAACATCCCTTTATATATTTTTCTAAAGAATTCGTTTTTAAAGTTGGGGAGCAAGTATTTATACAAAATTATTAAACACAATAATTAAGGTAAAATTAAGGTGAAGTACATAGTACAAGGGCAGATTAAAAAGTCAATGATTATATTTAGTTAAAATGGTAAAGGGTAGATTATTGAGTAGAAATGTAAACGTATTATTATATGAAGAAAATATAGTATAAATTAAAAAATTACCAATAAATAAAAAGAGAAAATATTCAGCTATTCGAGGAACCTTTAGTAACAAAATTTAGAAGCAAAACTAAACACCCTATTAGCCTATTAGATTAGGTATTACCAACCCTAAAGTAAAATAATATTTCAATTATTTTATATTAAATTTAAAATTTAATGTTTTTAATAACTACTTATTATGAATATTATAAACTGTATTGTTATATTATTTAAATTATATAATATTGCGTTGTAAAAATGAAACCGAAATGTTTCGATTCTCTAGAAAGGAAGATGCTATCACTGCATTTGATAACAGCAGTTTACTGATTAGCATCGACATGGCAACAGCGTGCCAAAGAGATTTTTTTAAGACAATTTCCTCAGAGTAATTTTTGGATGGGCGAATAGTCTCAATGATTTAATATAAGTAAAGGATTACTTTTAGTAAAATAAAACAATAATATCGAATTAATATATCAAATAATTCACGAAAAAATATATCGTAATGATTTGAAAATCGAAAGAAAATAAATACTATGATTAGCTAGGTACTAATTTTAATATTATGGTTTATGATAGTTTTTAGTAATTTTATTAAAAATATAATATACTGTATTATGTAATATTATATCGACTTCAAATATTGTAATGGTATAACGGTTAGATATTATACAATAGTTTTATACTTTAATATTTAAAACAGGTTTTAAAACGAACGTCAATTAAGGATGTTCCTTTATAGTCCCTTCGGTCCTCGGAAAAATTAGTGGTTTATTATAATTATTAATATTAGAATACAATTATATTGCATTAAAAAATACGATTCTAAGCGAATCTCAATAAATTAATATATAGTATACTGATAATCCATTCCAAGATTTTACCACGAGTGTAAATTATACGTATATATTCAAAATAAATTTCAGGTAATATTAAACATTTTTAAAAAAAATTCAAAGCTTTAGCTTCTAGCCAAAAAATCAACCAATCCGTTCCAAAATTTTACTAAACTATTACTCAAAAAAGTTTTCAAATCCCCACGATCAAAATTCAATTAATAATTAAGAATTAAAAATATTTAAAATTACGGAAATTGTAATTTTGCTGATTTTTTACCATTTTTTGGTAGTTTTTCTTCTCCTGGAGAAAAACTTTGGAGAAATTCGAAAAATGAGCTTATTAAAGTACCAAAATGATTGCTACCGAAAGCATTCCCTACTTATGATAATCGGACAGTTATTTTTACCCGAAAAAATGTTTTTATACATAAAAAAAAAAATCATCTTTGTAGAATCTAAAATTTTTGTCTAAAGAAAAGATGGGTAGTGTAGTTAAATTATATAGTTAGACTCAAATCTGAAAAATTTTTGGCACGCTACTAAGCATCGGATTATTTACTATGGATATCCATACCTAAATTTTTCAACGGCATATTTTTATTTTCTCAATTTACATATAAATGTATCCTGTGGATTCGGAAAGTCGTATTTAAATACAAATATTAAATTCGAAATTGTACACAATCAAAACGGATGTCGGTATATAGTGAAAAGGTTTTGACAGATGAGTGATCAACGTTTTTTATTATTATATAAAGAATAACTTTGAGTTTTTAATGTATTTTTTTTTTATATAGATCATATAAAAAATATTAATGATATTTGCGATGAATTTATTCAAAACTTATGTAAGTAAATTATTTTAGATTTTTTGATTTGTTAAAAAGACCACAATATGTGAAAATAAATGATATCAGTGTCGTAGTAAAGAGGTTATATTTTTGGGTGAGTGTCTAGATGGTTCAAATTTGTAAATGGTGTGTAACAGAACTCTGTTTGAAGTATAAACATTTATTAATTAGATAGGTATTAAACAATATATTGTTATCTATAAATAGCTAAATAAGTTATACCTAATTTGTAGGTAATAATAATCGATAATATTTTTCATTTACTATTTAATTCAAAATGAATGGATTTAATATTAATAATAATAATAATAATAATATTATTATTATTATTATTATTATTATTATATTATTATGTTCCCATAGGTTGTATTATAATTATAATTATTATTTATTTAATAAAAATAACTCATAATACTAATAAGGTACATAATATCTATCACAATAATAGATAATACCAGTGGTGCAAGTAGTCACTGGAAGCTTAAGTCATTTCCAAAATTTTGAAATTATGATCTTTATTTCTTAAAATATATGGTAATTTAAAAAAAATATTTTCCAAGTATTATAAGTAATACAAGGACATCAACAGAAATTTTGTTATGAGAGGCAAATTATGGTTTGTGAATTTCCCCCAAAAAAACTAATGGAGAAAGAATGAAAACTTCCCCTATTGCCTCCTTGGGACATCCATTATTTTTATAGGTGAAAAATACTTTGGTTCCTTATAGTGAAATAGTTCACCATGCCACTGAATGATATTGTCTAAATTAATTTCTAATTATAATTCAATCATAATGATCTAATATGATAACTAATATTAACCGTAAATTAAAATATGTTTACATTTAATACTGAAATTTATGTTATAGTTAACAATGCCTACTTCAATTACGAGAGTAAGATAAACTCACTGTCATTTATAAGTAGTTTATAATATTTCAGAAATTGTAGAGAAATATATTTAACATTTTAACTTTTATGAATTAAGTAGATTTGATTTTTATAAATCATTGGAAAACACGATAATTGTGGAATTAAATGACAATACATAAATATATTTATTATTTAAATTTAATATCATAGACCTAAATTGATTAACTGTAAGTTTTAATGGATTATTTGATATTGAAATATGTGTTGTAATTTTAACAGTGGAAAAAAATGGTAAGATAAACATAATAGCATTTATTAGTACCTAGCTTACTACATTAACATTTGAAAGTTTTTTTTGAAAGTTGAATTAATTCGATTATTTGAATTAGAATTCAAAAAAATTCTTACATAAAAAAATATTTTACATTATCCATGAATATTTGTCATTATATAAAATGATTGGACAAAGTAAGAAAAAAGAAGTATTGCGCATATTGACTGGTCTCACAGTAACTAATTGCCTACTTAGCATGTAACACATATATCATTATACCCATGAAGGCAACAATTTTTGACCATTTCTGAATTTCTCACTCCTTGAAGTAATTTCTGTTATAAAAATATTCGATATATTAATTTAATCATTTAAATAGCATAATTTATTTTTATTTTTTTATAGAACGTACCTAATACACCTTTTTTTTGTTTGTTTCTCGTACCCACAGCATTTTTTAGTTTTCCGAATTAAAGACAAATTTATATAATCCAAGATTATCTAAAACTAGAGATGGGCCGGTTCCTGAAAAACAATCAGTTTCAGTTCTTGTTTGGTTCCAAAAATTCTTCTTTTGGTTCTCGATACCAGTACCGATACCAATTCTTTTTTTTTACAATTTTCATAAAACAAAGGAATAAATTACTTACATTATGTGATAGATTTAGCTTGCATAAAAGAATCATAATATATTACTTATTTAAAATACAAAGAAATGGAAACAATAGTTAATAAATGTATACGAGAAAACAAAATAATTAAATTAATTGGATATAGATTATTAGATTAGATTTTTTTTTTATATATTTTATTTAAATTTTTATATAAAAACACTAATATCCTAACTTTGTCTGGATTTATTTTGTTCCTTTTACCACCAATATGATTTCAAAGAAAAAAACTAATAAGAAAATATATAACTTCAATAGAACCGATAATTACCGGTTCCTGGAGAACCGTTGGAACCTAAGAACAGAGAACTAGAACTGGCTCATTTTAATTTAAAACTATTCAGAGGTTTATTATTTTTAATGATCTTTTAAGGGAATTTCGAGAGAGTCAGCATTTTAAAACCAAACATGAACCATTTTCTTAGTATTTCCCTTTAAAATTGAAACTATTATATTATAATTGTTACTACTTAATACTTTGAACATAACGCAAATAATTACAATTCGTTGTAAATAATCTAAGTAATTATGATATTAAAAAATTTAGAGCCTCGGAAATTTGAATGTTAATTTAAGACATCAAAATAATATACTTTGTTATCAAAATTAAATAAGTAGACATAAAATATAGCAAATATATAAATTATCATATTGTTCAATTTCATGGGATTATTTTTATTTTTATTCAGCTTGTATTGGTGAGTTTTTATGTATCTATAAATAATTTATTTATATATAATCTAATAATCCATAGATAGAATTATATTGAATTCAATTACCTGAGTTATATTATATTATTATGAATAAGAAACTATTAATAAATTAAATAAGAAAAATAAAGTACACATACCTTTTTTTTATTATTATAAAAGTTAGTATTAGTAAGTATTAGTGTACATTTCACTAAACTTGGTCGACAGTAGAGTCTTATAAACTTGGTATATTACTCGATATAAACTATTTAAATATATTGATTTATATTTAATTGTTAAATTTTTACCTACAATTAAACGTTTAAAATTGTTCATTATAATTTTACTCAAACTCTTCATGGATAAATTTAGATTCTGAACAAGAAAAGTATTAGTTCTACAATTATTTACTATCTACTTAATAAGATTGCATTCGAAAATACGATTCAGAGCGAAATTCATAGATACACAATATATTTTAATACTGATAATCTATTCCAAAATTTTATCACTACTATAAACTCAAAAAATGTACAATCCCTATGTTTAAAACTGAATTAGTTGTCACAGAATATTTAAATTTAAATTTACGAAAACTGTAATTTTGACGATTTTCTGACACTTTTGGGTAGTTTTTCTTCTCCCGAGGATAAGTTTTTAAAAAATGATCTAAATAAAGTAGATACCAAGTAGATGCAATTTTCAATTCAATGCATATCCTACTTGTCGAAATCTGATCATTATTTTTACCACAAAAATGTTTTCAGTCAAAAAAATAAACATCTTTCTAAAACCAATACATTCCTCGATTTGCACAGAATCTAAAATTAAATATAAGATCATCCACACATTATATTATATTGTTTATATTTTTCGTCGCAATCTGTCTTTATGAAAATTACAAAAATTTTATAATTCTTTAAAGTTTTAATTTTGATGGTAATTCATTCCCATCGTGCAAAATAATGTTTCAGTTATATATAAAAAAAAATGTAAATATTCTATAAGAAATTTAAAACGTTCCGTTTTAATAGAAGTTCCAAACACAACGTGAAATAATTTATACTATTCTCAAAATATATTTTATTCACTATTATATTAAGCATGTTTCCTGAAATATTTTATTGACACGTTTGAGAGTTTCTAAAAATTATTTTTTTATTTTTTTACGACGTATTTTCCCGAATGGTTTTACATTTAAATTATTTTTTAAATTTATTCCAAATATATTTTGCTCTATCGGTAGTTTTGGAATACTAAAAAATGTGTACAGATCACTTATGTTACGTACAATAGGATACTATTAGAAGTAGCAGTCACTAGTGAAATTTATAGCCAATAAGTTAGATTAGATTTATCAGATTAATAAAATCAAATTTGTCTTGTCCCGTTTGTTTGGTCGTTGTCAACAACGGAGACAACTCCTTTTCTATCTCTTTAGTGTTTAATTACCAACACTAAACGAATTAAGAAAACGTAATAACAAACGACAATTGATGTGTAACGTCGACAATTTTTATGTTTTTTCAAAATAATCTGTTTTCGTAGTAAAAATAAATTGCATATAATATACGAGTGTATAAAAATTATTACCATAGGTTGTATAGGTTAGATAGTCATTATGCAGGGTAATGTTATGATGTTATGAAGTTACCTGCCATGTTCATGATACTAAATGTGTAACATTCATGATGATGATATAATATATAAATATTATAAAATAACATTATTGTAATATGATAAAATTTTATAATGTTTTAGAACAGTTATTCGAATTTTATCATTATGATGTGACAGGTATCTATGTAAAAATTTAATCGTATTGAATGTACAAACCACATTTCTTTTTTGTGTAAATTTATAAAACTATTTATATATACACATAATATTAGATATGGGCCTCTTTCGGTTCTGCATGCAAAAATTGCATTATCCATTTAAAATCCAAAGAAATAGAAAATAATTAATAAATATATAAATAAAATAATTAAATTAATTAGATACTGGTTATTATATTATTAGAATTTGTTTTTTTATATTTTATTTAATTAAAAAAACTAACATGCTCACTTTGTCTGCATTACATAATGTGATCTCAAAAAAAAAAAATAATAATAATAAGAACCGGGACAGATACATAACTATAGGATAGAAGCGAAACCGTAACCGGTCCTTCTTTAAATAATAAGTTTATATATAGTGTTCACGTGGTTCATGCTATATGATAATTATCTATAAATGTACGCAGGAGACCGTTCACATCTAAGTAAGTAATATAGATTTAAACACTCACTTTACCAAAGAAATATTAAATGAGTTTCGTTTATTTTATCATTAAATGCTTAAACAATCAGTTTAAGCATATATTAATATGTTTCTAAAGTTTAAAAAAAATATTGAAAATGGATGTACCCAAAGAGAACTGTCATAAAAATATATATATATATTTTTTTTTAGTACCAATTCCTAAACACGCAATATTATTCCATATATATTTTAAATACAGTAAGTCATACCTTTACCTATATCAATAGCAAAATTAATGTTATTATAATATAAGATATAATAATGAAATATACATGTTTTTTACATTTAATTTAAAAAAATAATCATAAAAACATTAATTAACATTATTCGAAACAAATCAATTTTAATAGCAGGTTTGATATATAAATATCAATTAAATATTTTACTATTAGTTTCTGAGCGAAGCGATGAATGTACTGGATTTACAAATATGTTTTAGATTCTGAGCGGAGCGAAGAATGTATTGTTTCTACAATGATGTTTTTTTTTTTTTTTTATGTATAAAAACATTTTTTTGGATAGAAATAATTGTTCGAATATCACAATTGGGGTATGCTTTCGGTAGCAAATCGTGTCCTCTTGGTACTTTATAAAGCTCATTTTTCGAATTTCTCCAAAGTTTTTCCCTAGAAGAAGAAAAACTACCAAAAAATTGGCAAAATTACGATTTTCGTTATTTTTCATTTTTTATTTCGTGATAACTAATTGAGTTTTGATGGTAGGCACTTGAAAATTGAGTACTAACATTGATAATACACAAGTGTGGTAAAACTTTGGAACAGATTAGTTGATTATTTGGAAAAATATAAAGCTATGAGATTTTCGAGAAAAAAAATTAACCCTTTCAGACCTGAATTTTCACTAAATATTAAAAAAAATATTGCTTATCATTTTAAATTTCTTATATCATTATAGGAATACCTGTATTTTTAAAAAAATTTTACATACATTTTTGACCGAGATTTAAGTATGTAAACTATAGTATACCTTGGGACTCAACGTATAATAAATTTTTAACTCTTTTTTAATACTAATAATGTTTATTTTTTTTAAATAAAAATTCATAATATTAATATCAATATTGTAATAGTTCACTCATTTTATAAATACTTTTTATTTTAAATGAAAATCTTTAAAACATTTGCTTTTATTGTCCAAACATAGATAGACATTACATTTTAAGCAAAAAATGTGAGTTCTTCTTTTGTAATTTTTATACTTGAATCTTGTTGCTGTTTTTCTATCGTCAAAGTCTGATCAACTAAATGATCAACTCTTTACGGACATTATTCAAAGGTTTTGAAGAATCAATTTTTATAATCTTAGGAGATGTAGGAGTATTTAATAAGCCGTTTTCGGCTGGCCTACCTCAATCACAACTACTGCCTACAACTTCACGTTATAATAATATATAGTTATATGTAGATATTACTAGACCATATCATCCCAATGTACACTATAGTGTACACTAGTACTTCTATACATAATTCTGATAATAATACATTCATACAGATGGTACATATAAAAAAATTTGTTCTATTTAGCTGATTTTCACAATTAATTTTTGTGAAGGTGTTACCATCTAACATTGATTTTATATAAAGATAAAATCATTAGCCAAATTAAATTTTTCTATTAGGGAAAAATTATTTCAAAAAAAGGGAAAAATATTAACTTTAGACTAAAGAAACTAGATTTTTCTATATTATTTTCGAAATTAAATGATATTTTTCATATTTTAGTATGAAAATTAACGTTTAAATAAATAATTATAGCGTATTACATTAGTACAACACGAAAACAAACAATATGTACACTATAGTGTACAGTGGGTCTGAAAGGGTTAATATTACTTACAATTTAGAATTTATTGATTTGAAAATTTTACAGAAGCCTAATAATATACTACTTAATCATTTTACAAAATATTTTGAAATCGTGACAGACAATTTTTTTTTATAGGCTTTTTATTCTTTTTTGTTTTCTGATCTATAAAAACATTTTTTCGGATAGAAATAATAGTCTGATAACCACAAATAGGGTACCTTTTTCGTACCAAATTTCATCTAGTTGGTACTTTATTTAGCTCATTTTTCGAACTTCCTAAAAGTTTTTCCTTGTGAAGCGGAAAATTGGTAAAATTACGGTTTCCGTTATTTTAATTTTTTTTTATTTTTCGATTATTAATTGAGTTTTGATCGTAGGTTATAACTTGAAAATTGTTTTGAGTATTAATATAGGTAATATTTAGGTTTAGTAAAATTTTGAAAAGGATTGGTTTGTTTTTTGGCTAAATGTAGAGGTTTGAATTATTTCTAAAAATATTTAATATTACTTGCAATTTTTGATTTGACGGTATGTATTATTTATAGACACCTACTTTATACTATTTTATCTATTTACAATATATTTTGAAAATCGTGACTGACAATTTTTATTATTAAATGATAACTCCTTGAATATTGTTTGTAGGGATATGGAATTTATTTTGCATATTTACATATGTAATTTACTTTCGTGGTAAATTTTGGAATGAATTATTAGTATAATATATTGCAATATATTGAGATTCACTCAGAATCGTATTTTCTAATGCAATATCATTGCATTCAAATCTTAAAAATTATAATAAACCACTAATTTCTCCGAGGACCGAACGGATGAAGGAGGAACGTCCACAATCGGCCTTCCCATTTTTTTTTATTTATGTTTTTTATGTATGAAGACTCTTTTAGGGGTAGAAATAATAGTCCGATTATCACAAGTAGGATATGTTTTCGGTAGAAAATCACGTCTAGTTGGTACTTTATTTAGTTCATTTTTCGAATTTCTCAAAAGTTTTTCCTTATCAGAAGAAAATTTACCAAGAAATGGAAAATCGGCAAAATGACCATTTAAATTTTAAATTTTGTGTAAACTAAATGAGTTTTGATCGTAAGGACTTGGAAATTTTTTTTGAATAATACATTGGTAGTATACAAGTGTGGTAAAATTTTGGAATGGATTGGTTGATTTTTTGACCAAGAATAGAACTTTTAACTTTTTTCCAAAAATGTTTAATATTTCATGCCATTTTTGGTATATTGGTTTGAAAATTCAAAGTCTAATCATATGTTACTTAAGATCTTTAAAAAATATTTTGAAAATCGTGACTGACAATTTTTTTATAAGCTTTTAAAGTGAACATTCTCGAAAATCGGCAAAATTAAATTTTAAATTTTTTATTTCATGATAACTAATTAGGTTTTGATCATAGGTACTTAAATCTTTTTTTATGTATCAACATAGGTCTTCTACATTACAAAAAAAAAAAAAAAAAAAAAAATATAAGAAACGATTGTTTGATTTTCTGACTAAATATAGAGATTTTATATTTTTCCAAAAATGTTTAAGATTATCTGCAATTTTAGGTTTAACGGTTTGAAAATTGTATAAAATCCTACTTATATAATCCTTTATCAATTTTTAAAATATTTTGAAAATTGTAGGTCACATTTTTTTTTTTATGTCTGAATATACTTTTTTGGGTAGAAATAATAGTCCGATTACCACAAATGGGGTAAGCTTTCTATAGAAAATTGTATCATCTTGGTACATAATTTAACTCATTTTTCGAATTTCTCAAACTTTTTTTTATGAAAAGGAATACTACCAATAAATGACGAAAAAACGTCAACCTTTACAGAAATCGTAATTTTGATGAAATTTATTTTAGGTTCTTCCTGATAACTAATGCAATTTTTAACGTAGGTACTTAAAAAATTTTTCTTATAGGTATTTTACTTCATACACTTGGTAAACTTATGGAACGACCTACAAATATAATATATTGTATTTAATTTCACTCAGAATCGTATTTTCTAAATATCATTGCATTCAAATCCTAATTATAATTACTACAATAATTATAATTATTATTACATTAATTTCTCCTAGGACCAAAGGAAGGAAATAGGAACATCTAAAATCGACTTTTTCACTTTTTTTTAATTGCGTTTGATTAATCTATCTAACATCAACTTTATTAATTTATTTTATTTTACTTTGTAGTTGTTGCTGATTTTGAATTCGGTACCTGAGTAAAAAATCTTTTAAATATATTTACTAAATTATAATATTTAATAAAGGTGGATTTATAAGGTAAACCAACTGCTACAAATATCAACTTGTAATTTACTACAGTTATTTTCGTTACTAGAGCGCGTCGTGCAAACAATTGGTGGCCTGAAGGGGTCTCTCTTACTATTTTGACATTACAATCTCCAACTGTAAATTTCGACCACGTTTCCATACGCATCATCATTGATTCTTGATAACTCGTCGTAAAAGTTATCCTTATCTGTTTCATCCGTATTTTCAGTGGGTGCATGAACGTTAATAATGTACATATTCATTAGCTTTGTATTTAACTTTATAGTACATAAACGTTCAGATATCGGGTTAAAATCTTTAACACAGGTCGAGAACTCTTTGTGTGCGGCGAATCCTGTACCAAACTGATGTGTATCATCTAAAGCTTTGTAGTTTACAACATAGTTGTCAATTTTAATTTATCCAGTTCCAGTCCATCTTATCTGTTGTAGTGCCGCTACGCCTACATTGTATTAATTTACGGAATCTGTTAAGTTTTCACACGCACCCGTCCTATACAAGCTTAAAACATTACAAGTCGCAATCATTATTTACTTGTGTTGCCGTTTTCCGTTATGGTCCGATAATCTAGGTAAACTAGTATTTATCCGATGCAGTTTTGGTGGTTTCTTAACACATGTTTTTTGTACGATGCAGAGTTGTTAACCCTGCGATCAACCCTCCATGCTTTGGAGGGAGAGGAGCTTGGGGCTTCGGGTTTGTTAATCCCGTTACCTCTAGGTGTTCCCCTGAGTGTAATTAAAATACTTAATATTTTAAAATCTCAAGTAGGTACCTATGTAAAGTCTAAAATTAAAACTTGGTTTTAGGAAAATGTAAATATACACAAAAATATTAAATTTATTTATTCATTTTAGTACTTATTAGTTACAAATTAAAATAATTTAATCTTTAAAGATATATATAAAGACATGGAATTAGTTAATTTTTCTTCGATCATGAATAATACAAGTCGTTAGTCTTATTTAGTAATTGTCCTATCTAGTTTTATTTAATTTGTGATAAAACATACCTCTCTTAACTAAAAATAAAGGGGATACGAGTTGGTTCACTTTATAAATCCATCTTGTGTTTAATCTAAATTAATTGTAATTGAAAATTTTAAACATAGAATTTGTTTATTATACCTTTCTCAATAAATGTATACGATTTTTTGGTATTCAGAAATAAAAACATTTATTTATAGTTTATAGTAATAAATAAATTATTTTTATTCGTATTAGAAATATATAAAGCAGAATTCGTAAAGTATATAAATATATATATATTACAATATCTATTAGTAGGTAAGTACTATAGTTTTTATTAATTAAATATATATTTTTTTCTAATCAAATATATTTTCAAATATAAGGATTTTATGTAAAAGTTAATTTTTTTAATTAAAGGTAACAACAATGGGGTACAAGGTAAAAACTATATGTCATTTTTTTTTATCTCATCAAAACACGTTATTAATTTTTAAATTCAATAAATGTTTTTTTCTTTTAAAAAAGTTCAAATTAAGTTTAATGTCAATGTTTGTGATGTAGTAACACATTATTATTAGAATTGTATAAAATTTACACTATCGTGATGCTCTATACTAAGCAAGAAGACAAGAACTATAATAATAATTATGACAAAATAATGATGTATAACAGCAATATTTGAATATTGTGATACCTTTTTCAGCATTGATATCATAAAAAATTTGATCGCGAAGTTATCAATTTTTTTTTTCTTACAATATTATATTGACTGACGATTGTCCGTTATTTTCATTTGTATAACATTTATGTATTAACATGGCACACCTCGTAATATAATTGATAAATAAATTAATGAAAATATTTATTCAACGAATACAACCGCCAAGCCTACGTCAAATAATTCGATAATGTGAGGGGGAAAGCGTGAGCACGATAAAAAATTACAAACGTGAATTGGTTTAAAACAATTTTCAAGTTATTAAATGTAAACAAGTAATTAAAAAAAAATTTCATTTTTTTTTATTTTCAGCTAGATCAATTAGACAACACTGTGAATATCTTGAAGAACTTAAAAAAAAGCAAACAGTAATAAAAAAAGATACAGATTTAGTAACACAAGATATATTAAAGAAAACATTGATCAATATACAAAAAGGAATATCACCGAACTTAAATTAATTAACAAGGAAATATGAATTGAATATCTCCATCACAAATGGAGCAATTACAATGTGACTAATTTTAGAAATAATTTATCTGTATGTACATATAATACAGTAATAATATTGTATAAAATATTGTAAACGATATATAAACAAAAAATAAATCTTATTACTCATTAAATAATACAACAGTTAATAAATAATAATAAAAGTTAGTAGTTTATTTCATTAGAGTTAAATATAATTATAATAAGAAAATATAAAATATTACAAATTGGTACCAACTCAAATTTGTAAATATAGTAAAAACTTTATATAATTTATATTTTTTAAAAAAAAAAATTACTTTGTCATCAGTGGCATTTTGAGATAATAATTAATAAGGAGTAAAAATTAATTTAATTTATCCCTCTGTTTTTAGTATAATCCAACAGAACATTTAATTTATCATTTCATATAAAGTATCTATACAAACATATAATCATAGTACTAAATTAAAATAATTTAATATACATAAGTGCATAGTTATCGATAGATGCTATATACTATTTATCCAGACATACACCTGAAACCCAGATTTGGCAGATAGACTGTCATAAATATACAACCATCATATAATGAATACACTGATATACCGAAAACCACACTAACCTTCATAGTGAAATCATTTTAGACTATCTTTCTTAAATTATCATCCTTTCTTGATGATTTTAAATCACTGATTACTCCTCTTGTCTTTCTCCTGATCACTGTCATCCAAGAACTTATTGGATTTTACAGGAAATAATGGCAAACAAATTAAATAATATTAATTTCTTAATTATACCCTTTAGGAACTCAAACGGATTAATACATAAAAAAAAAATTAACTTCCATTCATCTCAATTAATTTCGTAAGTATTCTACAAATTAGTGAATCTCATTTAACGACTATCTCTACTTGTGAAATATCTGTATACAAAACCGATCACTGTGATGGTTCTGCCCATGCCGGCACCGCTATAATAATAGAATCAAATATTAAACACTCACTAATGCCTTCCTACCAAACCATTAGTTAATAAGCTACTAATGTAGCTTTGCTATATCCATTAACCACATAATCAGAACACTGTTCATCTAATCAAAAAATAAATATTAATAACCTCTTAATATTTTTTTATTCCCTTTGTAATAATTTTTGTGCTGGGGTTGATTTCGAATATAAACATCCCTTGTGGGGATTAAGAATAAAAACAACCATAAGCTGCGTATTGTATAATTTTATATCAAACAATAACCTAAAGGTACTCCCCCTCTTTATTCTATAAACTGGCACAATAACAGACACCCTGCTAATCTTCAGTTATTTGTTACTACACTATCATAATAATACCATTCACAACATAACTAATTTTCAAGATCATTTTTCAGATTACACACCTGTTATTTTAACCCAATGTCACTATTAATAATTATCCTACGCCAATTCAAACTGTCTGGCAGAAATTTTCAAAAATAAGAGAAAATAATATTTCACTGAACTTCTTATTCTTCTGCTGGCATTTATTAATCTTGAAGAGTTTTTGCCGCCATCACGATATGCCTCCATTCTTCCCTGTTATAAACTATTGTCTTCCACTTTCGTACTCCTATTTTCTTGAGGTCTTCTTCCACTGTATCCAACCATCTCTTTCTAAGCCATATGCGAGGCCTATTTCCCGTAGGCACCGCTCTAACCGTCTCTTCCTCATTTCTATGCATTACGTGACCAAGCCATTGTATTCGCTGGCCACTTATGAAGCTAGTGACTGGTGCTAGTTTTAACTCCACCTGTAGTTCCCGATTAAATTTTCTTCTCCACGCATCTGTTCTGCTATAATAGACAGGACCACAAATTATTCCCTTGAATTTAATTCCCAAACGTCTTTATTCTCCTTTTTGTATTACTAGTGATTGTCCAGATTTCCCATTAATAAGTTAACGTGGGCCTTATTATAGCTTTGTACAACCTTGCCTTTTTTTTTCTTTTTTTTTTTTGAAAATAATTTTGATTTCAGAAACATACTTAGTGTGAATGCTGCCCTTTCAGCCTTTGTTATTCTTAATCCGATCTCTCTTGACCAATAATTGTTGAAACTCAGACCCTAAGAATTTAAATCAAAAACCTGAAAACTAACTTCCAACATCATATATCTCAATATTTTAAAGTTGAAAAATGTCAAGTTTACTTATAATAGCATATCTCTTGAATAAAAACAGTACTGCCCAAGAGTATTGTTAGATATAGTCCAAGCTTTTGATAGTATCTGGCATGAAGAACTTTTACACAAAATATGTTTTCTACCTAATCCACTTTATCTCCTTCTCAAATAATTTCTCACTCACCGTACATTTGTGGTACGTTGCGATGAAGAACTGTCACGTGTCAATCCTGTAAAAGCAGGTTTACCACAAGTCAGCATCCTTGTCCCAAGTTGGGGCCCCCAATACTATATAACATTAACACTATCAATATTTCCCACACTAACAATACTAGCTAAGCTACTTTTGCTGATGAAACAGGTGTAATTTAATAGTAATCATTAAAAAATGATTAATAAAAAAAATTTAAAAAACACCCAAATCCCCAAAAATTTTACATTTTATTTAGTAAATACATATTTTAATATCAATGTTTGTAATCATCAGTATTAAACATGGGTGTAATTTATTCGAACGTATATTTTAATGTCACGCAAAAAATCTCTAGGATCAATTAAATTGCAGCATTGATTTAAAATATGGAAAATAAAGAGAAATGAAAACAACCTACGTTACTTTAAGTCCCTCCCTTAAAGATAGTCCTTCAGTGTTTTTACTGTTTCTATACGAAAAATTAATTCCCAAGGAAGACTCGGTCAAATATTTAGGGGTTAGATCAGAAAAAAAAAATAATAATAAGCCTATAAAAATTGCTATTTATATAAGTACCTACTTTATTAGATATGCCTATGGGTATCCAACTCGTGGCATTCGCGGACGATGTTGCGTTGACCGGGAAGACAGGCGGGCGTTCATCAACCTAATCATGGACACCATCTTAAGAGGCCGCAACACTAAATGTAAAACGTATACAACGCTCAATAGATAGCGTTCTATTCCATATTTCCATGGCGGCGTTCTGACCACGCCTACCACGTCACATAACATTATTTTAGTCCGTGCGCTACAATTTTATAGAAATGTATTATTATTGCTGAATGCGAAACGATGAGCCACGACTGAGCCCATAAAATTGGGATTTTAATCAGATGATTATTATTGCTTGAAAAGTGTTTACTGCAGATATTTAATAGTACTAGGTAGCCGTCTACTCATTATTCGTGAAACACAACGCCATATACAGAGAAGAAAACTTTGTAATCACTTATCATACTAACATATAATAATTTAATTTATATTCATACATTTTATAGTATTTTAAGAAGGTATATTAATAGTAAATTACTACCTACTTAATCATATTAAAAAAGAAGAAATTAGAAATGATAAAATATTAATTATAAAATAATTAACAATACACTGAACCCTGAATTGTGAATACTGCATACCGATACTAATTTCATCCCAATTCTGATAAGGTTTGTATAAAGACTTTTCCACTATGTAAATGGCGGCTGTTTCAACCGTATTGCTGCGAGTATTATTATACGACGTTAGGTTAGGTTAGTATATCTGTGGTGTCAACAGATATATAAAAAATATGCATCATTGTAAGTCTAATACACTATTCGCATCACTCAGAATTTAAAACATTAATTTTAGATTTGAGCAAAGAATTTTCAAAGGGTATGCTTTCGGTAGGAAATTAAATCTAATTGGTACTTTATTTAGCTTATTTATTATTATTTTAGGATTTTTTTATACATGTGTATATATTTCCACGTACACAATATATTCGTATACAATTTTATTTGCACTTTTCGATTCCATTATATTTAAAATTAATTTTTATACTTTAGTGTTGTATCATTCGTTGTATATTCCTGCGGAATAAGTGTCATTGTAAATAGGTTTATATGGATTTCTTATTTATAACGATAATACGTCATTCGTTTACTTAACTATTTTTACATTTTTTTTTTTTTTTTTAAAGACATAAAACATTTGTTAACATATATATATCTGTTAATAACAAACTCTATAAATATATATTATTTGAGTAGTAATTTAAATATTATAAGTAATATGTATTAGTAATAATATTATTATGAGAGTATTTAAAACACCTTTTGTACCAATATTCTAGGATATATTTTACACTTGTATGTAAATATATCTCCATACACAATATGTACTTATAACATTTTTATTTGCACTGTCTGTTCGACTCTATTACATTTAAAATTAATTTTTATACTTTAGTGTTATATAATTCGTCTTATTAAAATCACTATCGGTAGAACTTTATTTTACAATAAACTTTTAAATAGGTTTGGTAACCATCATGTTTTATTTTACCAGAACTTCAATGGTCATATCATTTATACTATACACAATTTGTTTTCTTAACATTTATAACGGTAACTTGATTTATATTAAATAAATATGGTATTATATAATAAACACAATTATTGCATTTATGATTTATTGTTATATAGTCAAAGCTGATATTACTGAAACCGCAATTAAAAAATGTACCGGTAAGATATTTTGAATATTACACAAATAGTGTTGCAAACCGTCTAGGTTTCATTCGGACAACAGATTTTTTGATACTCTTCCAGTGTACAGTTATACCTTTCAACTGGTTGCCAGATGTCCAGGTTTTCACTCGATGTATTTACGCAACAATGACAAATTGGTATTAACTTTTAGATAATATAAGTGTACAACAAATAACAATATTCTTTATCGGAGTAACTTATTAAACAAGTATAGTATATACCTACTATACATACACAATATCTATAAATAATCGTAGTAATAAATTAAAAATGATGTATTATTATTTTTTATTTTTCATTTATAAAATGAATTTAAATTTTAAATCACGGTATGAAGTACAATTTTTTGGTTTTAAAACTAATCAAGGCTTAAACGTACTTGAACAAACTGAAAAATTGAAATTTGAAAAAGACGCGTTGAGTATATATTCAAGAATTATACACTTTTTTGAAAAATGGTATGATTACAGTCCGTATTCGTCTAATAAGTCGCGTTGATTAACTTAGAAAATCCAATCGATATAAATAATGTTTAATTTTTGTAAAAGCAAAGGAATTTAAATAAATGGTGATGAATTATTTTCAAAAATAGTTATTTTAAACGATATTTCACCTACAGTCGATGAAAAACGTATGCACTGATGAAAAAAATTGACTTAGTGTAGAAATTATTAAAGCAGAAATAATGACAAATTTCAACTACAATTTGTTATTTATAGGATTTTTGTGAATTTTTGGAAACAACACTTTGTATAATACAAATAATATAGAAATTTTTACTGAAATCACAATCATACATCCTAATACTATAACGTTAAATATCATATTCTTTAAAAAAAAATACAATTTTATAATAAACTTATTCACCTAATATGTTCATATATAATAATGTACATATATTATTTTGATATTCTACTAATAGCTGAAATAGCCGAAAAATTTGGAGTTAGCGGTAAGAATATAATTTATAATATAATTATTGATTTATTTAAAATTTTAAAATTTTTAATAATGATTAGGAATTTGAATTTATAAAACAATGTTAATTGGTTATAAGAGCTTGAATATGTTGTCTTATTTTTAAAACAAAGCAATGTTATATTTATACTTATGATATTTTAAAGCCGTATCCATCATTGCATGGTTTCATTATTGTTTGAGATGACTAGGGGAATCGTGGTCACCTAAGCCAAAACCTTTTTTTCTGGAAACTAATGAGTTTAACCAAACATAACAAAATAATAACATGTTTTGTATAAATTATAATGTACTTGTGTTTTAGATTTATAAAATAAATGAAAATACATTTAGTGTATCAATTTAAAAAAAAGTTCTAACGACCATAATTCCCCCCTATGACGGGCTAATAATAGTCACTTAGAAATCTATGCTAATTAACATGGAAATAAAAAAAAAAAATGAATCATCTTAATGTTGTATGAAAAAACTTTATGTAAATATTATTAATAACAAAATAGTGATTTAAATTCTTACTCTTTAAGGTCAAATATCTCATATTACTAAATGACTATCATTACCCCATTTAATTAACTACGTTTACCCCAATCTAAAATATTTAGTACTCTCATAATTTTTATTTTTCATAATCGAGATAACTAAATTTCTAATATGGATTATTAATAATCAAAACTTGCCTTTTATATTTACTTTTTAAGAATTCTGAATACTAACAATTTTTAATTAAATGTACATATAAGACGGTGATAATAATTTTAAAGCGAAAACACCTATCTAATAACTACAGGTTGTTTCATAAAGAACGCTATTTTTAATTTTGGTAAAATTCAATTTCATTATATAAGAAATACATTATTATTTATATCAATCACATCGTTTCACTATGAGTTGAGGTTTTAGTGTGAAATATGATATCGTGTATATGACCCCCTCCACTCGCTCGACACGCGGTGATTTTGACAACGAAATAATTAATCACGTTTCCACAGACTTGCCCATCGAGTTCACTGGTAACTCGATTAACTTGTTGAATTTCTTGCCAAGATTCAATAATTTTCACGATTTCTTTGAATAAACCAGTGTTTTAATGAAGCCCCAAGGGCCTAATTCTTCCTTAAAAGAAGAAGTCACATTGAGTTAAATCACATGGTCTTGTTGGCCACTGCTGATCACTTTGGAGGGAAATGAGTCGTCCATCAAATTTTACACGAAGCAATGCAATTGTGGTCCCAGAAGGGTGTGGACAAGTAGCACCGACCACCATACTGGAACCACATTTTTTCAGTACTCATGTCATCCGGTATAATCTAAATTAGTGCCACCAACCTAACAATAAAACATTACTCAACATTTCAAAAACTGCGATTTTTATAAAACACCTACAAATTTTTATATCATATATCGTACGATATAGAAATCTGTGGAAATATCCTATACTATAATCGTCGAGAAAGATAACAATACTTATATTATTATTATTATTTTATCTCGATGATTTTTTTATCAAATTTGGGCATTTGATAATAAAAATAATCATTCCTTGAAAACATAAGATTTATAATTATCATAATTTTTTATTAAACATAGTGACCACGATTACTCAATGACTGCCATTCCTCCAGTCACCCTAATAATATGTAAAATATACACAGTACACTTTAAGTTATGTAATATGAATAAAAAGTAGACCAATAAAGATTATTCAGATTTACAGTTAAGCCTGTTCGTGCACCATTCAAGCACCCTAAACATGTCATCAATCTAAATATATATATATATATAAAACATAATCAACCAAAAAACTATTACTGATACATACATTTTTGTTTCTTTTTTATCAGTAAACTCATACTTGTATAATTACATATTTTTTTTTAAAAAAACAACATAATTTACTTTGAAAAAAATAAACATAATTTAATATTTAACAGAAGACGCAACGCCTGGAATGTTTAGAATCAATTTTCGATAGTTCCCGTAAGTAAATATAATATATTTTGTAAATATACGTATATTTGACTGATCGACATTAAATATTTCTTTATTCTACTAGTTTATTAATGATTGTACTTATTGTAGTAGGTTGGAAATAAACTCGGTACTTTAATTAAGATTCTGAGTGAATATTGGAATGTATTAGTTTTATAATTGTTTGTAACCTCAATTGAGTTATTCTATTAATTTAGTGACGGTTATAGTTGATACATAAGGGGATAAAATTGTTACAATTCTCACCGTTCTGCTATAAAAAAAATTTAGAGGCTAGCTATTCCTGAGATTAGCCAGTTAATATTAAAATTATCTATGGGCTTTGGCTAATGTTAAAATTTTGACGTTTAGCAATACGACGAAGATATTATAACCACACTTAATTGGGTAATATCGATAATATTAACCGCGGGAGTGCAAACACGACGTATGAACTTTTAAATGGGGTTTATTATCCGTAAGATTAACAATAGATTATATTCATATCCAACGATTTCAAAATGTATTGTCTATGTACACAGTGTGTCCCATAAGTTTTGAGACAACTGTTCTAAAATAAATAGTAGTATCGATATTATTATGAAACTTCGGTAAATAATTATAATAACACTCATAAACATCCGTAAAAATTTTCACTTGTATCATATAGGACAGTATAATCGTATTTATCGTAAATATGTGTTTGTGAACAGTGTTGTGCATTATCTAGATAAAATATAGTTATCTTTTTATCTTATCTAGATAAATAAATAGGATATCTAAAAATAATATTCTAGATAATTATTCAATCAATAATTTAAAAAATTTTGACACAAAATTATTTTGAACCGTGTTTTGTAAACACTATTTATAGTTTTAACTAGAGCATCAGATAGTTTATAATTAATAATAATAATATTTACAAACTAATCATGATAATAACAACTATGGTTTACGCCAAGTACGAACGTTGGATCTACAATATTAATTATTAATTATCTGTTTTTTTATCTAAATAAAAAAATTAAGTGATCTATTAATCTCATCTAAATAAATTTCAAATCAATTATTTATCATCTTATTTAGATAAATTTCGTGTTATCTTTGTACAACACTGTGACTGCAGTTATAATTTCAATATGGGAAAAATCATGAACAACGCGAATTGCGATATCATCTTATGTCAAGTTAGGAAAAAGTGCTACAGAAACGATCCAAATCTGAAATAAAACTTATGGTAAGTCAGCTATTTCTCGTCCTACTGTATTACGGTGGCATAGTCAGTTTTTATCAGGCAGGGAGTCCCTTAACGAGAAATTGAAAAAAACTGCGATTTCAAAAATCCAAAATAAAGACCATACTGGTTGTTTTTTATCACAAGGTATTATGCACAAAAAAATTGTACCTCTGGAAGTACTGTCAATGCTGAATTCTTTAAAAATATGCTGAACCACTTTTATAAAATAATTGTACACATTAGACCCGCTTTGTGGAAAGATCGATTTTTTTTTTTTGCTGCACGATAACGCACACATGCTCCGGTGGTCACTCAATTTTCAGCCAGAAAAATGGTGGTTCTACTTAACCATCCCCCATATTCACTAGATTTAAGTCCTCCAGTCTATTTTCTGTTTCCGAAGTTAAAGATGAAGCTTATGAGGCACCATTGAAACAATTCGAGATGCTGTGACTAATAAAGATAAGAATATTCAGAAAAATGACTTCTCATGGGCCATGGAAAAAATGTGGACCGCACAAGAAGTTGTATAGAATATTTATGAATGATTGTTTCGATTAAAAAAATTGTTTAAACATTTTTTTAAATTTTGTTTGAAAAAACTGTGATCTTATATCAATATGTATGGGACACATTGTGTATTGCCTTACAGTAATAACATTATGTGGAGGAATTTTATTTTTATAAAAAAGATTGTTTCTCCGAATATCTGCATATAAATAAAAAAATTCTCAATGGAATATTATCTAATGGTAGTAATTTTCCAGTAAATACGAATAATGGTCAAAAGTTGTCTAAATACATAGAGTTTGATTAAAATTAAAATACGATTTTTATAGTACTTAAATTAACTTCATTTTAAATTTCAAAAGTGTTACCTGAATACTTATATCATTCCTTGGTCATGAACAAAATCATAAAAAAATATTTATTTAATAGTCCCAATACTTGATTTTTGATTCAACCTGAATAATATTATTAAAAGTATATCAAATTTTGAAACTTAATATAATAAATTAGAAGTAGGTATACTTAATACTTAATATCTACCTCATATATTATTTTTAAAAAAATTGCTTTTTTAAATTATAATCGATAATTTTATAATGAACAAAAAATAAATATTAAATTCATTTAATTCCAAGAGTGGTAATTCAAAAATTTATAAAAACTTTTAAATTTGATTTTTCAGTTAAAAAGGAATTAGTTAAATCTGCATTTGGTGAGTTAAATTATGTAAAATTTAATTTCTCAACAAAAAAATTGTATTTCGTATTGTTGGGTTATTAATTTTACATACTTGAATCGATAATTTTTATAATGGGTTGAAAGAACATGGTGATTCAAAGAACATCGATTACAATATAACAAATGTCAGTAAGTTATCATTAAAACGTAATATTATTTATACTGTTTTTAATACACAAATACTAATATTAAAACTACAGTACCTAATTAATAATAGTTGGTATTCCGACAATATTCCGACAACTCGTGTGTTTTGGGTATGTCTAGGTATTTAGTGTTGCATCGTATCGCCGTGTGGTTAATATTCTTCATATATACATGTATATTTGATCTTTATTTGATCTTCTCGTTACTTATAATATTTACCTTCTACGAATACAATATAGTGCTGAAGTGTGAAGTATTTATCTATATTGAAATATAAATATAAAATATTGAGATTATTTTTAACGAATGAATATTAATCATTAAAACTTTTTTGTTACTAAATAGATTATGGTCTATATTTTCGAAATTTGTGCATGTTTATTAATACGAGTAAGTATAAAACTACTAAACTAATATTTATTACGAAGAAATTATGAACATTTAATTAGTATTTTTATTTATTACCAATTATATCTTACGTACTAAATTACCTATCACTATTAAAAATATATTAAACCTACATTAAACTAAAATGCTAATAAAATAATATTTGATATAAACAAAAACAAAATTATTACAAAAGTTTCATCAATATAGTATTTGTAATAAAACAACATTTATTACATAAAATGCAAAAAAAAACAGTTTAAATTTATGATTTGATAAAAAAGGCCAAAAAGATCTTACATCTAAATATTTAGTGATTTTAGCAATTTTTTAAGACACTAAATAATAATGGAAGAAATGTTTGTCTCTACAGATGTAACAGCTTCTGCACGATATGCTCATCGAATTATTAAAAGTGTTTTGAGAGTTTTCAATGTGGAATTTGTTTAACTTGCTGCAATATTTTTCTGAAAAATATAAAAACAATACATGGAAATATAGTGAACTAGTAGATAGATTAAAAATACTATTTTGGTAAATTAAAAAAGGGTAGAAAAGTAAAAAGGGAAAATGTAATATACATTATAAGAAAATGAATAGCATTATTATTAGAAAAAAATATAAGATAATACAAAGGAAATAATATTTCTTACATAAATAATAAAAAATTAACAGTGTACGGTATCGTTGTACTCGTATTATTTAAGTTATATAATATTATCTTGTAAAATTTAAACTAAAATATTTCAATTCTCTAGAAGAAGAAAATGAACCGTGGCACCACTTTTGTTGATACGAGTTGATAGAATATCTGAAAATGTACATTGATTAATCTCAGTTGTTATGTTATAATCACATAACACATGATCAAATATTTTATTTAATTAATTAAAGAATACAAAAACAGACTTAACAAATTTGTTCATTGACATATGTTTATTTTGTAATGATATCAATAAGTGTTTTGTCAATATAATTTTTATTTTCTGGATCTATATGTAAACGTGTCCAGTGTATATATTACCGGCAATGTGAATAATTTAGACATTATGAATTATGTATAATGCCGTATGATTTTTGGCAACCAAAATAATAATATTTTTATCGTATATTGTCACGGAATTATGAAAAATACTGAGGAATTATTTAAAGTGCTAAAACACTATTACATAAAAGTACTATATAATAGTTTTGTAAACATTGTAATAGGAACATTAATTTTTTATTTTATTTATTAGAACATGATAATGAAGAATGACATTTAAAATTACATATTATATTATTTTTCAAGATAATATATTTACCGGGATACGAATATTTAAAAAAAACCCAATGGAAAAGGATTATTTAGTTGCGACTGTTTTAAAGGAAACTTATATCAATATATTTTTCTAACACACCGTAAATTAACTTTTACTATATAATTGTTTTAGTACACCGTCCCTCGTACTGAACTGGTAAAAGTCATCATCCGTTATCTGAAAAATATTAATTTTAATTATATATTTTGTAGTTACTGCCCACGGATTTTTAATAAATTTGAATGCATTACGAAACGTTTTAATATCCTTGAAACGACTGGTTATTACATTTTTTAAAGTACATAATAATACAATGAATTGTAATTTTCTAATCAGTATCGTTAGAAAATTTTTTTTTTTTATCATAATTAAATCAGTTTGGGAAAACTTGAAAAATCATTATTCGAAACTTCTTAGTATAAATATTTTCTTGACATGAAATTTTTCATAATCATATATTATTATAATAAAATGACATAAAATAAATGTTTTTCCAAATGTACATTACATTTAAATAATTAATTAATTTTAGTACAGGCCGCATTAAATTTATAAATGGGGCGCATGTGGCGTAGTGGTTATATCGCTGTTAAATAGCAATGCCCAATTATTTTAATTACCGGTAACATATATACTCATGTAGCGTATAGTGGTGGCAGGTGGGAATGTATGAATGGATGAGTGATGAACATTTAATCATAAAGATAATATATAATATATAAAGAAAAATGTGTAATTTTTAATTTATTAATTTTTATATAGGTAAAATAAAAAATATTGAATCGATATGTGAGGAGTTAGGTTAGTAAATTATTTTAGATTTTAATGATTCGTTAGAAAATACGACAATATGTGGAAATAAACGACTACCTATAGATAAATTTAAAATTATAATTCAATCACGAATTTACAAAGATTAACTGTAAATTGTAATAGATTAAAACTTGATAATGAAATATTATATGTTACAGTTGGAAAATTAACTAACAACTATGGTAAGATAAATATATTAGCATTTATTAATAGCCTATTAAGTTTTAGAAATTCTAGAGAAATATATTTCACATATCAGAGTCTCAGTAAAGCGAAGAATGTATTGACTTTACAATGATGTGTACTTTTTTAATTTTTTCAAAAAATGATTTATAATTTCAAATATATACTAGATCATGATAAAAACTCACCCTGTATATTGAGTAAATTACATTTACTTTTACCTCTGTAACATAATGATGCCTGATGAAGTGATTAGAACTAGACAATCTTCTAAAAACGAGATAATATATGTAGTGGCCTTTCGCCCAGTATAAGTGTACCATTATGATAATAATAATCTCTGGTATAATTTATTTTTCATAAAGGAAAATTGGCAAAATAAACATTCTTTAAATTTGTTTGTCCATCTTGTTTATCCACGCTCCATCACTATAGTTATCCTAAAGGTTCCCAATTTTTAGATTTTGATCGGAGCGAGGAATATATTGTTTCTATAAAGATGGTTTTATTTTTTTATGTATGATAATATTTTCCGGTAGAAATAATTGTCCGATTACCACAAATCGGGTTTGCTAGAAAATTGCGTTGGTACTTTATTTAGTTCATTTTTAAAACTTCTCAAAAGTTTTTCCTTGGGAGAAGAAAAACTGCCAAAAATGGCGGAAAGTCGGTTTCTATTATTTTTAATTTTTTTTATTTCGTGATAAGTAATTGAGTTTTGATCATAAGGACTTTTTTTCGAGTATAAAAATAAGTAATATACAAGTGTAGAACAATTATAGAACAGATTAGTTGATTATTTGGCCTTATATAGATCTATGAACTTTTTTACAAAAAAAATTAATATTACCTACAATTTTGAGTTTATCGGTTTGAAAATTTTATAGAATCCTAATAATATACTACTTAATCTGTTTACAAAATATTTTGAAAATTGTGGCTGACAATTTTTATCATGAAATGATAACTCTTTGAATATTGATCGTAGGGATTTGAAATTTATTTTACATATTTACCTCAATATATAATATTGTATCAAAAAAAAAAAAAAGCATTATATTACAAAAAAGAAGTATCTTCAATATTTGGCTATAGATTCCCAATCACTATTTCCACTACTAGTATTATAAATATTGTAACAATCTCTACCACTGATAATGCTTTCACCACAACGATTAAACCACCATTACTTTCTAATATCTCTGAACTAATTTCGCCTAAAAAAATATAGAAAATTGACATAAAAGGACAACTAGCAACTTAGAGTGCAGATATAAGTACTGAAAATGTCAAGTACGAAATCATCAGTCACGGACCGTTTAAAATCTTTAAATCAATATTATTCTAAACAATTAACTAATAAAGAAATTCAGTGTTAAGTGTTAAAGTATTCTGTTTTTGTTGTATAATTTTTTCACGTTCCAACTCGAACATTAATAATTTAGCTTCCTTTGAACAACGCAAAGTATACATAGGCGTATTGAAAATTAACTAATAAACGTAGTAATTAATTTCCAAAACATATTAAAAGGTTTTGTGGCCCATATAAAAATATGCGTATTAAAAAAAAAAAATTTAAATGACGCACCTGCACAATAATGTTCAGAGCAAAAATTGTGAATTAGTAAACAAGCAATTGTTGATTCAGCAGTGATGTAGAATCATCAAATAGTTATTGAAAGAGAAAAGCAACATTGGAAAGATGTTATTTAACGAATAATTGCAGTAATTCATTACATCATGATGCATTTAGAAGTTCATCAGATAGTTGTATACTACTAATAATAATAATAGTAAATTTTCCAGACTGATAAAGATTATGGGTAAATTTTAAGCTGTTATTATGAAACACAAGTGACCATAGTGAAAATTCCGATGTTATTATACGTATATATATTCATCAAGGTAAAATGATAAAATTATAAAAAAGCAGGAAGGTCGATTCCGGACGTATTATCTTTGTCCCTTCAGTCCTCGGAGAAATTAGTGGTTTATTATAATTAATATTTGAATGCAATGATATTGCATTAGAAAATAAGACTGAGTGAAACTCAATATAATACAATATATTATACTTATAAGCCGTTCCAAAAGTTTACCACGTGTGTAAACTACCTATGATAATATTCAAAAAAATGTCTTATACTTACGTTAAAAATCATGAAAAATCTAAAATCAATTTCAAAAAAATTAAGATTTCCTTGATATTTGACGTTTTACCGTAATTTTTTAGTAGTTTTTCTTTTCTCGAGGATAAACTTTTAAGAAATTCAAAAATTAACTAAATATTGTAACAATTAGATGCAATTTGTTACCGAAAGCATATTTGTAGTAATGTGGTATTTGGTAATTGGACCGTTATTTCTTTCCGAAAAAATGTTTTCATACATTAGAATAAAAATTATATAAAAAAAGTCTATAAAAAAAATTGTCGGTCACGTTTTTCAAAATATTTTTTAAAAAGAATAAGTAGTATATTATTAAGCTTCTATAAAATTTTCAAATACCAAATAATGCAATAAAGATTCAATTTTAAATTATTTGATGTATAAAATGAATTATGAGCTTGAAAAGCATTGTTTTAAAAAAATTCAGAAAAAATGCATTTTGTATTTAAATCCGTGCCCGAGTAATAAAATACGAATATATAAGGAGAAGTGTAGGAATAGCATCAAATTAAGAAAAATGAAATTTTTTTATTATTATTTATAATTATAATTCAAAAACAAGAAATTAATTTGATTAACTGTAAATCATTATTACAGATTAATATTTGATACTTAAATGTGTGTTTTATATATAATAATATATGATATAGATAATAAAATAAAAAGTAAGTTTAATTACTAGTATCTATTAGTAGCTTATTAGTTTCATAACTGTGGAAAAAAATATTTTACATTTTAGTGACTCAGCGAAACGAAGAATGCACACTCACTTTGATAGAGCACAGAATGATCTACGAATATATAATATGATGATTCTATGTGATATTTCCTTTTTAAATTCTGCAAAATATAAATTTTGCAATAAGTCGCAAAGCTATATAACTAATTAAATTTAACATGACAGATATGAAATAGGATATTATAACCGCTAGACGCTCTTAATGAATTTACAATAGGTAACAATTCCTTGACAGATATCAAAAATATTTCGAGAACAAAAAATTTCGTAGCGAGAATTAAATTGGATATTAAAATCTAGGAAGTAAATTATTTGACATATGTTCTTACATTAAAAATTATAAAAATAATAAGTTTGGTTGTAAAAATAGTGTAAAATTGTGTAATTAAAGGTTCAATGGGAAAATAATTGTTCGAATAAAAAACATATAAATTTAAAAAATATTTATATAATTTAAAATAATTAAATACAAGAAAAAAGGGATGTCTATAAATGTTAAAACATCGTATAAAATGACTAAGCAAATTACATAGGGCATGGTTCACATTGTTCAAATTTCTCAAGTTTATAGAATAGTAGCTATAAAATATATCATATCATTAAAACCATGGATTTTGTGAATGGGATCTCCTTGAAGAAATTTCAATAATAAAAAATTATTCAATATTATATTCAATATATTAATTTAATAATTGAAGAAGCATTCTGGAATTATTTTTATTTTTTTTCATAAAAAGTACCTTTTGAATATTTTATGTTATATTTATTTTTTATTTTTAGAATTTTAATGTGAATATAATTAGAATGCATCCAAATATCCATATTAAATAAAATAGTTCAGAGGTTTATTATTTTTCCTTCTAGAGAAAAAGGCAAAAATTTAAAACCAAAAGTGAATGGCTTGATCATTATTTCTCCTAAAATAGAAACTTTTATATTTTATTTATTTTATTATAATTGTTGCAACTGTAATTTCTGAACATCCATAGTGTATTAAATGTATAAATTACTTATATTATTGTTTAATATCACGTGAATATAGTTTTAGATGATTAAAAAAAAACATTAACAATAATATTTTCATTTTTATTCAGAATGTAAAAGTGAGTTGACTAACTTTACTTATCTAGATAAAACTATGTTAAATTTAATTATGTATAATACGTTAAATAAATAATTATTGATCTATTAATAAACTTAGAGGTAGAATAAAGTATATAGACTTTTTGGTTCAAAAGTTAACTTTAACATAATATAAAGATCTATTATATTAGTACTATTAACTATTAATTCGATTTAATTAACAATTATAAGTGTACATTTCTCTATATTTGGCATTTTACTGTCTTAGAAACTTGGTATAAATTATTTGAATATACGTTGATTTATATTTAACTGTTGAATTCTTATATACCTACTATTGCGTTTCAAATCCTTTAAAAGTGTGCTCAAATCAACCACTGTTAATTTGAAATTCTAAGCGTGGAATAAATTAGTTCTACAAATATTTATTGCTTGATATTTTATTTTATTCTAATCATCGATTATAAATTATAGTATTTTTAAAACCGAAAATTTTTTTTAATAAGCTTCTAAAATTTGAATTTTTAGTAGAGTTGAATATTATGATTTTTTTTTTTATATCTGAAGACACTTTTTCGGGTAGAAATAATGATTCGATTATAACAAATGTAGCATGCTTTCGGTTACAAACTGCGTATAGGTAGTACTTTATTTAGCTCATTTTTCTAATTTCTCAAAAGTTTTTCTTTGGGAGAAGAAAAACTAATAATAAATGATGGAAAAACGTCAAAATTTACGGAAATCGCAATTTAGGTTTTTTATGATAACTAATACAATTTCCAACGTAGGTACTTAAATTTTTTTTTAATTTTCTCATAGGTAGTTTACATACTTGGTTAACTTATAGATTATGGTATTATATGAGTTTCGCTCAGAATCGTATTTTCTAATGATTCTATCATTGCATTCATATCTTAATTATAATAAACTACTAAATACCCCGAAGACCAAAAGGACGAAGGAGGAACATCTAAAATTGGCCTTCTCACTTTTTTAATTATAACCATAGTAACTTATAGTGATTTTGGGAAGTAATAATTATTTCTCCAATGGGTACGTTACATTAACTAATATTATGCATACCATTAGGCAGGATGATGTTATGATTTAAAAAAGTTACTTGCCATGTTCATGATTTTAGATGTGGAACTGTCATGAATTTATAATGATCGTATAACATATAATTATTAATCAATATAATAAAATAATATTGTATAATATTTTAGAGCAATTGGACAGATTTTATTATTATCCTAGTAGACGTAAATATGTAAAAAATAATTGTATTAAATTTATAAATTATATTTTCTTCATTGTATAAGTGTATAAAAACAGTATTCATGTACAGTATTCACGTGATATGTTACTTATTATGTTAAGTAATTTTTTTTTTTTTTTTTTATTATTATAATTGATAAACAAGTGTCAATGAAAAAGGTAAATTAAAGTTATAGATACAAAAAAGAAGGTGCAAAATAAAATAATAACAAAAATCTAGTTGTAGATTAAATAGAAGGAAAATTCCCATAAGTAATTATAAGTCAACTTATAATCTACGCTACGAAGTTTATAATAGGAATACAATTTGTTATAGTTAATGGAATGTTTAGGGAAGAAATAAGTAACGAATCTGCCATTATTATGAAAAGGGACTCTATAGAGAATACGTGAAAGGTGGTCAGGATCATTCTGAAGGATCCAATTATGAAATTGATGTGATAGTCATCCTACGAGATTCAAGAACATAGAGTCATTGAAAAAGTTACACAGATTGAAAATGTTGTGTTACGAGCGGCAAGCATAATATTGTAAGGTTCAAATGTTAAACATTTAATTTGAATTCCCTTGGGACTCAACATATACCTACATGTTCAGAGAAGGGTTCTTAACAATTATACTATATTATTGTACATTTGTGAACGAACAAAGGCAAAATATAAAGTATGGAATCAAGAAACAGAACTAAAGCCGACAGTCTTGCGTTAAATTAAGTCGAGGGTTATGAGAAATTTCCGTATGGATTCATAAATGTAATGATATTATAAGGAAAAATGGGAATAATATATTCCAAGGTCGTTAATGTTGAAAGACGCCGCAATAAACAACCGCTTGACAAGTTTCAACGTCACAGAACAAGTTTCCAGATTGAAGGCAAAATACATTTATCATGAGATTCTTGAAAACTTAAAAATATTGGCAAAACAGTTAATATTAATATAAGTTTGAATACTCACTTTACAAAAAAAATTGTTTAATTGTTTAACATTTTATTTTCAAATAAATTCTAAAACAATCATTTAAAGCATAACTTAAAACTTGTCTAAAATAAAAATATTAACGTTAAATATGACTGACCCAAAAAGAACAGTAATAAAACAATTAATTTGTTTTTTTAGAATCAATTCCCAATCACGAAATATTTAGACATATATTTTAAATACAGTAAGTACATACATTTATCTAAATCGACTGGGAAAAACTTGGGATGTGTGAGGATACTAACTGGATGAATTATAAATAGTATATTTATCTATGGTATGAGTCTTTTCAATTTATGATAATGACATCACGTATTTCACATAACTAGAATCGTATTTCATTAATAACATTTACTCTTCTTTCCCATCAAGTTGCACTCAGAGGTTTTACAGTTAATTTGGGTAAATGATTCATTAAAATATTCCAGCGGTGAGTTGATGATAAAAAAAAATTGTAAATTTTTCAAATTAAAATAAAGGAAGATACAGGTTAGGTTAGGTTAGGTTCAAGGCAAACATTTGCAGAATCATTTAAAACTTCATTTAAGGTGTATGAGGTGTACACATTAGAAATAAGTTCAAGAATTCTCATTTGAACTCCACTGTGATTTCCACGCATATTCCCTCCATTATCATAGCCTTGCCCTCTCATGTCGCCAAATTTAATTTCAAATTCTCTTAATTTTCCTTAGAGTACCTTTATCATATTTAATCAAGTTGTACACTAAAATATTTATCATTTTATTCAGTTGTTTCACGAATATAATTTTCATCTATTTTTCTATAACATTAAACACTAAATAGTAAATCTACAACATGCGCGTATTTGTCCACTAAAAAATCTTGATGCAAATCAATGGTTTTATAATATATTCTTTTTTATTTTCTGAAGATAAATTAATATTATTTTCATTTTTATAGTATATTACTAATATACTATCTGTTTGTTTAGATTTTTCTAATTCGCATAAAAAATGTTTTTTCTTAAACTCTGATCCTATAGTCGAATGCGCTTAGTGTTGTTCATCATTTCTGATGAAATTACATTTTTCTTTATTTGTTGATAATTTGAATAAATTTAACAGGCATCTAAAAAAATTTACGAAACATAAAACGTATATTTTTTAATAAAACATTTAAATATATTTTAAGGACAGAAAAAAAATAGCCAAATATATAACAGTAGAATGTATAACAATATAAATTATTATAATTTAAACCTAAATAAATCTTTTTAGGCGAAATTTATTAAAATATTATATTAAATAACTCTACACTATAATATTATTATTATTTTAACATAATACATGTAAAAGAGTATAAGATATGTATTAATTCATATTTATTTATTAATTTAATAATAAATTAATAACTATTGTCATATATAATATATATATATATATATTATATATATAATTTAACATAATAAAATAACATTATTTTAATATAAATTCATATTAAAATTCGTTTTTAACATATTTTTACTTTATTTATAAATAAAAAGGAAATAAATAATTAATATAATAAAATATATCTATTATTTTCGATTCATAAAATTTTATTTTGAATTTTCTTTTAAATTAATTAATAGCACCATATAAAAATAATATGCCTATCTATGAATATTTATTAACTAATTATATCCAAGCAAAATTATTTATACGTAAATATATTATTTTATTACTTATCTAATAAATAAAATAGAGGCAGTTGACAATTATTAGACTTTCGCACTTTAGTAATCCGTTGTCAAATGATGAAAAAAATTAATAATTTAATCTTGTTGATTGACAATTATAAAAATAACAAAAGCGTCAATCATTACGGGCGTTTGACAACAATCGTTAACGTGGTTTTTTTACTTCAAATTTATTACTTATATACGCAATAAAGTGTGTTTTAACTGATAAATCGTCATACTATTGTACCTTCTGTAGGTCTCTTATAATAGTTTATAATCCACTATTTTTGTCGTGTTTACTATGAATGAATAAAAAACTGTATACGAGTTTGTAATAAGTATATAATTTTTTTTTAAAATAAAATCTCATTTTTTTTCCTGCATTAAAAAATTTAAAACACGTAAGAAAAGACCAAAGTCTTACCTAGGTTATGAAACAATCATTATAAACAAATGTAGAAAAAAGGAAAAATGCCGCTCTAGTTATGCTTTTGTTGCCAGTGCCATGCGTCGGCTCTGTATAGGATAACGATTTTTTATTTTTTCATTCATTTTAAACTTTATTTAAAAAAAAAAAGATAATAAAAATAATAAATTAATTTTTTCCAATTAACATAATACAAAACCACAAAAAACATTAATAGTAGGTTAGAAACTTTTTATATGAAAAATATACTACTTTTTCAAATTCTTTTTGTATAATTTTTTTAACAAAAATATTTTAATTTTTTTTTTGTAGTTTCTTCTGATTTTACAACAGGTATCTATATAAAAATGTCTAAGAAATATATTTAATGAATCAAAATGTTTACCCTAAATTACTTTTGAATTGAAAGTTTTGAATATTGAGTTTTTTTTTATTATTCTCAATATATGTATAAACTTTATTGGTATTCATAAATAAAAACAAAGTAATTTTTATCCTTATTTAAATATTTTCAGTTTAAAGGATACAAAAAATTATAATAATATATTTCGTGCCAAATCATGACATTTATTGTTTATTGTAATAAATTTTAAAAAAATTATTTGTATTAGATGAATATATTGCTGAATTCGTAAAGTATCTAAAAAAAATATATGATGGAAAACATTATGAACTGTAAATACTATAATTTTTTTTTTATTAATTTTTTTTTTTATATAAAATAAGTATATTTTCAAATATAAGGATTTTATGTAGTAGTTTAGGTCCTTAATTAAAGGGTACAAAGTAAAAACTAGATAAGACATTATTTTTAATCGAAACACATTTTCAATTATTTTTTTAGTTAATTATTGTTGAATTTTACGGTGTAGTGAGATGTTGGTTTTATTATAACATCTTGTGCAATGGCCTTATTTTCGCGATTGTCACGCCCGTTATTATAATTGAGTTGCATAGAATTTATATTCCCATGTGACTGTGTACCTATTTATATTATTCTGAATGCATATAGCTATATTCGAAGAGAGTATACAAGGGCGGGTAGATAAGTAATGTTTTATTACGTGTAACTTTTAAACTAACGTACCTGTAGATACTACCTACATAGATAATATTATAGAATAGATATGCCACTTATATACTAATAACATACAAGGTCATGGTTTGGAATAGGGAAGAAAGAAGAGACAGTTATCTTTCTGGCACATGGAGTATTTGGAGATTATATTCAAACATCAACATATTTAATTTATAATATATATTATGATTCAATACCAATTTTATAACTAATATACAAGGTGTATCCGTAAAAGGTTAGTTTAGGTTAGGTTAGGTTAGATCTTCTATTTTTCTTTTTATAGTAAAAGTCATTTCACAGTAAATTACACAGTTAGAAAGCCTGATTCTCTATTTTTCTTCCTATTTTTCGACATAATCATCGTTTCGTTCGATGCATTTTTGGAGTCGCAACACAAACTTCCTTATGCCCTCGTCATACCACATTCCCGCCAACTGCCGTAAAAACGTGTTGACCTTCTCCGTGATGTCCTTTTTACTCGCAAAATGCATACCACCAACGTGTTATAAAAGGGCCCGGAAAAGATGATAGTCGCTCGATGCGATGTCGGGGCTGTAGTGCAAAGGATGATCCAAGTGTCATCCGAATGTGGCGATGACCTCTAGGGTTAAGTTGTTGTGCAAGAGATACCAACCTACCTCTTCGTTTGTTTTAAAAAGCCCGACGAAGCATTTGTAGTGTTTCACTATAATGATCTGCATTGATTGTTCATCCTCGAAGTAAGTATTCGACCAGAAATATCCTGTGCCAGTCCCAGAAAACGAAAACCATGATCTTCTCGACTGAAACGATGTCTTTGAGTTTCATGACTCTCGGCGAATCTGGGTACCGCACTGTTTGGATTGTTTCTTTGTTTTAGGAATGAGATAGTCAACCCAAGTATCGTTCCAGTAACTATAAAATCGAGAAATTCTTCCCCCTCCTCATAGTTATGACGCAGAAATTCACGAGACGAATCAACTTACCCAAAGGGCGTAGACTCTGTGGTATTCCAAATTTTCTGTTAAAATCTTATGAAAAGTAGTTTTAGAAAAAACTGGTACCATTTCAAAAATTTCCATAATTGTTAAACGTCGATCATTGCGCACAAGCTGGTCGCCCCATGAATTATCGTGGATATTTTTCTAGTCCGCCAAAAATTTCCTACGCCACTTCCTCACGTTTTTGATTTCTATAACGTTCGTAAACAGAGGTTACTGGTGAATTTCAATAGGTGAAATCACTCCAAAGTTCAAAAATCAGATTTCAGCACATACTTCGCACTTGGCGGGAGCGAAATTTGTTTCCTTCATCGCAGATGGTACCTGTGCCAAGGCTCAAGACAGGGCGATAATAATTTACCAAGCGATGATTGGACCAGAAGTTTATTAAATAGACATAAAATACCAAGAATTACATCAAATATATCAAGAACCATGCTGAAATATCATCTTAAATAAATAACTCGTACTTCAAAAATGTGGTGATTGTGCTGAAATATGTACCTAATGACAACATATTTAACGACGACAAGTTCTATTAGCAAGATGTTGCAGGTAAAGAAATGTTTTTATTTCGACATAGATTTTTATTTCTAAGAGATATCTTGTTTATGTTGGAAATCACGCATATAGTACTATAATAATGTTATATGAATTGACTAATAATATTTTGCTACCTTTGTAATCAGAAAGTTTTTAGGAATCATGGACCAATGGAGGAATAAAATGTTTTTCCATCCAACTTTAAAAGTTACAGACCTAATTGTTCTCGTGGATTGATAGACGCAACTACACTCAAAAACAAGTATTTCACTACTTTTTTGTTTCAAGTTGGAAGCAAATTGTAAATTGGAGATCGCTTAATGTCTCACTTCAATGCAGATGTAATAATATGAGAAACTATTTATTGAATTTGTTTTTTTACCCAAGATCACACTTGACTCAGCCTTTAGATGTGTTTTTTTTCAACTATTAAAACAAGTGTGGCGTTACCGTCTAACCAAATGGAAAGACAGTAGTACTAGATTTAATGCGATTCCTAAGTCTAGTTTCCCTTCACTTGAACTTAAAATGCATTAACAATGTTGAAAGTATTTCCGAAAATTTTAACTCCGGCTTCCGAGAAATAGGAATACACCCTGTTTATACACATGTTATTTTACAAAAATGACCAAGAGAAGAAAATCCAGACGATATTAACGATTTGATTATACAGTATGTGAAAACCGGTCGCAGCCGCACATGTCACGAGCTCCTCGTCGTAGTAATCGGCTGCAGCTGACTACTATTATAGAATATGATAGAAACGACATTTGAGCAGCTGATCAATTTTCTGGAAGCCCAATATGATATTAGCTACGAATACGGAAATGAATTTTGACTGGACAATGAATATATATATCGACGGCCCACATTGTTTTATATTCTATAGTGACATGCCTGAGAATGACGCAAAGACATAAACAAGATTTGAATTTTCGTTTTAGAATGTATAGACAAATAACTAAAAAAACGGTGAAACCCGTCAAATGACGACGAAGGCTGATTGATAGGGTATTTTAGTGGGTATTATGCATAAGAATGGACAAGTAGCTTATATGATTTATATTAATGATTACGATTGTAATATATAACATGAATAAACACATTTTTATATTATCTATGCTAGTGTACGTAAATTATTAGATTAAAAACACATTTATAAACAAACTTGCTTTACATAATTATTTTCCTACATTGTAGGTACCTAAATAAACACATACATTCGGGTAATTCTTTTTACCGGTACAGCAAAACTTTCGGTGGTTATTACTTTCAAATAATTTGCTATTTACTGTATCCAAGCGCTTAAAAATGTTAGTTTTAAATACAACAGGAATTTTTCGATACTAAAATAATTGTTTTGGAAAACTCGTGAATTATCTGGTTTTTTATTTTGTATCTTTATAATAACTATTATTGAAATTTGTTTTGTTAATCTCTTACTTACAAGTTTAAATTAATTTCAAAATGTTAATTTAATTATTATATATAAATATAAAATTAAATAATAACTACTTTTTTTTTTTTTCAATATAGATGTTAAAAATATTAAAGAATACTGCAAAAATATAGTAGAGAATAAAGATAAAGAACTTAAAGATAATACATTTATGAATGAGGAAATAATAAAAACAAAAAATTATGTTTCGTATGAGGCATCTACATCGAGAACTTCCTGACATATAGATCAATACCAATAGTCATTGCAGTGTGAAAAATCAACTGTATTTACATATATTACAATAATATTGTATGCAATGTAAACGTTAACACATTAACACAATAAATAATAATAATTAAATTTTAATGTTTATTTCATCATAGTTAAATTAAATTATAACAAGAAAATATAAAATATTACAATTTGATGCAAACTTACCTTTGATAATAAGCAAAGATTAATTTTAGGTATTTTTTTTCCATGTTTGAACCGAAAACCGGAAGTGAACCACTTTCGCAGTACTTCCTCCCGGTCACCATCTTTTATTAAATAATAACTTTTATATGATGATAACCTAACCTACCAAGACCGCGCAAGAGTACAATTAGTATGTCTCAGTAGGAGCAAGGTACATTTCGCAATGCGCACATCGGTATTGCTGTCGTGCCTCATATCCTCCTCTTCTCAACATACCGGCCTGGATTCACGTGCTGATGCTCCTCTCCTGGGGCCTGAAATATTTGTGCCGGCCTTCTTTATGTGGCCATCGCTTCGG